>JAOTQM010000245.1:0-653728 GCA_026939265.1 Oreonectes daqikongensis | reverse complement strand
TTTATGGTCATAGTACATGTCCATCTGTATATTATATTCATAGTACATGTCCATCTGTAAAATTCTGTTTATAGTAAAAGCCATCTGTATATTATGTTCATAGTACATATCCATCTGTAAACCTCTGTTTTTAGTAATAGCCACCTGTATATTATGTTCATAGTACATATCCATCTGTAAACCTCTGTTTATAGTAATAGATAATTATATTATGTTCATAGTACATATCCATCTGTAAACCTCTGTTTTTAGTAATATACATTATGTTCATAGTACATGTCCATCTGTAAATCTCTGTTTATAGTAATAGCCATCTGTATATTATGTTCATAGTACATATCCATCTGTAAACCTCTGTTTTTAGTAATAGCCACCTGTATATTATGTTCATAGTACATATCCATCTGTAAACCTCTGTTTTAGTAATAGACAATTATATTATGTTCATAGTACATATCCATCTGTAAACCTCTGTTTTAGTAATATACATTATGTTCATAGTACATGTCCATCTGTAAATCTGTTTTATAGTATAGTAATAGCCATCTGTATATTATGTTCATAGTACATATCCATCTGTAAACCTCTGTTTTTAGTAATAGCCACCTGTATATTATGTTCATAGTACATATCCATCTGTAAACCTCTGTTTTTAGTAATATACATTATGTTCATAGTACATTTCCATCTGTAAATCTCTGTTTATAGTAATAGCCATCTGTATATTATGTTCATAGTACATATTCATCTGTAAACCTCTGTTTTTAGTAATAGCCACCTGTATATTATGTTCATAGTACATATCCATCTGTAAACCTCTGTTTTTAGTAATAGACAATTATATTATGTTCATAGTACATATCCATCTGTAAACCTCTGTTTTTAGTAAAAGACAATTATATTATGTTCATAGTACATATCCATCTGTAAACCTCTGTTTTTAGTAAAAGACAATTATATTATGTTCATAGTACATATCCATCTGTAAACCTCTGTTTTTAGTAATATACATTATGTTCATAGTACATACCATCTGTAAATCTCTGTTATAGTAAGTAATAGCCATCTGTAATATGTTCATAGTACATATCCATCTGTAAATCTGTTTATAGTAATAGCCATCTGTATATTATGTTCATAGTTCATATCCATCTGTAAACCTCTGTTTATAGTAATAGACAATTATATTATGTTCATAGTACATATCCATCTGTAAACCTCTGTTTTAGTAATATACATTATGTTCATAGTACATGTCCATCTGTAAATCTCTGTTTATAGTAATAGCCATCTGTATATTATGTTCATAGTACATATCCATCTGTAAACCTCTGTTTTTAGTAATAGACAATTATAGTATGTTCATAGTACATATCCATCTGTAAACCTCTGTTTTTAGTAATATACATTATGTTCATAGTACATGTCCATCTGTAAATCTCTGTTTTTAGTAATAGACAATTATATTATGTTCATAGTACATATCCATCTGTAAACCTCTGTTTATAGTAATAGACAATTATATTATGTTCATAGTACATATCCATCTGTAAACCTCTGTTTTTAGTAATATACATTATGTTCATAGTACATGTCCATCTGTAAACCTCTGTTTTTAGTAATAGACATTATGTTCATAGTACATGTCCATCTGTAAATTTTTGTTTATAGTAATAGACGTCTGTATATTATGTTCATAGTACATATCCATCTGTAAATTTCTGTTTATAGTAATAGCCATCTGTATATTATGTTCGTAGTACATGTCCATCTGTAAACCTCTGTTTTTAGTTATAGACATTATGTTCATAGTACATGTCCATCTGTAAATCTCTGTTTATAGTAATAGAAATTATGTTCATAGTACATGTCCATCTGTAAATCTCTGTATATAGTAATAGACATTATGTTCATAGTACATGTCCATCTGTAAACCTCTGTTTTTAGTAATAGACATTATGTTCATAGTACATATCCATCTGTAAACCTCTGTTTTTAGTAATAGCCACCTGTATATTATGTTCATAGTACATATCCATCTGTAAACCTCTGTTTATAGTAATAGACAATTATATTATGTTCATAGTACATATCCATCTGTAAACCTCTGTTTTTAGTAATATACATTATGTTCATAGTACATGTCCATCTGTAAATCTCTGTTTATAGTAATAGCCATCTGTATATTATGTTCATAGTACATTTCCATCTGTAAATCTCTGTTTATAGTAATAGCCATCTGTATATTATGTTCATAGTACATATCCATCTGTAAACCTCTGTTTTTAGTAATAGACATTATGTTCATAGTACATGTCCATCTGTAAATTTTTGTTTATAGTAATAGACGTCTGTATATTATGTTCATAGTACATATCCATCTGTAAACCTCTGTTTTTAGTAATAGCCATCTGTATATTATGTTCATAGTACATATCCATCTGTAAACCTCTGTTTATAGTAATAGCCATCTGTATATTATGTTCATAGTACATATCCATCTGTAAACCTCTGTTTTTAGTAATATACATTATGTTCATAGTACATGTCCATCTGTAAATCTCTGTTTATAGTAATAGCCATCTGTATATTATGTTCATAGTACATATCCATCTGTAAACCTCTGTTTTTAGTAATAGCCATCTGTATATTATGTTCATAGTACATATCCATCTGTAAACCTCTGTTTATAGTAATAGCCATCTGTATATTATGTTCATAGTACATATCCATCTGTAAACCTCTGTTTTTAAATAGACATTATGTTCATAGTACATGTCCATCTGTAAATCTCTGTTTATAGTAATAGCCATCTGTATATTATGTTCATAGTACATACCATCTGTAAATCTCTGTTATAGTAATAGACGTCTGTATATTATGTTCATAGTACATATCCATCTGTAAATCTCTGTTTTTAGTAGTAATAGACAATTATATTCATAGTACATCTCCCATCTGTAGTTCTCTGTTTATAGTAATAGCCATCTGTATATTATGGTCATAGTACATGTCCATCTGTATATTATATATTCATAGTACATGTCCATCTGTAAAATTCTGTTATAGTAAAAGCCATCTGTATATTATGTTCATAGTACATATCAATCTGTAAACCTCTGTTTTTAGTAATAGACATCTGTATATTATGTTCAAAGTACATATCCATCTGTAAACCTCTGTTTTTAGTAATAGACATCTGTATATTATGTTCATAGTACATATCCATCTGTAAATCTCTGTTTATAGTAATAGCCATCTGTATATTATGTTCATAGTACATATCCATCTGTAAACCTCTGTTTTTAGTAATAGCCATCTGTATATTATGTTCATAGTACATATCCATCTGTAAACCTCTGTTTTTAGTAATAGACATCTGTATATTATGTTCATAGTACATATCCATCTGTAAACCTCTGTTTATAGTAATAGCCATCTGTATATTATGTTCATAGTACATATCCATCTGTAAACCTCTGTTTTTAGTAATATACATTATGTTCATAGTACATGTCCATCTGTAAATCTCTGTTTATAGTAATAGCCATCTGTATATTATGTTCATAGTACATATCCATCTGTAAATCTCTGTTTATAGTAATAGACGTCTGTATATTATGTTCATAGTACATATCCATCTGTAAATCTCTGTTTTTAGTAATAGACAATTATATTCATAGTACATCTCCATCTGTAGTTCTCTGTTTATAGTAATAGCCATCTGTATATTATGTTCATAGTACATATCCATCTGTAAATCTCTGTTTTTAGTAATAGACAATTATATTCATAGTACATCTCCATCTGTAGTTCTCTGTTTATAGTAATAGCCATCTGTATATTATGGTCATAGTACATGTCCATCTGTATATTATATTCATAGTACATGTCCATCTGTAAAATTCTGTTTATAGTAAAAGCCATCTGTATATTATGTTCATAGTACATATCAATCTGTAAACCTCTGTTTTTAGTAATAGACATCTGTATATTATGTTCAAAGTACATATCCATCTGTAAACCTCTGTTTTTAGTAATAGCCATCTGTATATTATGTTCATAGTACATATCCATCTGTAAACCTCTGTTTTTAGTAATAGCCATCTGTATATTATGTTCATAGTACATATCCATCTGTAAACCTCTGTTTTTAGTAATATACATTATGTTCATAGTACATGTCCATCTGTAAATCTCTGTTTATAGTAATAGCCATCTGTATATTATGTTCATAGTACATATCCATCTGTAATCTCTGTTTATAGTAATAGACGTCTGTATATTATGTTCATAGTACATGTCCATCTGTAAATCTCTGTTTATAGTAATAGACATCTGTATATTATGTTCGTAGTACATGTCCATCTGTAAACCTCTGTTTTTAGTAATAGCCATCTGTATATTATGTTCATAGTACATATCCATCTGTAAACCTCTGTTTTTAGTAATAGACATTATGTTCATAGTACATGTCCATCTGTAAATCTCTGTTTATAGTAATAGACGTCTGTATATTATGTTCATAGTACATATCCATCTGTAAATTTCTGTTTTTAGTAATAGCCATCTGTATATTATGTTCGTAGTACATGTCCATCTGTAAACCTCTGTTTTTAGTAATAGCCATCTGTATATTATGTTCATAGTACATATCCATCTGTAAACCTCTGTTTTTAGTAATAGACGTCTGTATATTATGTTCATAGTACATTTCCATCTGTAAACCTCTGTTTTTAGTAATAGACATTATGTTCATAGTACATGTCCATCTGTAAAATTCTGTTTATAGTAAAAGCCATCTGTATATTATGTTCATAGTACATATCAATCTGTAAACCTCTGTTTTTAGTAATAGACATCTGTATATTATGTTCAAAGTACATATCCATCTGTAAACCTCTGTTTTTAGTAATAGCCATCTGTATATTATGTTCATAGTACATATCCATCTGTAAACCTCTGTTTTTAGTAATAGCCATCTGTATATTATGTTCATAGTACATATCCATCTGTAAACCTCTGTTTTTAGTAATATACATTATGTTCATAGTACATGTCCATCTGTAAATCTCTGTTTATAGTAATAGCCATCTGTATATTATGTTCATAGTACATATCCATCTGTAAATCTCTGTTTATAGTAATAGACGTCTGTATATTATGTTCATAGTACATGTCCATCTGTAAATCTCTGTTTATAGTAATAGACATCTGTATATTATGTTCGTAGTACATGTCCATCTGTAAACCTCTGTTTTTAGTAATAGCCATCTGTATATTATGTTCATAGTACATATCCATCTGTAAACCTCTGTTTTTAGTAATAGACATTATGTTCATAGTACATGTCCATCTGTAAATCTCTGTTTATAGTAATAGACGTCTGTATATTATGTTCATAGTACATATCCATCTGTAAATTTCTGTTTTTAGTATAGCCATCTGTATATTATGTTCGTAGTACATGTCCATCTGTAAACCTCTGTTTTTAGTAATAGCCATCTGTATATTATGTTCATAGTACATATCCATCTGTAAACCTCTGTTTTTAGTAATAGACGTCTGTATATTATGTTCATAGTACATTTCCATCTGTAAACCTCTGTTTTTAGTAATAGACATTATGTTCATAGTACATGTCCATCTGTAAATCTCTGTTTATAGTAATAGACGTCTGTATATTATGTTCATAGTACATATCCATCTGTAAATTTCTGTTTTAGTAATAGCCATCTGTATATTATTGTTCATAGTACATATCCATCTGTAAATCTCTGTTTATAGTAATAGACGTCTGTATATTATGTTCATAGTACATTTCCATCTGTAAACCTCTGTTTTTAGTAATAGACATTATGTTCATAGTACATGTCCATCTGTAAATCTCTGTTTATAATAATAGACGTCTGTATATTATGTTCATAGTACATATCCATCTGTAAATTTCTGTTTATAGTAATAGCCATCTGTATATTATGTTCGTAGTACATGTCCATCTGTAAACCTCTGTTTTTAGTAATAGCCATCTGTATATTATGTTCATAGTACATATCCATCTGTAAATCTCTGTTTTTAGTAATAGCCATCTGTATATTATGTTCATAGTACATATCCATCTGTAAATCTCTGTTTTTAGTAATAGACAATTATATTCATAGTACATCTCCATCTGTAGTTCTCTGTTTATAGTAATAGACATCTGTATATTATGGTCATAGTACATATCCATCTGTAAACCTCTGTTTTTAGTAATAGACATCTGTATTTTATGGTCATAGTACATGTCCATCTGTATATTATGTTCATAGTACATATCCATCTGTAAATCTCTGTTTATAGTAATAGACGTCTGTATATTATGTTCATAGTACATTTCCATCTGTAAACCTCTGTTTTTAGTAATAGACATTATGTTCATAGTACATGTCCATCTGTAAATCTCTGTTTATAATAATAGACGTCTGTATATTATGTTCATAGTACATATCCATCTGTAAACCTCTGTTTTTAGTAATAGCCACCTGTATATTATGTTCATAGTACATATCCATCTGTAAATTTCTGTTTATAGTAATAGCCATCTGTATATTATGTTCGTAGTACATGTCCATCTGTAAACCTCTGTTTTTAGTAATAGCCATCTGTATATTATGTTCATAGTACATATCCATCTGTAAATCTCTGTTTTTAGTAATAGCCATCTGTATATTATGTTCATAGTACATATCCATCTGTAAACCTCTGTTTTTAGTAATATACATTATGTTCATAGTACATGTCCATCTGTAAATCTCTGTTTATAGTAATAGCCATCTGTATATTATGTTCATAGTACATATCCATCTGTAAACCTCTGTTTATAGTAATAGATAATTATATTATGTTCATAGTACATATCCATCTGTAAACCTCTGTTTTTAGTAATATACATTATGTTCATAGTACATGTCCATCTGTAAATCTCTGTTTATAGTAATAGCCACCTGTATATTATGTTCATAGTACATATCCATCTGTAAACCTCTGTTTTTAGTAATAGCCACCTGTATATTATGTTCATAGTACATATCCATCTGTAAACCTCTGTTTATAGTAATAGACAATTATATTATGTTCATAGTACATATCCATCTGTAAACCTCTGTTTTTAGTAATATACATTATGTTCATAGTACATGTCCATCTGTAAATCTCTGTTTATAGTAATAGCCATCTGTATATTATGTTCATAGTACATATCCATCTGTAAACCTCTGTTTTTAGTAATAGCCACCTGTATATTATGTTCATAGTACATATCCATCTGTAAACCTCTGTTTTTAGTAATAGACAATTATATTATGTTCATAGTACATATCCATCTGTAAACCTCTGTTTTTAGTAATATACATTATGTTCATAGTACATATCCATCTGTAAATCTCTGTTTATAGTAATAGCCATCTGTATATTATGTTCATAGTACATATCCATCTGTAAACCTCTGTTTATAGTAATAGACAATTATATTATGTTCATAGTACATATCCATCTGTAAACCTCTGTTTTTAGTAATATACATTATGTTCATAGTACATGTCCATCTGTAAATCTCTGTTTATAGTAATAGCCATCTGTATATTATGTTCATAGTACATATCCATCTGTAAACCTCTGTTTTTAGTAATAGACAATTATAGTATGTTCATAGTACATATCCATCTGTAAACCTCTGTTTTTAGTAATATACATTATGTTCATAGTACATGTCCATCTGTAAATCTCTGTTTTTAGTAATAGACAATTATATTATGTTCATAGTACATATCCATCTGTAAACCTCTGTTTATAGTAATAGACAATTATATTATGTTCATAGTACATATCCATCTGTAAACCTCTGTTTTTAGTAATATACATTATGTTCATAGTACATGTCCATCTGTAAACCTCTGTTTTTAGTAATAGCCATCTGTATATTATGTTCATAGTACATATCCATCTGTAAATCTCTGTTTTTAGTAATAGACATTATGTTCATAGTACATGTCCATCTGTAAATTTTTGTTTATAGTAATAGACGTCTGTATATTATGTTCATAGTACATATCCATCTGTAAATTTCTGTTTATAGTAATAGCCATCTGTATATTATGTTCGTAGTACATGTCCATCTGTAAACCTCTGTTTTTAGTTATAGACATTATGTTCATAGTACATGTCCATCTGTAAATCTCTGTTTATAGTAATAGAAATTATGTTCATAGTACATGTCCATCTGTAAACCTCTGTTTTTAGTAATAGACATTATGTTCATAGTACATATCCATCTGTAAACCTCTGTTTTTAGTAATAGCCACCTGTATATTATGTTCATAGTACATATCCATCTGTAAACCTCTGTTTATAGTAATAGACAATTATATTATGTTCATAGTACATATCCATCTGTAAACCTCTGTTTTTAGTAATATACATTATGTTCATAGTACATGTCCATCTGTAAATCTCTGTTTATAGTAATAGACATCTGTATATTATGTTCATAGTACATATCCATCTGTAAATCTCTGTTTATAGTAATAGACATCTGTATATTATGTTCATAGTACATATCCATCTGTATATTATGTTCATAGTACATATCCATCTGTATATTATGTTCATAGTACATATCCATCTGTATATTATGATCATAGTACATATCCATCTGTAAATCTCTGTTTATAGTAATAGCCATCTGTATATTATGTTCCTAGTACATATCCATCTGTAAACCTCTGTTTTTAGTAATAGACATTATGTTCATAGTACATGTCCATCTGTAAATCTCTGTTTATAGTAATAGACATTATGTTCATAGTACATGTCCATCTGTAAATCTCTGTTTATAGTAATAGCCATCTGTATATTATGTTCCTAGTACATATCCATCTGTAAACCTCTGTTTTTAGTAATAGACATTATGTTCATAGTACATATCCATCTGTAAATTTCTTTTTATAGTAATAGCCATCTGTATATTATGTTCATAGTACATATCCATCTGTAAACCTCTGTTTTTAGTAATAGACATCTGTATATTATGTTCATAGTACATGTCCATCTGTAAACCTCTGTTTTTAGTAATAGCCATCTGTATATTATGTTCATAGTACATGTCCATCTGTAAACCTCTGTTTTTAGTAATAGACATCTGTATATTATGTTCATAGTACATGTACATCTGTAAACCTCTGTTTTTAGTAATAGACATCCGTATATTATGTTCATAGTACATATCCATCTGTAAACCTCTGTTTTTAGTAATAGCCATCTGTATATTATGTTCAAAGTACATATCCATCTGTATATTCTGTTCATAGTACATGTCCATCTGTAATCTCTGTTTATAGTAATAGCCATCTGTATATTATGTTCATAGTACATATCCATCTGTAAACCTCTGTTTTTAGTAATAGACATTATGTTCATAGTACATGTCCATCTGTAAATCTCTGTTTATAGTAATAGACATTATGTTCATAGTACATGTCCATCTGTAAATCTCTGTTTATAGTAATAGACATCTGTATATTATGGTCATAGTACATGTCCATCTGTAAATCTCTGTTTATAGTAATAGACATTATGTTCATAGTACATGTCCATCTGTAAATTTCTTTTTATAGTAATAGCCATCTGTATATTATGTTCATAGTACATGTCCATCTGTAAACCTCTGTTTTTAGTAATAGACATCTGTATATTATGTTCATAGTACATGTACATCTGTAAACCTCTGTTTTTAGTAATAGACATCCGTATATTATGTTCATAGTACATATCCATCTGTAAACCTCTGTTTTTAGTAATAGCCATCTGTATATTATGTTCAAAGTACATATCCATCTGTATATTATGTTCATAGTACATGTCCATCTGTAAACCTCTGTTTTTAGTAATAGACATCTGTATATTATGGTCATAGTACATGTCCATCTGTAAATTTCTTTTTATAGTAATAGCCATCTGTATATTATGTTCATAGTACATATCCATCTGTATATTATGTTCATAGTACATGTCCATCTGTAAACCTCTGTTTTTAGTAATAGACATCTGTATATTATGGTCATAGTACATGTCCATCTGTAATTCTCTGTTTATAGTAATAGACATCTGTATATTATGTTCATAGTACATATCCATCTGTAAATTTCTTTTATAGTAATAGCCATCTGTATATTATGTTCATAGTACATATCCATCTGTAAATCTCTGTTTATAGTAATAGACGTCTGTATATTATGTTTACAGTACATGTCCATCTGTAAATCTCTGTTTATAGTAAGAGACGTCTGTATATTATGTTCATAGTACATGTCCATCTGTAAATCTCTGTTTATAGTAATAGACGTCTGTATATTATGTTTACAGTACATGTCCATCTGTAAATCTCTGTTTATAGTATAGACGTCTGTATATTATGTTCATAGTACATATCCATCTGTAAATTTCTTTTTATAGTAATAGCCATCTGTATATTATGTTCATAGTACATATCCATCTGTAAATCTCTGTTTATAGTAATAGACGTCTGTATATTATGTTTACAGTACATGTCCATCTGTAAATCTCTGTTTATAGTAAGAGACGTCTGTATATTATGTTCATAGTACATGTCCATCTGTAAATCTCTGTTTTAGTAATAGACATCTGTATATTATGGTCATAGCTACATATCCATCTGTAAATCTCTGTTTATAGTAATAGACATCTGTATATTATGGTCATAGTACATGTCCATCTGTAAATCTCTGTTTACAGTAATAGACGTCTGTATATTATGTTTATAGTACATATCCATCTGTAAATCTCTGTTTATAGTAATAGACATCTGTATATTATGGTCATAGTACATATCCATCTGTAAATCTCTGTTTATAGTAATAGACATCTGTATATTATGGTCATAGTACATATAAATCTCTGTTTATAGTAATAGACATCTGTATATTATGTTCATAGTACATGTCCATCTGTAAATCTCTGTTTATAGTAATAGACATCTGTATATTATGATCATAGTACATATAAATCTCTGTTTATAGTAATAGACATCTGTATATTATGGTCATAGTACATATAAATCTCTGTTTATAGTAATAGACATCTGTATATTATGATCATAGTACATGTCCATCTGTAAATCTCTGTTTATAGTAATAGACATCTGTATATTATGATCATAGTACATATAAATCTCTGTTTATAGTAATAGACATCTGTATATTATGGTCATAGTACATATAAATCTCTGTTTATAGTAATAGCCATCTGTATATTATGTTCATAGTACATTTCCATCTGTAAATCTCTGTTTATAGTAATAGCCATCTGTATATTATGTTCATAGTACATGTCCATCTGTAAATCTCTGTTTATAGTAATAGCCATCTGTATATTATGTTCATAGTACATATCCATCTGTAAACCTCTGTTTTTAGTAATAGCCATCTGTATATTATGTTCATAGTACATATCCATCTGTAAACCTCTGTTTATAGTAATAGCCATCTGTATATTATGTTCATAGTACATATCCATCTGTAAACCTCTGTTTTTAGTAATAGACATTATGTTCATAGTACATGTCCATCTGTAAATCTCTGTTTATAGTAATAGCCATCTGTATATTATGTTCATAGTACATATCCATCTGTAAATCTCTGTTTATAGTAATAGACGTCTGTATATTATGTTCATAGTACATATCCATCTGTAAATCTCTGTTTTTAGTAATAGACAATTATATTCATAGTACATCTCCATCTGTAGTTCTCTGTTTATAGTAATAGCCATCTGTATATTATGGTCATAGTACATGTCCATCTGTATATTATATTCATAGTACATGTCCATCTGTAAAATTCTGTTTATAGTAAAAGCCATCTGTATATTATGTTCATAGTACATATCAATCTGTAAACCTCTGTTTTTAGTAATAGACATCTGTATATTATGTTCAAAGTACATGTCCATCTGTAAACCTCTGTTTTTAGTAATAGCCATCTGTATATTATGTTCATAGTACATGTCCATCTGTAAACCTCTGTTTTTAGTAATAGACATCTGTATATTATGTTCATAGTACATGTACATCTGTAAACCTCTGTTTTTAGTAATAGACATCCGTATATTATGTTCATAGTACATATCCATCTGTAAACCTCTGTTTTTAGTAATAGCCATCTGTATATTATGTTCAAAGTACATATCCATCTGTATATTCTGTTCATAGTACATGTCCATCTGTAAATCTCTGTTTATAGTAATAGCCATCTGTATATTATGTTCATAGTACATATCCATCTGTAAACCTCTGTTTTTAGTAATAGACATTATGTTCATAGTACATGTCCATCTGTAAATCTCTGTTTATAGTAATAGACATTATGTTCATAGTACATGTCCATCTGTAAATCTCTGTTTATAGTAATAGACATCTGTATATTATGGTCATAGTACATGTCCATCTGTAAATCTCTGTTTATAGTAATAGACATTATGTTCATAGTACATGTCCATCTGTAAATTTCTTTTTATAGTAATAGCCATCTGTATATTATGTTCATAGTACATGTCCATCTGTAAACCTCTGTTTTTAGTAATAGACATCTGTATATTATGTTCATAGTACATGTACATCTGTAAACCTCTGTTTTTAGTAATAGACATCCGTATATTATGTTCATAGTACATATCCATCTGTAAACCTCTGTTTTTAGTAATAGCCATCTGTATATTATGTTCAAAGTACATATCCATCTGTATATTCTGTTCATAGTACATGTCCATCTGTAAATCTCTGTTTATAGTAATAGCCATCTGTATATTATGTTCATAGTACATATCCATCTGTATATTATGTTCATAGTACATGTCCATCTGTAAACCTCTGTTTTTAGTAATAGACATCTGTATATTATGGTCATAGTACATGTCCATCTGTAAATTTCTTTTTATAGTAATAGCCATCTGTATATTATGTTCATAGTACATATCCATCTGTATATTATGTTCATAGTACATGTCCATCTGTAAACCTCTGTTTTTAGTAATAGACATCTGTATATTATGGTCATAGTACATGTCCATCTGTAATTCTCTGTTTATAGTAATAGACATCTGTATATTATGTTCATAGTACATATCCATCTGTAAATTTCTTTTTATAGTAATAGCCATCTGTATATTATGTTCATAGTACATATCCATCTGTAAATCTCTGTTTATAGTAATAGACGTCTGTATATTATGTTTACAGTACATGTCCATCTGTAAATCTCTGTTTATAGTAAGAGACGTCTGTATATTATGTTCATAGTACATGTCCATCTGTAAATCTCTGTTTATAGTAATAGACGTCTGTATATTATGTTTACAGTACATGTCCATCTGTAAATCTCTGTTTATAGTAATAGACGTCTGTATATTATGTTCATAGTACATATCCATCTGTAAATTTCTTTTTATAGTAATAGCCATCTGTATATTATGTTCATAGTACATATCCATCTGTAAATCTCTGTTTATAGTAATAGACGTCTGTATATTATGTTTACAGTACATGTCCATCTGTAAATCTCTGTTTATAGTAAGAGACGTCTGTATATTATGTTCATAGTACATGTCCATCTGTAAATCTCTGTTTATAGTAATAGACATCTGTATATTATGGTCATAGTACATATCCATCTGTAAATCTCTGTTTATAGTAATAGACATCTGTATATTATGGTCATAGTACATGTCCATCTGTAAATCTCTGTTTACAGTAATAGACGTCTGTATATTATGTTTATAGTACATATCCATCTGTAAATCTCTGTTTATAGTAATAGACATCTGTATATTATGGTCATAGTACATATCCATCTGTAAATCTCTGTTTATAGTAATAGACATCTGTATATTATGGTCATAGTACATATAAATCTCTGTTTATAGTAATAGACATCTGTATATTATGTTCATAGTACATGTCCATCTGTAAATCTCTGTTTATAGTAATAGACATCTGTATATTATGATCATAGTACATATAAATCTCTGTTTATAGTAATAGACATCTGTATATTATGGTCATAGTACATATAAATCTCTGTTTATAGTAATAGATCTGTATATTATGATCATAGTACATGTCCATCTGTAAATCTCTGTTTATAGTAATAGACATCTGTATATTATGATCATAGTACATATAAATCTCTGTTTATAGTAATAGACATCTGTATATTATGGTCATAGTACATATAAATCTCTGTTTATAGTAATAGACATCTGTATATTATGATCATAGTACATGTCCATCTGTAAATCTCTGTTTATAGTAATAGACATCTGTATATTATGGTCATAGTACATATAAATCTCTGTTTATAGTAATAGACATCTGTATATTATGTCATAGTACATATAAATCTCTGTTTATAGTAATAGACATCTGTATATTATGTTCATAGTACATGTCCATCTGTAAATCTCTGTTTATAGTAATAGACATCTGTATATTATGATCATAGTACATATAAATCTCTGTTTATAGTAATAGACATCTGTATATTATGGTCATAGTACATATAAATCTCTGTTTATAGTAATAGACATCTGTATATTATGTTCATAGTACATGTCCATCTGTAAATCTCTGTTTATAGTAATAGACATCTGTATATTATGATCATAGTACATATAAATCTCTGTTTATAGTAATAGACATCTGTATATTATGATCATAGTACATATAAATCTCTGTTTATAGTAATAGACATCTGTATATTATGTTCATAGTACATGTCCATCTGTAAATCTCTGTTTATAGTAATAGACATCTGTATATTATGATCATAGTACATGTCCATCTGTAAATCTCTGTTTATAGTAATAGACATCTGTATATTATGATCATAGTACATATAAATCTCTGTTTATAGTAATAGACATCTGTATATTATGTTCATAGTACATGTCCATCTGTAAATCTCTGTTTATAGTAATAGACATCTGTATATTATGTTCATAGTAAATATCCATCTGTAAATCTCTGTTTATAGTAATAGACATCTGTATATTATGTTCATAGTACATTTCCATCTGTAAATCTCTGTTTATAGTAATAGACATCTGTATATTATGGTCATAGTACATGTCCATCTGTAAATCTCTGTTTATAGTAATAGACATCTGTATATTATGGTCATAGTACATATCCATCTGTAAATCTCTGTTTATAGTAATAGACATCTGTATATTATGGTCATAGTACATATCCATCCATATATCTCTGTTTATAGTAATAGACATCTGTATATTATGGTCATAGTACATATCCATCTGTAAATCTCTGTTTATAGTAATAGACATCTGTATATTATGGTCATAGTACATATAAATCTCTGTTTATAGTAATAGACATCTGTATATTATGTTCATAGTACATGTCCATCTGTAAATCTCTGTTTATAGTAATAGACATCTGTATATTATGATCATAGTACATGTCCATCTGTAAATGTCTGTTTATAGTAATAGACATCTGTATATTATGATCATAGTACATATAAATCTCTGTTTATAGTAATAGACATCTGTATATTATGGTCATAGTACATATAAATCTCTGTTTATAGTAATAGTCATCTGTATATTATGTTCATAGTACATGTCCATCTGTAAATCTCTGTTTTTAGTAATAAACATCTGTATATTATGGTCATAGTACATGTCCATCTGTAAATCTCTGTTTATAGTAATAGACATCTGTATATTATGTTCATAGTAAATATCCATCTGTAAATCTCTGTTTATAGTAATAGACATCTGTATATTATGTTCATAGTACATTTCCATCTGTAAATCTCTGTTTATAGTAATAGACATCTGTATATTATGGTCATAGTACATGTCCATCTGTAAATCTCTGTTTATAGTAATAGACATCTGTATATTATGTTCATAGTACATGTCCATCTGTAAATCTCTGTTTATAGTAATAGACATCTGTATATTATGATCATAGTACATGTCCATCTGTAAATGTCTGTTTATAGTAATAGACATCTGTATATTATGATCATAGTACATATAAATCTCTGTTTATAGTAATAGACATCTGTATATTATGGTCATAGTACATATAAATCTCTGTTTATAGTAATAGTCATCTGTATATTATGGTCATAGTACATATCCATCTGTAAATCTCTGTTTTTAGTAATAAACATCTGTATATTATGGTCATAGTACATGTCCATCTGTAAATCTCTGTTTATAGTAATAGACATCTGTATATTATGTTCATAGTACATATCCATCTGTAAATCTCTGTTTATAGTAATAGACATCTGTATATTATGGTCATAGTACATATCCATCTGTAAATCTCTGTTTATAGTAATAGACATCTGTATATTATGGTCATAGTACATATCCATCTGTATATCTCTGTTTATAGTAATAGACATCTGTATATTATGTTCGTAGTACATGTCCATCTGTAAACCTCTGTTTTTAGTAATAGCCATCTGTATATTATGTTCATAGTACATATCCATCTGTAAACCTCTGTTTTTAGTAATAGACATTATGTTCATAGTACATGTCCATCTGTAAATCTCTGTTTATAGTAATAGACGTCTGTATATTATGTTCATAGTACATATCCATCTGTAAATTTCTGTTTTTAGTAATAGCCATCTGTATATTATGTTCGTAGTACATGTCCATCTGTAAACCTCTGTTTTTAGTAATAGCCATCTGTATATTATGTTCATAGTACATATCCATCTGTAAACCTCTGTTTTTAGTAATAGACGTCTGTATATTATGTTCATAGTACATTTCCATCTGTAAACCTCTGTTTTTAGTAATAGACATTATGTTCATAGTACATGTCCATCTGTAAATCTCTGTTTATAGTAATAGACGTCTGTATATTATGTTCATAGTACATATCCATCTGTAAATTTCTGTTTTTAGTAATAGCCATCTGTATATTATGTTCATAGTACATATCCATCTGTAAATCTCTGTTTATAGTAATAGACGTCTGTATATTATGTTCATAGTACATTTCCATCTGTAAACCTCTGTTTTTAGTAATAGACATTATGTTCATAGTACATGTCCATCTGTAAATCTCTGTTTATAATAATAGACGTCTGTATATTATGTTCATAGTACATATCCATCTGTAAATTTCTGTTTATAGTAATAGCCATCTGTATATTATGTTCGTAGTACATGTCCATCTGTAAACCTCTGTTTTTAGTAATAGCCATCTGTATATTATGTTCATAGTACATATTCATCTGTAAATCTCTGTTTTTAGTAATAGCCATCTGTATATTATGTTCATAGTACATATCCATCTGTAAATCTCTGTTTTTAGTAATAGACAATTATATTCATAGTACATCTCCATCTGTAGTTCTCTGTTTATAGTAATAGCCATCTGTATATTATGGTCATAGTACATATCCATCTGTAAACCTCTGTTTTTAGTAATAGACATCTGTATTTTATGGTCATAGTACATGTCCATCTGTATATTATGTTCATAGTACATATCCATCTGTAAATCTCTGTTTATAGTAATAGACGTCTGTATATTATGTTCATAGTACATTTCCATCTGTAAACCTCTGTTTTTAGTAATAGACATTATGTTCATAGTACATGTCCATCTGTAAATCTCTGTTTATAATAATAGACGTCTGTATATTATGTTCATAGTACATATCCATCTGTAAACCTCTGTTTTTAGTAATAGCCACCTGTATATTATGTTCATAGTACATATCCATCTGTAAATTTCTGTTTATAGTAATAGCCATCTGTATATTATGTTCGTAGTACATGTCCATCTGTAAACCTCTGTTTTTAGTAATAGCCATCTGTATATTATGTTCATAGTACATATCCATCTGTAAATCTCTGTTTTAGTAATAGCCATCTGTATTATGTTCATAGTACATATCCATCTGTAAACCTCTGTTTTTAGTAATATACATTATGTTCATAGTACATGTCCATCTGTAAATCTCTGTTTATAGTAATAGCCATCTGTATATTATGTTCATAGTACATATCCATCTGTAAACCTCTGTTTTTAGTAATAGATAATTATATTATGTTCATAGTACATATCCATCTGTAAACCTCTGTTTTTAGTAATATACATTATGTTCATAGTACATGTCCATCTGTAAATCTCTGTTTATAGTAATAGCCACCTGTATATTATGTTCATAGTACATATCCATCTGTAAACCTCTGTTTTTAGTAATAGCCACCTGTATATTATGTTCATAGTACATATCCATCTGTAAACCTCTGTTTATAGTAATAGACAATTATATTATGTTCATAGTACATATCCATCTGTAAACCTCTGTTTTTAGTAATATACATTATGTTCATAGTACATTTCCATCTGTAAATCTCTGTTTATAGTAATAGCCATCTGTATATTATGTTCATAGTACATATTCATCTGTAAACCTCTGTTTTTAGTAATAGCCACCTGTATATTATGTTCATAGTACATATCCATCTGTAAACCTCTGTTTTTAGTAATAGACAATTATATTATGTTCATAGTACATATCCATCTGTAAACCTCTGTTTTTAGTAATATACATTATGTTCATAGTACATGTCCATCTGTAAATCTCTGTTTATAGTAATAGCCATCTGTATATTATGTTCATAGTACATATCCATCTGTAAACCTCTGTTTTTAGTAATAGACAATTATATTATGTTCATAGTACATATCCATCTGTAAACCTCTGTTTTTAGTAATATACATTATGTTCATAGTACATGTCCATCTGTAAATCTCTGTTTTTAGTAATAGACAATTATATTATGTTCATAGTACATATCCATCTGTAAACCTCTGTTTATAGTAATAGACAATTATATTATGTTCATAGTACATATCCATCTGTAAACCTCTGTTTTTAGTAATATACATTATGTTCATAGTACATGTCCATCTGTAAACCTCTGTTTTTAGTAATAGCCATCTGTATATTATGTTCATAGTACATATCCATCTGTAAACCTCTGTTTTTAGTAATAGACATTATGTTCATAGTACATGTCCATCTGTAAATTCTTGTTTATAGTAATAGACGTCTGTATATTATGTTCATAGTACATATCCATCTGTAAATTTCTGTTATAGTAATAGCCATCTGTATATTATGTTCATAGTACATATCCATCTGTAAACCTCTGTTTTTAGTAATAGACATTATGTTCATAGTACATGTCCATCTGTAAATCTCTGTTTATAGTAATAGAAATTATGTTCATAGTACATGTCCATCTGTAACCTCTGTTTTAGTAATAGACATTATGTTCATAGTACATATCCATCTGTAAACCTCTGTTTTTAGTAATAGCCACCTGTATATTATGTTCATAGTACATATCCATCTGTAAACCTCTTTTTATAGTAATAGACAATTATATTATGTTCATAGTACATATCCATCTGTAAACCTCTGTTTTTAGTAATACATTATGTTCATAGTACATATCCATCTGTAAATCTCTGTTTATAGTAATAGACATCTGTATATTATGTTCATAGTACATATCCATCTGTAAATCTCTGTTTATAGTAATAGACATCTGTATATTATGTTCATAGTACATATCCATCTGTAATTCTGTTCATAGTAATATCCATCTGTATATTATGTTCATAGTACATATCCATCTGTAAATTTCTTTTTATAGTAATAGACATCTGTATATTATGTTCATAGTACATATCCATCTGTAAACCTCTGTTTTTAGTAATAGACATCTGTATTTATGTTCATAGTACATGTCCATCTGTAAATCTCTGTTTATAGTAATAGACATCTGTATATTATGTTCATAGTACATATCCATCTGTATATTATGTTCATAGTACATATCCATCTGTATATTATGTTCATAGTACATATCCATCTGTAAATCTCTGTTTATAGTAATAGCCATCTGTATATTATGTTCATAGTACATATCCATCTGTAAACCTCTGTTTTTAGTAATAGACATCTGTATATTATGTTCATAGTACATGTCCATCTGTAAATCTCTGTTTATAGTAATAGACATCTGTATATTATGTTCATAGTACATGTCCATCTGTAAATCTCTGTTTATAGTAATAGACATCTGTATATTATGTTCATAGTACATATCCATCTGTATATTATGTTCATAGTACATATCCATCTGTATATTATGTTCATAGTACATATCCATCTGTAAATTTCTTTTTATAGTAATAGCCATCTGTATATTATGTTCATAGTACATATCCATCTGTAAACCTCTGTTTTTAGTAATAGACATCTGTATATTATGTTCATAGTACATGTCCATCTGTAAACCTCTGTTTTTAGTAATAGCCATCTGTATATTATGTTCATAGTACATGTCCATCTGTAAACCTCTGTTTTTAGTAATAGACATCTGTATATTATGTTCATAGTACATGTCATCTGTAAACCTCTGTTTTTAGTAATAGACATCCGTATATTATGTTCATAGTACATATCCATCTGTAAACCTCTGTTTTTAGTAATAGCATCTGTATATTATGTTCAAAGTACATATCCATCTGTATATTCTGTTCATAGTACATGTCCATCTGTAAATCTCTGTTTATAGTAATAGCCATCTGTATATTATGTTCATAGTACATATCCATCTGTAAACCTCTGTTTTAGTAATAGACATTATGTTCATAGTACATGTCCATCTGTAAATCTCTGTTTATAGTAATAGACATTATGTTATAGTACATGTCCATCTGTAAATCTCTGTTTATAGTAATAGACATCTGTATATTATGTCATAGTACATGTCCATCTGTAAATCTCTGTTTATAGTAAGACATTATGTTCATAGTACATGTCCATCTGTAAATTTCTTTTTATAGTAATAGCCATCTGTATATTATGTTCATAGTACATGTCCATCTGTAAACCTCTGTTTTTAGTAATAGACATCTGTATATTATGTCATAGTACATGTCCATCTGTAAACCTCTTTTTTAGTAATAGACATCTGTATATTATGTTCATAGTACATATCCATCTGTAAACCTCTGTTTTTAGTAATAGCCATCTGTATATTATGTTCATAGTACATATCCATCTGTATATTCTGTTTTCATAGTACATTCCATCTGTAAATCTCTGTTATAGTAATAGCCATCTGTATAATTATGTCATAGTACATATCCATCTGTATATTATGTTCATAGTACATGTCCATCTGTAAACCTCTGTTTTTAGTAATAGACATCTGTATATTATGGTCATAGTACATGTCCATCTGTAAATCTCTGTTTATAGTAATAGACATCTGTATATTATGTTCATAGTACATATCCATCTGTAAATCTCTTTTTATAGTAATAGCCATCTGTATATTATGTTCATAGTACATATCCATCTGTAAATCTCTGTTTATAGTAATAGACATCTGTATATTATGTTCATAGTACATATCCATCTGTAAATCTCTGTTTATAGTAATAGACGTCTGTATTTATGTTCATAGTACATATCCATCTGTAAATCTCTGTTTATAGTAATAGACATCTGTATATTATGTTCATAGTACATATCCATCTGTAAATCTCTGTTTTAGTAATAGACATCTGTATATTATGTTCATAGTACATATCCATCTGTAAATCTCTTTTTAGTAATAGCCATCTGTATATTATGTTCATAGTACATATCCATCTGTAAATCTCTGTTTATAGTAATACCATCTGTATATTATGTTCATAGTACATATCCATCTGTAAATCTCTGTTTTTAGTAATAGACATCTGTATATTATGTTCATAGTACATATCCATCTGTAAATCTCTGTTTATAGTAATAGACATCTGTATATTATGTTCATAGTACATATCCATCTGTAAATCTCTGTTTTTAGTAATAGACATCTGTATATTATGTTCATAGTACATATCCATCTGTAAATCTCTGTTTATAGTAATAGACATCTGTATATTATGTTCATAGTACATATCCATCTGTAAATCTCTGTTTATAGTAATAGACATCTGTATATTATGGTCATAGTACATATCCATCTGTAAATCTCTGTTTATAGTAATAGACATCTGTATATTATGTCATAGTACATATCCATCTGTAAATCTCTGTTTATAGTAATAGACATCTGTATATTATGTTCATAGTACATATCCATCTGTAAATCTCTGTTTATAGTAATAGACATCTGTATATTATGTTCATAGTACATATCCATCTGTAAATCTCTGTTTATAGTAATAGACATCTGTATATTATGTTCATAGTACATATCCATCTGTAAATCTCTGTTTATAGTAATAGACATCTGTATATTATGTTCATAGTACATATCCATCTGTAAATCTCTGTTTATAGTAATAGACATCTGTATATTATGTTCATAGTACATATCCATCTGTAAATCTCTGTTTATAGTAATAGACATCTGTATATTATGTTCATAGTACATATCCATCTGTAAATCTCTGTTTATAGTAATAGACATCTGTATATTATGTTCATAGTACATATCCATCTGTAAATCTCTGTTTATAGTAATAGACATCTGTATATTATGTTCATAGTACATATCCATCTGTAAATCTCTGTTTATAGTAATAGACATCTGTATATTATGGTCATAGTACATATAAAATCTCTGTTTATAGTAATAGACATCTGTATATTATGTTCATAGTACATATCCATCTGTAAATCTCTGTTTATAGTAATAGACATCTGTATATTATGTTCATAGTACATATCCATCTGTAAATCTCTGTTTATAGTAATAGACATCTGTATATTATGTTCATAGTACATATCCATCTGTAAATCTCTGTTTATAGTAATAGACATCTGTATATTATGTTCATAGTACATATCCATCTGTAAATCTCTGTTTATAGTAATAGACATCTGTATATTATGTTCATAGTACATATCCATCTGTAAATCTCTGTTTATAGTAATAGACATCTGTATATTATGGTCATAGTACATATCCATCTGTAAATCTCTGTTTATAGTAATAGACATCTGTATATTATGTTCATAGTACATATCCATCTGTAAATCTCTGTTTATAGTAATAGACATCTGTATATTATGTTCATAGTACATATCCATCTGTAAATCTCTGTTTATAGTAATAGACATCTGTATATTATGTTCATAGTACATATCCATCTGTAAATCTCTGTTTATAGTAATAGACATCTGTATATTATGTTCATAGTACATATCCATCTGTAAATCTCTGTTTATAGTAATAGTCTCTGTATATTATGTTCATAGTACATATCCATCTGTAAATCTCTGTTTATAGTAATAGACATCTGTATATTATGTTCATAGTACATATCCATCTGTAAATCTCTGTTTATAGTAATACATCTGTATATTATGTTCATAGTACATATCCATCTGTAAATCTCTGTTTATAGTAATAGACATCTGTATATTATGTTCATAGTACATATCCATCTGTAAATCTCTGTTTTATAATAGACATCTGTATATTATGTTCATAGTACATATCCATCTGTAAATCTCTGTTTATAGTAATAGACATCTGTATATTATGTTCATAGTACATATCCATCTGTAAATCTCTGTTTATAGTAATAGACATCTGTATATTATGTTCATAGTACATATCCATCTGTAAATCTCTGTTTATAGTAATAACATCTGTATATTATGTTCATAGTACATATCCATCTGTAAATCTCTGTTTATAGTAATAGACATCTGTATATTATGTTCATAGTACATATCCATCTGTAAATCTCTGTTTATAGTAATAGACATCTGTATATTATGGTCATAGTACATATAATCTCTGTTTTATAGTAATAGACATCTGTATATTATGTTCATAGTACATATCCATCTGTAAATCTCTGTTTATAGTAATAGACATCTGTATATTATGTTCATAGTACATATCCATCTGTAAATCTCTGTTTATAGTAATAGACATCTGTATATTATGTTCATAGTACATATAAATCTCTGTTTATAGTAATAGACATCTGTATATTATGTCATAGTACATATAAATCTCTGTTTATAGTAATAGCATCTGTATATTATGTTCATAGTACATATCCATCTGTAAATCTCTGTTTATAGTAATAGACATCTGTATATTATGTTCATAGTACATATCCATCTGTAAATCTCTGTTTATAGTAATAGACATCTGTATATTATGTTCATAGTACATATCCATCTGTAAATCTCTGTTTATAGTAATAGACATCTGTATATTATGTTCATAGTACATATCCATCTGTAAATCTCTGTTTATAGTAATAGACATCTGTATATTATGTCATAGTACATATCCATCTGTAAATCTCTGTTTATAGTAATAGACATCTGTATATTATGTTCATAGTACATATCCATCTGTAAATCTCTGTTTATAGTAATAGACATCTGTATATTATGTTCATAGTACATATCCATCTGTAAATCTCTGTTTATAGTAATAGACATCTGTATATTATGTTCATAGTACATATCCATCTGTAAATCTCTGTTTATAGTAATAGACATCTGTATATTATGTCATAGTACATATCCATCTGTAAATCTCTGTTTATAGTAATAGACATCTGTATTATGTCATAGTACATATCCATCTGTAAATCTCTGTTTATAGTAATAGACATCTGTATATTATGTTCATAGTACATATAATCTCTGTTTATAGTAATAGACATCTGTATATTATGTTCATAGTACATATCCATCTGTAAATCTCTGTTTATAGTAATAGACATCTGTATATTATGTTCATAGTACATATCCATCTGTAAATCTCTGTTTATAGTAATAGACATCTGTATATTATGTTCATAGTACATATCCATCTCTGTTTATAGTAATAGACATCTGTATATTATGGTCATAGTACATATAAATCTCTGTTTATAGTAATAGACATCTGTATATTATGTTCATAGTACATATAATCTCTGTTTATAGTAATAGACATCTGTATATTATGTTCATAGTACATATCCATCTGTAAATCTCTGTTTATAGTAATACATCTGTATATTATGTTCATAGTACATATCCATCTCTGTTTATAGTAATAGACATCTGTATATTATGTTCATAGTACATATCCATCTGTAAATCTCTGTTTATAGTAATAGACATCTGTATATTATGGTCATAGTACATAATAAATCTCTGTTTATAGTAATAGACATCTGTATATTATGTTCATAGTACATATCCATCTGTAAATCTCTGTTTATATAGTAATAGACATCTGTATATTATGTTCATAGTACATATCAAATCTCTGTTTATAGTAATAGACATCTGTATATTATGGTCATAGTACATATAAATCTCTGTTTATAGTAATAGACATCTGTATATTATGTTCATAGTACATATCCATCTGTAAATCTCTGTTTATAGTAATAGACATCTGTATATTATGTTCATAGTACATATCTTTTTTTCATAGTACATATCCATCTGTAAATCTCTGTTTATAGTAATAGACATCTGTATATTATGTTCATAGTACATATCCATCTGTAAATCTCTGTTTATAGTAATAGACATCTGTATATTATGTTCATAGTACATATCCATCTGTAAATCTCTGTTTATAGTAATAGACATCTGTATATTATGTTCATAGTACATATCCATCTGTAATCTCTGTTTATAGTAATAGACATCTGTATATTATGTTCATAGTACATATCCATCTCTGTTTTCTGTTTATAGTAATAGACATCTGTATATTATGTTCATAGTACATATCCATCTGTAAATCTCTGTTTATAGTAATAGACATCTGTATATTATGTTCATAGTACATATCCATCTGTAAATCTCTGTTTATAGTAATAGACATCTGTATATTATGTTCATAGTACATATCCATCTGTAAATCTCTGTTTATAGTAATAGACATCTGTATATTATGTCATAGTACATATCCATCTGTAAATCTCTGTTTTAGTAATAGACATCTGTATATTATGTTCATAGTACATATCCATCTGTAAATCTCTGTTTATAGTAATAGACATCTGTATATTATGTTCATAGTACATATCCATCTGTAAATCTCTGTTTTTAGTAATAGACATCTGTATATTATGTCATAGTACATATCCATCTGTAAATCTCTGTTTATAGTAATAGACATCTGTATATTATGTTCATAGTACATATCCATCTGTAAATCTCTGTTTATAGTAATAACCATCTGTATATTATGTCATAGTACATATCCATCTGTAAATCTCTGTTTATAGTAATAGACATCTGTATATTATGTTCATAGTACATATCCATCTGTAAATCTCTGTTTATAGTAATAGACATCTGTATATTATGTTCATAGTACATATCCATCTGTAAATCTCTGTTTATAGTAATAGACATCTGTATATTATGTCATAGTACATATCCATCTGTAAATCTCTGTTTATAGTAATAGACATCTGTATATTATGTTCATAGTACATATCCATCTGTAAATCTCTGTTTATAGTAATAGACATCTGTATATTATGTTCATAGTACATATCCATCTGTAAATCTCTGTTTATAGTAATAGACATCTGTATATTATGTTCATAGTACATATCCATCTGTAAATCTCTGTTTATAGTAATAGACATCTGTATATTATGTTCATAGTACATATCCATCTGTAAATCTCTGTTTATAGTAATAGACATCTGTATATTATGTTCATAGTACATATCCATCTGTAAATCTCTGTTTATAGTAATAGACATCTGTATATTATGTTCATAGTACATATCCATCTGTAAATCTCTGTTTTAGTAATAGACATCTGTATATTATGTTCATAGTACATATCCATCTGTAAATCTCTGTTTATAGTAATAGACATCTGTATATTATGTTCATAGTACATATCCATCTGTAAATCTCTGTTTATAGTAATAGACATCTGTATATTATGTTCATAGTACATATCCATCTGTAAATCTCTGTTTATAGTAATAGACATCTGTATATTATGTTCATAGTACATATCCATCTGTAAATCTCTGTTTATAGTAATAGACATCTGTATATTATGTTCATAGTACATATCCATCTGTAATCTCTGTTTATAGTAATAGCCATCTGTATATTATGTTCATAGTACATATCCATCTGTAAATCTCTGTTTTAGTAATAGACATCTGTATATTATGTCATAGTACATATCCATCTGTAAATCTCTGTTTATAGTAATAGACATCTGTATATTATGGTCATAGTACATATCCATCTGTAAATCTCTGTTTATAGTAATAGACATCTGTATATTATGTTCATAGTACATATCCATCTGTAAATCTCTGTTTATAGTAATAGACATCTGTATATTATGTTCATAGTACATATAAATCTCTGTTTATAGTAATAGACATCTGTATATTATGTTCATAGTACATATCCATCTGTAAATCTCTGTTTATAGTAATAGACATCTGTATATTATGTTCATAGTACATATCCATCTGTAAATCTCTGTTTATAGTAATAGACATCTGTATATTATGTTCATAGTACATATCCATCTGTAAATCTCTGTTTATAGTAATAGACATCTGTATATTATGTTCATAGTACATATCCATCTGTAAATCTCTGTTTATAGTAATAGACATCTGTATATTATGGTCATAGTACATATCCATCTGTAAATCTCTGTTTATAGTAATAGACATCTGTATATTATGTCATAGTACATATCCATCTGTAAATCTCTGTTTATAGTAATAGACATCTGTATATTATGTTCATAGTACATATCCATCTGTAAATCTCTGTTTATAGTAATAGACATCTGTATATTATGTTCATAGTACATATCCATCTGTAAATCTCTGTTTATAGTAATAGACATCTGTATATTATGTTCATAGTACATATCCATCTGTAATCTCTGTTTATAGTAATAGACATCTGTATATTATGTTCATAGTACATATAAATCTCTGTTTATAGTAATAGACATCTGTATATTATGGTCATAGTACATATAAATCTCTGTTTATAGTAATAGTCATCTGTATATTATGTTCATAGTACATGTCCATCTGTAAATCTCTGTTTTTAGTAATAAACATCTGTATATTATGGTCATAGTACATATAAATCTCTGTTTATAGTAATAGACATCTGTATATTATGGTCATAGTACATATAAATCTCTGTTTATAGTAATAGACATCTGTATATTATGATCATAGTACATGTCCATCTGTAAATCTCTGTTTATAGTAATAGACATCTGTATATTATGTTCATAGTACATATAAATCTCTGTTTATAGTAATAGACATCTGTATATTATGGTCATAGTACATAAATCTCTGTTTATAGTAATAGTCATCTGTATATTATGTTCATAGTACATATCCATCTGTAAATCTCTGTTTATAGTAATAGACATCTGTATATTATGTTCATAGTACATATCCATCTGTAAATCTCTGTTTATAGTAATAGACATCTGTATATTATGTCATAGTACATATCCATCTGTAAATCTCTGTTTATAGTAATAGACATCTGTATATTATGTCATAGTACATATCCATCTGTAAATCTCTGTTTATAGTAATAGACATCTGTATATTATGTTCATAGTACATATCCATCTGTAAATCTCTGTTTATAGTAATAGACATCTGTATATTATGTCATAGTACATATCCATCTGTAAATCTCTGTTTATAGTAATAGACATCTGTATATTATGTTCATAGTACATATCCATCTGTAAATCTCTGTTTATAGTAATAACATCTGTATATTATGTTCATAGTACATATCCATCTGTAAATCTCTGTTTATAGTAATAGACATCTGTATATTATGTCATAGTACATATAAATCTCTGTTTATAGTAATAGACATCTGTATATTATGTTCATAGTACATATCCATCTGTAAATCTCTGTTTATAGTAATAGACATCTGTATATTATGTTCATAGTACATATCCATCTGTAAATCTCTGTTTATAGTAATAGACATCTGTATATTATGTTCATAGTACATATAAATCTCTGTTTATAGTAATAGACATCTGTATATTATGTTCATAGTACATATAAATCTCTGTTTATAGTAATAGACATCTGTATATTATGATCATAGTACATATAAAATCTCTGTTTATAGTAATAGACATCTGTATATTATGTTCATAGTACATATCCATCTGTAAATCTCTGTTTATAGTAATAGACATCTGTATATTATGGTCATAGTACATATAAATCTCTGTTAATAGATCTCTGTTTATAGTAATACATCTGTATATTATGTTCATAGTACATATCCATCTGTAAATCTCTGTTTATAGTAATAGACATCTGTATATTATGGTCATAGTACATATAAATCTCTGTTTATAGTAATAGACATCTGTATATTATGTTCATAGTACATATCCATCTGTAAATCTCTGTTTATAGTAATAGACATCTGTATATTATGTTCATAGTACATATCAAATCTCTGTTTATAGTAATAGACATCTGTATATTATGTTCATAGTACATATAAATCTCTGTTTATAGTAATAGACATCTGTATATTATGTTCATAGTACATATCCATCTGTAAATCTCTGTTTATAGTAATAGACATCTGTATATTATGTTCATAGTACATATCCATCTGTAAATCTCTGTTTATAGTAATAGACATCTGTATATTATGTTCATAGTACATATCCATCTGTAAATCTCTGTTTATAGTAATAGACATCTGTATATTATGTTCATAGTACATATCCATCTGTAAATCTCTGTTTATAGTAATAGACATCTGTATATTATGTTCATAGTACATATCCATCTGTAAATCTCTGTTTATAGTAATAGACATCTGTATATTATGTTCATAGTACATATAAATCTCTGTTTATAGTAATAGACATCTGTATATTATGTTCATAGTACATATCCATCTGTAAATCTCTGTTTATAGTAATAGACATCTGTATATTATGTTCATAGTACATATCCATCTGTAAATCTCTGTTTATAGTAATAGACATCTGTATATTATGTTCATAGTACATATCCATCTGTAAATCTCTGTTTATAGTAATAGACATCTGTATATTATGTTCATAGTACATATCCATCTGTAAATCTCTGTTTATAGTAATAGACATCTGTATATTATGTTCATAGTACATATCCATCTGTAAATCTCTGTTTATAGTAATAGACATCTGTATATTATGTTCATAGTACATATCCATCTGTAAATCTCTGTTTTTAGTAATAGACATCTGTATATTATGTCATAGTACATATCCATCTGTAAATCTCTGTTTATAGTAATAGACATCTGTATATTATGTCATAGTACATATCCATCTGTAAATCTCTGTTTTTAGTAATAACATCTGTATATTATGGTCATAGTACATATCCATCTGTAAATCTCTGTTTATAGTAATAGACATCTGTATATTATGGTCATAGTACATGTCCATCTGTAAATCTCTGTTTACAGTAATAGACGTCTGTATATTATGTTCATAGTACATGTCCATCTGTAAATCTCTGTTTTTAGTAATAGCCATCTGTATATTATGGTCATAGTACATATCCATCTGTAAATCTCTGTTTATAGTAAAAGACATCTGTATATTATGTTCATAGTACATATCCATCTGTAAATCTCTGTTTATAGTAATAGACATCTGTATATTATGTTCATAGTACATATCCATCTGTAAATCTCTGTTTATAGTAATAGACATCTGTATATTATGTTCATAGTACATATCCATCTGTAAATCTCTGTTTATAGTAATAGACATCTGTATATTATGTTCATAGTACATATCCATCTGTAAATCTCTGTTTATAGTAATAGACATCTGTATATTATGTTCATAGTACATATCCATCTGTAAATCTCTGTTTATAGTAATAGACATCTGTATATTATGTTCATAGTACATATCCATCTGTAAATCTCTGTTTATAGTAATAGACATCTGTATATTATGTTCATAGTACATATCCATCTGTAAATCTCTGTTTTAGTAATAGACATCTGTATATTATGTTCATAGTACATATCCATCTGTAAATCTCTGTTTATAGTAATAGACATCTGTATATTATGTTCATAGTACATATCCATCTGTAAATCTCTGTTTATAGTAATAGACATCTGTATATTATGTTCATAGTACATATCCATCTGTAAATCTCTGTTTTAGTAATAGACATCTGTATATTATGTTCATAGTACATATCCATCTGTAAATCTCTGTTTATAGTAATAGACATCTGTATATTATGTTCATAGTACATATCCATCTGTAAATCTCTGTTTATAGTAATAGACATCTGTATATTATGTTCATAGTACATATCCATCTGTAAATCTCTGTTTATAGTAATAGACATCTGTATATTATGTTCATAGTACATATCCATCTGTAAATCTCTGTTTATAGTAATAGACATCTGTATATTATGTCATAGTACATATCCATCTGTAAATCTCTGTTTTTAGTAATAGACATCTGTATATTATGGTCATAGTACATATCCATCTGTAAATCTCTGTTTATAGTAATAGACATCTGTATATTATGTCATAGTACATATAAATCTCTGTTTATAGTAATAGACATCTGTATATTATGTTCATAGTACATATCCATCTGTAAATCTCTGTTTATAGTAATAGACATCTGTATATTATGTTCATAGTACATATCCATCTGTAAATCTCTGTTTATAGTAATAGACATCTGTATATTATGTTCATAGTACATATCCATCTGTAAATCTCTGTTTATAGTAATAGACATCTGTATATTATGTTCATAGTACATATCCATCTGTAAATCTCTGTTTATAGTAATAGACATCTGTATATTATGTTCATAGTACATATCCATCTGTAAATCTCTGTTTATAGTAATAGACATCTGTATATTATGTTCATAGTACATATCCATCTGTAAATCTCTGTTTATAGTAATAGACATCTGTATATTATGTTCATAGTACATATCCATCTGTAAATCTCTGTTTATAGTAATAGACATCTGTATATTATGTTCATAGTACATATCCATCTGTAAATCTCTGTTTATAGTAATAGACATCTGTATATTATGTTCATAGTACATATCCATCTGTAAATCTCTGTTTATAGTAATAGACATCTGTATATTATGTTCATAGTACATATCCATCTGTAAATCTCTGTTTATAGTAATAGACATCTGTATATTATGTTCATAGTACATATCCATCTGTAAATCTCTGTTTATAGTAATAGACATCTGTATATTATGTTCATAGTACATATCCATCTGTAAATCTCTGTTTATAGTAATAGACATCTGTATATTATGTTCATAGTACATATCCATCTGTAAATCTCTGTTTTAGTAATAGACATCTGTATATTATGTTCATAGTACATGTCCATCTGTAAATCTCTGTTTATAGTAATAGACATCTGTATATTATGTTCATAGTACATGTCCATCTGTAAATCTCTGTTTATAGTAATAGACATCTGTATATTATGTTCATAGTACATATCCATCTGTAAATCTCTGTTTATAGTAATAGACATCTGTATATTATGGTCATAGTACATATAAATCTCTGTTTATAGTAATAGACATCTGTATATTATGTTCATAGTACATATCCATCTGTAAATCTCTGTTTATAGTAATAGACATCTGTATATTATGTTCATAGTACATATCCATCTGTAAATCTCTGTTTATAGTAATAGACATCTGTATATTATGGTCATAGTACATATAAATCTCTGTTTATAGTAATAGACATCTGTATATTATGATCATAGTACATATAAATCTCTGTTTATAGTAATAGACATCTGTATATTATGATCATAGCACATAAATCTCTGTTTATAGTAATAGACATCTGTATATTATGTTCATAGTACATATCCATCTGTAAATCTCTGTTTATAGTAATAGACATCTGTATATTATGTTCATAGTACATATCCATCTGTAAATCTCTGTTTATAGTAATAGACATCTGTATATTATGGTCATAGTACATATAAATCTCTGTTTATAGTAATAGACATCTGTATATTATGTTCATAGTACATGTCCATCTGTAAATCTCTGTTTATAGTAATAGACATCTGTATATTATGTTCATAGTACATGTCCATCTGTAAATCTCTGTTTATAGTAATAGACATCTGTATATTATGATCATAGCACATATAAATCTCTGTTTATAGTAATAGACATCTGTATATTATGATCATAGTACATATAAATCTCTGTTTATAGTAATAGACATCTGTATATTATGATCATAGCACATATAAATCTCTGTTTATAGTAATAGACATCTGTATATTATGATCATAGTACATATAAATCTCTGTTTATAGTAATAGACATCTGTATATTATGTTCATAGTACATATCCATCTGTAAATCTCTGTTTATAGTAATAGACATCTGTATATTATGTTCATAGTACATATCCATCTGTAAATCTCTGTTTATAGTAATAGACATCTGTATATTATGGTCATAGTACATATCCATCTGTAAATCTCTGTTTATAGTAATAGACATCTGTATATTATGGTCATAGTACATATAATCTCTGTTTATAGTAATAGACATCTGTATATTATGATCATAGTACATATAAATCTCTGTTTATAGTAATAGACATCTGTATATTATGTTCATAGTACATATCCATCTGTAAATCTCTGTTTATAGTAATAGACATCTGTATATTATGATCATAGTACATATAAATCTCTGTTTATAGTAATAGACATCTGTATATTATGATCATAGTACATGTCCATCTGTATATCTCTGTTTATAGTAATAGACATCTGTATACTATGGTCATAGTACATGTCCATCTGTATATTATGTTCATAGTACATATCAATCTGTAAACCTCTGTTTTTAGTAATAGACATCTGTATATTATGTTCATAGTACATGTCCATCTGTAAATCTCTGTTTATAGTAATAGACGTCTGTATATTATGGTCATAGTACATATCCATTTGTAATCTCTGTTTATAGTAATAGCCATCTGAATATTATGGTCATAGTACATATCCATCTGTAAACCTCTGTTTTTAGTAATAGACATCTGTATATTATGGTCATAGTACATATCCATCTGTAAATCTCTGTTTATAGTAATAGACATCTGTATATTATGGTCATAGTACATGTCCATCTGTAAATCTCTGTTTATAGTAATAGACATCTGTATATTATGTTCATAGTACATATCCATCTGTAAATCTCTGTTTATAGTAATAGACATCTGTATATTATGTTCATAGTACATATCCATCTGTAAATCTCTGTTTATAGTAATAGACATCTGTATATTATGTTCATAGTACATATCCATCTGTAAATCTCTGTTTATAGTAATAGACATCTGTATATTATGTTCATAGTACATGTCCATCTGTAAATCTCTGTTTATAGTAATAGACATCTGTATATTATGTTCATAGTACATGTCCATCTGTAAATCTCTGTTTATAGTAATAGACATCTGTATATTATGTTCATAGTACATATCCATCTGTAAATCTCTGTTTATAGTAATAGACATCTGTATATTATGTTCATAGTACATATCCATCTGTAAATCTCTGTTTATAGTAATAGACATCTGTATATTATGTTCATAGTACATGTCCATCTGTAAATCTCTGTTTATAGTAATAGACATCTGTATATTATGTTCATAGTACATATCCATCTGTAAATCTCTGTTTATAGTAATAGACATCTGTATATTATGTTCATAGTACATATCCATCTGTAAATCTCTGTTTATAGTAATAGACATCTGTATATTATGTTCATAGTACATGTCCATCTGTAAATCTCTGTTTATAGTAATAGACATCTGTATATTATGTTCATAGTACATATCCATCTGTAAATCTCTGTTTTAGTAATAGACATCTGTATATTATGTTCATAGTACATGTCCATCTGTAAATCTCTGTTTATAGTAATAGACATCTGTATATTATGTTCATAGTACATATCCATCTGTAAATCTCTGTTTATAGTAATAGACATCTGTATATTATGTTCATAGTACATGTCCATCTGTAAATCTCTGTTTATAGTAATAGACATCTGTATATTATGGTCATAGTACATATAAATCTCTGTTTATAGTAATAGACATCTGTATATTATGTTCATAGTACATGTCCATCTGTAAATCTCTGTTTATAGTAATAGACATCTGTATATTATGATCATAGCACATATAAATCTCTGTTTATAGTAATAGACATCTGTATATTATGATCATAGTACATATAAATCTCTGTTTATAGTAATAGACATCTGTATATTATGTCATAGTACATGTCCATCTGTAAATCTCTGTTTATAGTAATAGACATCTGTATATTATGTTCATAGTACATGTCCATCTGTAAATCTCTGTTTATAGTAATAGACATCTGTATATTATGTTCATAGTACATGTCCATCTGTAAATCTCTGTTTATAGTAATAGACATCTGTATATTATGATCATAGCACATATAAATCTCTGTTTATAGTAATAGACATCTGTATATTATGATCATAGTACATATAAATCTCTGTTTATAGTAATAGACATCTGTATATTATGATCATAGTACATATCCATCTGTAAATCTCTGTTTATAGTAATAGACATCTGTATATTATGGTCATAGTACATGTCCATCTGTAAATCTCTGTTTATAGTAATAGACATCTGTATATTATGGTCATAGTACATATAATCTCTGTTTATAGTAATAGACATCTGTATATTATGATCATAGTACATATAAATCTCTGTTTATAGTAATAGACATCTGTATATTATGTTCATAGTACATGTCCATCTGTAAATCTCTGTTTATAGTAATAGACGTCTGTATATTATGATCATAGTACATATAAATCTCTGTTTATAGTAATAGACATCTGTATATTATGATCATAGTACATGTCCATCTGTAAATCTCTGTTTATAGTAATAGACATCTGTATATTATGGTCATAGTACATGTCCATCTGTATATTATGTTCATAGTACATATCAATCTGTAAATCTCTGTTTTAGTAATAGACATCTGTATATTATGGTCATAGTACATATCCATCTGTAAACCTCTGTTTATAGTAATAGACATCTGTATATTATGGTCATAGTACATGTCCATCTGTATATTATGTTCATAGTACATATCCATCTGTAAATCTCTGTTTATAGTAATAGACATCTGTATATTATGTTCATAGTACATATCCATCTGTAAATCTCTGTTTATAGTAATAGACATCTGTATATTATGTTCATAGTACATATCCATCTGTAAATCTCTGTTTATAGTAATAGACATCTGTATATTATGTTCATAGTACATATCCATCTGTAAATCTCTGTTTATAGTAATAGACATCTGTATATTATGTTCATAGTACATATCCATCTGTAAATCTCTGTTTATAGTAATAGACATCTGTATATTATGTTCATAGTACATATCCATCTGTAAATCTCTGTTTATAGTAATAGACATCTGTATATTATGTTCATAGTACATATCCATCTGTAAATCTCTGTTTATAGTAATAGACATCTGTATATTATGTTCATAGTACATATCCATCTGTAAATCTCTGTTTATAGTAATAGACATCTGTATATTATGTTCATAGTACATGTCCATCTGTAAATCTCTGTTTATAGTAATAGACATCTGTATATTATGTTCATAGTACATGTCCATCTGTAAATCTCTGTTTATAGTAATAGACATCTGTATATTATGATCATAGCACATATAAATCTCTGTTTATAGTAATAGACATCTGTATATTATGTTCATAGTACATATAAATCTCTGTTTATAGTAATAGACATCTGTATATTATGTTCATAGTACATGTCCATCTGTAAATCTCTGTTTATAGTAATAGACATCTGTATATTATGGTCATAGTACATGTCCTTCTGTAAATCTCTGTTTTTAGTTATAGACATCTGTATATTATGTTCATAGTACATATCCATCTGTAAATCTCTGTCTATAGTAATAGACATCTGTATATTATGTTCATAGTACATATCCATCTGTAAATCTCTGTTTATAGTAATAGACATCTGTATATTATGTTCATAGTACATGTCCATCTGTAAATCTCTGTTTATAGTAATAGACATCTGTATATTATGTTCATAGTACATGTCCATCTGTAAATCTCTGTTTATAGTAATAGACATCTGTATATTATGATCATAGCACATATAAATCTCTGTTTATAGTAATAGACATCTGTATATTATGATCATAGTACATATAAATCTCTGTTTATAGTAATAGACATCTGTATATTATGATCATAGTACATGTCCATCTGTAAATCTCTGTTTATAGTAATAGACATCTGTATATTATGTTCATAGTACATGTCCATCTGTAAATCTCTGTTTATAGTAATAGACATCTGTATATTATGTTCATAGTACATGTCCATCTGTAAATCTCTGTTTATAGTAATAGACATCTGTATATTATGATCATAGTACATATAAATCTCTGTTTATAGTAATAGACATCTGTATATTATGATCATAGTACATATAAATCTCTGTTTATAGTAATAGACATCTGTATATTATGATCATAGTACATGTCCATCTGTAAATCTCTGTTTATAGTAATAGACATCTGTATATTATGGTCATAGTACATGTCCATCTGTAAATCTCTGTTTATAGTAATAGACATCTGTATATTATGGTCATAGTACATATAAATCTCTGTTTATAGTAATAGACATCTGTATATTATGATCATAGTACATATAAATCTCTGTTTATAGTAATAGACATCTGTATATTATGATCATAGTACATGTCCATCTGTAAATCTCTGTTTATAGTAATAGACATCTGTATATTATGGTCATAGTACATATAAATCTCTGTTTATAGTAATAGACATCTGTATATTATGATCATAGTACATGTCCATCTGTAAATCTCTGTTTATAGTAATAGACATCTGTATATTATGGTCATAGTACATATAAATCTCTGTTTATAGTAATAGACATCTGTATATTATGTTCATAGTACATGTCCATCTGTATATCTCTGTTTATAGTAATAGACATCTGTATATTATGGTCATAGTACATGTCCATCTGTATATTATGTTCATAGTACATATCATCTGTAAACCTCTGTTTTTAGTAATAGACATCTGTATATTATGGTCATAGTACATATCCATCTGTAAACCTCTGTTTATAGTAATAGACATCTGTATATTATGGTCATAGTACATGTCCATCTGTATATTATGTTCATAGTACATATCCATCTGTAAATCTCTGTTTATAGTAATAGACATCTGTATATTATGTTCATAGTACATATCCATCTGTAAATCTCTGTCTATAGTAATAGACATCTGTATATTATGTTCATAGTACATATCCATCTGTAAATCTCTGTTTATAGTAATAGACATCTGTATATTATGTTCATAGTACATATCCATCTGTAAATCTCTGTTTATAGTAATAGACATCTGTATATTATGTTCATAGTACATATCCATCTGTAAATCTCTGTTTATAGTAATAGACATCTGTATATTATGTTCATAGTACATATCCATCTGTAAATCTCTGTTTATAGTTATAGACATCTGTATATTATGTTCATAGTACATATCCATCTGTAAATCTCTGTTTATAGTAATAGCCGTCTGTATATTATGTTCATAGTACATGTCCATCTGTAAATCTCTGTTTATAGTAATAGACGTCTGTATATTATGGTCATAGTACATATCCATCTGTAAATCTCTGTTTATAGTAATAGCCATCTGTATATTATGGTCATAGTACATATCCATCTGTAAACCTCTGTTTTTAGTAATAGACATCTGTATATTATGTTCATAGTACATGTCCATCTGTAAATCTCTGTTTATAGTAATAGACATCTGTATATTATGTTCATAGTACATGTCCATCTGTAAATCTCTGTTTATAGTAATAGACATCTGTATATTATGTTCATAGTACATGTCCATCTGTAAATCTCTGTTTATAGTAATAGACATCTGTATATTATGTTCATAGTACATGTCCATCTGTAAATCTCTGTTTATAGTAATAGACATCTGTATATTATGTTCATAGTACATATCCATCTGTAAATCTCTGTTTATAGTAATAGACGTCTGTATATTATGTTCATAGTACATGTCCATCTGTAAATCTCTGTTTATAGTAATAGACGTCTGTATATTATGTTCATAGTACATGTCCATCTGTAAATCTCTGTTTATAGTAATAGACGTCTGTATATTATGTTCATAGTACATGTCCATCTGTAAATCTCTGTTTATAGTAATAGACGTCTGTATATTATGTTCATAGTACATGTCCATCTGTAAATCTCTGTTTATAGTAATAGACGTCTGTATATTATGTTCATAGTACATATCCATCTGTAAATCTCTGTTTATAGTAATAGACATCTGTATATTATGTTCATAGTACATGTCCATCTGTAAATCTCTGTTTATAGTAATAGACGTCTGTATATTATGTTCATAGTACATGTCCATCTGTAAATCTCTGTTTATAGTAATAGACGTCTGTATATTATGTTCATAGTACATATCCATCTGTAAATCTCTGTTTATAGTAATAGACGTCTGTATATTATGTTCATAGTACATGTCCATCTGTAAATCTCTGTTTATAGTAATAGACGTCTGTATATTATGTTCATAGTACATGTCCATCTGTAAATCTCTGTTTATAGTAATAGACATCTGTATATTATGTTCATAGTACATATCCATCTGTAAACCTCTGTTTTTAGTAATAGACATCTGTATATTATGTTCATAGTACATGTCCATCTGTAAATCTCTGTTTATAGTAATAGACATCTGTATATTATGTTCATAGTACATATCCATCTGTAAATCTCTGTTTATAGTAATAGACATCTGTATATTATGTTCATAGTACATATCCATCTGTAAATCTCTGTTTATAGTAATAGACATCTGTATATTATGTTCATAGTACATGTCCATCTGTAAATATCTGTTTATAGTAATAGACATCTGTATATTATGGTCATAGTACATATAAATCTCTGTTTATAGTAATAGACATCTGTATATTATGTTCATAGTACATGTCCATCTGTAAATCTCTGTTTATAGTAATAGACATCTGTATATTATGTTCATAGTACATGTCCATCTGTAAATCTCTGTTTATAGTAATAGACATCTGTATATTATGATCATAGCACATATAAATCTCTGTTTATAGTAATAGACATCTGTATATTATGATCATAGTACATATAAATCTCTGTTTATAGTAATAGACATCTGTATATTATGATCATAGTACATGTCCATCTGTAAATCTCTGTTTATAGTAATAGACATCTGTATATTATGGTCATAGTACATGTCCATCTGTAAATCTCTGTTTATAGTAATAGACATCTGTATATTATGGTCATAGTACATGTCCATCTGTAAATCTCTGTTTATAGTAATAGACATCTGTATATTATGGTCATAGTACATATAATCTCTGTTTATAGTAATAGACATCTGTATATTATGATCATAGTACATATAAATCTCTGTTTATAGTAATAGACATCTGTATATTATGATCATAGTACATGTCCATCTGTATATCTCTGTTTATAGTAATAGACGTCTGTATATTATGATCATAGTACATATAAATCTCTGTTTATAGTAATAGACATCTGTATATTATGATCATAGTACATGTCCATCTGTATATCTCTGTTTATAGTAATAGACATCTGTATATTATGGTCATAGTACATGTCCATCTGTATATTATGTTCATAGTACATATCAATCTGTAAACCTCTGTTTTTAGTAATAGACATCTGTATATTATGGTCATAGTACATATCCATCTGTAAACCTCTGTTTATAGTAATAGACATCTGTATATTATGGTCATAGTACATGTCCATCTGTATATTATGTTCATAGTACATATCCATCTGTAAATCTCTGTTTATAGTAATAGACATCTGTATATTATGGTCATAGTACATATCCATCTGTAAATCTCTGTTTATAGTAATAGACATCTGTATATTATGTTCATAGTACATATCCATCTGTAAATCTCTGTTTATAGTAATAGACATCTGTATATTATGGTCATAGTACATATCCATCTGTAAATCTCTGTTTATAGTTATAGACATCTGTATATTATGTTCATAGTACATATCCATCTGTAAATCTCTGTCTATAGTAATAGACATCTGTATATTATGTTCATAGTACATATCCATCTGTAAATCTCTGTTTATAGTAATAGACATCTGTATATTATGTTCATAGTACATATCCATCTGTAAATCTCTGTTTATAGTAATAGACATCTGTATATTATGTTCATAGTACATATCCATCTGTAAATCTCTGTTTATAGTTATAGACATCTGTATATTATGTTCATAGTACATATCCATCTGTAAATCTCTGTCTATAGTAATAGACATCTGTATATTATGTTCATAGTACATATCCATCTGTAAATCTCTGTCTATAGTAATAGACATCTGTATATTATGTTCATAGTACATATCCATCTGTAAATCTCTGTTTATAGTAATAGCCGTCTGTATATTATGTTCAGAGTACATGTCCATCTGTAAATTACTTCTGTAATATTTATTTATGTAACTTATGCAACCACTGTATATCCTGCACTTGCTGCTATTGCACTTCTGGTTAGACCTAAACTGCATTTCGTTGCCTTGTACTTGTACATGTGTAATGACAATAAAGTTGAATCTAATCTAATCTAATCTAATCTAATCATTAGGTGGCGAAAATGAGTGTCTTAAGGCCCATTCACATTGCGAGCGATGAGAAAAAGCGAAACGAATGCCCGATGAACTAAGCTTTCATATCAGGAGGGAAACGATTATCGTCAGCTGCTATTTCACGGTAAGCCAGGTGGCGCTGATGGACAATAAGTCCACTATTGTTGTTTCAGTGAAGAAGATGCTGATGTGTCCCTGACAAATGCAGCTAAAGATGCAGCCGGAGGCATACAGACTGATGTAAAAAGTAGTACAGTATAGCCTAAAAGTAAACATGACTTTGCTTTTTCATGCCTGTGTCATATTTTAAATAGAAAATGCAATTGGTTATGATTGTTGTGTTTTTAGCACTACATGAGCATATTTTCAATTACTTCAGCAAATGCAGTTATGTCACAAAGTAATCACGCGGATCATAGACATTTATCTGTGTGATATTTTACTGCTGAATTAACTGTTTTTAACTAAAGGAAATATGAACTTTGTACTTTTGTTATAGGCTACTGAACATCTATTTATTTTGAGCTAAAAATCACAATTGAAGGCCTACATATTTATTATTTTATAGACTTGTAGTTAATATTGCAGTGCTTTAAATATTTTAAACAAGCATACTGATGATTATTATTCATATATATGATTAACACCAACATCAAACAATGTGACAGTTCTTACCTAAAACAATAATCTAGAAAAAAACACAAATAATAAAGGTAAGGTAATTAGTAGTTTAATTCGTACCCCCATTCAGAGCCTCTGTTTTAATCTACCATGTGTTTATTGCTGAATAGTTTACAGTCAGTTTTCAGTGCATATAACATCACTGCGCAGGCCCATTTGTGTAACAGCGGCGGCTATAAAAATGTGATGTAAAACTCACATTACAGAAGCCCTGAACCACAACGTGGAAAGGAATTTCTAGAGTCAAGAGCCCAACTCAAGGAAACACTGATCACCATGATGGTGACTTTTGTTAGCTGGGAAATTCCAAGAAGCAAGTTTTCTCAAAGTTATTAAGAATTGTTGCAGTAAATGTTGAAGTAATGTTAATATATCATGTTATATGTTGAATGAATTATTCAGATGAATTGTCTGTCTGTCTGCAGATTTGGTCTGACAGTGTTTGGTGAAATGCAGGTAATAGTAAATCATATAGCCTGAGGGGCCAAATCTGCTTTAAACCCTCTCACCTAAGAGTCACGCCATTCACATCCTCACAGAAAACCTCTTTCCAATTTCTGTTTGTTTGTCTGTATTTTTGTAAGCTAGAGCTCAGCTGATGCTGGTGGGATGAAGTGCAGATAAGGAGGAAATGCAGGATTGTGGTTAATTTTAACTACAGAACATTCTGTGGAAGGAATGTGTGGTGCAGGTCTGCACAGGTGAAGCACACAAACAAGTCCAAACAATCTTATTCACAAACAACACTGAATGAATGAACAGTAAATCAAGTGCACGCGCACAGTCTCTCTAGCACCAGGGGCCTGCACCATGAATGTAGCTGAACAAACTCAGGGTTACAGGATTAGTTTTGGGTTGACAAACCAAACCAACGTGATCAAGTTTGGTTGGTACCATGAAGCAGCTCATGGAGTTTCTTTGTCAACTCAAGCTTTGATTCTGAAGCTAAGATTAGTTCATGAGTGACGTCGGCATCACAAAACTAACCGCGTTCAACGCGGATAGAGGGAGTTCTCTGGGTTCTGGCAAATACTCAGAGCTCTCTCCCTGAACAGCACACCAAATATGCATACCGTGCTAAAGAGAACTTATGAATTATATTTGATGTTAGTGGCTCTTACACTGGAGTCTCCGTCATTGTAAGACATTTCACAACTTTCCCTATAAACTGAAGTGTCTACCTCTATAGGTTACATAAGAAATGTGAGCAAATTACACTGGAAAAGCTAATTCAACATAAAGAAGGCTACATTTCTTCAGTCGTGGTCCAGTGGTTAGAGAGTTGGACTCATGATCAGAAGGTTGCTGGTTTGATTCTCAGGGCTGGTAGGTAATGTCTGAGGTGCCCTTGAGCAAGACACCTAACCCCCACTTGCTTCCCACTGAGCAAAAGCTCCTCCTTATAGACGTCTTATAGACGTCCCCTGAGGAGCCAGAATGAAAGTTTTTCTGACGTCTTTTTCTGACGTCTTCTGGACGTCCAATGTTGACATTCATAGACCATCTATAGAAGGTACGAATTTAGTTGAAATGTGGTCGTTGTGGACGTATTTTCAACGTCTTATAACATCAACGCAGACTCATTTTAGACATTTTAACAAAAATAAGTGTTACACTGCATTATATTAAAACATATTTATCAATATCACTTTTGCACCCTCTATTAATGTTGAAATTTCAACAAACCACCGTTTTTGTGATCAGTGTTTGCTTTAGTTGGGCTCTTGACTCTTGGTTTAATGTCATGTTTTTATTGGCTGCCAATTTGTGTTTGGCAAAGAAAACAATGATCCAGTGAGATCAGAAAGTGATGGTGATTTCATCACTATGAAGTCACTCAAACAACTCTTAAGTGTGTAGTTATTAATATGTGAACACTGTGTTATGATGCAGTTTAAAGAGATTAAAGAAGTTTTTTAGACGACAAACAGAGCAAGTGATTTAAAAACCTGTGACACTGCTGAATCAATTAGACATGAAGAATCAGTGTATGAAACTCAACAATGGTGACAATCAACAAAAGAAAACTTCATGCTGCAATGCATGCTGGGTAACATCATAGTACAAAAACTCATTGATGACTCCCAGCATGCATTGCAGTTGATCTGTTATCTGAATTAGTTTGATGATTGTCACCATTGTTGAGGTTTGTATGATGAACATTGATGTCTAAGTTTGTCAGTAAAGATTTTCTGATATTTTGTCTCTGTACTTTTTTATTTGTGAACCTTAATGTCAACATCAGTCATGAAATGATCAAATCTCAGTATAATTTAAAAAAGTTTTTTAAACTTATTATTCTCTAACACTTGTCATAAAGCAAACTATTCCTTCAAATCCTTTTCAAAACCTTTATTTCTTTATCAATGCACAAGTATTCTTATTGAAACACAATTACAAACATTGAAAGAAAGTAAGTTAACTTGATGAATGTTAAGAGTCAAGAGCCCAACTAAAGCAAACACTGATCACAAAAACGGTGGTTTGTTGAAATTTCAACATTAATAGCGAGTGCAAAAGTGATATTGATTCAATGACATAAATATGTTTTAATATAATGCATAGTGTAACAATTATTTTTGTTAAAATGTCTAAAATGAGTCTGCGTTGATGTTATAAGATGTTGAAAATACGTCCAAAACGACCACATTTCAACTAAATTCGTACCTTCTATAGATGTCATATGGATGTCAACATTGGACGTCCAGAAGAAGTCAGAAAAAGACGTCAGAAAAACTTTCATTCTGGCTCTTCAGGGGACGTCTATAAGACGTCTATAAGAAGGAGCTTTTGCTCAGTGGGTTACTATACAAAATGTACAAATGTATAGTACAATGTAATGTAAGTCGCTTTGGATAAAAGTGTCTGCCAAATGCATAAATGTAAGTGTACATTTAAAAAATGTATAGTAGTTAGTTGAAGTGTACATTTAAAAATCTCAATCTTGGTTCTGGACTGAGGACCATGTCGAAGTGGTTCTGTGGTCAGAATAACCACAGACAAGAATGTAAAAAAATGCAACACAAAGAAATACTGTATGTACAGGGGTGCACATAAGTGGTGCGCAGGTGCGCATGCGCGACCAAAATTAAAAATGCGCACTGTAAAAAAGTTTAGACCGCTCATTTGCGTACTGACATGGTTGAAACATTTTAATGCTCAATCCCTGTTGAAGACCCGATTAAATATAATACAGGATAAGATTTCCATTTGAACTGAATGCTGCTAAAACTACTGATATGTCGTTTGTAGAGATGGGTACCAAACCCCACTGAGTATTGATAGCTCTTGACTGCTTTCGTTACTAAAGCACGCAGCATCCGCAGCTTCTGTGAATGTCTGGCTCCGCACTGCGCTACACGTCTACCAAAAGGCCACTTCTCTTAAACAATCTAAAAAGACGAGCTGTTTAAACTTGACACATGCACGCAGCCTGTGTTTCTCAATGCTATAGTTGATCCTACAGTAGCTCCGCACTGCTTCCCAGCAACCGTCCACAAACCAAAAAATGAATATAAACTAGTAAAAAGAAAAATAAGAAGAGATATATTACCATTGTATTTTAAGTGTATTTTTAAATAATTGTATTTGTATTTAATAGCCTACTCATTTTTTTATTCGAAATCAAATGTATAGTATAAAATAAAATAAATATTGTATTATACACTAACACTTTCAATTAACATTTTATTATTTTGTTTATTAAAAACTTTTTTTAACTTTATTTTTCATTGTAAATTACATTTTTCACACTATTTACAGTGTGAGCACCAAACCGAATCTCCAGGTGCTCTCTTGAGAACCAGACAGAAAAACTTGTGCACCCCTGTGTATGTAGTACAGTAAAGACATGCAAAATAAATACACTTCATGCGAGTGTAAGGGAAATCAGATTTTAACTACACTGTTAAAAAACAGCCAAATTCTACAGTAAACTATCTGTCTGTGAAATTAACAGGGACATTCTGTAGTTTTTACAGAGAAAAACTGTTGTCAGAAGATTTCCGTAGTAAAATTCTGTCGTTTTTACGGAAAAAACACGTCACAAGTTGCTAAACCTGTCAGTGAAATTCTATCGTTTTTTGGGAGAAAAAACACGTTGTAAAAGCTCAAATGAAATTTGTTTTTAACAATCAGTTTTTTTTCTCTAAAAACTCACCATTAAACAACTCCACAAACACTATTAACACATTCACTTATTACATCACTGTGACTTTATTTCTGTGGTTCATCTACAAAAGTTTTTATTGAGAATGAACACAAGTGTAGATGTTGATGGTTTTGCTGAGTCACCATTATGGTGTTCAGTGTTTGCTTTAGTAGGACTCTTGACTCTTTGCTTTGATGTGTCAGATTTTCTTTAGCTGCTGTAACTGTGTGATGAAAACACATCTGTTATGGTGGAAAGAACTAAGTGAAATTGTCATCATGTTATTTTTCATGAGAATCATCATCTACTGGTTTATTCACTGTTTTAAAATTATTTTATTATGCTCACTGATGTTATGAATGAGTCTGACAGAATGATATTCTGAGGGACTTTACAACATGATTTACAGAACTAAATGGACTAGCAGATATCAATAATAAACCTATTCATCTCAACAATGGTGACCACAACAACGACCACATAAGATAAACGCAAGGCATTCTGGGTACCATCAAAGTAGAAAAACTCATTCATGTCTCCCAGGATGCATTGCTGCATGAAGCTTTTCATTTGATAGTCACCACTGTTGAGATTCATACACTGATTCTTGATGTCTGTGTTTGAAATCAAATGCAGATTTTTCCAAACTGCTCAAAAAATTGTTACTGTTTCTCAAATTTAGACTCATTCACACTATTATTAAAAAAACTTAAAAAATTGCTTTTAACTGAGTATTCACAATAATGAAAACCAGACTAAAGCTCATGTTCACACTTCTTTTTGTTTTTATTTACTATGACAATTATGTTTTATAAAACACATCACATAGCAAAGCAACCAAAAGAAAACTTGTTTAACAAATCGCGGGTGAAAAGCCCAATTAAAGTAAACACTGATCACAATAACGGTGACTTTAAACAACATTCATTGATGTTATGCTTCAGTCCCTGTGAAGCAGAAGTTATGATCGTCTTCATTATTCTGACATATTTTAAAGTTAATTTGAATATTTAATGAGGAAGAATAGTGGGTGTGGCTCATGTTTTCCTCTGTGAATTGATTGGATGAATAAAAACAGGATGTTCCCGTATTTTTACGGTAGTTTACTAGCAACCACAGCTGCCAGTATTTTTCTGTAAAAACTACGGAATTTTTCTTTTCTGACCGTTAAATGTTTTTTTAGTCACCGCTATGCTGAAGAGTGGAGTCTGTGTTTAAGTCAAAGTTACAGAATAGGTTTCTGATGTCAAGCTGCATGTTGTTTTGTTTAAAAGTGACAGTCGATTATTATAACAAAATAAACGTAAATATGAGAAGGAAATGTAATAATTTTTTCACTTTTATGTAGTAGGTGAATGTTTTAATTGTATGTAAAGAAATGCTCTCAATATAAAAGACTCCAATGAAATAAATTCAATCACAGCTTGAAGTTTTTGCCCTGAAGTTCTTGAATTTCATCACTGTTTACGTGCTTTTCCCGTATTTTTTAACGGAATTTTACTGGCAACCAAAGCTGCTTTTCCGTAAAAACTACAGAACATTTTTTACAGTGTGCATTCTGGGTTAATATTATTACAGCAAAATACTGTGAATTTACAGAGCTCAGAGTCTGCACTCAGAGAGTGTTTGAAATGTCTGAAAGTGTCTGAAAGACCGATATCTCATGCGACATAACTGACTGAAGTTTGTGCTTTTAAAGTTTGTGACAAGCACATAAAATCATTTATTTTTTCATAATGTGTTTGAGGTGGAGTTGTAATTATAAAGTTATACTTTTTTTATTAGTCTCACTGTGCTGTGCTTGAAAAATTGCCACCTCAGCAAAATAAAGAAAAAATACAGGAAAGGTATCTGTATCGGCGAATACCAGAACAGAAATACCAGTATGCCTGTATTCTTAAAGATTCTGAGAGTCCTCTAAGAAAGCTCTTAATTTAGCTTAAAAACTTCTACGTAGGAGTCTTAGCTTAAAATCGATTCAGGACCAAACTGAGAGCAACTCTGAGCCAGGAAAAGACTGGGGCTGACCCTGTTGCTATGTATGACACAGTCTTCTGAAGACTGTGATTGGTTGGTTGGCCAAGAAGGAAGAAAGAGCGCTTTTTTATTAACAACATATTGAATATAACATAGTATATACCAAAAATATAAACATATATAGTACAAAAAATAAATACAAATGCAACAAAAAAAACAGCAATACAAAACAAACAAACACACACACAAACAGAGCGCTTTTAAGTATTGTCGTTAGTTTGAATTTACACGTAATATTTCTTGTTTTACCGTAGGCTACTCACGCACACACGCACTAGATACATATTGTTTCTTTTTTTATTTAGCATGCTGTTAATGTCAACATATTTGATAGGAAATGAACAGTGGAACAATACGTTTGTATAAGTGTTGTAATTGTTTGTGTGATCACTATAGAAGGTTGTGACAGACCCAAATCATCTCTGCTGCATAGTTGCATTTCTCCAGTTGCCAAATATAATGTAGTGGTTGCTTCCATTTCTGGCACTATGGCATTTTTTGCGCTGTCTTGGAGATGTTAGCGTACGTGTCTCAATAGGATCGTTCACAAACTCTGCGTTACAAGTGTCCTCACTGTCATTTTTATAGCGCTTTAAAATTTGCATTGCATCAAAGCAGCTGTACAAGCTAAGCAAAACCAAGATAAACATAAAAACTATTTTAAAAAATCTGATAAACCTTAAAAGTAATATGGAAATTGTCATCATTACAACACATTTCTTCTCACTTTTTGTGTTTAATCCATTTTCTCTGCTGCTAAAGAAACTCTTAAGCCTCTTAAAAGTCCTTCTCACTGCTCCTAAAAATTTGGATCTTAAAAGCTCTTTTAAGGGTTAAGATGCTTTATGAATTACTTTTTTCTTTACTAGGATATATTCTGTAATTTTAAGGGGAAACGCCCTCATTCCTAAGAATTTTCTTAGAATTTGGCCACTAGGAACAACTCTTTGCGCTAAGATTTTTCATGAATACAGGCCCAGAACAATATCAGTACTTTTACTTGGTCTTGACAAATGGTATCGGTGCGTCCCCACTTATGACACACACCTGAATCTAATGTAAATAAATGAATTCTGATTTATTAAAGATGAACACCTGCTGTTAACAAGCAGAATCTGAAGAACAGAAAAAAACACAACTTTAGATGAACATCAAATGTAATCTGTTAATATATCACCAGAGAAGAATTAAACACAAACATCATTAACATCTTCACTTATTACAAACATCACTTTCACTTTATTACTGTCATACATCTCAAAAGCTCTTATTGAGAATTAATTGAGAGGTTTAAATGTTGTTTTCAATTAAATTCACCATTATGGTGATCAGTGTTTACTTAAGTTGGGATCTTGACTCTTGGCTTTCTTCAGATTATCTTTCAATACAAGCAATTTTATCTTAGTGAAAATACCATTAAGAAAGCCTTTCTTTTAAGTAAAAAAGCTAAAATATATTTATGTATGAGCTGATTGATTTTGTGGAAGTGTTTTGTTTAATACTGAGATTAATGCTTTCATGACTGATCTAATTGTTCTGCTTCAAAAATGTAAAAGTTCTGTGATAAAAATGACACATTGCTGAAACACTTAGACATCAACACTCATCATACAAACCTCAACAATGGTGACAATCATCAAACTAATTCAGATAAATAGATCAACTGCAATGCATGCTGGGAGTCATGAATGAGTTTTGTACTATGATGTTACCCAGCATGCATTGCAGCATTAAGTTTTCTTTTGTTGATTGTCACCATTGTTGAGTTTCAATACACACATTCCTGATGTCTTTTTATCTCTAGTCATATTTTATCTTCTTTTGTTAAAATTGATAACTCATGACAATTGTGATTTAATTTCATACTATTCTTTATAGAAGTCATATAGAATGTTAAAAACAGTCATGTGATTTCATGAAGATTACATCACTATTCAGAAACACCAATAATCTGTAGGATTTTAAGATACATTTTCTTTGACAGACCAAATGTATTTGTAATCTTTGCCTTTGCTTTTATGATCGAACATTACGGTACAAAAGTCCAACTAAACGAAACACTGATAACTGGATTGGGAAACAGGTGTGTTGGATCTGGTTGGAGCTAAACTCATGGACAGAGACTCTGCAGGACTAAAAATGTCCATCCCTGCTTAAAACCCAGTTGAGCAAACATAAGTCAAGTTTGGGTCAACTAGAAAATAACAATTCAAGTAACTCTTTGGTAGAAATTGAGTCAACATAAACATTCTGTGGAACTAGTTACTAAAGAATAATTTTTTTAGTGCATGTTGAGTCAACAGAATCCAATCACACTGGCATACATCATGCATGTGTCAAATACTGTATATCATAACAATAGATTTTAACACACAGATTTGAAACTGGCCTCAGAAAAGATTTTTATTTTATATTGAGAAACAAAACATAATGATGGAAAATTACATTAATGAATGAAGCAGAAAACTAAAACTATATTATATTGTATTATATTATCAAATCACAGAGTAATATAAAAGATTTCAGTCAAGAATTAGGACACACACCTTGAACTAAACAAGGTTGCACACAAAGCTGCTAGATTTGTTTTGTATTCTGCTGTTTTCTGTGGACACCCGTAATCTTCAAACACGATCCTTTTCTGGCCGCCCCGCTGTGCGGGGAGGTTGGTACGGTTTCCCAGCGGCTTTACTTTCACAGTTACAGCAGAGCATGCTGCCGCCAATGAACACGAGAGCTGAAGCACCCCAGCCCACATAGAGTGCCTTACCAAACTCATACCTGTTAACACAAAATCTCAAATCATCAATGAACAGGTTGAGAGGGGTGGCATTTACCTTTACGCATTTGGTAGATGCTTTTATTAATTGTACTATTTATTATATTCTATACGTTTGTTTCAAATCCCTGGGATTGAACCCATGACCCACTGTTAATGCCATGCTCTAACCACTGAGCTACAGGAAAGCAATTAAAGCAATATTTTAAGAATTCAGAGTAATTCCAGATACATCCAGAGAGAGTCCGTTTAAAGAGATTCATGTCATGTCGAACCTGTATGACTTTTGTCTTGTGCAGAACACTAGTAACCAAACCATTGGACTTCCACTGGATGCACACAAAACCACCAGGACATTTTTCAGAAGTATACAGAATCTCAGAAGAAGAATCATGTACAGGTTTTGAACAACAAGAGGTTGAATTAATGATGACAGAATTGTATTCCTTAGGGTGCTGAAGCTCACCTTGCATTTGTGGGAGTGAATGGATCAAAGAAGTTGCGTCTTATGTTTTCTCCATACCAGCTTGTGGCAGCAAGAGCAAGAACACTTGTAGAAAAAGAAGAAGCCAGCATGATGCATACTGATGGGTAACAATATGAACCTTAATTCATTATTTTTAATACTATTTTTATATACATTGACTGGTGTTATTGCATCAGCCTGTTCTTTTTTTTTCCCTCAATGTTAAAGAACTGCATATTTATTTTTGGAATTAGGACAAAACAGTGTTAGTAAAGATAGAAATGAACATATCTGCAATGATGAAGAGGACGCCTCCGGCCAGGGCAACCTTGTTCTTCTGTTGCTTGTCGTCTGCCAGGCAGGTGGTGCACTTCATACCAATTGCAGCAACCATCAGAGCCACAGAACCCAGAAAGATGGACGTGATCATGAGACCTCGAGCTCCCTGAACTTCCCCTGAGACCACAGAAAACATTCAGACAAGGTTTCCTATAGGATTATTTTTGAATGCAAATTTTAAAAAGCAAACAAAAATATACAATGAGAAAGAAGAAAAACACTTTCATAATAAAAACAATAAACTCAATTGCAAGAATGTGACATGATTTTCAAATAAACTGCATTTAATAACTTATTAATAATGGTTTATGAATTTGCTGCTAGATGTTTCATTTTTATGGAGCCATAGAAAAGACATTGACAAAAATAAAAACAGGAGACTTTCGCGTGCTTACGAGTTACTGTGAATGTGCCTGTTATGCATAAAAAGCTTCTAGATCAGGGATAGGCAACGTCGGTTCTGAAGTGCTGCTGTCCTGCAGATTTTAGCTCCAACTTTGGAAAAACTCACCTGTCTGCAGTTTTGGTAATCCTGAAGACACTGATGAGCTTGTTCAGATGTGTTTAATTAAGGTTGGAGCTAAAATCTGCAGGGCAGCGGCACTCCAGGACCGACGTTTCCTACCCCTGTTCTAGAATCTAGATGACACCAGTTTAAATGAGATGTAGATACTGTGCAAAAGATACAGAATTGGGAATTAATAGTGCACATGTCTATATGATTGAAATGTCTTTCTAATGAACAAACTAATGAGATTAATCAGATGTTTTACATTCACTGAAAAACATGTGCAGTAGAATTTACTTAAAAAAGCTAAAAACTATTTTCACTCAGACAATGAGAGTTAATTTTTAACGAGCTGTCATGTAAAAGCTAAACATAAGTATCTGTAACTTTCATTAGAAGTTCTCAGTTCTCTTTATTTGTAACCCTGATAATAAGCCGCCGCCATCAAAAACCACCATGATCAGTGTTTTATTTAGTTGGCTCTTGACTCATGTACTTAAATTTAATGGTTTCTTTTCTTTGATTAAAAGTACAGTATGAAATAAAATCTCAGTTGTGGGAATCATTCATTTTAACAGAAGAGGTTAAAATGTTAACTAGAGATGTAAAGACATGAAGAATTAATGTAATGAAACTCTACATTGGTGACAATCAACAAAAGTAAACGTTATGCTGCAATGCATGCTGGGTAACATCATATTCATTCCTGACTCCCAGTATGCATTGCAGTTGCTCTGTTTATCTGAATTAGTTTGGTGATTGTCACCATTGTTGAGGTTTGTATGATGAGTGTTGATGTCTATGAGTGTCAGGGAAGTTGCCTGTTTACTTTGTCGCTGTGATTTTGCAAACCTCAATTTTTGCCAGTTACAAAAATCTTAACCTCCATTTAACTTAAACAAGATTTTTAATGTGCTCACAGTTTGTCTTATAGAAGCAAACAACAGCAACATTTATTGTGTGAAACATCTTTTTCGTTAGCCTTTCTGTATGTGTTTATATTAAACACCATTGCAAGCATTGAAAGAAAATTGACTTGTCAAGAGCTCAACTAAAGCAAACACTGATCACAATAATAGTGGTTTGTTGAAATTTCAACATTTTTTTTACATTAATTGTGGGTGCAAAAGTGATATTGATGCAATGCCATTAACATTGACAAATCAACCATTTTTAACATTGATTCAATGGTTTGTACCTGTTAGCTTGCTGTCTGGGTAGTGTGGGCCCTGTGTGGGCCTAGTGAGGGGTTGAAGCATAATACAGTCAGAGTTCACTTTCTGGAGCTTCAAAAACTCAACACCCATTCACTCCCATTCTACCGCTTGGAAGTAAAATGATACGTGGGATTATAACTCCGACTGCATTATGCTTCAAGAAGAAAACCATATTCAGTTAAGATGCCTTGAGGGGAGGAAAACATGGGGAAATGTTGAATTTGGTGCTGAAGTATCCCTTTAAGCACTGTTTCTCAGTCACAAATCACACAAGCCATTCTCTCAGTTCTAAATGTTATGCTGAAAGTCTAATTTCAAACATTTAGATTTGAATTAGAACGGAGGTCAAATCTTTTGGTCATGGTCTTTTTTGGGCCGCCACACAAAGTACATGCTCCAGATATACTAGGAAAGACTGCAGCATGTTAACTCAAATAGCATACAGAACGTTATTTTCATCAAAAACTATGACATAAATATTATCAAGATATAGTTCTGCTGATTCTGATGAATTAACAGAAAGGACAAATATATTGCACGTAACATGTATTTTGCTGTAACAGATCTTTGCAACGATGCAAATAAATGTGTGTTAAATCATTGTTGTACTTTTAACACGATCCCCTTCTTTAACTTCATGTGAACATGATACTTTTCAGTGTATCCCCTTCACTGAGGAGAGGAGAACCAAACCATGACTCTAAAAGGCACAACATTACATTAATAGGAATAATTCTGTATGTGTCAGATTTTGTTTGACTTGAACTAAAGTGTTTTGTTAAAATGTTGGAAGTGTTGAAGCTCTTTAAGCGAGTGTTTGCTTAGGAATTTTAGGTATTTGTTAGACTTGTCTGAGCATGTGTGTTAAGTGGTCAACGTCAGGAATGGAATTTCAGTGGAGGATTTCTTTCACAGTTAAACTTACGACTGAATTTTAATGAGTGAAATGAGGTACAATCCATACCTGGTAGGTGTAATAGGGAGTCGTAGACTTTGCATTGCATTTGTCCAGTGCTCTGGTACACGCAGGCCTGCCAGAGACCCTCATACATGGCCTGAGCTGTGATGATGTTATCACCGGCATACGAAGACATCTTCCACTCAGCCATGGATGTAGAAGCTATAAGACCAATAAATCCCAAACAAGCCAAAGTGTAGCCGAGAAGTTGGAGCCCCGCGTTGGCCATTTGTTCAGCAATTTGAGAGTGAAATGTGTGGGATGTTCTCTGTGAGCTCAGCTATGATCTGCTCAGCTGACGGCAGATGCATGAATGAAAGAAGCGCATCTTTCACGCGGCAGCAGGTAAACTGAAGGATTCATATGGCACTGTGTGTGGCGCCTCCTTGTGTTCAAATCTCTCTTTATTCACAAATGTCATAGTGATTACTATAGCTCAAGGATGGGCAACTTCGGTCCTGGAGGGCCGGTGTCCTGCAGAGTTTATTCAATCAAACACACCTGCCTGTAGCTTCCCTGATAGCAACACAGCTGATGAAAACTATTGAATGAATGCTAAAATGTGTTCATTTGTCAATGTTAATGGTATTGAATCAATATCACGTTTGCACCAACAATTAATGTTGAACAAATTTCATCAAACCACCACTATTGTGATCAGTGTTTGCTTAAGTTGAGCTCTTGACTCTTGTGCTTATCTGTTGTAACAGTGTTTAAATACTGTTCACTTATATGATAACTAAGTCCTGTTATTAAAATTAAATCTGGTGTAAACATTGGGTGGTTATCAAAATAAAATCTTACTTCTGTGTTGTGTTCTTGAGTGTGAGTATTCTGCACACAGAATCAAGTGGAAACAGAGCTCATGTGTCTAAACTAAACACACATCAGAGAAACATTCTTCCCCCAGTTTACAAACTTCCACAAAGACATACTGGGAGAAAACTCAACCAGCTCAAACCTGACTGAGAGATACGTCAACACACTGACACTGACACAACAACAACCAGCACAACACAACAAAACACTGTACAACACACACAAACTGACACAACACAACACAAACTGACACAACACAACACACACAAACTGACACAACAACAACCAGCACAACACAACAAAACACTGTACAACACATACAAACTGACACAACACACACAAACTGACACAACACAACACACACAAACTGACACAACACACACAAACTGACACAACACAACACACACAACACAACACAAACTGACACAAGACAAAACACACAAACTGATACAACACAACACACACAAACTGACACAACACACACAAACTGACACAACACACACGAACTGACACAACACAACACACACAAACTGACACAACACAAACTGACACAACACAACACACACAAACTGACACAACACAACACACACAAACTGACACAACACAACACAACACAAACTGACACAGCACAAACTGACACAACACAAACTGACACAACACAACACACACAAACTGACACGACACAACACACACAAAGTGACACAACACAACACACACAAACTGACACAACACACACAAACTGACACAACACACACAAACTGACACAACACAACACAAACTGACACAACACAACACACACAAACTGACACGACACAACACACAAAGTGACACAACACAACACACACAAACTGACACAACACAAACAAACTGACACAACACACACACAAACTGACACAACACACACACACACACACACACACACACACACAAACTGACACAACACAACACACACAAACTGACACAACACAACACAAACAAACTGACACAACACACACACAAACTGACACAACACACACACACACACAAACTGACACAACACAACACACACAAACTGACACAACACAACACACACAAACTGACACAACACAACACACACAAACTGACACAACACACACACACACACACACACACACACACACACACAAACTGACACTATATGACAGGATCCTGTCACTCTCACTGAGAACTTTAATCAATACTTTGCTCTTTTTCTACTTGTATTGATATATATATATAGATTCTTACCCACTGAGCAAAAGCTCCTTCTTATAGACGTCTTATAGACGTCCCCTGAGGAGCCAGAATGAAAGTTTGTCTGACGTCTTTTTCTGACGTCTTCTGGACGTCCAATGTTGACGTTCATAGACCATCTATAGAAGGTACGAATTTAGTTGAAATGTGGTCATTGTGGACGTATATTCAACGTCTTATAACATCAACGCAGACTCATTTTAGACATTTTAACAAAAATAGGTGTTACACTATGCATTATATTAAAACATATTTATGTCATTGAATCAATATCAGTCTTGCACTCGCTATTAATGTTGAAATTTCAACAAACCACCGTTTTTGTGATCAGTGTTTGCTTTAGTTGGATCTTGATTCTTAAAATTCATCAAGTTAACTTACTTTCTTTCAATGTTTGTAATTGTGTTTCAATAAGAACACTTGTGCATTGATAAAGAAATAAAGGTTTTGAAAAAGATTTGGAGTAGTTTGCTTTATGACAAGTGTTAAGCAGTAGTAAGTTTAAGAAACTTCACTAAATTATACTGAGATTTGATCCATTCATGATTGATGTTGACATAAATGTTTACAAGTAAATAAGTACAAAGAAAAAATATCAGAACCTGTTTACTGACAAACTTAGACATCAATGTTCATCATACAAACCTCAACAATGGTGACAATCATCAAACTAATTCAGATAACAGATCAACTGCAATGCATGCTGGGAGTCATCAATGAGTTTTTGTACTATGATGTTACCCAGCATGCATTGCAGCATGAAGTTTTCTTTTGTTGATAGTCACCATTGTTGAGTTTCATACACCGATTCTTCATGTCTAATTGATTCAGCCGTGTCACAGGTTTTTAAATCACGTGCTCTGTTTGTCGTCTAAAAAACGTCTTTAATCTCTTTAAACTGCATCATAACACAGTGTTCATATATTAATAACTACACACTTAAGAGTTGTTTGAGTGACTTCATAGTGATGAAATCACCAACACTTTCTGATCTCACTGGACCATTGTTTTTTTTTTGCCAAAACAAATGTGTACAAACACAAATTGGCAGCCAATAAAAACATGACATTAAACCAAGAGTCAAGAGCCCAACTAAAGCAAACACTGATCACAAAAACGGTGGTTTGTTGAAATTTCAACATTGATAGCGAGTGCAAAAGTGATATTGATTCAATGACATAAATATGTTTTAATATAATGCATAGTGTAACAATTATTTTTGTTAAAATGTCTAAAATGAGTATGCGTTGATGTTATAAGATGTTGAAAATACGTCCACAACGACCACATTTCAACTAAATTCGTACCTTCTATAGATGTCATATGGATGTCAACATTGGACGTCCAGAAGACGTCAGAAAAAGACGTCAGAAAAACTTTCATTCTGGCTCCTCAGTGGACGTCTATAAGACGTCTATAAGAAGGAGCTTTTGCTCAGTGGGTATATACTTTTATTTTATTTCTATCTTAACCTAGATTGTAAAGAATGTTTATATTTAATTTTCCTGTGCTTTGGCAATGTAAGATTTATTTTATCATGCCAATAAAGCTTCTTTGAATCTTGAGTATTGTGATTCTACAGTGTGAGATTAAAGCAGTGCTACAGATGCTCTGATAGAAGGAATTCCACCTCACAAACTGCTCTGGCTGGGATGGCTTTGCTCTCACTTTTGCTCAAGTTCAGTGCGGAAGCGTGAGTCAAGTAGAGTTGCCACATTGATCAATTCCTCAGGCACAGCATCTCCGTTGAAATTTCAACAAATCACAATTATTGTGATCAGTGTTTGCTTAAGTTGTGCTCTTGACTCTTGTATTTCAACATTAAATTTTCTAGCCAACACTTTGATAAAATGCATTTGCTGTGGCAAAGTAAGCTAAGCGTTAATATATATTACAGTGTGAAATTTAAGCAGTGTTATGGCTGTCATATTTTTTTAAATTAACAAAATATATTTAAAACGGTTAAATTATTGAAACCATCTGCTCTCTATGAACACACAATGAAACAATCACTGTATTTTATTGAATGATTGTGCTGACCATAGTTTTGTATCATGTTTTGCCTAATAAAAAAGTATTTCACGTTGTTCATTTTCTCCCTTGCGTAGCTACCTCAGCTTAATCCTCCTAGTCTTGTTGTAAACTATCGGTACCATTTAGCGTGTTGACAAAATGTTTCATGCCAAATGAATAAATGTAAATCATTGTTCTTTGCTAGATAAAGCATTTTTTGTTGTATTGTGCGAAATAACAACCGGGTGTTTATTATTTATTTATGAGCTTCAGTTTGGTCATATGTGATGTGATTAGCTGCTGCTACAGTCATTTGATGATTATGATGTCATTTGGTGTACTTGAAAAACTTGAAACTGAAAAAATGAAACTTTAATTCTTGTCAGACTAAGCCAGAATGCATAAATTGAATGTAAAAACCACAATTGTTTTCTTGTGGGGGAGGAAGCCCCCCAAAAGGGATTTAAATTGTAGCCTATGTGTGTCACCTTTTACACCTCTTCCGAGTTTGATACTATTTGATACAGGTCTGTTTTATACTATCCCCTGTAAGAATCACAATTCACGTTTCGCGTCTTTTGCTCCCGCAATTTGTTATTATAAATATAGACGCATGACAAGCGCGCTCACATAAAGATCATCGGGGTCGTGTGCGCATGTGGTGAGACACCGTTTTTCCATGCGAGTCGGTGCAAAAAATCATTGAACCTTTTCCGGAACCTTCTCTTCACAGCGAGCGTAGCTTCGTTGCTTTTAGACGTCAGATGTGTATTTGACGACGAATACACATGGATGTCTCTGGGCTAAGACCCGGATATATTATCTACTCACCCTACTAGAACCGTTACTGCCTGGATATATCCTAGTCGTTTTAGGAAGGTGCGTTTAAGCCTGCATCCAGCAGCGCCAAAGCGTCACAAGCCCGGGATCACGTGATTCCCGCCGCAGCTGACGCCGGAGAGCAGACTGAAGGACAGCAGCGACTCATTTTCGCCAGATCTGAAGCTAATCTGACTACTTAACAAACAACAGAAACGTCACATTTAATAGCATGAGCCCCCTGCTTGTCGTGTGATGTGTCACGTCTGAATATGATGCGCTTTATCGTGGACTGTCTGCGGCCGGCGAGAACGCGCGCTGCAGCAGCGCAGAGGTAAACGCGACCGCGCTCGAGCTTCATCACCGTACAGCGTCATATATTCTGTCAACGCATTTTATCCTCGCATTTACAACAATCACAGTTTCTTCGTTTGTAATGACAAGCTGTCATTTATCGAAAGAATGCCAACGCAGGCATGCATGTAAACGCGAATGTGATTTATCATCTTCATCATCATCATCATCATCATCAATATTTCACCCCATGAAGTGCTGCTGTTTGTAATGAAATTATATATTTTGATTTGTAGGGACTCCGTGGAGCTCCAGGCTCAGGTGAAAGAATCTTCTGAGTCTGACAATACTGAAACCAAGGTACTGTGGTGGTTTCTATGTTTTTTTCACATAGTCCGTTTTTAGATAACCAAACCCAGAAAACTTAAAGTGGACCAGAAAGGGAACTAGCTGAAAATGACCCCAGTCCTTTTGGTGTTCACACTCACAGTATAGTAGACTCAAAAGAGAACCCAGTTCTTGATCCCAGACCCTTGTTTGTTTACACCATAACTTCAAAAGAACTCAGACTATAGTTTTCTGTGCAGCAGTGGATTTTTGGTATTCAAGATATTACAATGAGGTTATAATAATTACCATAGGTTATTATTTAAAGCATAGGGGCCTGTTTCAATAAGGAGGTTCAACCAACTCTAAGTTAAACCTGAACTCTGAATTGATTTACTTTGAGATGAGAAACTCAAGAGTTTTTGGTTTCAGAACAGCTGATTTGAGTTAGTTCTATCAACTCTGAGTAAGCTTACCTTGATTTAAGCGATTATGAAAAGTCATGATCAATGGAGCTCCGATATTATGATTCACCATGACAACGGCACAGGAAAAACAAGATGGCTGCGCTTTAGAGCAAGAAAAACGGATCTACAGTGGATTTACTAATGTGCTCCACATCCCCGATGTTATATAGAATACTACGGAGGATGAAAAATGACTTAAATATAAATTAATAAACAGATACATGTGCCAATAAACAAATTAATCAAATTAAAAACATAGAAAAAACAGATACCATGAAATATATTTATTTCTATATTTCCATTTATTTTGCAACTATTTATTAAATCCCCAAAGGTGCTCTAGTAAGCTATATTATGCATCACAGTGTAGTACAGTTGGTAAAGCCTCAGACTCTTGTGCCGTAGTTGGGTTGATCGCTGGTTCGAGTATCACTCGAAGCAGGTTTGTCTAGGTTTATTACTTTTTCAAATCTTCTCGTGTAGCTCCTTATGAATGAATGCAGCCTCTCCATGTGCTCAATCCTCCATAAAAGCACATATGACATTTTAGTCACTTGATAAGGTGATCTCTGTGTGATTACAAGGGATGCTTCGATCAGGATTTTTGCAGCCGATACCGAGTACCGATTTCTTGTCATCGTGACCGGCCGATACCGATCCCGATTTTCTTTCTGATCACTGAAACTTTTTCCACTGGCCTTATCATTTGCCAGACCTGATCATTATTTTGATATAATCATATGAGGGTGTTTAAACTATTATTTCCCATCCCTTTTTAAATAGATTCTTATTTTGACCACAAACAATTACATACAAACAATTACATTACCAACAACTTGTGCTTTGTTCTGTTTTCTGTCTAACTAAATTATTTTATAGGTCATTTACAACACATTGTCATATAAATAAACTGTAAATACTGTGTGGATTATTTAGAATAAATCTTACCAACCACTGTTGCTATATGGCCTATATGTGTTTTGAGTGACTGATTTGATGGATTCAGACAGTGAGTCTCCTGAGATCAGTGTTCAACCGTTCAAATGAATCAGTTCAAATGAGTCATTGTCACGAATCGGACATTAGCAGACGCTCGCGCTGTGCGTCTGTGTTATTCACAGACTTCGCAAAAGAAAGAAGTTAACACGGAAACCACTTCATCATTGAATAGGATTGATTTTCATTTATTTTCATCATGTGACTTTTTTTTGTCAGATATGGTGACCCATACCCGAAATGTGACCTCTGCATTTAACCCATTTAACCCACTTCAAGTCGTGAACACACATACACCGGGGGCAGTGGGCAGCTAACACTGCAGCGCCCGGGGAGCAAACAGGGGTAAGGTGCCTTGATCAAGGGCACGTCAGTTGTTACCTGCAGGTACTGAGAATCAAACCGGCAACCTTCTGGTTACGAGTCCAACTCTCTAACCATTAGACCACAACTGCCCCCTTGTGCTTGTCAGAGAAGAAAAGGCAACACAACTCGCACCCAGTGGTCGGTCTGCACAACACAGATTGAAGTCAAACACTGTTTGGAGACAGAGAGCGTGCACAGGCACTCTGCTCGCTCTTTCCTGCAGTCATTACAAGCACGGCAGTCATACAACACTAAAATAACATAAATAACATGTACGTCCTCACGAGGTGACGTCATTAGATTGCGATCGGTTTGTGAGATCGGCCAATTTAGTGAGTACCGATCGAGTCATAAAATGTGATTATCGGCCGATACCGATCTGCTGCAGATCGATAGGAGCATTCTTAGTGATTACAAATGTGTGCAACGAATGAATGTATTTAATTAATGAATAAGAAACAGAAAGTGCACTTTAAAAAGAGGAGGATATCGAAAGAAACTCTGGGTTTACAGAAGAAAACCTGCTCTTGACTAGGTTTGGTTCACAGAGTAAGTTACTATGGTTACTGACTGAGTATAAGTTACCGCTCTTTTAGAAACGGGCTCGACTTACCCTTCTTTCTTGGGTTTGACATACCTCCCATTCTGAAACAGAAAACCCAGAGTTTCCCTCATTTCAGTTGAGCTCTCAACTCTTGATTTATCATGTTAAGTTTTTATGTCAGTTAAAATAGTGTTTCTTACCACTATTATAAAAGCCAATCAAAACACAACATTTTCTTGTTTGCTTACTGATAATAATTATTAGAAAAGTAAATATTTTAGCAAAGTGTATCTGTGGTTAGTCATTGGCAGACCTAAAATTGGTCCTTATGCTGTAATACCACCATATAATTATCAATTCTATAATGTGAAAATATTGCATCTGAATCATTCAGACAACAAGAATCAGCTCATTAATCTCAACATTGGTGACACTCAAAAATCTTGCAAGTGTCACACCGCAATGCATTGTGGGTAACATCATAATACAAAACTCATGATTCCCAGCATGTATTGCAGCATGACGAAAAGAAACAACTCAACTTTTGTCACCATTGTTGTGATTCATAAGTTGATTCTTGAATTATAAAAGCTTTTAATTAGTTAAAGGTTCAAGGTTCTGATGTGTTTATAAAAAGCTGTTACAACACAGATATAACACACAATTATATCTAATACATCTAAAAACTTATAAACGACACAACGCATATAACTACATTTAACCAACAATTGTACAAATATTACCATCTAGAAAACAAAATAATTTTGTATTTTGTTTCACTGTTATAAATGTGCTTCAGAAACACTGACAAAAAACTTAACACAATATATCGGAGTCAAGAGGTCAAATAAAAGTAAAAAACACCAAACACTATTCTGGTTACTTCTTAATATTAATGAATGTAGCACACTAATGTTAAAAATTAAACTAGTGGGTGATCTTCTAGAAAAAAGTACCAGGCCTACTCACAAGTCGCAACTCAGACCAACAAAAAAATATATATTTTAACATCACCATTATTTAAATTTACAGAAAATATACAGAACTAGACTTGATAATAATTTATTGTCAACACTGTTGCCAGCTAGTTACTGTAAGTCTTTTACTGTAAATTACTGCAATGACTGTTTGAAGTGAAGTGAAGAATTTGTGCTCTGCATTTAATCCATCCAAGTGCACGCAGGGGTAGACAACGTCGGTTCTGGAGTGCCGCTGTCCTGCAGATTTTAGCTCCAACTTTGGTTAAAACTCACCTGTCTGTAGCTTTGATAATCCTGAAGACACTGATGAGCTTGTTCTGGGGCTTCATTTATAAAGCGTGCGTACGCACGGATTTGGTTGTAGCTTGCGCGTACGCAAAAATCCACGGCAACGTTCATATTTATAAAAACGTTTTTTGACGTGGAAAAGTGCTTAGCGCCACGTCAGGGTCTGAGCGGACGTATGCACTTTTGCTTGTCGGAGTGCTGCAGAGTTTTGAAAATATAAGCCATTCTTGCCGCTCGTAAAGGATTTGAATATTAACAGGTGCTCTTTTATATGTCCATGATAATAATTAGACGATGTTAAAACGCCGAGATTAGTGTATATGTATAGATTTCACATCTGAACAAGAGGCGTACAAACGTTTTCTGTGCATACGTTCGTTCTATGAATCACACGTACGCTCTTTAAGAAATGATGGGATTTCGAGGTCTGAAGTTAAGGCTATACTGTATTTTAGTTTAGGTTTATTTTTTTAAATAACAAAAACACATTGACCAAACCATTGCTGGAGCTTTCCAAAAGTTCAACTGTTTAAAACATTTTAGCCATTAAAATCAATGATGGAAACTGATTGATTTGTCAATGTTAATGGCATTGAATCAATATCACTTTTGCACCAACAATTAATGTTGAAAAAAATGTTGAGATTTCAACAAACCACCGTTTTTGAAATCAGTGTTTGCTTTAGTTGGGCCCTTGACTCTTAACTTTCTTTCTTTCAATGTTTGTATTTGTGTTTCAATAGGAACACTTGTGCATTGATAAAAAAAAATAAAGGTTTTGAAAAGGATTAGTAGGATTAGTTTGCTTTATGACAAGTGTAAAGCAGTAGTAAGTTTAAGAAACTTCTGTAAATTATAATAAGATTTGATCCATTCATGACTGAGGTCAAGATTAAAGTTCACAAGTAAAAAAGTTCTGAGACAAAATGTCAGACACTCTTTACTGACACACTCAGACATCGACACTGATCACACAAACCTCAACAATGGTGACAATCATCAAACTAATTCAGATAACAAATCAACTGCAATGCATGCTGGGAGTCATGGATGAGTTTTGTACTATGATGTTACCCAGCATGCATTGCAGCATGAAGTTTTCTTTTGTTGATTGTCACCATTGTTGAGATTCATACACTGATTCTTCATGTCTAATTGATTCAGAAGTGTCACAGGTTTATAATCATGTGTGTTGTTTGTTGTCCATAAAACTGCTTTAATCTTTTTAAACTGCATCATAACACAGTGTTCACATATTAATAACTAAACACTTTGTTTGAGTGACTTAATAGTGATGAAATCACCATCACATCCTGATCCCACTGGATCATTGTTTTCTTTGCCAAAACAAATGTGTATGAGCACAAATGGGCAGCCAATAAGAGTCAAGGGCCAAACTAAAGCAAACACTGATCATAAAAATGGTGGTTTGTTGAAATTTCAAAATGTTTTCAACATTAATTGTGAATGTAAAAGTGACATTGATTCAATGAAATTAACATTGACAAATCAATCAGTTTCCAATATTGATTCAATGGTTGCTTGCTATCTGGGAAGTCTTTATGCAGCCCCACGAGGGAAAACGTATGTGGGGTATACAATGAACTTTGATTTAAATATAACCATTGGGTGTCACTGTATTGTCACATTATTTTCTGTACCAGTATTGCACGTCCACAGACCCTCCTAGCTAGACGTAAATATTGAACTTCATTTCTATGTCCAAGAGGGGCCATTGTACGACGTCCAGATACCGTACCAGATTTGCACGTTGTGTAGACGTACAGATATGATCCCGGACTAGGGCTGGGCGATATATCGATTTTCAAGATATATTGATATCTTTTTTCAACGCGATGCGAGATTAGACAATATCGTTAATATCGATATGGGGTGTGTTCGACTTGAAGCTGCTCTGTGGAGAACGATGGTGTCTGACATGCGCAGAGCAACTGCTTGTAATGACTGCAGGAAAGAAGGAACGGAGAGCCTGTGCACACTCTCTTTGTTCCACTTCATTCTGTGTTGCGCGGACCGATCGGCATATGATGTAAAGTAGCTGCGGAAGCAGATGGCATTGTCTGCTTTTAAATGCTCTCGCAGAGGTTTCGCATCATATGCCGATCAGTCTGCGCAGCGCCGAATAAAGCAGAACATGCCGGTTTCTGAACTGTCCCTTTCCTGCGCACATCACTCAAAAGCAACTGACACGATGAACGACAAAAAGTCTGGTGAATATATTACTATTCGAATATTGGACGAACTGCGCTCAAAAACAGATGTACTTTTCTCTGACAAGGGTTCCGCTCGTACAACTGACAAAAACAAACAAAACAGATCCTATCCAGCGATGAAGTGTTTTACGTGTTACCTTCAGTCTCTTGCGATGTCCTCACAGTCGTGATTAACACACAGCGTGTCTGCTAATGTCCGATTCACGTCCTAATGACTCATTTGAACCGATTAATTTTAATGAATGGTTGAAACAACTGATATGTAAACGCAGAACTCACAAGACTCTCTGAATCCATCAAATCAGTTACTCAAAACAATTCAGACCATCAGTGTGCTTAGGCCCTTTAGCAAGAATGGTTAGATTTAGTCTAAATAATTCAGATTACTTACATTTTATTTATATATAATTATCTTTATAATTTTTTATGTTTATAATTACCTATAAAATCATTCTCTTTTAGACAGGAGAGAGGTGATACCAGAACAAATCATAAATTGTTGTTAGCTAGCTGCTAATTGAATTTAATTGTATGTGGTGAAATAAAGAACTGTTATTTAAAGTAGGCTATGAGATGGGTAATAATATCTTACTTTTAATGTCATATGATAGTAATGATACTATATTATATATTCATATTATATATACATATATAGTATATATCAGTATAATTATCAAGTCTGGCAAATAAAAATCAATGAATGCCAGTGGAAAAAATACAGCTTTGTTGCAAAGAGGGCAAGAAAGGAGGATGTGAGAGTGACCTGTGTCACATAATTTCATTCCAGCATCTAAGGCTATATTCATGGCGAGAACTAATCGCTCTATACACACAAGTCGATACTATACACAAGTCTTTCTATACATGAGTCGGGGGGGACAATTTAGATTCCTCAATTAACCTATCCTGCATGTCTTTGGGCCGTGGGAGGAAATTGGAGTAATACCCATTATATAACTTGGAAAAAGTTACTAACTAACTAACAATTGAATAAAATTACAAATTGCATTTATATTGCATTTATTGTCAGTATTGGACTTGCAGTTCAAGAGTAGGGTGTGTTTAACTGTGTGTGGATAACAGTGTTTGTCAGCCACTACCGAAGACCAAAAATCCTGAATAGGGAAGAAAACCCTGTCATTAAATTTCTTTTCACAAGCTATTTTAATAAAGGTGATTGGGACATCTCACATGAGGCTTTGACTTGCAAGTAAACATTTATTCCACTTTGTAGAAAATATTGATATATATCGGATATCGTCTTTCATCATAAAAATACCGAGATGTGAATTTTGGTCAATATCGCCCAGCCCTATCCTGGACTGACCGACGCAATATAGACATGATCTGCACGTCTGGCAGACGTCACGTGTTTGTTGGGTTGTCACTTGTTATGTCCCATGCCCCCAGGTATCCAGGGATGTGGACTCGAGTCTTGTGACTTGGACTCGACTCGACTCGACTCTACAAAGACTTGCGACTTGACTTAGACTTGAGCACTATGACTCAGCAAGTCTTTCTATACTTTAAGACTTTGTATATTTTAAAACCATCTAAGTTGTGATTATGGTCGTCTGTTCTCTGGAGCGGATCACACAGGTAAGCTTCACTCACTGTGCAGTGCGCGCTTGTCATTAATCAATAATGTTTTAAACCACATAATATTTATTTCATATTTCGGACACAAGTCAGTAAATTAGACACAAGTGCTAGTAAACCGTTAATATTTAAAATACTTAAACTTCGTTTATTTGTTTTATTCATCTCAAACGCATCCAATTATGTAGGAAATGATAAAACTCCCCACTGAGAAAAAGCTCCTTCTTATAGACGTCTTATAGACGTCCCCTGAGGAGCCAGAATGAAAGTTTTTCTGACGTCTTTTTCTGACGTCTTCTGGACGTCCAATGTTGATGTTCATAGACCATCTATAGAAGGTACGAATTTAGTTGAAATGAGGTCATTGTGGACGTATTTTCAACGTCTTATAACATCAATGCAGACTCATTTTAGACATTTTAACAAAAATAATTGTTACACTACGCATTATATTAAAACATATTTATGTCATTGAATCAATATCACTTTTGCACTCGCTATCAATGTTGAAATTTCAACAAACCACCGTTTTTGTGATCAGTGTTTGCTTTAGTTGGGCTCTTGACTCTTAGTTTAATGTCATGTTTTTATTGGCTGCCAATTTGTGTTCATACACATTTGTTTTGGCAAAAAAAAAACAATGGTCCAGTGAGATCAGAAAGTGTTGGTGATTTCATCACTATGAAGTCACTCAAACAACTCTTAAGTGTTTAGTTATTAATATATGAACACTGTGTTATGATGCAGTTTAAAGAGATTAAAGAAGTTTTATAGACGACAAACAGAGCACGTGATTTAAAAACCTTTTTCAAAACCTTTATTTCTTTATCAATGCACAAGTGTTCTTATTGAAACACAATTACAAATATTGAAAGAAAGTAAGTTAACTTGATGAATTTTAAGAATCAAGATCTAACCAACTAAAGCAAACACTGATCACAAAAACGGTGGTTTGTTGAAATTTCAACATTAATAGCGAGTGCAAAACTGATATTGATTCAATGACATAAATATGTTTTAATATAATGCATAGTGTAACACCTATTTTTGTTAAAATGTCTAAAATGAGTCTGCGTTGATGTAATAAGACGTTGAAAATACGTCCACAATGACCACATTTCAACTAAATTCATACCTTCTATAGATGGTCTATGAACGTCAACATTGGACGTCCAGAAGACGTCAGAAAAAGACGTCAGACAAACTTTCATTCTGGCTCCTCAGGGGACGTCTATAAGACATCTATAAGAAGGAGCTTTTGCTCAGTGAGTAGTTGCAGCACAACTGCAGTCTCACTTAGAAAAACATAGTCTTCATGAGCTGTTTCAATCTGGTTTCTGTCCCTCTCACAGCACAGAAACAGCACTTTTAAAAGTAGTTAATGATCTCCTTCTGGTTTCTGGAACTTTACGGGGCGCCAGCAGGTTTCTCTAACAACTTAAAGAAAAGACTTTAACTTTGGAAAAACTTTTAAAAAATACTTCAATTTGTTACAAGCAATTTTATTCATTTTTGTCTTGGTTCAAGTAAATAATGCTCAATTTCAACAAACCACCATTATTGTGACCAGTGTTTGCTTTAGTTGAGCTCTTGACTCTTGTGTTTTAATCCTCTGGGTTTTTTCAGGCCCTGGCCAGGTTTTGATATGCCCTGACATTTGTGCTTTTTTCGGTTTCTTTTAAACATATTCATGGCTAAAGTCTGATAACTGTAATCAGCACAGACTGGGCTATAATAATATGTAAACAGAATGTTTATATGTTGTTTTGTATAATTTTGAGAAAACAATGTTTATGCGTGTTTTTTGAAAAACGCAACATTTTAAGACATTGAGACAAGGTCATAAAACACATACAGAATATTGGTACTCAAGACTTTTGAGAACTGGATCTTGTAGATCTTGTATCTAGAGTTTTTGCTTCTAAATGATGTCAAAATCATCTTACATAAAACACAGAATTTCCACTTTCTGTACCACTTCATTGTTTTGTGCTGTGTAGTGTACACTGTAAAAAATGTTCCGTAGTTTTTACGGAAAAATACCGGCAGCTGTGGTTTCCAGTAAAATTCCATAAAAAATACGGGAAAAGCACGTAAACAGTGATGAAGTTCAAGAACTTCAGGGCAAAAACTTCAAACTGTGATTGTATTTATTTCATTTGAGTCTTTTATATTGAGAGCATTTCTTTACATACAATTAAAACATTCACCTAATTAATAAAAGTGAAAATATTACATTTCCTTCACATATTTACGTTTATTTCTTTATTTCGTTATAATAATCGACATCATATATTTATCATATTCAGTGTGAAATTAAAATGGTGGTATTAAAACCCAATATGAACTAATATTATATATATTATATTACATAATTACTAACTCAATTAGACAAAAGGAATCAGTATATGCAACTCAATGGTGACAGTCAATAAAAGAAAACTTAATGCTGCAATGCATGCTGGCTAACATCATAGTACAAAACTAATTCATGACTCCCAGCATGCATTGCAGTTGATCTATTTGTTTGAATTAGTTTGATGAAAAAACCCCACTGTCTTTCATGCTGTTCATTTTCTCCCTTGCTTACTTTATCTTAATCCTCGTGGTAACAAGATCTTGTAAACTATTGGCATTGTTTAGCGCAGGGGTAGGAAACGTCGGTCCTGGAGTGCCGCTGCCCTGCAGATTTTAGCTCCAACCTTAATCAAACACATCTGAACAAGCTCATCAGTATCTTCAGGATTACCAAAACTGCAGACAGGTGAGTTTTTTTCCAAAGTTGGAGCTAAAATCTGCAGGACAGCAGCACTTCAGAACCGACGTTGCCTATCCCTGGGTTAGCATGTTGACAAAATGTTTTATGCTATCCAGTGTGTTAATGTAAATGTAAATGTATCCTACTTGTAAGTCGCTTTGGATAAAAGCGTCTGCCAAATGAATAAATGTAAATGTAATGATTGTCACCATTGTTGAGGTTTATGTTGATGTCTGTTTTATAGCATCTAACAAACTGTAGTGATTTGCTTTCTCAGGAGCTAAAGGATGCAGTGGAGAGGCAGGAGGAAACCATTCAGAGGGTCAAGACTTTGTGCTGTGAGACACAAGAGGCTGTGGAGAGGCTGGAGGAGAGGAAGTCACAACTGAGAGATCAGCTGAAGATGATGGAGAATCTTGAGAAACAGGAGAGAGAAGTGGTAAGCAAAAGCTTGAAATGTTTTAATAACATTTTTAAATTGTCCTTTTGAATTGAAAGGAAGTATTATCTTAAATGCAACTCGTCTTCCTGCATCTTGCAGGTTGTGGGTGCAAGTAGCAAAAACAGGTGTCTTGACTAATTCTTTCATTTCAATCATTGACAAATCAACAGTTTTTAACATTGCTTCAATGTTAATGGCATTGAATCAATATCACTTTTGCACTGCTATTAATGTTGAATAAATGTTGAAATTTTAACAAATCACCATTATTGTGATCTGTGTTTGATTTAGTTGGGTTCTTGACTCTTGAATTTCATTAAGTTAATTCTCTTACTTTCAATTTTTATAGTTGTGTTGCAATAGGAGCACTTGAGCATTGATAAAGAAATGGAAGGTTTTGAAAAAGTTTAATAAGAGCAGTTAGCTTTTCATGACACGTGTTATGCAGTAGTAAGTTTAAGAAGCTTCTTTAAATAATATTTAGATTTGATCCATTCATGACTGGAGATAACCATTATCCTTTTTGCCAAAACAAATGAGTTTGAACATAAATGGGCAGCCAATGAAAACATGACATTAAAAACAAGAGTCAAGAGCGCAACTAAAGCAAACAGTGATCACGATAGTGGTGGTTTGTTGAAATGTCAACATTAATTGTGGGTGCAAAAGTGATATTGATTCAATGATTGCTTGCTATCAGAGATGCCATGTGCATAAAAGCTGTACTACACTGTAAAAACTAATACCTTAGATCTACTCCATAAAATTATAGCAACAGATTACAAGCAATTTGAAGCAACTAATTAGAATTGAGTAAATGTCAATCAATTTTATTGCTTAAAAGTTCCACAATAAAATTGAGTAAATGCAAATTGTGACTAAATAAATTTGAGTTAAGGTTCAAACGTCTACTTAGTCATTATTAATATAAAATCAAAAAGAATAATTAAACTTTAAATATTGCTTGGATCAGACACAGAAGATAAAATCATTTTTTCTTTATTGAACAAGTAACAAACATTTCATTTCTACATACAGTAAGTTGATGTAGTACAGAAGGAAGATCTGGGGTCTCACTTATAAACGTTGTGTATGCACAAAATGGGGCTGTAAATGTGCGTACGCCACTTTTCACACAAAGGTTGTGATCTATTAAAAGCAAATTTGACGGGAGAACGTGCGCTTCTGTAAGCAAACTCTGACCCATGAATTCTGGAGACAAGGGGAATTGGCGACACAAATGGTGAGTTAGTGAACTCAAATTAGATTGCAGAAAGTAAATGTGATAAGAACGATTATAAGTATTAATGCCAGTTGGCAGTTTGCATTGACTATTTATGGTTAAAAATGGTGTACAGGGCGGCATGTGAGGATGATTCAAATACGCACACTTTCAGGTGATCTGTGGTTTATAAAGTGAATATTGCTTACAGGTGTTTCATACGTTTGGCTTTAAAAACGGGGTCCCCAAACTCGGCCCTGGAGGGCCACTGTCCTGGGGCCCGTTTCAATAAGGAGGTTCAACAAACTCTTAGTTAAAACCTGAACTCTGAGTTGATTTACTTTGAGATGAGAAACTCAGAGTTTTTGGTTTCAGAACAGCTGATTTGAGTTAGTTCTATCAACTCTGAGTAAGCTTACCTTGATTTAAGCGATTATGAAAAGTCATGATCAATGGAGCTCCGATATTAAGATTCACTATGACAACGGCACAGGAAAAACAAGATGGCTGCGCTTTAGAGCAAGAAAAACTGATCTACAGTGGATTTACTAATGTGCTCCACATCCCCGATGTTATATAGAATACTACGGAGGATGAAAAATGACTTAAATATAAATTAATAAACAGATAATGTGCCAATAAACAAATTAATCAAATTAAAAACACAGAAAAAACAGATACCATGAAATATATTTATTTCTATATTTATTTCCATTTATTTTACATCTATTTCTTTATTAAATCCCCAAAGATGCTCTAGTAAGCTATATTATGCATCACAGTGTAGTACAGTTGGTAAAGCCTCAGACTCTTGCGCCGTAGTTGGGTTGATCGCTGTGTGCAACGAATAAATGTATTTAATTATTAAATAAGAAACAGAACTTGCACTTTAAAAGGAGGAGGAGATGGAAAGAAACTCTGGGTTTACAGAAGAAAACCTGCTCTTGACCAGGTTAGGTTCACAGAGTAAGTTACTATGGTTACTGACTCTGAGTAGAAGTTACCTCTCTTTTAGAAACGGGCTCGACTTACCCCGCTTTATCGGGTTTGGCATACCTCCCATTCTGAAACGGAAAACCCAGTTTCCCTCATTTCAGGGTTAACATACTCAGAGTTTTAACTAAACCTCCTTTCTGAATCTCCAGCCTGCCCAATCCTGGTCCTCGGGGCACCCCTCCCAGAATAATTTAGACGTCTCCCTATATAAAACACCTGATCTTGTAGTATTTGATGAGCTTCTTCTGGTTTGTTTGATTAGGGTTGGCACTAAACTCTGCAGGATAGTGGCTCTCCAGGACTGAGTTTGGGAACCCCTATTTTAATGCTGCCTTCACATGCTCTTGGAAATTCAATAATCCCACTTTAACTTGGAAATAATTTATGGACTGGTGCTCTTTTAATGTTAGAAGATATTTGTAATGTTTTAATGCTACTAAATACTCAACAACTCTAGTTTATTTATATAGCGCTTTTTACAAATTTCATTGTTACAAAGCAGCTGTACATGAGACAAAATGACTATAAGCAAAACATTAAACTTATAAAAGGATAATAAGAACAACAAAATGAATGAATCCTTCCTTGGCCCATTAATAAACCAGGGATTTAAGAAGGGCAACATTAGGCCAGTCATGTACATTCACAATAAAACACATGAGTGAGAGAAAAAAAAGACGTATAAACCAGTGGTTATAGTCACAAAATTAAAAAAAGAGAAATGGTTGTCATGTGGTTTCTACATCAGTAAAGGCGGTAACAAAGGGTAACGCGTATATGACACCATTGACAGGCGACTGCACGGCCCTGTGTCACTTTGGGCGATTTTTCTCACGATTTACAAGTAGTTGAAAACATTTGAGATATTATAAGTACTCAGCTGAACAAAATATATAACACTGGCCTAGCGGTTTTTGAATATTTTACTGCAAAAATGTTACAAACTGTAGCTTTAAATGCTTTAAGCCAGAGATGGCCATTTTTAGTCCTGCAGAGTCTCTGTCCCTGAGTTTAGCTTCAACCAGATCTAACACACCTGCCTTGAAGTTTTCTAGTTTAGTGTTTCCCAATCCAGTCCTACTGGATCCCTGACAGAATGTTTTAGATGTGTCTCTATATAAAACACCTGATTTAACTCATCAGACTCCCTCAGAATGATTGAAATGTCTTTCTAATAAACAAACTGATGAGATTAATCAGGTGTTTTACATTCACTGAAAAACATGTGCAGTAGAATTTACTTTAGCTTAAAAGCTAGAAAATTCTCACTCAGAAAATGAGTGTTAATATTAAAGGAGCTGTCATGTAAAAGCTAAACATAATTATCTGGAGCTGTCATAAGTAGTTCTCAGGTAAATGGTGTACTTTGAAATTGCAAGTAATTTTTTCTCGCTCTTAAATTGTAACCCTGATAGTAAGCAACCACCACTAAAAACCACCATTACTGTGATCAGTGTTTCATTTATTTGGTGCTCTTCACTTCTTATTTACTTCAAGTATATTCTCTTTCTCTTTCCATCCTTAAAGTATTTTCACTCACAATCACTCATGGTGAAGAAAAATATATTTTGCTCAAAATTATTTGATCACGTTTTCAATAATTTGTAAAATGGATGACAAGAAATTACCTAAAAAGTTGTGTGGTGACTATAAATAGTAATGTAGTTCATCCATGAATTATTAGTGAAAGTGTTCTAATATTGAATATAACTTTACTGACACACATAGACATCAACACTCATCATACAAATCTCAACAATAGTGACAATTATAATTCATATAAACAGATCAACTGCAATGCATGCTGGGAGTCATGAATGAGTTTTGTACTATGATGTTACCCAGCATGCATTGCAGCATTAAGTTTTCTTTTGCTTTTGCATTGTTGTTTTATACGCTGATTCTTCATGTCTTTGCTTATCCAGTTTAAATTTTAGCCTCTTTTGTTAAAATGGATGATACTTTACAGAAATTATGCAAAATGTTTTAATACAGTCATGTGATTAAGGGTATTTCATAAACCCTGAAAATGAATCACTATTCAGAAAGATTAATATTCTCTGGGATCTAAATGTCAATTTTCTTTGACAGCCCAAATGTACTCGTAGACTTTGCCTTTGCTCTAATGGTCAAGAAAAACATGACATTTAAGTACAAGAGTCAAGAGCTCAACTAAATGATCACATTTTTTTATGGTGGCTGCTTAATATCAGGGTTACAAATAAAGAGAGAGTAGAAGTTAACTTTACCTCAGAATTTCTAATGAAAGCTCCAGATATTTGTGTTTATTTTTTACATGACAGCTACTTTAATAGTAACTCTCATTTTCTGAGTAAAAATTGTTTTTAGCTTTTTCAAGTAATTTTCTACTGCACATGTTATGTTGTTCAGTAAATGTGAAACACCTGATTCAACTCAATTTGTTCATTAGAAAGACATTTCAATCATTCTGAGAGAGTCTGAGACCAATTGTGACAATCAACAAAAGAAAACATCATAGTACAAACTCATTCATGACTCCCAGCATGCATTACAGTTGATCTGAATTAGTTTGATGATTGTCACTATTGTTGAGGTTTGTATGATCAGTGCTGATGTTAAGTGTGTCTGTAAATCTTTCTGTTTATTTTATCACAGTATCCAGCACAGTTAAATCAGTCATGAAAGATCAACTTCAACACTATCTAGTATCACTATCCATCTTTATTTCAGATTAAATACATCACAAAAATCAAATATAAATTGTGTCTTTTTTCTTATTAACGCACAAGTGTTCTTGGTCAAGAGTTAAATCAGCTCTTGACTCTACAGCAGTTCACTTTTCTTTCTCTGGCCGCTGTAACTGTGTGTTTACTGTATAGAACACATATGTTATAGCGAGTAATGCCAGAAGAGTGTTTGATGATAATATAATAATGAGTAAATGTTGGTGAGAACTGTGTTCTGCTGTCAAATGTTTGATAATAGAGAGTGACATCCAGCTGTTTTAGACAATCAGATATTATAAAGGTCTTCTAAACAAATGATGCACTTAAAAATAACAATAGACTCCACTGAGGAGCCTAATGCTGCAATGCATGCTGGGACTCATGAATGAGGTTTATACTATTATGTTACCCAGCATGCATCACAGCACAAAGCTTTTGTTTGTTGACTGTCACTGTTATTGAGATTAATTTGCTGATTCTTGATGTCTGTGTGTTTCTTGACAATCTCTTAACTTTATAGTATATATTGATTTAAGAAGCTCTTCCAAACATCTCACTGCTCAGCCTCAAAGAGTAAAATGATATAAATATGATAAACAGACTGTAAATACAACATGAGATCTGTGAATCACTATCACCAGTTAGCCTGCATTCTCATGTCAGATTTACTTCAAGTTCTGTGCTATAATAATTGTAACTTAAATAGGGCTGGGTGATTAATCGAAATCGAATCGCAAATCGCGATTTGAGACAATAAGAAAAATAAGAAATGCATCTGTTCCAGTCAAAGCAAAAGCATGACTGCCCTGCTCGCCTTGAGTGACAGTCATACTAACCAATTGAGTGAGCGCACCTCCATTCTGCCCAATCAGCACTGCCCTAGCCTGCGTAAACGCCCACCATTACAAAATAACAAACAGAACGCGGGAGAGAGAGCGAGTGGGATTGTGGCGTCTCGGAATGCTTCTCATACTCGCGTCTCTCTGCCAAGTGTGCGCGGCGCATATCCCGCGTTTTACGGGCGAGACTTTTACACTTGCCGCACACATGCAGCTTGTTTCATAATGCGTGTAATGTCCAGCTCCGCACCGCAAGTCTCCACGCAAGTCTCCTAACTCATCTGTGTTAGCTCGCGCCTGGCTCCACGTTTATAACAAATGTACATTCAATCTAACTGCTTTGCTGATTTCACTATAAAGTAGCCTATGTAACACTTGTAATATTTTAATAATTGACTAATGTAATAGGCTACAGTTCTTTATTTATTCAAAATAAACAACTATTTCCAGTGAAATTCAGTAATTAAGTTCATTCTGTGAGTATTAATACAGTATATATATAATAATATAATAAAGTATATAAATGTTAAGGGTGAAGAGTCCAGCTAAAGCAAACACTGATCATCATAATGGTGACTAAATCAAATAAATTCACATTGAGCTCACATATTACTCACTGTTACAGTATGAGAGTGGTGTGACATCACTGTGATCATTGCATGACTTCACGTGTTGACTGGGAAGATCACAGTTTGAGAACACAGTAAGTTTGCTGTGCGGTTACGTTTTGACCTCATCATGAGTTTTCTCAAAGCTCGTTTTGACATCACTGTGACATAACCGTGACATGAACGTGTTGACTGGGTGACGGCGTCATGAATGTGTTTCTTGACCTCAACTACAGTGATGCAAGTTGAACCTGTCATTAGAATGTCATTAAGTGTCATTACTCTGTCAAATAGTTTCATGACGGCGTAATAAATTTAAGCTATCTTCTAAGAAAAGAGTGGAAAAAACGTATTGCGCCTTTCCAACCAACTTGCATTGCAATAAAAGAGACCAAACTTCTTTTGGCCAATAAAGTGTCATAGCAATATGCTCAAAAGAGCTAAAATAAGAATCCACTTCAGTGTCCTTAAAATTTGGGACTAATGTAATGTCACATCGAATGACTCTGCTGCAACAGGTGGTCTAGAAGCAAGAGGAGCAGGAGAAACAACAGGTGCCTGAGAAATTTTGGCATGCGCAGCAATTCTTCCAACAATTTTCATTGCTTCCAGCTCAAACTGTCACATTCTTACCTGGGTTTCTGCTTCAATCTCAAGTTTACGAATTTGCAGTAGCAAATCTATCTTAGCTTGTCACGACTGTGCCTTCTCTTGCACATCGAACTGCAATTGGACCAAACAAACTTTCAGTTTTTCTTCCCCTTTTAAATCTATAGAGGCTGAGAGTTTGACACTGCCCAACTAATTGGTGTTACCAAATAGTGTTTGTTAAAACACTTTTTTGCTAAGTATGCTGTAAACAGAGTTATTTAGATAAGGTTGCTAGTATTTTACTAAACAAAAGTAATTATTTGTTTTTAAATGTTGTTTTTATGGGTTGCTTTCTTCAAAAAAATTACATGTTGCAAATTTTTATTACAACAATACGTTGAGTGGGAAATCTTTGGACAAAAAGAATCAGCATATGTATCTCAACAGTGGTGACATACATTATGTTGCAATGCATGATGAGTTTAAATTATGGTGGCTTTCAGCATGTCACCATTATTGAGATTGATATGCAGGATATGCAGATTATTTATTTTGTACTCAGCTTGTGTATTACATGAACACAGTTTCTAGAAAAGTGAGTTTTTATTCTTAATACCATTGAAGTTTTTAAAATGTTACACTAATCAGTCACACTGACTTCATGATTCTGCATATGAATCTCAATACCGGTGACCTGCTTTATACAGCAATGCATGCTGGAAGCAATTGTAGTATAAAGCCCATGATGCATTGCAAGCTGAAATATGTCACCATTGTTAAGATTCACAGACTAATTCTTGATGTGTATCTAAGGCCCAGTTCCATAGACAATTTTTAAGACTAGTCCCAGAATAAAATGCTAATCTGAGTTGCCTTATATATAATAAGTATGTTAATGCCATTGATTTGTCTCAAGATCCTCAGCAGTAATATTATTTACTAAAGCATTTTTATAAAAGTGACTTAAATATTATAATTGAACTAAGGTCTAGTCCTGGCTTAAGCTAAGCCCTGTCTATGAAACCGGGCCTATATGTTCTATTTAGCTCTTTACTAGAGTGCATTTCAAAATCAAAATGCCTAATCTGTGGTGAGAACTGGTGCAAATAACTCATTAAAACAAATTAAGGTTTCTAATAACATAACATAACTCAACCAGTTTTGTTGATTCATGATACCAAAACCATCATACTGGCTTTACCTATGACACAAATTTCACCAAAAGCTATATTTAGTCAAAAACTATAAGTTAAGTGTCAAGCTGGCCAACTAAAGGACACACTGATCACCATCATGGTGACTGAATGTTTTTAATAACCTCTGTTAATGCTCAAACAGAACTGTGTAGACAAATGACAGAAATAATGAGGAGGCTGGAAGTCAGTTCTTTAGTGATTCTGCTGATTATCTTCAGGTCTCTTCAATAATCCATCAATCATCACTCAATGAATCACTTAAGTATCTCATTAACTCTTAACACTGCTTCAGTGTTATTTTACCACCTTGATGGTTGTTCCCAAGTAAACACTGACCGGTGTATTTAACACCGGGGATTTACACGAGCACATTCAATTCTACTAACCGTTCAAGTACGACAGGCCTAATCTGCAAGTTACGAGACCCCTTAACCAGCGGAATCTTATAATGATTTGCAATCTCGAATAAATAATCTCTTTTACACTTTTTTAACTGTTCTACAGAAGGATTCTTAATAAACCTACACAGATCAAACATAGCCATTATAGACTGTCCTGTGCCACAACAATTCAACTCTCATTTCACTCGCAATATCAAATAGCGGCAATACAACGAACTGGCCAAAATGTATTTTAGGATAACAAAAAGTGATCCCGGATGAGCCCCCATTATGTTACAACCCTTCCTTGGCCCATTAATAAATCAGGGATCTCCTGGCAGCGCAATGATTATAGAGGAGGTCTCACGCACCTCATACAGAAGTTTTCATACAGAAGATCGACAGCTCATTGAACCAATCGACACGGGACCTATAAAACATAAGACCACAGTAAACAGCAACAAAAACACACACAAAATAAGACACACCCCCATACACCCCCATTTCACATACCACGCAAAAAATATAAAAGTATATATGGCACACACAAACACATGCAACCACATACGCTCAAGCTTACATGGCACACATGTAAGAAAACACAGGCACACAACACACACTCACCAAACACACACACTCACAGACAAAACACAGACACACGCAAGTACATACACCCCCAACATGCAAACATACACAAAACGCACGCAGTGTTATTACAGAGAAGCACACATAGAAGATATAGGAAAGAGAAACACAGGAAACATATTACACGAACTATGAATTCCTATATGGAGTATTAAATAAATTAAGCAGAATGATTACATTTAAGGTAATATTAATAAATACAAAAAAAATTTACGAATTGAGCTGATGTCAGCAGGCCATCCCCAAATACTTTATGTGCCAAATACTTTAAATGTTACTAAATCCAGACATTACTTCTGCATTTGTGGTGGGAAATATCCCACTTTTGAGGTGTCTTGAACACAGCATAAAAGATTTCAGTGACATACCTGTCATTACTAGTTATCATCAGAGTTTTGTATGTTTTGTATCATCCTGTGTGTTTGCAGTTGCAGTCATTGCAGGAGGAGCAGCAGGAGTTGGAACAGACAATACAGCAGTATGATATGAAGTTGCGAGCAGTGAGTGACAGTGTCCTGCAGCTCCAGATGGAGGTGGCCTGTGCCAAAGCACATGCAGAAAACATGCATGTGCGGATTGCTCCACTGCAGGACTCATTCGAGGAGATTTTACAGGTCAACATTAAGTCAAAATATTCTCTTCATTTTAGATACTTTCATATATTTTGATCCCACAGGCAGGTGAAATATTGTCAACTTCTGCAGATACCTGGAAGATGGGCCAATGAAAAATGTACAGTCATTTGAAAAATAAAGACTTTTAAGAATTTTAAGACCAAATCTGCGAGTGCGTGATCGCTACCTATGTGGAAGGTAACCACAAGAAGTGGTATTAGTACTTACCCAAACTTCAAGTTTCACCGAAACCTGTGATTTGATTCGGTCCAGTTACATACCGGATACATAGGTACGGCACCGGGTTTCGGTACCCAACCCTAATTGTGATCAGTGTTTGCTTTAGTTGGGTTCTTGACTCTTATGTTTTCTTTGGCAAACAAATAAATACTTTTGACTCTTTTATGTTCTGTTATATTATTAGAAATTAACTAAATATATTAAAAATTGTGTTAAATTGGTGAATCAATTACACATGAAGAATCAGTGTGTGAATCTTAACAATTGTGACAATCAACAAAAGAAAACATCATAGTACAAACTCATTCATGACTCCCAGCATGCATTACAGTTGATCTGAATTAGTTTGATGATTGTCACTATTGTTGAGGTTTGTATGATCAGTGCTGATGTTAAGTGTGTCTGTAAATCTTTCTGTTTATTTTATCACAGTATCCAGCACAGTTAAATCAGTCATGAAAGATCAACTTCAACACTATCTAGTATCACTATCCATCTTTATTTCAGATTAAATACATCACAAAAATCAAATATAAATTGTGTCTTTTTTCTTATTAACGCACAAGTGTTCTTGGTCAAACACTTTTACAAACCCTTCAAGAAAAAGACACTTAATTAAACCAAAGTCAGGGATCAATAGCCCCACTAAAGCAAACACTGATCACAATAATGGTGGTTTGTTGAAATGAATAATTTTTTATTTGAACCAAGCCAAAGATATAACAACTCATAAAATTGCCTGTAAAATTTTTCTATTGAGTGCAGTTTCCCAGACGAGGGCAAATGATGTCAGTGCATGTCAATAAAAATCAATTTTTACATTGTATTTAATGTAATTTTGTTTTTGCAGAGCATAACTTTAGTCAGATTGAAGCGTAATCTCTCCGCAGGAGAGCTTTGCTCGTACAGCATCTGATAGCCTCACCTCCTTTGCGCTACTTAAGTAAAACTGTGATTGTTGAGTGTGTGAAGTGACCGAAGTTTCACAATTTTATTTTTGGTTGAATAAATGCACATACTTTTTGAGAAATTTCAAAATGACCACATTTCTCACACTATATAATGGCGTATAGGAGAGTAGCGCATATGTGCAATACACCTCAGGTGTTTTGTATAGAAATATTAAAACGTTCTGTCAGAGATGCTCCAGGGATCAGGATTGAAAACTTCTGTTCTAGTGAGAGGAGTTTAGCTGTGGATGCAAACTAGAGATGTAACGATTACCGATTTTACAATAAACCACAATAAAAATGTTCAACGGTTTGTAATATAATGTCATATTTTATCGTTACTAACGGTAAATACTGTCCAGTGTCACCCAAAGTCAGCAACAGTATAACAGAGGCGCATTATGGAACGCAGGTTTTGTTCATTTATGTCAGGAGTGCAAAATAAACAAGCAAAATATAGATATGACATACATATTAATCCTTGTCTGCTCCCGTTTATTTGTGATCACAGGGTTTTTAGTCCAAAAACTGAAACACTTTTACTTTGTATTTCTTTAGACAGACTGATGATTTTAAAGCTCCGTTCAACTCTATCTGTTTGTGTGGTGATAGCCCTTATGACTGCAGGTGTCTGCTTGGTCCTAAAGTACACCCATTACTTTCAACACGTGCAGACAGATGATTTTCTGATTTGTGTTGCGTTTAAATAATTGCGATAATACTGATAACCGTGATTATTTTGTTCACTATAATCGTGATGTGAAATGTTCATATTGTTACATATCTAATGCAAACAGATCAAATGTGTGTTAAAGAGTTTTCTCATTTTTGTTTCGAGTAGGTTAAAAAGAAGCTAGACGAGCTGATTGCTGGCTTCACGGCAGATGAACGTTCAGTGACTGAGAGGCAAGAGGAAGAGACATGTAAAAAAATGGATGGTTTAGAGAATGACTTTGATCATGTTCACCAAGAAGAGAGGTCCGAGCAGGAAGTAGAAGAAGTAGATGATATCAATCTGGAGAGATCTGTGGATGAGCCTGATCAAACGCAATGTTCAGCTGACAACTTGGTATGCCCATTAGCATTTGTGATTGCATCATGTGCTCGACATCATGTGCTTATCATCTGTTATTGCTCACAGAAAAGCAGTGGCTCATCATCTTTTACGGAGATCACTTTGACTGAAGTCAAGGAAGAAGATGGGATGTTCAAATCAACCACTTTACAGGTAAAGAATGCACATACTGCACACTCTAAAACAGAGGTCCTCAAAAATCAATGTTAAAAACTGTTGATTTGTCAATATTAATGCCATTGAATCAATGTCACTTTTGCTAAAAATGGCTGTGGTTGCCAGTAAACTACTGTAAAAATATGGGAACAGCCTGTTTTTATTTGTCCGATACTGAAGACGATCATAACTTCTTGGGGGCAGTTGTGGCCTAATTAGATTAGATTCAACTTTATTGTCATTACACATGTACAAGTACAAGGCAACGAAATGCAGTTTAGGTCTAACCAGAAGTGCAATAGCAGCAAGTGCAGGATCTCTAATGGTTAGAGAGTCGGACTCATAACAAGAAGGTTGCTGGTTTGATTGTCAGTACCAGCCGGTAACAACTGATGTGCCCTTGAGCAAGGCACCTTACCCCCGTTTTGTACTTTGATGGTACCCAGAATGCATTGTGTTTATCTTAAAAGTTTGTTTTTGTTGTCACCATTGTTGAGATGAATAGGGTTATTATTGATGTCTGCTTGTCCATTTCTTCACATGCATATTTGGTTATAAAGTTTTTCAAAAATTATTTATTTTTGTATACTCTAATGTAAATGACTGTAACAATATAACCTAAAATCTGTAAATAAAACTTTGACAATGACTTTCACAAATAACAATATGATGACAATTACTCTAAGCTCTTCCCACCACAACACCACACAGTTACAAAAGCTAAGAAAAATCTAAAAGTAAAGAGTCAAGAGCTCAACTAAAGCAAACACTGATCATCAACATCTACACTTGTGTTAATTCTCAATAAGAACTTTTGTAGTTGAACCACAGAAAGAAAGTGACAGTGATGTTATAATAAGTGAAGGTGGTAATAGTGTTTGTGAAGTTGTTTAATTGTGAGTTTTTAGAGAAAAAAAATGATCGCTAAAACTGATAGAATTTCACTGTTAATTTCACTGACAGGTTGTGTTGGGTTTTTCCCCGTAAAAACAGCAGAATTTCACTGTTAATTTCAGGTTTTCCGTATTTTCTTCTTCTGACAACAGTTTTTCTTTGTGAAAACTACAGAATTTCCCTGTTAATTTCACAGACATTTTTTACAGTGTAGGCGTAGATGTGTGCTACAGTGCTTGTGAGCGAACACCTGCCCTACTCTGCCTCTCATTGGCAAACAATAGAAATCTAAGCCAATCATCATCAGTTATGTGTCCCAGTCCCCACCCCCAACACACACACACACCAGAGAAAGGTCCTGACAGAGAGTCTACTCGGATGAAAACCGCTTCAGTGAGCTCAATTACAGTAACGCTGCATTTTATTGTCAACAGGGGTTTGATTACTCGTTACTAAAAAAAACTAACGCCGTTATTGTGTCTGAGTACTTGTAATGAGTACTTTGTTTGATATGAATTATCATATACAATTTGATCACACTTTTATCACTTTTGATATAGCATCTGTCACGCTGGTGCTCCTGGATTAGTGGTGGTCCTCCAAGTACATCATTTTTGGAGAGTGGGGCAGTCACATAAACAGTAGGAGTCAGAGGGCGATGAGAGAGCAACAAGTTTAAATGGAGCTGTAACAAACTGGAAATAGAAGCACAACTTACCATCATTAAGATGAAAGGCAAGAATGTGTAACATGCAACTTATGCACAGGAAGAAAGAGGTTCCACGTCGTTGTCAAGTAATTCTAATGAAGCACCTCACATCGTCACATGCCGCTGAGATCTTGCCATGAGTTTTTAAAAACACTCTTCGCCCTATCCACAGTGAAACGGGCTGAAAACATATATATCAATGTACTGTGCGTTAGACAAACGTAGGTTATGGCGCTTCAGCCTGTGTAATTTCTCTCAGGTGTTTATTTGCCTCATATGTTATGGCAATGTGAAGCAAAGGCACAGAGACTTTTTGAAATAATAGAATGAAGCAGGGATGCTGCTGCGGTAACACAAAACTATAAAGTTTCCAAAACGAAAGTGAAATTCTCGTGCTCTGCTGTTAATCATTCACTGTGAGTGATTAAATATTTGTCTCCAAAAAATTCAATCTAAAGTATGCACGAACTAACATTACCACTGTAAAGCCGCCAAGTATAACTTAAGGCAGTTGAGGGATGCTGGAAGGTGCTTTTCCGTTGACTCGCACGCTTTGTTGCTCAATAAAGTAGAATGTCCACACATGCATTCAATGCTCAAGTATTGTAGATTTATTTTACCTTTTGTCTTCTTTTCTTATTAGCAAGATTCCAAGTAAACAGTCAATACCATCCACAAGATGTAAAGCATGGCATAGCGTTAGCGTTAGCGGTCAAAAAACTGTGAGCACCTTCCCCCCAGCAACACCTAACAGGTTCCTACCTATATGGTGCCCAGAGCCGTCGCAATGGGGTAGGCAAGGTAGGCAGCTGCCTAGGGCCCCCAGCTGAAGGGGGCCCCCGATGGGCGCACGGTCGTTTAGGTTGTGTATCTGCCCTCGTCAAACATTATCAACCACCGTAAACAAACCACCACAGTGAGACAGCGCTATCACTCTCCAGTACTACTCCGTGAGAGGGGCCCCCAAATTAGAGGGATTCCCCCTATGCAACGACAAACACTATGAGTGCCCTAATAACTGTAATGTTGAAGTGACATCCACCGTCGCGCACCCACCATCAGGTCCCCCACTAGCTGTCAGTGGAAGAGAAACTGTCGTTCCCACACTCAGCGTTACGCGGGCATTTAAATTTAAAAATGTCGTCATGAAGCGCTCAAACCCTTCAGGATTTTCCAAAAGACAGAGAAAGAAAGAAGATGAGGAAAAACGCCAAAGACACAGCGGTAAGTAAACCATTATTATTTCCAAATACAACTGTCTGACGTGTTTTCACATCTCTGCGAACATAAACCTTGACATCAGTGACCAAACACAACGGTAGATGTGAGCGTTGTTAGAGGGTGAAAAAGTTCAACTAATAGTCATACACAACTTTGTTCTGTTTGCAGAATTTAAGCATAAAATACACACTAGACAACTTCTCGCCCCTTCACTGTTGTAGTTACAGTGTTCGAAAACTTCCTTTGAGCTAAATCCTCTCGATGCACAAGCCCAGATTACGATCGCATGAGATTTTTTGCCATGTATAAAGGCAATAAGCTAGTTAAGCGTTGTCATTTACTCTTGACGGCTGTCTGCCCGCGGCTGCGGTCACCGTAAAAACGTTGTCAATTCCAAACAAAATGAGCTGGTCCTATGACTCCCATGCAGTTAGGTCCAAACAAAATAATCCATCAAGTCCGGTTACATTTTAGGTGTACGCAGGCTATCAATTTCCGTTGGTGATGTTTCTATTCCACCTTTTTCCTTTGCGTTTGTCCTTCTATTCTTCTCCATCAACACATCTCAACACTTTGTACCGTACGCAACAGGTAGTTTTGCGTATGACGTTACTGTCTGTGGCATTATGGGAAGTGAAGTTCTTTTCCTGTAAAGTAAATATCGAATCCTCCACACTTCACTTTCATGATATGCTATGAGAATAACAATAAACGTATGGCTATTCACCAAATGTTTTTTTTTTTTTGCTTTATTAGGTGCTTTGCTTAAATTTCTGTCTGTGCCAATTGATAATGCCATCTCTTCACAAGCTGAAGGTATGTATTACATCTAAAATAATTATTTTTAATTACTTATATTAAAATTAGTATAATAATAACACAGTAATAATAATAAATTATTATTATTATTATTATTATTACTATTAAAAATCTGTATTTAACTATTTCTTTTAGTCTTTTAACTATTTAAGAGATGTCAACTCTCGAGACCCAGCCAGGAGCAGTCAATCATCATCTCAGTTTGAGACTGACTGCGCCCCACTGCTTCTTACTACCTCCACCACTCCAGCCGAAGAAAGCTCCTCTACTTCTCCAGCAAAAGATACCTCTACTCCTCCTGAATCTGAAGAGGCTGCACTTACTGCAACCCTCAGTGTTGATCCTGGGTTGTGGCCAGACGTAATAAATGATGAAACTCGTTGTCAAATTTTTAGAAATGGACCAGTTAAAATTGTGGACTTTGATTTTCCTAAAAACGCTGAAGATCCACCGAGAAGGTTCACAAAAGACAACTATAAGATAACGATGAAAAATGGGGAAAAAATCCAGAGGTCATGGCTTCTGTATTCTGTGAGCACTGATGCTGTATTTTGTTTTTCCTGTTTACTGTTTAGTAAAAGAGACAACGCTCTAAGCACCCATGGTTATTGTGCATGGAAGAACCTTGCACATCACCTTAAAGAACATGAATACACAAAAGCACACTCAGAGTCAATGAAAAAGTGCCATGATCTACAAAAAAGATTGCTAACTCAAACTGCCATCGACCAAACCTACCAAAATCTCATGCAACTTGAAATTGAACACCGGAAAGCAGTTATACACAGAGTCATAGCCATTATCTGTCACCTGGCTGAACAAAACCAAGCCCTCAGGGGTACATCTAATGTACCATTTGATGATCGCAATGGGAATTTTCTGTCACTGGTTGAACTCATGGGTCAGTTTGATTCTGTGCTCAATGAACATTTGAAAAGAATTAAAAACAAAGAGATGAAAGTCCACTATCTAAGTCCAACTATTCAAAATGAGATTATACATTTGGTAGGAGAGAAAATCATTGAGGAAATAATGCGAAGAGTTAAACTGGCGAAGTACTACTCTGTCATAATGGACTGCACTCCAGACCTGTCACACAAGGAACAGCTGTCATTGGTGCTTAGAATAGTAAACTGTGAAACATCTGTTGGAGCAGCTATATCGGAGCATTTTGTTGGCTTTTTTGATGTTAAGGACACAACCGGAAGAGGGCTAACAGAGACTCTAGTAGGCTTCCTTCAGCAACATGGGCTCAACATTTCTGACTGTCTCGGCCAATCATATGACAATGGTAGCAATATGATGGGCCACAAACAAGGTGTGCAGGCCAGAATTTTGCAAATGAACAGCAAAGCTCTGTGTGTGCCCTGCAGCAGTCACACACTAAATCTTGTTGTTTCAGATGCAGCAAAGTCATCTGTTATGTCTATGTCCTTTTTTGGTTTGCTCCAACGACTCTACAATCTGTTCAGCTCTTCAGTGCAACGGTGGGCTGTTCTCAAGCAACATGTCACGCAGTTGACTTTAAAAATGTTGTCAACAACCAGGTGGGAAGCTCGAATAGACAGTGTTAAAGTGTTGCGTTACCACCTACCGGAGGTTTTGGAAGCACTGTCTGCACTTCAGACTTTTGCTGTTGAAAAGAGGGATGCTGAAACATTGTCCACTGCCAAAAGTTTGCACAGTGAAATTAACACATGGCGTTTCCTTTTATGCACCATTATCTGGTACAATATTTTGTACCAGATAAACCACATGAGTAAACTTCTGCAGAGTCCAAATGTTTCTCTGGAAACACTCAGAAGAGAAACAGAAGGTGTGAGAGGTTATCTTATGCAGTTTAGAGAAAGTGGGTTGTCTTGCTGTCAATCAGATGCAATGGACATTGCAGAGGAACTGAAGATTGAAAAAATACTTCCTGCAAAGAGACCGAAAAGAACATCAAAGCATTTTGACTGTGACTCAGCAGCAGAAGAAACTCTACACAGTCCAGAAGAGGCATTCAGAAGGGAATTTTTTCTCCCTTTAGTAGACACTGCACTTAGAAGTCTCAACGACCGCTTCTCAAAAATGGAAGATGTGTATGCACTGTACAGTTTTCTATTTTCCAAAGACAACATGAGGCAAGCTGTAAAAGAGAATAAACTGCAAGTGAAATGCAAAACCTTAGAGAAGATGCTTCGTGACATTGAGGCAGAGGATTTAGTTTTGGAGGTCAGATCAGCCACCCATACCTTTCCTGATCATGTCTCTACATGCCCACAAGACATGCTGAATTATATTTACAGTGAGGACATGCTGGATTTGTACAGCAATCTCAGCATAGCACTACGTCTCCTTCTGACACTTCCTGTCACTGTAGCTTCTGGAGAGAGAAGCTTTTCAGCTTTGAAACTTATAAAGTCTTACCTCAGATCATCCATGAGCCAAGAAAGACTGAGAGGACTGGCTCTTATATCAATAGAGCGCAACATAAGGAGGTCATTGAACATGGAAGATTTGGTCACTGCTTTTGTGCAAGCTAAAGTCCGCAAGCGTTGCTAAACCTCTTAATTTTGGATGGTTATTCTTTGACAAAAAATCCTTGTTGTACAATGTTGTTAAAATAGTTTGTGTTATACACCATTTTAATACCTTTCTTTTAATTCAACATAAATTGTATAGCTCAAGATTAAAACACTGCTCTGCATAAAGAGAAGACAGTTCTTAATGATAATAATAATATGAATAATAAATTTTTTGGCCTTTTTGACAAAAATAAACATTAATCAAATTGTGTCATTCCCATCAACAATGCCTCATTGAAGACACTGTGTCCTTTACTACACTCTAGTGGCCACTTTGTGTAGCATACTACAGAGTAATTCATGACTCTTAAAATGCACCAGAATACAAGAAATCCCATCTGAATTTTTAAAATTTTCCTGAGGGAGGACTTGGGACATCACTTTAGTCTTTTGCCTAGGGCCCCCAAATATCTTGAAACGGCCCTGATGGTGCCCCCAATCAAAATACAGTGACACCTACTGGCCATACCACCACTTAACATAGAATAAAATTGCTCTTACAACCACTATCACACTGGAAAGCAGTCAAAACATGCAGAGCACTTCTTGCTAAACTGTTTACTTTTGTAAGAAAATACAGAAAATAAGTAGTAGCCTACAGTACAGTATGTCTAGTTGTGAAGCTTTGTGACAGCTTTATCATTTTTATTTGTACTACAAAGAGTTTATGTATATTATTATTACTATTTATTTTTTTCGGTACATGTCTTATGAAGCATAATTTATTTGTTGACCAGTTGGGGTCAGCGCAATAAATATTAAAAGCGCCAAAGGGTTAATTGTGGGTGCAAAAGTGATATTGATTCCATGCAATTAACATTAACAACTCAACAGTTTTTAACATTTATTCAATGGTTGCTTGCTATCAGGGATAGTAAATAGTAATTAAAAAGGAACCATTTTCATTTGTACTTTCAGTAGAAATACTCATTAGATTAGAAGGTTTGAGTACATTTAACTTGAAAGTACACTAACAAGTTTGGAAAAACAAAGTAGATCCTACTTGAAATTTGTAATAAGAAGATTAAAAAAGTAAGTTGGATTTAATCAAAAACGCACATTTAGAACTCTTAAAGTTATGTAGATGACATGTGCTAATATTATTTCAACAAACAGATAATTTAAGTAGTTTGAACAAAGATTAGTCTTGTTTGATCTACATAAAAAATATGATGAATTGTTTTGCATAATTTTATTAAGTAAGAACATGTTTATCAGTGTGACTAAACACAAAAAATCATGTTGTGACCAAACTTTCAAAAAGTTGTGTTGATTTAACTTAAGTAAGTTAAGTAAATTGGACAAGCAGCAAAAATCGTTTTTTTTCAGTGTGCAGTACCTAGTACCTGTTACTGTTTTTAGTACCATCTCGCTCGAGGTTCCAAGTGAGCCGAACCGATACTAAAATGTGACGCGGAAACACTGCAGATCACTGATTGGTTAGAGGAGAATCGTCATTACTAACGTCATTAGACATTGTACGTATGTCAGTGAAATATCGAGACCATAAACACATTGCTAAATTCAAGATTATCTTGCCATTGTGCACCGTCGATTAAACCAAGCGATGTCATTGTCTGCACTTTCTTGTAAGAGTTCCCAAACTCTCTTGTATTTTTTAGCAGTAGTTTGTTTTGCCAACATAATTCACCTTTGAAACAAAATTCTTCGTCTTGCAGTGAACAACATCCACATACCAAGAATCAATAACACCATTCCATCGAAATGTGCCATTGCTACTCTTTGCGGCATGGGTTTGTTGTGTCACGGTTACGATGATGTCACGGCAGTAAGGGCAGCGCAACTATGACAATACATTTATAATCCCACCTACTTTGAAGCGGTACTAAACTGCAGTAGAAAAGCAAACTGAGCCGAAGTGAGGCGAGCTGTCGGTCGTACCAAACCTGACCGTACCATGCAGTGGAAAAGCGCTATAAGTGAGTTCGTAAAAGTGCCAGTGCAGACTTGTTTGCCATAACAAAAACAGTTACAGCATGCCATAAAACCAACATATGAAAGTATTTTGTTACATCCTTCTGATGTAAAACTGACTAACTGTGCCAGCTGGGCTGAACCCATTTGACCTTAGATTTTTACTTGAAGTACCCCTTGAGAGTATTTCAATAATTGAACACAGGTATCCTCATACCTGGTTCTTGAGGGCAACTATCCTTCTACTGTGCCTAGTAGGATCTTGATGAGCTTGGAAGTTACCTGATTGGCTTCACAAATGTGCTTAAAGCAATCCACAAGTGAACGCCATTAAAATATATTTGTAAAAATGTATTTTATTTGCATATTTTATTTTACTGTACTTTTACTCTTTTTAGTAATTCCAATTCCTTTTTGTTGAATGTCTAACACAGTCAAATTCAAATCTTACCCTGGAGGTCCAGAGCATTGCAGAATTTACACTCCCCAAAATATTTTGATTGCATATCAATTTTCCATTCATTTGGATTACATATTTTTTTAACTAAACAAAGTAATACATTTAATGTGATACAAATTTGTAAGAAATATGTAAATGAAACAAGTACAATTTAAGTGGTAATATTAATAAATGATATGTGTTTTAAATAACATATTCTTACATTTTAAACCCAATTGAATTAAAATGAATAACATTTAAGTGTTGACACAAGATTAATTTCATGTCACCATTATTGTGATCAGTGTTCATTTTAGCTGGGACCTTGATGCTTGTATTATGTTATAAGTTTTCTTTTGTTCTGACTTTGTGAACCAAAGACTCAAGGTCCCAACTAAAGTATACACTGATCACAATAATGGTGACATCCAATTAATCTTGTGTCAACAATTAAATGTTATGCATTTTAATTCAATTTGATTTAATATGTAAGAATTTGTAATGATTATGAATTTAAAACACATTTAATATTTGTAAAAAACAAACATGTTAATATCTTAATTTTCATAATAAATACATACTTTTTGTGACGTGGAGATTATGTGTTTAGTCAGTGCGTGCCTCGTCTTCTCTTTCGTTTTATGACGGTTGAAAACAGTGCGTGCCTCAGGGTGCATTATGGGTATGGTCTAGCCGTTGAGTGCCTAGGGCTGTGTCCGAAATAGTCAAAGTCAAAGTCAGCTTTATTGTCAATTCTGCCACATGTACAGTACATACAAGTGGAGGATTGAAATTGCGTTACTCTCAGACCCTATAGGTGCATACAGATAACATAGAATAACATAGCCGCTTATACCAGGGGTCTCCAACCTATTTCTAAGCGAGGGCTACCTGAAGAGATAAAATCATCTAGAGGGCTACTTGTTGAAAAAATACTTTTAAACTTTAAACATGTGATGCATTATTTTTTGACTCACAGGGCCAAGTTATGTTTTCTTTCACATATTTTTGCACTTGAATATATTAAAGCTTAAAACAAGTGCTTATAATAACATTTCATAATGATGACTTGGCTGATCGATATAGTCACAGATTATATCAAACATTATTGTTGAGCCCTGTGTTTGGCGGGCACCTTACAGAGTTCATGCGGGCTACCAGGTGCCCACGGGCACCACGTTGGAGACCACTGCCTTATACCCTAATATAGTGCACTATTTGAAGGCACATCCATTTTGTAGTGGTGTCTGAAATTATAGTGGACATTGTTGAGTGCACTCATTCAATCCCACAATGCATCACAATAACGAGTGTACAGCTGATATACACTAAACAGCTAGACCATACCCATAATGCACCTTGAGACACGTGCTGTTTTCAACCATCATAAAACGCAAGAGAAGAAGAGGCACCCACTGACTAAACGCATCATCTCTGAGGAGAAATTGGTCCGTAAACGCTCGTGCAGTACCACTGCGCGTCACAAAAAGTATGTATTTATTATAAAAATTGTGATATTTACATGTATGTTTTTTACACAAATCAAAAATATTGCACAAAGAAAATATTTATTATTTACAAAAAACAATGTTTATTTATTATCTGTTTATTTACACAAACTCACAATGGATCTCCAGGGTAAGATTTGAGGAACCCTGGTCTAACATATTTATGGTTCACTTTTTGTGGATGTAAAAGATGTACTTGTGGATTATAGTATATTTTTTCAGACCCCATAGTTCTGCACATGAACCACATTTAATTCACTCTTTAATTCATTTCAGCGAGTGTTGTGGGTTTCCCTTTTTTGCTCTGAAGAAACAATTCTGAGTCGGGTTCTGATGCCAAAAAGTTCAACTTTATTGATCAACCAACAAAGCCGAGTTTTCTGCAGAAGACTGACTCTGCCTGGTTGTGGGAGGCTTTTTATTAGGGTCTTTTTACGCATGTCAATTGAATTATTGGGGGGTCCTTGGAGTCAGCGTTATAATTTGAAATAGATGTTCTTTGTTACCATGTCTTCACTAATGGCCACCATACTAGTATGATTGGAAACAGGAAACAGACATTCTTCATGGCCTCCTGAGTAGGCCTCTAACAACACTAAAGATCCGTTATGCTTGCACAGTCAAATGTAGTCTATAGAACTATAATAGTGTCTTAGGTAGTGTATAATTCCTTTATATTTCTTGGTTAATAAATCTTCACGAGTAGCACAGCATAGCCAATAGCATTTAATTTTCTTCGCAGCCTGACAAAGCTGTAATTGCATAAACAATTTTGTCAAATCCAAAAAGGTAATTTTTTTGTCTGTTGGTGTTTTTGGAGTGAGAATTATGACGGATATTGACTTTTCACTTTTTTTTTCAAATAGTTGGACTCTTCTGACATGGAGGAGGAAGATTTTGAGATTGTTCAGCCCAGTCAGACCATAAACAGGCCACTGGATTTCTTTCATCCAAATCCCTTCACTGATGGTGAGTGTGCTACTTTGACAGCAAGACTGTGTTTGGATTGCACACTTCACAAATCCATGTGTCAAATTGTTTGTTTTTCATTTTTCTCAGGTGATGTTTTTGGAGATGACCATTATCCAAAGGCTGATGTGACAGGTTGGTAACTTTGAAAAGCTCTCTTTAAAACCTTTCCATATTTTTATTTTTTATACCACACGGATTGAAAAATCAAGGTTTTGTAGTGTTATTATGTCTATGTTGCGTTTTTAACTATGCATATTCCCTGACAGCCATTGAAGAAACATGTTCAGTGTGTTACCAGCCCAGTCAACAATTTGATATCACAAAGATCTTTCAGAGTCCTCATGATGAGGTCAAAATGTAACTGTGATGTTACTATTGTACTGTGGTGATAGAGGTTTAGATGTGACTGGTTTGTAATTTGAAGTCTCCATCATGTTGATCAGTGTTTGCTTTAGATAAGCTCTTGACTCTACAGAGGTTCACTTTTCTTTCTCTGGCTGCTGAAACTGTGTGTTTACTGTATAGAACACATATGTTATAGCGAGTAATGCCAGAAGAGTGTTTGATGATAATATAATAATGAGTAAATGTTGGTGAGAACTGTGTTCTGCGGTTCAATGTGTGATAATGGAGGATAAGATCCAGCTGTTTAGAGTCAATCAAATACTCTAAAGTTGTTCTAAATAAACACACATACAACATCTTTACACACAAATACATCAAGAATCAGTGTATGTATCTCAGTAATGGTAATGGAGACGCGGCATGCTGGGAGTCATGAATGAGTTTTATACTATGATGTTATATGCATTACAGCACAAAGCTTTCAGTTGTTCAGTTGTTGTCACCATTGTTGAGTTTAATATGCTGGTTCTTGATGTCTGTGTGTTTCTTAATAATCTCTTACAAACTTTATAGCATAAAATGGATTAAGAAATCCATGTAAACATTTTATCTGCTCCAAAAGTGTTCAGTCTCAAACTGTAAAATGATGTGAAAACAGTAACCACACTAAAAATACAAATGAGATCAGTGAATCACTATCACCAGTTAGCCAGTGCCCTAAGAGCAAAGTTACTTCAGGTTTTTCTTCCCCAGGCAAAGAAAAACTAGTATATAAATGTTAAGGGTGAAGAGTCCAGCTAAAGCAAACACTGATCACTATAATAGTGACTAAATCAAAGAAATTCATATTGAGCTCACATATTACTCACTGTTACAGTATGAGAATGATGTGACATCACTGTGATCATTACATGACCTCACATGTTCACTGGGAGGGTATTTATCTTAAACAGCTACAGTAAGATACAGACAAAGCCATACAATGCCAGGTGACATCAAATCTCTTTAACACTGCTATTTTAATCCTTCAAGTTACACCTAGAATTCACCTAAATAATGTATCACACAGTAGGCCTACATTAGAATTTTTAATGCTAAAACCTATATCATTCCCTAATGCATATCTGTTGTGTCAGTGCTTTGAGGAAGGTAAAGTAAATGGGGAATAGTACAAAACCCTTTTAAGAAATTAAATATGGGACAAAAAAAAAATAAATTTCAAACTTCCCTTCTTTGTTCTATGACAGGGCCATTTGATAGCCTGTTGGTGGGAGACAACAATAACAGAGACACCAGTGTAAGAGCCAGTAATGTAAAATATAGTTCCCTTTCGAGGGAACTCTACACTGCGTCAAGGATTTGACTCTATGGGGGGGGGAACGCCAGCAGCGTGACGCGCGTGAAATAGTGAATGCAACTAACTCGCGATTTATAGTCGCGAGGCGATGATGTCCCCGATGACACAGATGACGCCACGAGTGACGCGAATACCAGAAGGTATAAATAGATCGCGGAAACAATGCAAATCAGCTTCTGCCATTTCAGCAAAACGCTCTGTGTGTGAATGTGTCTTGTCCTTTGTCTTAAGTTATCTAGAGTTGTTTGTGTGAATAAATCAGATACAATGAGTTCTAGAAAGACTTATAAGCCGTGTGTTACTCCCTGCCCCCGTTACATCACAGATGGGAATACACACAAGCTCTGTGTAGAATGTTTGGAAGTGGAGCCTGTTAAGGAAGCTCTTGAGGGGGCTGCCTGTGAACATTGTTTATGGCTACCGCTCCGAACACTCCACTCCCGAATTGCTCTATTTGATGCGGTAGGCAAAATATGCACGCCTCGTGGTTCAGGACCCGCTTTTGCTGAGGCAGAGCGGCGTCTCGGATCATGGGGCTCACAGATGGAGCTTAAGGAGGGTGCTGAGACGGCTTCGGACTCTTCTCAGCCCCCCGGTCTCACTGCTTCTGGAGGGGATTTGGGAGCCCGCATGGTGGCTTCTCCCAACCCGTCCGGGAGCTCAATGCACTACTCTAGTTCCGAGGAAGTAGAGAGTGCTAGCCGTCATACAGGGGGTATATGGAGGACCCTCATGAAGCTCCTCTTTCCCCTGGTTATGAGGAGCTCTTAGAGGTTGTTACCCAGGTTGTAAACATTGACTGGCCCTCAGAGCAACAAGAGGTGAAGTCCGTTAGTAAATTGGCCAAAAGATTCTTAAAAAAGTGGGTACAGCCTCAGCGTCGGGGGTTGCCATTTTTTCCCGATTTGCATGAGGAGGTGGCTAAATTGTGGAAAAGGGCTTACTCCTCACGTATTGCCACTACGTCAGCTAGCTTCTCTGCGGTCCTAGGGTCTAGAGATAAGGGCTATGGGATGATGCCAAAGGTGGTACCGTGGCCACTTATTTTTCACCGGAAGCAGCATCATCATCCCTAAAACCCCCGACAATGCCCACCAAGCCATGCCGTGTTACATCCAGTCTGGTGGGAAAGGCATATATGTCTGCAGGTTGAGCTAGGTCATGTCTGCACACCATGGGGCTTTTGCAGGCATACCTTGCTGGGGGATATTAAAGAGGGCGAGGTTTTAGATCCTTGGCTGCTGTCTGAACTCAGGATAGTGGCAGATCTCACTCACCGGGCTACAAAGGAGACAGCCCAAACCATTAGGCACTCCATGTCCGCGCTGGTTGCCACAGAGAGGCACCTCTGGCTAAATTTATCTGGCATTAGGGAAAAGGACAAGTCGGTGCTCCTCGATACACCTCTTGTTACCCAAGGTCTCTTTGGTGATGCGGTCAACATTGTTGCTCTTAACATTGCTCTTACCCCCAGGGGCCCGCAACCCGAGGGCAGCCCCAGCCATCCACGAGCTATAGGCAGCAGCAGAAGCAGAGTGTTGCTACTCATACCCCCCCTCAAAGAGCTTGGGGGTCGAGGCAGCACTCGCAAAATCCTGCTAGACAGAGCAAACCCGATTTGAGGACGATCATTGTCTCCAACCGGAAGGCTGCTGCCAAGAAACCCTGATGGTGTAGCAGGGATTCAGAGGGTGCCCCCTCTTGGAGGCCAGAAGAGTCCCGCCCTCTCAAGAAACCCTCTGGGAAACGATATGTTGGTCTCACCGTCAATGACACTTCGGGACACGTCAGTTGCCACAGCACAGAGTTTACCCAAAGACGTTGTAGACCTGGTGCATGTGAGAAGCAAAGTAGTAGCTCGATCATCCCCTGCCGGTCAATCGCTTCAGGGCATCGACCTCCACACACCCGAAGTCAGTGTCGAGAGACTGACTCCCTTAGTGCACTTTCTCCACGAGTGGAGAAAGATCCCAAATCTCATGCAATGGCTCCTCTGCACAGTAGAGAAGGGTTACAGGATTCAATTTGCTGTCCGCCCCCCAAAGTTCAGAGGGGGACCCCGAGCAGACTCGGGTGTTAGAAGAAGAAGTGTTGTCTCTCTTGGCGAAAGGGGCCATAGAGTATGTTTCCCCCCAAGAGAGTCAGATAGGTTTTTACAGTCGGTACTTCTTAGTGCCGAAAAAGGATGCAGGGCTGAAGCCCATTTTGGATCTGAGACATCTCAACAAATCTCTGAGGAGATACAAATTCAAGATGCTCACTGTGCCTATTATTGTGGCCGAAATCAGATTAGGGGACTGGTTCACCACGATAGATTTGAAAGACGCGTACTTTCACATTTCCATCCTTCCTCAGCATCGGAAGTTTCTCAGGTTCGCTTTCGGGGGCAAAGCTTACCAATATCGAGTTCTTCCATTCGGCCTAGCTCTCTCCCCGCGCACCTTCACAAAATGTATGGATTCAGCCCTTGCCCCACTCAGGCTTCAGGGGATTCGCATACTAAATTACATAGACGACTGGTTTCAGAGTCTCGAGAGATGGCGGTTCGACATGGAGATATCGTCCTCAGCCATATGAAGCGCCTGGGGTTACGTCTCAATGCCAAGAAGAGCAATCTAACTCCCCAGCAGAAGATTATATTTCTTGGGGTTGTATGGGATTCGGTCACGATGCAGGCACAACTGTCTCCTGCACGTGTTGAGTCGATCCTGATGGCAGTGTCCAGGATCAAGTTAGGTCATGCCTACACTGTCAAGTATTTTCAGAGAATACTGGGTTTAATGGCAGCAGCGTCCAACGTGATTCATTTTGGCCTCCTACATTATGAGACCCTTACAGTGGTGGCTAAAAAGCAAAGGGTTTTCCCCGAGGGGCAACCCATTTCGTATGATCAGGGTTACTCCCTTGGGGCTGGATGCCATGGTACAGACATGGCCGAGGCAGCATCTGTATGCCTTTCCCCCAGTCGCTCTGCTCCCGGGAGTTCTAGAGAGGGTTCGACAAGAAGGGATCAGCCTCTTTCTGATAGCTCCATATTGGCCGACACGAGTTTAGTTTTTAGACCTTCTGACCCTCCTGGCGGGTCAGCCATGGGAGATTCCTCTGAGGAGGGACTTCCTGACTCAAACCGGGGGCACAATTTATCACCCCCACCCAGAATTGTGGAAACTGTGGGCTTGGCAGCTGAGAGGGGGGTGATCTGCTGAACCAAGGTCTTACAACCGAGGTTGTTGAGACCATTCTGAATTCTAGAGCTCCCTCCACCAGGAAACTGTATGCCTTGAAATGGAGATTGTTCACCTTATGGTGTAATGAAAGGGATTTAGACCCAGTCTACTGCCCGTTGGCTTCAGTACTGGAATTTCTGCAAGAAAGTTTTTCTACTGGTCTTGCACCTTCAACTATCAAGGTATATTCAGCAGCTATCTCTGCCTTTCACTCCCCTCTGCTCCAGGGGTCAGTGGGGAGACACGCCTTGGTAATTCGTTACCTGTGTGGCACCCTAAGAATGAGACCCCCCACTCAGGCTAGAGTTCTGTTGTGGGATCTAGCTATAGTTCTAGAAGGGATTTCAGAGGCACCCTTTGAGCCTATTGAGTCCAGCTCTGACAAAAATTTGTCTCTCAAGTTGGCCTTTTTACTAGCCATCACCTCTCTGAGGAGAGTAGGTGATCTTCAAGCCCTTTCGTCATCTCCCCCATGTTTGGAGTTTGCCCCAGGGAACATCAAGGCTATACTGCACCCTAGACTGGGATACATTCCTAAGGTACCTGGTTCTGTTGCCAGGACCTTAGTTCTCCAGGCCTTTTACCCTCCGCCTCACGAGTTGGCGGATTACCAAAGGTTACATTTATTATGGCAGGTCAGGGCATTGCAGGAGTATAAAGGAAGGTCTTCTCTGTGGAGAAAGTCTGACTAATTGTTGGTCTGTTTTGGACCTCGAGGTCGAGGTCAATCAGCCCCTAAGCAGACCATCAGTAGATGGGTCGTAGAGGCAATTTCTTTGGCTCATGAGGTGCGCAGAAGGACTTCACCTCTAAGAGTCAGGGCTCATTCTACTAGGAGTATGGCCTCTTCGCAGGCCCTTTTGTTGGGGGCATCTATGCAAGATGTCTGCGATGCAGCGGGTTGGGCTTCCCCGCATACATTTATGAGGTTCTACAACCTAGACCTCTCCTCCTTACCTGGTTCCCAGGTTCTTATGTCCTAAGATGTGCAACACCTTCACAACAGGACAGTCACGACTCGCCATGGCGTAGTGGGCATTTCGTTCCCCATAGAGTCAAATCCTTGACGCAGTGTAGAGTTCCCTCGAAAGACGGTTCCCTGAGATAGGGAACGAGACACTGCGTCTCATTGCCATACTCCTCATGCCTGTAGCTTTTGCTTCATTAATTGCAGAAGCTGATTTGCATTGTTTCCGCGATCTATTCATATCTATTGTATAAAATGTACAGAAAATGTGTGTACTACATAGTCGTTTAACTTGTGCATTAACACAATCAGCAGTGTTTCTGAAACAGTTCTCTTTTGTGTAGACAGCAGAAACAGTATTACTCCGTGGCTGAAATACATTTTGGTGTAACTAATATTTGCACGTTATTATTTTCTGAGAAACATTCGAAACTCCCTCTATCCGCGTTGAACGTGATTGGTTTTGTGATGCCGACATCATATGTTCCTGTGCACGCACGCGTGAGTTAATCTTAGCTTCAGGATCAAAGCTTGAGTTGACAAAGAAACTCCATGAGCTGCTTCTTGGTACCGACTAAATCTGTAACCCTGAGTTTGTTCAGCTACATTCATGGTACAGGCTCAACTCAAGTTTATTTATAAAGCACTTTTTACAATTATCAGTGTTACAAAGCAGCTGTACATGAGACAATAAACAAAACATGACATTTAGAAAAGGAAAAGGAAAGGAGCGAGTCACTTAGGACCAGCAAATGACCAGCTCAAATCATCTACCACGCTTTAAAACATACCTAACCAACACATGCTGTTTTTTTTCAACAGGGTAAGCAACAGGGGGCAGTTGTGGCCTAATGGTTAGAGAGAAGGACTCGCAACCAGAAGGTTGCCGGTTAGATTCTCAGTACCGGCAGGTAACAACTGACGTGCCCTTGAGCAAGGCACCGTACCCCCGTTTGCTCCCCGGGCGCTGCAGTGTTAGCTGCCCACTGCCCCGGTGTATGTGTGTTCACGACTTGAAGTGTGTGTGTTCACTATTCACTGGTTGGGTTAAATGCAGAGGTCACATTTCGGGTATGGGTCACCATATCTGACAAAAAATAGGTCACTTTAACTACCCAACAGTGAAATGCATTAAGGGTTAATTCAGTCTGTCATTAATAATTTTTCTTTTCTTTTCTCAGAACGTTTACCAAGGGACCCATTCAAAGGCACAGATCCTTTTGCCTCTGACACAAATTTTGTTGATATATCAGAAGTGAAGAGCTGTCAGGATAACTTCATCACTGCAGAACAGCGTCTTCCAGAGAAAGAGCACTGCCCCCTCCAGTCTGTTGGTAAAGACAGGGACTATGGTACCTTCAATATTCCGGGCAACCTACCACTAGATGCTCAGTTGCGACGCTCCACTGAAAGGCTTAATCGTCATGTCTCCGTGCCCACTGAAAGTAAAAATCTGAGGTCTCGCAGTAATACCTGTCCTGAGGTTGGAATAAACACAACCCCAGGTCAAACTCTTGATGCAGTGCAAGCAAATCAGTCAGTAGTAGCTGTTAGCATACAACTCGATGAAGACTATGTCTGTGAATCTGTCCTGAGTCACACTTCTTCAGAGTTTGATTCCTTTGAGGGCGACTTCAGTACATTTGCTGCAGTTGAAGAGAAGGAAGACAAGGTCCAGCCGGGATCTCTGTGTGGACTGCAGAAGATCATCGCAGGCTCCTATACTGATTTTCCTCTTAGTCCATGTGACCCTGATCCACATCCAGACATTAGGGACAATGACAAGACTTTTGAATGTCAGTATATGGTTTCTTATGAAAAAATAGCTGATTGCTGTCATTCTGAACTTGAAAATGGTGAGAAGGACCTTAATAATCTAGATTGCTCACATGAAGAGTCACATGATATAAAGAGTGATGCCTCTAATGATTCCTCTGCTTTAGATTCATATGACTACAAATATGGTGATATGTTCTTTTTCACAGTGAGATTAGACCCTGGTAGCCCAGAGTTACATAATCCCAGTCCAGTTTGTCCAGAGTCCAATAATGTAAAGAAATGTGGGGCTCTGAACCCGCTGCCCTGGAAGGAAAATTCTTTAAGCCCCGAATTTATTGACACAGATGAATTTCAGTGTTATGCCCCAAAGCCTGAAGACACCAAACAACTAGAGACAGAGATTACGGCAGACAGTCTTTGCGCTAATCGCAGTGCGATTCCACATTTTACACTTGATGATCCAAATGCTTGCGAAAACTTGCTTAATTCAGCGGCTAATGATCCAAATCTAATTATACACATTCTTGATGCATCGGCCCAGGATACAGAATGTGGTTCACCTTTAAAATCTACAGTCCAAGATCTCTTTTCAGCTACTGACCAGTTTTGTGCTCTTGAGAACCTCGAGTCCAGTCATGCACCACAGCATTGCCGTGAAAAGTTGTCCGTTGCCAAATCTGAGCTCCAGTATTTTGACCCATTCAGTCCCATATCCAATGAGTCAGCTGAATTTGAAGAAATGTATACCATAAACTGTCATGATGCTTCAAGACTTGATTCTGGGTACCATGAAGTTGATACGCCTACAACTGTTCATCAAGACCCTATTGACACAAGCAGATATCATTTTGCTCCTCAAGGCCCATGTTTGGAAACAAGTAAAGAGAGCAACTGTGAATTCCACGTTCTCGATCCATTCAGTCCAAAATCTGTTGATACAGGGATATTTGACTCCGAAATTGAGAACTATGAGTTGGATTATGTGATGAGTTACTGTCAACCCTTCAATCCTCAACCAAATTACATAGACTTGAGCAATTCTGATGAGAAAGCGATGTCTTTCTTCAACACTGTATCCTGTGATGTGCTGAGTGATCATCACAGTGGCTCTGAACCTGATGATTGCTACACTTTCAGTCCTTTTTCACATAAGAAAGGAAGTTGTAATGCTGATAGTATTGTGGAAAATGTAATGCCTGTATTAAGCCGAGTCAGATCTCTATCTTGTGGAGAAACCAAACCTAGCTTAATGGCATTAAACGTGAGGAAAACCCCTGAACCAAACCCTGAGATGTTTGACGCAATGAAAATTCTGTGTTTAAGTGTAATACAACTGCTGTTGACTTCTCTGTTTCCAAACAAGGTGAAGATGTTACAAATCACACTGTAAATGTTACCAAAATGTCTGACCTTGCTGATATTGACTATTTTTGTTCTGAGCTCAGTAAAATGGTGTCGTCACGTTCATCTGATTCTGTACAGCAAAGTGTAACAGAAATGTTATTCGGCTCTGATCCAAACACTACTAGCTTTTACCCCTGGGATTTTGAAAAGCAGCAGCAGCACAATTCTTAGTTTTTCCCCACATTAATATCCAGATTTTCCATTACTGGATCAAGTCACCCCAAGACGCATGAAGTGTTTCGGTGTAAAAGCGTCCCGTGTAACTTGGACTGCAATTTAGCAATCACCCTGATGTAACTCACTGTATATCTATTACAACTTTACAGTGGTGTTCCATGTATCTTATTTTTACTAAATGTGTGTTGTAGCCAAATAATCACTGCTGGTATGTAGCAAAATAAATAAATATCTAACATTTAAGCTTCTTCTGACTTGTGGAGTCTTGCCTGTCCTTACCAAGAGGTAGTATGCTTCAAGTTTATTTTAGTAAGTATACTTAAGTAAAGTAATTGGTTTGGTACTGTTTTTATGAGATGTACAAAGTCTTATTTGTTGTGTCAAGCAATGTAATATTTGTTCTGATATAATCACTGTGAAATTATTGTGCAAGTAATGTACTTTTAAAAGAGTGTTATGATTCAAACTGTAAATCAACTGAATCAAATTATCTCTTTCTTTCTTTAAAAAACAAAAGTATCCTTATTCTCATTAAAACCGAAAGCATAAAAATAGAAAAGAAAAAAGATTTGATCTCCTTATTAAAACTAGAGTCCCAAACCTAACTAAAGAAAACACTGATCACAATAATGGTGATTTGATGAAGTGCAAAATTGCGGGTGTGTTTTGGAGATCGAAAGGACATCAGTGTGTGAATGTCACTTTTGACATCAGTTTGATTTTTATTTTTGATCTGTTTTTTGAAGTCCATGTGATGCACTATATTTTTAAGTAACTTCAGCGTTATTTTTTTTGCAGTGTTGTTTCAAAACAAGATAATTTACATCAAACTGAAAAAGCCATTTGTTTTAATAGTGCAAGCAGAAGAAGTATTTTATTATTTCACCAGACCAGAAATACATATTAATTATCAAGTTGGTATTTAACATTTCGCCATCAATTTTCATTTGAATCTTTTTTGTTATTAATGTGGCGGAGTTGTGTGGCACTACATGCAATTGAACTGACTGAGTAGTCACATGGTCACATGAAAAGATACTTTTAGATATAATGTTTACAAGATTAGGTGTTTTTGCAACTCTTGGGCCTGGTTTCACAGACAGGGTTTAGCTTAATCCAGTATTAGGCCTTAGTTAAATTCGAATTATAATATTTAAGTCACTTTTATAAAAATGCTTTAGTAAATAATATTACTGGTGAGGATCTTAAGACAAATCAATGGCACTGACATATTTTAAGATATTTCACTGCAAGTTATTATAAGTAAAGACAACTCAGACTAGCATTATAGTCTGGGACTAGTTTTAAGATGAATGTGAAAATGATTGGCTTACTTTAATTACATGCATTAATGGTGAAACTACTATGTTTTCATCTCAATCTGTGTGATTTCAAGTATGATACGTGTGCTGTCACTTTAAATCAGTCCGTGCTGTACAGCAAAAATAGACTTGATGCGTAAACGATCGCTGAACTGATGCAGCGCATCCGTGTGCTGTGTGAATGATCTAATCCGTTAACATGGGCCTGTGAAAAAAGACGCACCACATACGCACTGCACACGGGTGTAAGGAGCCAATGTTTTGTCAGTGAGCCAATTTTCAGGGGCCCTGTGCTGACAGCCTGCTGGGGGCCCGTAAAGTGCTAGCGCAAGCTAGCACTTCGTCGGTCTTCGTGCAGGTAGTTGCAGGTCTTTGAGTTGCAGGTCTTTACCTTGTCGGTCTTCGAGTTGCAGGTCTTTATCTCGTCGGTCTTTCTGCAGGTTGAGTCGCAAGTCTTTACCTCGTCGGCCTTCACACGAGGGTTACCGCTTCAGAAATCAGTGCTACTAAAGTAAGGGCTCCCTAATTGCTTAGTGGGTCAGTAATTGGTTCACAGCTGAGCCCACCTACTTATTTAACAGAACAAGGCTTTAAAGCAGGGGTTTCCCAACCCAGTCCTTGGCCCCCCCTGACAGAATGTTTTAGATGTCTCCCAACTTAATGCATAAACAAGTTAATGAGATAATGAAGTGATGATTGAGTCATTAATGATGAACACCTGCTGATAACAAACACATTTACTGATGAAAACAAGACCAATAAAAAAGTCACTATAATAGTGTTTAGTGTTTCCTTTAGTTGACCTCTTGTCTTTAGCCACTCTTGTGTTTATGGATACATGGTAAAGAGAGTTAACATCAGGACATGATGGTAGCTGCAATATTACAATTAAATCACTTGGAAGGCACATCAGTGACATTTGAGTGTGTTGTGTCATGAATGTGTGAAAGTTGTGTGATAATGCAGTGTGAGATAAAAACAGTATTATGAACAACTAACAGAATATGATTTTGAAAAAGCCTGTTTCACAGTTAAATCAATTAGACATGACATAATTGATTTAGCTGTGAAACAGGTTTATTCAAAATCATATATTCTGTCAGGGGTGCCCCGTAGGACTGGAATGGAAAACACTGTGCTAGATACTAAACAGTTACTTCAAAACAACAGCTTACCTTAAGAACAGTACATGAAGTTCAATAATCCTTACTAACAAACAGCTACAAGCCCAGTTCAAGCAAACACAGCAAGCTCACTATTTACAGCTCTCTAATGAACAAACTGATTAGCTGAATCAGGTGTTTCATACACACAAATTGTTTTTCTTTATTTCTTATTTCTGAATCTTAAATCTCTTTGTACAAATGAATTCCAACATACAAAAATGGTCAAAGAAAACTAACATTAAAACACAAGAGTCAAGGTCACAACTATAAAGCAAACACTGATCATCATTTAAAAAAAATACATTAATTGTGGGTGCAGAAGTGATATTGATTCAACAATATTGAGTTAACAGTGCAGAAAAAATTTACAGTATATAAATCATTGCTCTGATTTAAACAATAATGTGCTTGTTTAGCTTGCCCCTAGTTGCTGTAACTATCCCATTCTTAACAGTTTATGTAAATCTCTTCAGGAATGTTCAGAAACCTGAATGACCTCCACTGGTGTGCAGCAACAACAAAGGCCTTCATTCTTGTGACCGCATGAATGCATGGACCCTGCCTTTTAAGACACACAACAGGGGCAGAAATAAAGATATAGAGAACATATTCCCTGACAGCAAGCAACCATTGAATCAATGTTAAATATTGCTGATTTCTCAATGTTAATTACATTGAAATGTCAACATTTTGAAAAGTGACATTGAATCAATGCTATTAACACTGACAAATCAACACATTTTAACATTGATTCAATGGTTTTTACCCGCTCTACTGCTATCTGGGATTGTCTCCTTTGATATTTATTTCTGAGATTTAAAAAAAAGTTTATCATTCAACGGCTAAGAGTATATTTATCTAGCTACAATCTTTAACATTAGGATTTTCAACATTGTTTATTTCCAGGATCAGCCGTTAACTTAATCACACCACACCGAATATCTGAACTATTACACGTGACACTGGTCACCATGAGGTATAAACGCTAGATCCTCAGCCTTTAGTCTTCTTTTCCCAGAGGACTCAGAGAACAATGTGTTGATTGTTTCAGTAAATGGCTACAATACCATGCTTGAATAATGGTGTTTATTTAAGGGAAAACATTCATGATTTATTTTGATAACTGATTTTTAATTCATATTCAAACACATTTACAAATTATTCCCATACTATGTAAAATCTGAATCAGAAAGAGCTTTATTGCCAAGGGTGCTTACACACACAAAGAATTTGTCTTGGTGACAGAAGCTTCCAGTGCACATACAGGTTAAAAAAGTGATAAGGCACAGGTAATAAAAATAGTAAAAATAAATATGTAAAAAACAATGGACAATATTAGACAGATCAATAAGATTAGATTAAATCAATAACATGTATAATAAATAGAGTATACAGGTGCTGGTCATATAATTAGAATATCATCAAAAAGTTGATTTATTTCACTAATTCCATTCAAAAAGTGAAAATTGTATATTATATTCATTCATTACACATATTGTGAAAAGGTTCAATATTGAAGACACTTGGTGCCAAAACTCTAATCAGCTAATGAACTCAAAACACCTGCAAAGGCCTTTAAATGATCTCTCAGTCTAGTTCTGTAGGCGACACAATCATTGGCAGAGATGGGCATGTATTTCAAATACAAAATACTTAACCCTTAACATGCACAGGGCCCGTAGGCGGGCTATCAATTTGGATGTCACCACCATGGTGATCAGTGTTTCCTTGAGTTGGGCTCTTGACTTTTAAGTGTTGGGGTGTTGCATGCTTGTAAATGTGTGCTTTTAAAGTATTTTACTTACAGAGCTGCAAATGAGGCTCTAATCACATGTTGTTGGTTTTTAAACTAACCTTCTAGAGTTTAAAACCATCTGTGCTGATTCTAAAAAGATGTTATAGTGAATTTATAATATGATGAATTAGTATTTTAAAATCTAGAAAGACTTGTGAAAACATGATGCATTAAATCTACAGCTAAGTTTAGACACACACAGATATCAAGAATCAGCGTATGAATCTCAACAATGGTGACAATCAACAACAGAAAACTTCATGCTGCAATGCATGCTGGGATTCATAAATGAGTTTTGTACTATGATGTTACCCAGCATGCATTGCAGCATAAAGTTTTCTTTTGCTGATTGTCACCATTGTTGAGATTCATACACTGATTCTTGATAGAATGGCACAGAAATCTTGATTCGAAACTGCTGTAGTTTAAATTTGCTGGATTCTAAATTGTTGAACATCAAAATACAATTAAACTTACTGACATTTTGATTCTTTTAGGATCAATCCAGATAAGATCAGTTTATAAAACGACTAAATAACAGCCAACACCACTTGACTTGAATCACTATAACACATATACTTTAAAAGCACACAGTTACAATGCAACACAAATCTAATGCTTAAGGGTGTACTCACATATGGCCCAGTTGCTCTCAACTGTGCCCAAGCGCGATTGCCCCCCCTCCCTACTCCCCCGCCGGCCTGCACTCACATTGCACTTTACATTCCGTGTCGGGGCACGCTTACGTCATTATGATGCAAAATAATCAGGAAGAGAAATGCTCTCGCTTGCCACTATGGAGTCAATGTGTTTGTTATTTTTGAGGTTTATTTTGAGTCATTTGAGACTCGGTGACACATGGCCCTCTACTGAGTTTACACCAAACGTGAATTGAGCATGTTGCGTGAGTAAATTACATGCAAAGACGCGAATGCGAACTCGCGGCAGGCAATGCGAATGACGCGAATCAGGTGACGCTTTTGCTGCGAATGCGCGTCTAACGCGCAAGTTCAAAAATCTCAACTCGACCGAGAAATTCGCGCGAAGAGCTCATTGACACCTATACTGACACGTACGGATGCGTGAAGACACTACCCGTCAATGTGAGATCTATCGCTTAGGTGACGTCACGTTTCCAGTACGGCGCTTGAGTGCGATTAGCGCTCACACTACATGCGTACCGAGCCCAACCGAACCGCGCTCTGGCCCACCTCTTCCAAGCGAGCCAGGGACGCCAAAACGAACCGTGCCCGGGCGTGGTACGGAGCGATCACACTAGTCAACTGAACCGGACTTTAGGAGTCAAACGCGCCTAGGCGCGGTTCGATTGGGACAGTGTGAGTACACCCTAAGAGTCAAGAGCCCAACTTAAGGAAACACTGATCACCATGATGGTGAGTTTCAACTAAATTACTTTCAACAATACAAAAATTAGGTGTTAACCCACCCACAGACCCTGTGCATGTTAAGGGTTAAGTATTTTCATCTCTGATCATGGGGAAGACTGCTGACTAAACAGTTGTCCAAAAGACGACCATTGACACCTTGCACAAGGAGGGCAAGACACAAAAGGTCATTGCAAAAGAGGCTGGCTGTTCACAGAGCTCTGTGTCCAAGCACATTAATAGAGAGGTGAAGGGAAGGAAAAGATGTGGTAGAAAAAAGTGTACAAGCAATAGGGATAACTGCACCCTGGAGAGGATTGGGAAACAAAACCCATTCAAAAATGTGGGGGAGATTCACAAAGAGTGGACTGCAGCTGGAGTCAGTGCTTCAAGAACCACTACGCACAGACGTATGCAAGACATGGGTTTCAGCTGTCGCATTCCTTGTGTCAAGCCACTCTTGAACAACAGACAGCGTCAGAAGCGTCTCGACTGGACTGCTGCTGAGTGGTCCAAAGTTATGTTCTCTGATGAAAGTACATTTCAGGGTCTCAGAGTCTGGAGGAAGAGAGGAGAGGCACAGAATCCACGTTTCCACAGTCAGTGATGGTTTGGGGTGCCATGTCATCTGCTGGTGTTGGTTCACTGTGTTTCCTGAGGTCCAAGGTCAACGCAGCCGTATACCAGGAAGTTTTAATGCACTTCATGCTTCCTTCTGCTGACCAACTTTATGGAGATGCAGATTTCATTTTCCAACAGGACTTGGCACCTGCACACAGTGCCAAAGCTACCAGTACCTGGTTTAAGGACCATGGTATCCCTGTTCTTAATTGGCCAGCAAACTCGCCTGACCTTAACCCCACAGAAAATCTATGATGTTTTGTGAAGAGGAAGATGTTGTGTGCAAACCCAACAATGCAGAAGAACTGAAGGCCACTATCAGAGCAACCTGGGCTCTCATAACACCTGAGCAGTGCCACAGACTGATCGACTCCATGCCACGCCGCATTGCTGCAGTAATTCAGGCAAAAGTATTAGTGCTGTACATGCTCATACTCTTCATGTTCATACTTTTCAGTTGGCCGAGATTTCTAAAAATCCTTTCTTTGTGTTGGTCTTAAGTAATATTCTATAGTTGTGTATTGCAAATGTTTTATTGCACAGTGGGAGAACATTTAACTGTTCATGAGGTAGATGGCCTGAGGGATGAAACCTTCGCTATGTTGCTCTGTTTTGGTGCTCAGTGCTCTGTAGCGCCGGCCAGACGGCAGCAGATCAAAGAGGAAGTGTGCTGGGTGTGAGGTGTCCAGAGTGATTTTGCGAGCCCTTTTTCTCACTCTGGATAAGTACAGTTCCTGGAGAGTGGGGAGGGTTGTGCCAATGATTCGTTCAGCAGTCCGGACTATCCGCTGCAGTCACCAGAGGTCAGTTTTGGCAGCTGCACCGAACCACATAGTTATGGAAGTGCAGAGGATGGATTCAATGACAGCTGAGTAGAACTGAATGAGCAGCAGGTTGAACTTCCTCAGCTGGCGAAGAAAGTACAGCCTCTGCTGGGCCTTTCTGACAATGGAGTCAATGTGAGTGTCCCACTTCAGGTCCTGAGAGATGGTGGTGACAAGGAACCTGAATGACTGCAGACACAGTGCTATTCATGATGGTAAGTGGGGGAAGTGCAGGGTGGGTTCTCCTAAAGTCCACTATCATCTCCACTGTTTTGAGTGTGTTCGGCTCAAAGTTGTTATGACTGCACCAGACAGCCAGCTGCTCAACCTCGCTTCTGTAAGCAGACTCGTCACCGTCCTGGATGAGAACAATAACTATAGTGTCATCTGCAAACTTTAGGAGCTTGACAGAGGGATCAGTAGGGCTGCAGTTATTGGTGTACAACTGAGGGGCACCAGTCCTGATGTTATGGCTGTTGGATGTAAGTTTACCAATTCTTACTAGCTGTTGCCTGTCTCTCAGAAAACTGGTGATCCACTGACAGATAGAGCTAGGAATGGAAAGCTGGGTTAGTTTGGTCTGGAGGAGTGTTGGGACTAGGGCTGTGCAGTTTGGGGAAAAATATCTAATTGCGATTATTTTGACAGATATTGCGATTCGATTTGTGATTTAATTTTGCAAAGTTAAGCTTCAGGTCAGTACTGTCAATAGTGTGAGTATTGTTACCCCACTTAATAAAAAACAATGGAAACCATCACAGTTATAGTGTGTTTTGGGCATTTGTACTGTTGTTTTATTGGTTTCCATCTGCCAGATCACATCCCACCAAAAGAATCCATCAAATACCAGTAGACACCATTATAGTTTACATTAAAACCAATACAATTCCCATTATAACCATCACATTTTCGATTGTGTTTTGGGAGGAGTTCTATTGTTTATCGAAATAAACAAATATTTCCAGTGAAATTCAGTAATTAAGTTCATTCAGAATGAACTAAATTACTAAATTTCACTGGAAATATTTATGTTTATTTTGAGTAAATAAAGAATTGTAGCCTATTACTTTAGTCAATTATTAAAATATTACAAATGTTACTTAGGCTACTTTATTGTGAAATTAGCAAAGCAGTTAGATTGAATGTACATTTGTTATAAACGTGGAGCAGGCGCGAGCTAACACAGATGCGATTGTGGAGACTTGCGGTGCGGAGCTGGACATTACACGCATTATGAAACAAGCTGCATGTGTGCGGCAAGTGTAAAAGTCTCGCCCGTAAAACGCGGGATACGCGCCGCGCATGCGTGGCAGAGAGACGTGAGTATGAGAAGCATTCCGAGACGCCACAATCCCACTCGCTTTCTCTCCCGCATTCTGTTTGTTATTTTGTAATGGTGGGCATTTACGGAGGCTAAGGCAGTGCTGATTGGGCAGAATGGAGGTGCGCTCACTCAATTGGTTAGTAAGACTGTCACTCAAGGCGAGCCGGGCAGTCATGCTTTTGCTTTGACTGGAACAGATGCATTTCTTATTTTTCACATCGCAGCCTAGTTATTAGCAAATCGCAATTGTCTCAAATCGCGATTCGATTAATCGCCCAGCCCTAGTTGGGACAAAGGTGTTAAAGGCTGTCCACAAACAGGATCCTTACATAATTTCCTGGTCTGTCCAGATGTTGTAGGGTAAGCAAACAGGTCTGTAATAAAATCAGTAATTATCACATTTCATAATCTAAAATCAATGGGTCTCATTCACTAATATTTGCACAGATGTTTCGTATTTACACGCACATTTGAACTTCTCACGAAAACCTTCCGCCTAACCCCTGATGTAGGCCTACACTGCACGAGTGTGTGGCGCGTTACGGCTCCAACGCGGATACCGGAACTGATCGCGCTCATTCTTGTCAATGCTTGTGTTAGACGCGCCGCGACACGTTTCAAAAGCGTCCCAGAATTGTATCTCCGCGCCGCTTCACTAAAGATAGGCGCCTAGTCTATTTTTGACGGATGCCGCGTCCAAACCGCACAGCTAATACAAAATAAAAGTCAAAAAGTCAGGTGAAATTCAAAACAAACACCATGTGCAGACTCCCGATCGTATTTCACGGTCACCTATCTTTGTCAGGAGGCCAGAAATAGACATTTAGTTACCATTTAGCTAACTTTTCCATGATGGAACACCAAAAATCAGCACAATGCTCAACCAAACAACATCTGACAGGCAAATCACGTGGTCTCGAGAATCCTACCGCTGCTCTTCTGATATGCGTCTGGTGTGAGCTGGCACCACGTGGAAGACGTAACAAACCTCTTTGCAGCCGTAACGTGCCGCACACGCAAGCAGTGTAAATGGGGGTCAATTCACAACACGTGCGTACGCACATGAATTTGTTCGTAATCTCATCCGAATGTTAGTGAATCTGGAGTATTTTGAATAAGCGGCCACGTGCACGAGTTTAGTCATTTGCATAAAACACGCCCACACCATCTCCATATTAGGTCTTTCCATATAGCGCTTTCTTTAACGCCTGTCAGCACTGAAGTCAAAGATACTCCACACAACCCCATGTGACGCTGTCTACAGACGCACTTTCATCAGATCTTTGAGTAATTCCAAGTTTGCAGTTCTCAAATTCAGTTCATACACAAAACACAGACACACACAGTTTACAGAGATCTCTCTTTAGCTGGCTGTACAAGCGCTGCTATTCAGAGAAACCTCGCAGCTCGAGCTATAATCTAACACAACTTTTCTTACTTATCTTTCACTTTATATGATGAAATCATTTGAAAATTAAATATACATTTTAGTGTATTTAATATATATATAATTATGTATAGTAGCTATGTAATTAATATCCTAAGATATACATACATTTATATATATATATATATAGAGAGAGAGAGAGAGAGAGAGAGAGAGAGAGAGAGAGAGAGAGAGAGAGAGAGAGAGAGAGAGAGAGAGAGAGAGAGAGAGAGAGGGAGGCCAGAGTGTGAATTTTGTGTACGTGTGCATTCAGCTGTTTCTGTATGTTTTCTTACATTTAGAATATGCGCTGTTTACTTTAACTTAATAGCTGCTGTCCATCATTTATGCACACTTTATATTCATTTGCACTACTGTTCTGCATAGTCTAATTTATATTGTACATATCCATCAGTAAATTTCTGTTTTTAGTAAATAACCATCTGTATATAATGTTCATAGTACATTCCCACTTGTAAATTCTTCATAATGCTTTATTCTGTATTTATGCACAACTGTATATCCTGCACTTGCTGCTATTGCACTTCTGGTTAGACCTAAACTACATTTCGTTGCCCTGTACTTGTACATGTGTAATGACAATAAAGTTGAATCGAATCGAATCTAATATATTTTGATACGAAACTTTTAATGAATCATGATTTCTTTGTAAAAACATTGGAACGTAGGTTTCACGCACACATTTACGTATGCTTGGTATAATGGAAGAATGAAATATACAAGAAAATGTTTTACTGGTATAAAAGTTAGATTCTATTATCTATGCATGAAAAAATAAAAAGTGTTTTTTACTATTAATCGACAATTTGATTTCATCACTTTATTTCATCATCAGTTTCACAAACAAATTTTTATGTCATGAAAACTAAATGAAGAAGGACTGCTGGTTTAAGAGGTACCGGATGTAGTTTATCAAACTATCTCTCATAGGATTGTCATCTTAAATGTAAGTCTACCCAGCTGGCACAGTTTGTCAGTATAACGTCAGAAGGACGTGGGCTCCAACATTTACAACGTCCAACGTTGACTTGATGACAAGTGATGAAAGAAGTTATTGAGCATTAGTGCTAAAACCTGCTGTTAATAATCACAATCACTAAAGATGAACAAGAACAGAAAAAACACATCAACTATACTAAAAAAAACAGACTTATAAACAATCTAGATGAAAATCAACTGCAAATAGCATATGAACAGAAATTTAACTCAAGTTTATATTGATGTTTCATTGTTAGTTTCAAGTCCCCATTATTGTGATCAGTGTTTCATTTAGTTGGGCTCTTGAATTGCACTTATAGAAGTTCTTTCATTTCCTTTAAAACGTGCTAAAGTGGTTAAGTTTGAGCGCTAAAAGTCTAAACTGTTTGTTGCAGTGATGATTAAGCTGTATATCTTCTTGCTCTTAAAATCTTACATTTGGGTTTATGCAAGAAAAATCATGATTGTTTTTAACTGAAAACTGAGTGGCACAACCACTTTCCAGAAAAAAAATGATTTGGGCTTTTAGGTACACTTAGAAATCAACATTCATCATACGTAGTGGGAAAGGTAATTATTGTCAATAAGAAACTATTGGTTAGTGTTAATTAGGGAGATTAATGAACACACTAACCAGCATTCGGAGCGGGTCTGACAAGTAGAATAAGGTGTTCTAAATAGGGAGACATCTAAAACATCCTGGAAGGGGTTGCGAACCATTGCTGTAAAACATCGCTGAAATGTCTGAAAGTGTCTGAAGTCACACTCTTATAACACACACCTGAATCTAATCATGTAAATGCATTCTGAGTTAATGATGAACACCTGCTGTTAACAAGCAGAACCACTGAACAAAAGGAGAAGAAGAACAGAAAAAACAACTTTAGATGAACATCAACTGTAAATAACACATGAACACAAAATATGGCAAGATCTCAGCAGAGAAGAATTAAACACCAAGGGGTGGTTTCCCAGACAGGGATTAGTTTAAGCCTGGACTAGGCTTTAATTTAATTGGAAAATTTAAGTAGTTTTAACAAACATACCTTATGTATTTTCAGATATGTCAGTGCAGGTTGTTTTCAGTTTGGACAGCTCTTACATTTCTTTTAGTCTAGGACTAATCTAATCCCTGTCCAGGAAACCGTCCCCAAAACCATTACAATCTTAGTTTGTAATAATACAACTTTCACTTTATTTCTGTCATACATTTTCAAAAGTCACCATTATGGTAATCAGTGTTTGCTTCAGTTAGGCTCTTGACCCTTGAGTTCTGCCAATGACAATTGAAAGTGATTACTGGTGTACAGAGCCCTGCACTGTAAGAAATTGCTGTAATTTTTACAGTAAATATTTACAATAGACAACTGTAATCTGAAAATTGCAGTGCTACTGTATTTTGCTATGAATTGTGGGAGCATGCTAAAAGACTGATGTAAATGTTACAGTTAAACAAGCCAATATTGTATAATTTACAGTAAAAAACTGTAAATTTATATTCCCTGCATGACACTTCACATTTAATTATCTTTAAAAATGAAATAACGTCCTGGTCTTTGTTACTTTTTAATCAGTTATGTACATTAGGATTTTATGTTACATTTAATGCTGTTAAATGAATGTTTATTATAATTTTTTTAATGTTGTGTGTTACCATGATGGTGTTTAGTGTTTGTGCGAATGACAATGTGCACCTTCAATATATTAATATTATGCTTCTCAACTGATGGAAAAGCTGATTGTGATAAACTTTGATTCATCACGTGACCCATCACCTCTGTTTGGTGGTTGTCAGTGTATTATTAAATTACAAAACAGATAATAGTTCTTTAATAGATTGGTAAATTAACATTATGTCAGTTAATGAAATACAGTATTTTACTGTAAATTCACAGTTTTACAGTTGCTCTTGTACAATTTTACAGTAATTAATGATCTACAGTACTCTTGAAAAATTTACAGTTTTACTGGCAACCAAAATTGCCAGTAAGTTGCTGTAAAATTTACAGTACATTTTTTACAGTGTGGATATGCTATGTGGGAAAAAAAAATTCATATCGTGGCCACGAATAAAGAACTCGTTCCCTCGTTTTATTAAATCGTTCCCTCGATTTACGTAAATCGTTCCCACGTTTTATCACTTAGTTCCCTCGTTTTACGTAAATCGTTCCCACGTTTTATTATTTCGTTCCCTCGTTTTACGTTAATCGTGGTCACTTACTATCTCATTCTCTGTACCGTAGTTTTGCTCGCGGAATTAAAGCCTCTGCCATAAGAACAGAACAAGATCCTGCGGGAACATTAATGAATATTGTATACTTTTTATTGTATATTATATTAAGTTGTTTTAATGTGTTTACACATGCGGAAAAAGCCCGTTTATGGATGCATTTCTCACACGCAACAAAACAATACGTCTGCTGCAAACATAACACATTTTTAATAATGTTATTTTATCCTTTTTTTTAGAAAACATATTTTCTCCACAGGCCTATATCTGTAGTTTGTTTACATTTATTAGTTAATTTTATTCGAATAATGCGCATATCTATCATCAATTAGTTAAAACAATAAAAACATGCACATTCAAAAACAAAGCAAGTCAATGCGCCTGAGCTTCACATTGAAATATTGAAGCATATAAGAAAATAATGTTTTATTGTTTTAACTAATTGATGATAGATATGCGCATTGTCCGAATAAAATTAAACTAATAAATGTAAACAAACTTCAGACATCGGCCTGTGGAGAAAATATGTTGTTTTAAAAAAAGGATAAAATAACGTTATAAAAAATGTGTTATGTTTGCAGCAGATGTAGGCCTGTAGTTCCGTTGCGTGTGAGAAATGCATCCATAAACGGGCTTTATCCTCATGTGTAAACACATTAAAACCACTTAATATATTATACAATAAAAAGTATACAATATTCATTAATGTTCCTGCAGGATCTTGTTCTGTTCTTATGGCAGAGGCTTTAATTCCGCGAGCAAAACTACGGTACAGAGAATGAGGTAGTAAGTGACCACGATTAACGTAAAACAAGGGAACGAAATAATAAAACGTGGGAACGATTTACATAAAACAAGGGAACGATTTAATAAAACGAGGGAACGAATTAATAAATCGAGGGAACGAGTTCTTTATTCGTGGCCACGATATAAATTTCTTTTTTCGCATAGCATATCCAGGGCTCCGTACTGGTGAGGTTGAATGCATGCTGGGAGTCATGGATGAGTATTGTACCATGATTGTACCCAACATGCATTGCAGCATGAAGCTTCTCATTTGATTGTCACCATTTTTGAGATTCATTTGATTCTTGATGTTTGTGTGTTTATAAGTAGTTGAACTTCTTTTATTTACACTGGTTAGAAGTAACAGGGTACATGTACTTAATAACACAATATTTCAGTTTTGTAATATGTTTGAGACAATGCATAAAATATGACAATAAGTTCTCAATGACCATTTCCTTTTCTTAGTTTTTGTTCCTTTAACAAATGTAGTTTCTAAACACATTCATACAGCATACAAAAACAATAATTTAAAGAGTCAAAGGTCAAGAGCCAAACTAAAACAAACTTGAAATAAAACAACATGAACATCAACATCTAAACATCTGTTGAATCTCAATAAGTAATCATGTCAAAATAAAGTGAAAGTGGTGTCTGTAATACGTCCATATGTTATTGGTGTTTGTGTTTAATTCTCCTCTGGTGAGATCAACTGTTATTTTGCTATCTAATCACACTTTTTTTTTAGTGATTGTGTTAGTTAACAGCAGGTGTTCATCATTATGACTTCATTAATCCATTGATGATCTAATTAACTGTTCTTTGACTCTGTGCAGTGTTCGTGGAATTTAAGGTACCATTTCAGATTAATCCAATTGTTACAGCTATAAACCGTAAATGTATTTTACGTCAGGACACTGTAGAAACCCAGCTGCCAGTATTTAATATACTGTAAAACATCCGATTCTGATTTACTAAGCAAAATAGGTCAATTTCACTCGAAAGTTACTCAAAATTTGTTGTTAGGAAAAGACTAGGAGAGTAAATGTTGCACTCTTCGTGAGCCCGTCCTGCAGACTGCAGCTCAACACACCTGCTGTTATTGTCAAGCAACTCTGAACAAGATCAGATGGTCCAGGTGTGTTTAAATGGGGTTGGAGCTGCAATCTTCAGGACGGTAGCTGACGAGGAGCAGGGTTGGAGAACCCTTGGTTAGATCCCAGGGGATTGGACATACTCAGAAACAAATGTATAATGTGTAATGCAATGTAAGTGTAAATGTAAAAAGATGACATAGTGAAGATCTGTTCAATATTCTGTCATATTCCGTTGTTTTGTTTGTAAGCATCAACTGTGTAGTTGGTTAATGATGAACTACACGATTTGAGTTAAAGAGCTTATCAATCATTAGGTGTTTACAGTTTAATTTTATATTAAAACATTTTAATAAGATTAAATTGAAGTTATTACAGAAACCGAGCAAAATGAACAGAGAAAACTGTTAATTTACAGTCTTATATGTACAATGTTAAAGCAGTGTAAAAGTAATGCCTCCTAACAAATAACACACAAAGCACAGATATTCATAATAAAACACCACAGCATTGAAAGAAAGACGATTTAAAGTCGAGGGTCAACAACCCAACAAATGAGACACGGATCACCATAATGGTAGTGCTAAATATATTTTATCCATACTGTGGGCAGTTGTGGTCCAGTGGTTAGAGAGTTGGACTCATGACCAGAAGGTTGCTGGTTTGATTCTCAGGTCTGGTGGGTAACGGCTGAGGTGCCCTTGAGCAAGACACCTAACCCCCACTTGCTTACTATACAAAATGTACAAATGTATAGTACAATGTAATGTATGTCGCTTTGGATAAAAGTGTCTGCCAAATGCATAAATGTAAATGTAAATATGACCATGTATTCGTTAGCTATATATTACTCATATATTTATGTATTTGGGAATAGCCATTTGTGTAATATTTTGAAATATATGTGTACAAGTATTTATTAAAAATGTTTATGCCGGTGGAAACCATACATGTATGTATATTTTATATGTGTTTTAAATATATTTCTATATATGGGAAAGTCTTTGTTGGGAAGTTGTTTGTCCAGTGATTTCAAATGTCTTCACAATCACATATTTTCATATGCAGTGAACTCCACGGCATCAGAGTTTTAACTGTGTGAAAGCCTCAAATCTTCAAAAGTAAATCCTATTTGAAGGCATGACAGCTCTAAGCATAATGGGGCTGTTGTGTAGCAAATATTGCCATTGGCTGTAACAGAGGTTAACAAAGAGCTGGTGTAGGGGGGCTGATGTATAAAACGCCATGAACACTGACAGCTCTGCTCACAAACTGACAAGAGACACTTGTGGCACAGCGTTTTGCTGCGCAGGGAACAATTATGGTTAGCCGGTGAGTGACAATTTTCCCCTCATTTTGCAGACAGATTTGGAAAAAAGTTATTTTCTATTAAGTTGCTCTTACTTGTATTGAAAACTATTTTTCTGTTCCAGTTTTGAACACCCTGCCGGAGGCTATAAAAAAATCTTTGAGACCGTGGAAGAGCTGAGTGAACCTCTGCCAGCAACGGTCACTGGTAATGCTTCATGTGTTTTTGATAAGGACAGTGGACCGAAATGAAGCTTGAGATGAGTTTCATGAGTGTCACCCACATGAATAAATACATATGCTAACAAACATATCTTTTAGGTCGCATTCCATCGTTTATAAAAGGGAGTCTCCTGCGGCTGGGTCCCGGTTTATTTGAGGTGGGCTCTGAGCCTTTCTATCATCTTTTTGATGGCCAGGCCCTCATGCACAAGTTTGATTTTAGCAACGGACAGGTCACATACGTCCGCAAGTATGTCAGATCATTTTGCACCATGCACTTTCTATCCAGCATGTAGAAACAATTAATCATCTGTGACATTCGTTTTGTAACAGGTATGTCAAGACGGATGCTTACGTGCGAGCTATGACAGAGAAACGTGTGGTCATTACGGAGTTCGGAACCTGCGCCTACCCAGATCCCTGCAAGAATATCTTCTCCAGGTCCCCTGACTGCATTTACACAAACAACACGTTTTATTATGTTGGTTTGACAAACTTGACACAGATCTTCAGACCGCTCTCACTGGAGTTGCTATATCTTTTATAATATCTTTTCTTATCTTTTATAATGGGTTCTAATGCGTTTCTAATTTCTTTTGCCATGTGGCACCGCAGCGGCCGCGGCCAGTGTAGACACGGTGCTTCAGCTCCACACTATTTGAAACTTTTACCTCATGTAGTTTCGTTATTCTGTCATGTTGGTTTGGTGTCTCAGCATTTCTAATGTTTGTTGAATTTGACAGGTTTTTCTCGTACTTCAAGGGTGTTGAGATCACAGACAACTGTCTGGTAAATGTTTACCCTATCGGAGATGATTTTTATGCAGTTACAGAAACCAATTACATCACCAAAGTAAATGTGGACACTTTGGAAACCTTGAAAAAGGTAATGCGAGTATTGATCAAATCGCACTGTGTAACCCTGCAAAGCTGTTTGTAAAGGAATATTGCTGTATCCCACCAAAAGGTTGACATGTGTGACTATGTCAATATAAATGGAATAACAGCCCATCCCCATATCGAAAGAGATGGTACAGTGTACAACATTGGAAACTGCATGGGGAAAGGAGCCACGCTTGCCTACAATATCGTCAAAATCCCACCAACCCAGAAAGGTAAGGGATCATACGATCACGTAATGATATTTACAGGTCGGGTGATTGTTTGGACTAAAGCTATGCTTCATATGGCTTAACTGAAATCAGTGAACTCTTTCAGACAAATCTGACCCGATAGAAAAATCCAAGGTGGTTGTTCAGTTTCCAAGTGCTGAAAGGTTCAAGCCATCCTATGTGCACAGGTAAGCAGCAGAGAGAGACCACGCTGCATTTATCAAACACTTTCTGGACATTGCAGTGTTAGTGCTGTTGTTATACTGTACACACATAACAAGTAATAGTGCCTACTCTCTCCTCGGACCGAACTTGATGATTAGCGGAAGAGAGCTTAAATCTATAAATATTCATTTTGAGCCTCGAATGCACAACTTAACTGCATTAAAATGTTGACGTTGAGCGCACAGTGTTGGTGTGATCTTTGTAGTCTGTGTTTAGTGACATGTCTGTGACTGGTCTCTCTTCATCTGTGTAGTTTTGGGATGACAGAGAACTACTTTGTCTTTGTGGAGACACCTATTAAAATCAACCTCTTGAAATTCTTGAGTGCCTGGAGTATTCGAGGATCCAACTATATGGACTGCTTCGAGTCTGATGAGGAGAAAGGCGTATGTCATTCTTTATACATTGTTCTTCAATGCCCTGATGTGTTGTATGTTTCTGTGAAACTGTATGTTGGCAACTTAAACTTTTCTGTCATTTCATACAGACGTGGATTCATATCGCAAGAAAGCATCCAGGGGAGTACATTGACTATAAATTCAGAACCTCTGCGATGGGTCTTTTTCATCACATCAACTGCTACGAGGACTCTGGCTTCATCATTTTTGATCTGTGCGCTTGGAAAGGGTAACTGAAGCGAAATGATGGACATATTATTTAACATTCATACCACTGTTATTGTTCAGCCGGCGACAACAAAGCCTTTAAGCTAAGAGTGCTGCTGTTTTTTCCCCACAGCTTTGAATTTGTCTACAATTATTTGTGGCTGGCAAATCTCCGTACCAACTGGGAAGAAGTGAAGAGGAATGCCTTGATCGCCCCTCAGCCAGAAGTGAGGCGATACGTCATTCCTCTGGACCCCTACAGGGTAAATATGTATCTCTAAGTACACTCTAAAAATAACCATAAATATAATATAAAACAGACTCATAAAATGAATGAGTTGGTCCAACTCAATATTATTAAATACACTTTAGATCAAACTCATAAAAAACAGATTTAGATAATGAAATATCATTTGCAAAGACATGCTAACACATCAGACACCTCCACGTCAGCATGGATGTTGTCTGTATGGATGCTCTGGAACCGTTTTGTAGTTTCTAAAGCTGATGTTTTGAATATAACGGTCTTGTTTTCTCAGGAGGAGCAAGGCAAAAATCTTGTTTCTTTACCTTACACCACCGCTACAGCCACAATGCGCGCCGATGGTACCATTTGGCTCGAGCCAGAGGTGCTTTTCTCTGGTCCTCGCCAAGGTACAAACTAGGCATTGAGCAACATGGTTATTGATGAAGGACATAAGACTTCCTGTAGACCCTAACACACCATTTCTTTTACATTTCAAAGCATTTGAGTTTCCCCAGATCAACTACAAAATGAACAACGGAAGGAATTACACATACGCCTATGGACTGGGCCTCAATCACTTTATCCCTGACAGGGTAGGAACAGTCCCAGATATTGTTTGAAACTGCTGAAAAGGAATGTGCTGTTTAGACTGTGTGATGATTTGTACACAGCAAATTAGTCGGTGTTAAGTTAACACTGCTGGGTGTGTATACTGTATGTGTCCACACTATAGTTCTGGAAGAATGTTATAGATGTGTCTCTATATAAAACACCTGATTTAACTCATCAGTTCATTTTAAAGGAGCTGTCATGTTAAAGCTAAACACAATCATCTGTAGCTTTCATTAGAAATTCTCAGGTATAGGTAACTTTGATAGTTAATCAAAAACAACCATTATTGTGATCAGTGTTTGATTTAGTTGGGCTCTTGACTCCTGACTTTAATAAAGTTCATTTTCTTTTTGCTTTTATAAGACGGTTCACTCACAATCATTCATGTTGTAGAAAGAGATGCTAAAAATGGATTTAAATTTTTAAATTTTTGATGTGTCTTAATGAAAAGAAAATACCGGAAGCAGTTATGACTACAAACTGACTATATATAATAATGAGGTTAAGTGAACAAGTTTAAATATTGAGATGGAATCTGTGTTGACACACTTAGACATCAACACTCATTTAAACCTTAACAATGGTGACAAACATAAAAATCACTAATAACTAAATAATTACTATCATGGTTACAAATGAAGAGTAAGGAAAAGTTACTTGAAATATAAGTAACCTTTACCTGAGAATTTCTAATGAAAGCTTCAGATAATTGTGTTTAGCTTTTACACGACAGCTCCTTTAAAATGAACTCTCATATTCTGAGTGAAAATTGTTTCTAACTTTTGTTCAAGTAAATCCAACTCCAGATTGTTTTCTGTGTATAGAAAACCTGATTCACCTCATCAGTTTGTTAGTGTGTTCATTTCAAACATTCAGAGGGAGACTGATGAGTTGAATCAGGTGTTTCATATATAGGCTACACTATATTGCCAAAAGTATTGGGTCACTCTATCTAATAAACAGGTTTGATGACTTTAATAATTTCCATGAGTATAAATCTTAATGCTGTAGCATATCATGATATTCTATGGAACTGTGTGCTTGTAATTTAATAGCAACAGTTTGGGAAGAGCCATCATGACAATGTCCCTGTGTATAAGACAAGATTCAGAAATAAATCATCGATTCAGTCAGTGTGGAAGAACTTGACTGGTCTGCATAAAACCAAGTCCTGAACCCAGCTGAACACATTTTGGTGTCATTTTAAATGCAGACTTTGAGCAAAGAACTCATCACCAAACACCAATGACTTGTGCACAGGAGTCGTCATTTTGGGACAGGAAAAGAAGCTTTTGAAACCGTTTTAAATTGCATTTCTACAAATGGCATTGTAAAGTCATCAAACCTGTTTATTAGATATAGGGTGACCCAATACTTTTGGCAATATAGTGTATATGCTAATTTAACACTGGCAAATTTGCTGTTCAGATTTGCAAGCTGAATGTGAAGACCAAGGAGACGTGGGTGTGGCAGGAGCCAGATTCGTACCCCTCTGAGCCGCTGTTTGTGCAGACGCCTGATGCGGTGGATGAGGACGACGGTGGGTGAGGTTGAAGTCATATCGTGTTTTATGTCTATCATGTGTTCTGTAATGCCTGTGTTTTTTCCACAGGTGTCATACTGACAATTGTGGTAGCACCTGGAGCGCAGAGACCAACATATTGCCTGATCTTGAATGCCAAGGATCTGTCCGAGGTTGCAAGGGCAGAAGTTGAAGTCATCACACCAGTTACTTTCCACGGAATGTACAAACCGTGAAGTGGCCGTAAATGTTCCCAAGGCAGAAAGGTTTTAACGCAGCATAATGACATTGTAAAGAGAATTAAATGATCATACTGACTAATGTTGGAAGTGCAACATTATCATACAGTAGGCATAAAAATAAATTCTTTATTGTTGCAAAGTGCACACTAAATATAAAGCTACAAATAATTGTCTACAGATTTAACATGAGAGCTCCTTAAAAATGTACTTACATTTTCTTAGTCAAAAACGTTTTCAGCTTTTACTAGCTTTTTTCAAGTAGGCTAAATTTGTCTCCACACTTTTTCAGTGTACATCTAAAATTCTTAAGTGTATTGTAAGGTACACACACACACACACATGGGATATTTAAACCAGCACTAATGAACTTTTGCTCACAGGTTCCCCCATGTGGTTGATAAGCGTAATTGTCTTTTACCAATGTTGCAAATAATGTCGCTGTAAAAGTTTCTCCTTGGTCAGCGCAATACACGTGAATTTATTTACTAAGCTGATGGAACCGGCGCATACAGAAACGTTTGGAAATCGAGGCTCAGATAGTGTGGAAATGATTTATAGTGTGTAGTCCATTAGGTTTATGGGGTGTGTGTTGTAGTGATAATGCTTTAATAAAATGTGTTCTTAACTCAGATTTGTGCTCTGTGTTTTCAAAATGTTATCACCAAATCCAACAGAGATCCAACATCTCCCAAGAGATGCTTATGATAGTCATATAAAAAAATATATATTTAGGGGTGGAACGGTTCACAAAATTCATGGTTCGGTTTGTATCAAGATTCTGTGGTTACGGTTTTTGGTTTGATCTGGTATACATAGTTTATGGGTTTTTTTTAACACTCCAGAAATATCATACATAAGCACAAAATATATAGCCTTATAATCCACCATTTACAGTATTAAAAGGTCAAGTCATGTCACTGAAAGAAATGAGGCAGCTTGATCTTAGGCATAGACACATTTGACACTGACAAAAAAATAAACCTACAGGTGAGATTCTGATACAAGAGGGGAGATGTTCATTTCAACAAGCTTTTCATTTATTTGTTTTACAACTGTTGGCCTTAAATTCTAGCTGAAAACAAAAACTAGATGATCTAAGATGGCGCCGGGTGCACACGCTGCGGCTCCTCTCTCTCCCGACAGAACGGTGTTTTCATATTTTTTGTCTTGTAAGTCGCAGTGTCTTTGTACGTCTTCGTCGCACATAACTGTCTTTAAGCGCGCATACAGTCGTGAGTTTATTCTCGATGTTGGCAGAATAACATTTTTAGAGTTAAACTCTGCACACGCCGAAGAGCTGCGTGACCTCGGCCTGCTCCGGAGGATTACGTCATCACCAAACCCCACTACTGCATCTCGCCCACAGTGGAGGCGCCACAAGCGGCGTGAGAGAAAGCAGAAGACGGGTAAGCGCGGAGGTATCTGGGCTAGGCTAGCGGCTAACCCACACAAGCCAGCTATCCCCACCATCGTACTGGCTAACGTATGCTCTTTGGACAATAAACTGGACTACATCCGACTACTACGCTCAACTCAGAGGACCGTAAGAGACTGTTGTGTTTTTGTGTTCACGGAAACATGGCTCAACAACAACGTACCGGACTCCGCCATCCAGCTCGACAAGCTAACATGCTATCGAGCGGACAGAGTTCTCGTCGAGGGAGGCAAGACCCGCGGCGGCGGACTTTGTGTTTACAACAACGATGCGTGGTGCCGCGACACTGTTGTGGTTTGCAAACACTGCTCACCCCTGGTGGAGTTTATGATTATTAAGTGCCGGCCGTTCTACATCCCGAGGGAATATACAGCCATACTTCTCGTTGCTGTATACATCCCCCCCAGCTCCAACAACAACAACAATGAACTGTACCAGCACATCAGCGAGCAGCAGACAGTCCACCCAGATGCTTTTCTCATCTCGGCTGGAGACTTCAACCATGCAAACCTGAAGAGCGTTTTCCCAAAAATACACCAACACATAGACTTTCCAACTCGGGGAAACAACACACTGGACTTTGTTTACACCACCCAGAGAGGATCCTACAAAGCCCTCCCCCATCTTGGCACCTCAGACCACATCACTCTCATGCTAATGCCTGCATACAGACCGCTCATTAAAGTCACCAAACCAGTTTACAAACAGATACAAGTGTGGCCAGAAGGCTCATCAGAGGTACTTCAAGACTGCTTTTACACCACTGACTGGAATATGTTCAAGCAGTCTGCCACATACAACAACACCACAGACCTCCAGGAGTACACAGAGACTGTCACCGCCTACATCAACAAGTGCATTGATGATGTAACAACAACTAAGACCATCACTGTGCGGGCCAACCAGAAACCGTGGATGACGGGAGGTCTACCGTCTCCTTAAGGCTCGAAACGCTGCCTTCAGAACAGGAGAGGAGGTGAGCCTGAAGACAGCTAGGGCCAATCTATCCTGCGGCATCAGAGAGGCCAAGAGACAGTACTCCAGGAGGATATCCCATCGTTTCAGCGACAGCAGAGACACTCTGAGCCTGTGGCAGGGGATTCAGACCATCACGGACTACAAGCCCCCACCGCAGACCTGTGACAACAACATCTCCCTGCTAAATGAGCTGAACGCCGCCTTCGCTCGCTTTGAGGCACAAAACGACACCACTGCATAGAAGACTCCACCACCTCCTGGCGACCAGGTGATGACTCTGTCCCCAGACAGCGTGAGAAGATCCTTCAGCAGGGTCAATGCACGCAAAGCTCCGGGTCCTGACAACATTCCTGGGCGTGTGCTGAAAGACTGTGCAGCAGAACTCACTGATGTCTTCACCAACATTTTCAACATCTTGCTGAGTCAGGCCGTTGTTCCCACATGCTTCAAAGCCACCACCATCATCCCAGTCCCAAAGAAGTCATCTCCATCCTGCTTCAACGACTACCGTCCAGTTGCACTCACTTTTATTCTCATGAAGTGCTTTGAACGGCTGGTCATGCACAACATCAAGTCTGTCCTCCCCCCCTCTCTGGACCCCTTCCAGTTTGCATATCGGTCCAAGCGCTCGACCGATGATGCCATCGCCACTACTCTCCATGCTGCACTAACTCATCTGGACAAAAAAGACTCTTACGTCAGAATGCTGTTCATAGACTTCAGTTCAGCATTCAACACAATCATCCCTCAACAGCTCACTCACAAACTGTTCCAGCTGGGTTTAAACACTTCGCTGTGCAACTGCCTATGTGAAGAATTCCCTTATTGATATGATTGTTTATTTGCATTTTTTTGTTGTTGCTGCTTTTATTAGAATTTGTAGTTAGTAGTTTTTACCTAACTTCTGTTTTTGTTGGGGTCCTGGGGACTCTGAGCCGGGTCCTGGGGAACTGGCTCGGGAGCGGGCTCAAGGGGAACTGGCTCGGGAGCGGGCTCAAGGGGAACTGGCTCGGGAGCGGGCTCAAGGGAAACTGACTCGGGAGCGGGCTCTGAAGACTTGGCAGTGGGCCCTGAAGACTTGGCAGCGGACTCGGAAGACTTGGGAGGCTCGGAAGCCGGCGGAGACTTGGGAACGGAATCCAGGGGCATCCACTCTGGAACGGAGTCTAGGGATACAAACTCCGAAACGGAATCCAGGGATGCCCACTCAGGAACAGGATTTAGAGTAACAGACTCAGGAACGGAATCCAGGGCCATCCACTCTGGAATGGAGTCTAGAAACACAAACTCCGAAACGGAATCCAGGGGCACCCACTGTGGAATGGAGGTTAGGGGCGCAGGCTCGGGTGAGCGACATGGCGCAGGCTCGGGTGAGCGACATGGCGCAGGCTCGGGTGAGTGGCGTGGCGAAGGCTTGTAGGCCTGGACAGGCGGGGCAGTCTCGTAAGCCTGGACAGGTGGGACAGAACGCCGTCTCTTACGGCGACTAGTTTTTGCGGGGGGCTGAGGCACGGAGCTTGAATGAGTGAAGACGACCCCTTCGCATCTGATCGGACTTGAATGACCAACCCTCGCTCTCCCGTCAGCTTCCCCGACGCAGAAGGAAGAACCCGTAACTTGGAGGACCATATTTATAAAGTCCTCCAGTCGGAACTCGCCCACGTCAGGGAGCAAAAGGGAGTAGATCGTCATCCAAGCCGATTAGAAATACGTCCAATGTTACCCGCTCACATGCCTCAAAGTACTCTCCCGCATAACTCTCCAGAGCCCTGCCATCTTGCCATACCGACAGCAGGGTCATCTCCGGAGGCATGGTGGTAGTGCCTGCAGTTCCTTGTGACGTGGTCATGGTGTTTGGTCCAGTCTTCTGTAACAAACGGGGCTGGTCTCGGGCAGAAGAGCACACCACAGGTTAGAGTATAATGATGGTTTAATTAAACAGGCACAAGTAACTCCAACAGGTATCCGGGTAAGTATATCCAACACAGGTTTTCAGGTAAGTAAATCCAATACAGGTTTTCAGGTAAGTCAATCCAGGAACATTAAAGGTCCAGGAACACAAAAACCAAACAGGGACAGAACGGGAGTGTTACACTGAACAGCTTTTAAACTCATTCTTGACTGACCTTAATTGAAAGTTAAAGCAAACAAAATCTAAAAATTTTACTTTTAATTGAAAATAACTTGTTATCCCACACATGGAGAAAAGAAACAGGAAGAAAGATTTCAGTCATGAAGAAATTCTTATTTTAATTGACTGGTTCAAAGAAAACAAAACAGTCCTCGAAAGCAAATTAAACGAATCTGTCACAAACCGAAAAAAGGTGAGATTTGGCAGGACATAACAAACAAAATAAATGCAAAAGGTTGTGAGCAGAGTGAGATAAAGGAAGTTAGGAAGAAGTGGAGCGACCTTAAAACACAAGCAATTGAGGATTTTCCTCGCACAAAACATGTCCCCACTGGAGGTGGTCCGAGACCTGAGCCTAGCCCGTATTCAACCGTTATCCTGGAAATAATTGGCGACAACTCACCCACCGTCTGCGGAATCACTGGAGTTGAAAGTGGAAGTGAAGCCACAGACGATATTGCTCAAAGTATTCATAGTTTATTATTTTTATTCTCATAATGTTTCCTAAAAATACATATTGTGCCAGTCATATGAGCAATTAATATGGAAGCCACGGAACAAAAAACCCGAATCTGACTTTCGCAGTAGTTTTTAGAGAAAAAAAGTCAGATTAACTGATTATTATTATTACTATTGTTATTATTATTATTATAAACTCTGTGGCGGGATTCTTACTTTACTGCAAAGTGAATTAGGACACAATTATGTACAGATAAAAATAGCAAGTTCTTGTTTATTCATCGGCAGGTCTTATTGCATCTAGTCAGCAAACTCTTCCAACAGAAACTTGAGCTGAAAACACTGTAGTGACACCATCAGCGGGAGATCTGCCTGTCCTTCGTTCAGACTGTCCAGAGAACACACAAGACAAAGAGCCGCTCATCGAAAATACAAAGAAAAGGAAACGTCCAAATGAGCTGGATGAAGACTTAAAGTATAGCCGCTGTAATTATCAAACTTTTAATATTTATTATTCTTATACTTTGATACAATATAATTTATATAGTCATTGAATAGTATGTGTGCAGACACCATGAAATAATTTGATAATATTCGATATAATTTTTACTTTAAATAAAACATATATTTCTAATATTATTATATTATTAATATTTAAATAAAAATAGTCTATGAAAATAATACAGTTAAAAAAAAAAGATTAGTTATTGTAAATAATTTGTGTATGGACTTAATACTGACTATAACTTAATATGTTATAGTGTACTTTAAGTGAAATGATTCTGTGTGATGAAACGCCTCACAGTTACAGCCTCTTGGACTTCTGGGAATTCTTGAAATTGTCTACCGTGCGCTTCCTGTGGGACCTTTACCTTTATCTCTTTACCTCCCAGATCATCAACTGCCATTTTCTACAGCATGGCCAAATTATGCAATACAATGCATGCTCCTATCACCTTCGCTGCTTTCTCTGGCTCCATTGCAATTCCTAATGATACATTTAGGGTGTATTCAAAACTTGTACTACTTTATCTATAATATTAGCCTGTCTAAACTGATCAAATAATCAACAAATTAAAATCTGCTGTCACATACCCATATGGAGACATGACCACCTCCTTTTTAATACACCAATACTTCTTTCCACTGTTACCCGTGTTTTGGTATGTGCAGAATTAAATTTTTCTTCTGCTTGTGTGGAAGCGTTTAAGTATGGTGTCATCAGCCACTTTTCAAGTGGGTAGGCAGAATGCCACGATACTCCCCAGAATCAAATTTTTCAAAGATGTTTGATCTTCTTGGGCCAGTTGTTCAAAGGTAAGCTGATCGGATTTTGGTTATCGGATTGGATCAAATCTTGAAAATGGGTTGTTCAAAAGGAAAAGAAGGAATCTGAAATCAGATTAGATCACGGAATCCAATCCTAGTTTTATTCTGGATCAAACCTTCAGTTTGTGTTGTTCAAAACTTGTCAGTAGGATTTGGATAACTTTGATCCAAAAAAACAGGATTATCCTGATCCCAACAGGGGGTAGGATTTCAAGGTGGATTCCAGGAGGAAAATATAGTAAAACTTTAAAATTGGTCAAATAATACATTTGTATCATTTAGTGTATATACTTTTATTTATATTTTGCACTTGACTTGTGTAACCAATGTAACAGTGATAAAGTAGATGTAGTAGACATAGGCTACCAATTAAGCTATTCAGTATAGTAAAGTAAAAATAATGAAGAATAAAATAATCCCCCAAACAGATTTCAATAACAAACAAAAATAATATATTCAATTTTTCTCTCATTCATCACCGTATATTAATTTCAAAGAAACAATCATCAGAGATGAGCCTGTCAAAAATAATGTCTAACAATTGCATCCCTTACTATACGTCCAGTCAGTCCCTCATTCTGACAGAATGCCAGAGGTTGGTTCTTCAACAGGCTCAGGTGCATCATAAACATCATCACAGAGAGGGACATTGCGCCTGGTAGCGATGTTGTGCAGGACGATACACGCTAGTATTATGTTGCATGCTCCCTGTGGTTCCACTCGCAAGTAGTTAAGGCATGCAAAGCGTCTCTTCAGAACTCCATTTAAACGCTCAATTGCACATCTTGTTTTGCAATGAGCAGTGTTGAAGCGTGCCTGCGCAGGTGTGGTTGCAGAAAAGGAGTCATCAGCCATGGTAGGAGTGGATAGGCACTGTCTCCTAATATTATGCCATCTGGTCGGTTGGTTTGGAGCTCTCTGTATAAAGCACTTTCTCTCAGGATACGTGCATCATGAACAGACCCAGGCCACTTCAAGACACAGTTTGTGATGATGAGGTCAGCATCGCCCACAAGTTGGATGTTGATGCTGCGCCTCCCCTTTCGGTTGATGTATTCCCAATCCCTCTCATGAGGTGCTTGGATATGCACATGAGTGCAGTCAATAACCCCAATAATATTGGGCATGTTCCCCAAAAGAAAAAACTTGTGCTTGGTCTGGGCAACCTGGACATCCTTTGGAAGTGAAACAAACTGATTGACCAGGCTGGCCAATGCAATTGACACAGCTTTCACTACATCACTCACAGTTGATTTGTCCACTCCTATATTGTCACCAACTACTTGGTCCCAGACCAAAAAAGTCCCAGATGCATAGAAGCGCAGACCAATGAGGACCTGTTCTTCCACAGAAAGACTGTGACTCCTTCGGGTTCTCCGTTGAAGTTTTGGCCTGACAAGGTCTGCAATGTACATAATATCAGCATTCCCAAAGTGAAAGCGAGCATACAGTTCTTCAGTGGTGTATTGCTCCAGTGGTTGTGCACGCTCAACATACACCCTTTGAAGGTATCCTCTTCCACCTAAACGTTGATAGCGATGGATAATACCTGCCATGTTAGTGCCTCTCTCTAAGTCTTCTGAGAAAGGCTGAATATAAGATGGCTGTCAAATACCCACACACCAATTGGCTGACGTGCTGTGGCTTGTGATCAATTAAATCAAGCATGCCCAAGGCCTATAAATACTATGTTCACTGCAACAGATGAGGTGGAACCATGGACTCAAAAGGACCTAATTTCACTGTTGCAGAAACCCATGCACTGCTGGAGGGTGTTAAGTGCCATTATGCCTCAATAGTAGGAAGCTCTGTTGCGGGTGGAATGGTGATTAACAAAAGAAAGAAAGACATTTGGGTTGAAATCACCCAGAATGTGAATGCAATGGGGTCTGGCCAGAAGAGGACCTTGGAGCAAGTGAAATTTAGATGGAAGAATCTGAGGGCCAGAACAACAAAGGACCTTGCTGACGCAAAAAACACCCAAACAGGCAACAAACCCTTTAAGAAAGGTGAATACACAGATGTGGTTCAGGACATTATTGGAGGTGAGAACTCTAAAGCTCTGCACGGGATTCAAGGTATTGTAGAGGAAAGTGAGCCAGTTCCTCCTACTGCAGAGGAAACATTCATTCTGGATCTCAGCCCCATTATTGAAATACAACCTGGATCCTCACTGGTAGAGCCAGCAGTCACAGAAGCTCAGAAAAGAGGCTTGAAGCATCCTTTGCCGAATAATAATGATGATGCCTATGAATTACTTCTAAAACGAGAGACTGAAAGAGCAGAAGCACAGATACTCCTGGCAGAGGAACAAATCAAGCTGACCAAACTGCAGCAAACCAAAGCAAAACTTCAGATCCGCTTCCTAAAAGCAGAGCTTGGAAATGCTGGTCTCTCCTCAGATGAAAAAAACCCCTGAACATTCTTTATTTTGTTAACTATTGGACATTTAGCCATTTTATTTTTTTAAGACGTTTTCAAAATATCCACAATGTATTTGTTAATGTATATTTGTTTTTTATTTTTTGTGACTCAGATGAGGGGTCATAACAGAAATTATGAATGGAAGTGGATGTTTATGTTATTTTTGTGTTTTGTCTCAAAATAAAAACTCTTACAGTGACCCCATGTTGGCTCTTCTACCTGTTCTTTACATAGCTGGTAGCCCACGTTGTGATATGTTGTCCCATTTAGAGCACAGGTAATCCGGATTTGGTAATCTTTAAAACTGTGTATCTGGATCAGGGTGATCCAGTCCAATGTTGCTTTGAAAAACCGGCATAAAAGTCAAACGGATTACCTGATCCTGAATAGGAAAAAATGGGATTTCCAAATCCGGATCATTTTGATCCAGATTAAACTTTTTGAACAACTGGCCCCTAAGGATGAAGCTGTTGTGCTTTGAACATGGCCATCTAGCAACACATTTTAAAACACATAAACTTGGGTCACAGATGACTTGGGTGTTAAGTGAATGGAAGCCCTTCCTATTCACAAAAGCATTCTCATCCACTGTGGGTGCTTTTATCCTGATTTGTGTCCCAACAATGCAGCCAAGTACATCAGGGAAACTGGCAATGTCATGGAATTTTTGCCTGTTTGTATGTTGTTCGTTTATGCTTGGCATGCACATGTAGTTGTTCATGTGGCGACACAAGGCAAGTGACACCCTGCGGATCACTCTACATACTGTAGATTTATGGATTTGTATGCTATCGCCTACTAAGTTTTGCATCGATCCAGTAGCAAAATAACGGCGACGCACACTTGAAGGCTTGGGGAGAGAGCGCCGTTTCTGTCTGTTTCGTGCTGAATATATTAGACACTATCAAGTACGTTATCTGCATTATTCCCTCTCTTTTAAAGCGGAAACGAGCATATATGTTGACATCATCATAAAAATTTTAAAAGGGTGAAGTCTGTCTCGTAAAATTTGCGGTTCTTCGTGATCAATTACGAGTTCATCAATTGTTGGAAGACAACAAAAACGTATGTAATAGTGAGTGAACTTGAAACACTTAAAACTACACACCAGCAGTCACTTTAGTTGAACAGCTAAAATCCATATGTATTTATGTTTATGCGTCTATACAGTCATCGCGTTTTAAATCATAAATGCTCAAACAAGGTCAATAAGTGATCAATTCTCTGAAACGCTGTTTGTACATGCGCATCTCATTAAAAGTCAGTGCGGTCTGAACCGAATGTGCTACTTCTCCTGCTGCTCACTGAACAGAGTAGATCGAGAGAGAAAGGCGGTGCTGCGCTGGTAAACCAAAAACTCGCTCTCGCTGGGCAGTAGAAGTGAAGCAGAATGTTTTGCTAAGTTGCCAAGGCTTATTCAGAAAGTAGCTAAATTTGTCACTAGTCGCTTTTTGAAAAATAAGTTGCTGAAAAGTAGCTAAATCTAGCGACAAAGTTGCCAAGTTGGCAACACTGTACACGACACGATTGTATGACCTGCCGATTTCCGAAGCAATTGAACAAAGTTTTGAGCCAAAAAAAACATGGATTCAGAAGAAGAGATTGCTTTTTTTGTGGCAGCAATGGCTTGCGGAACAATAAAAAAGAACAGAAAGAAATTGGCATGGCAAAGAGTTTGGTTGAAGAGCAGAGAACAGCATGGACTTTCTGTTCTTCAAAAACAACTTGAGGTAATAACATAGCGTATCTGTTCATGCATCTTTAGAAGATATCATATCAATCATAGCTTGTCACGCAAGTTTGTGCAAATAGTAACATTGTTTTTTATATATGTAAATCAATTTAATTGCTGCATAGTCTAGTTAATTTGCTATATACTATATCAGATCAATGTAAATGGAGTTACATAAAATTTTACAAATTGCAATAATTACAAAGACAACAACCCAAACAAAACTAAATAAAATTACAACAATCAAAACATTCTGTGTTTCTTTCTGTTGCTCACAGCGTTTTTGAACAGCCCTCTGGCCGAAATAATGGCAAAACATTGGAATAAATTACAGCTCTTGTAGCTGATCATATAGCTGATGCATTAATGTGTAATTTGGCTGGGATATTAAGGGGTGTGGCGGTGCTGTGGATGCTGTGGATGGTGGAGGAATGTATGTAGGATGGGAAGAATAATAACTTCCAGACATGGGGAAGCCTGGATAAGTTTGAATAGGATATTTCACTTTCTTGAGCATCATAAATCGGAGAAATTATAGCCCTTTTTAATCTCAGTACTAAAGCAGGATTTTTAATTTGCCCAAGTTCCTTTCCAGCCTGTTTCCCAAAGGAATATTCCCCTTTTTCCTCTCTGTTAGAAATTTGGTCTGAAAGCTTATTGAGTATAGCAATTTTTTGTTGCTCAATGTTGTCATTTTTCTGTAACCTGTTCTTGGCACGACGTGATGGATTTCCAGAGGCAGGTGGACTTTTTCCACAAAGTGTGTCAGAAGAACTCTGCTCTAAACCAGGTGACAGATCAGTGTCATTTTCCATATCACTGTCTGCTTCTCCTTGACCACTAGTGTCATCTTCAAGTTGTAAAAGATGCAACAATTAAAATGTAAATCAGGAAAATGACAACTGCCTTCCCAGTACCCACTATCTTCTTCATTTCTCCTACTTTGTCCTCCTGTTACCTATTTTTATTCCTTGCTTCTTCTTTTTTCCCTCCTATTTTCTCTCTCCCTAGTAAATCATCTTACTTCCAAATTACTTTGACTTGATCTTTGCAAAACAAATGGCTTCAAGAACTGCAGGTGTTGTAATATCCATTTCTGCCTTGCTGTTGGCTGTTTAAAGCCACTACCACTTGCTTTTTCCTTGATAAGTTTTCCAAACTGTGTCCTGAGTGTGGCCATTCTTGTTTGGACATTGTGTATAAACAATCCCTTTTAAACAAGACCTTTTTTGAGATATGAGAGAAAGGCAGTTTATAATATACTGTGTATATCATGTAGTACAGTTAAATAAAACTCTCTCACTCTCACTCTCACACACACACACACACACACACACACACACACACACACACACACACACACACACACACACACACACACACACACACACACACACACACACACACACACACGCTTACCTTACTAAGAAGGGACTATCACTCTACACTGACCAAGAGGGGACCAGTGTTTCTGGTCATTTTGAAGAAACAAAAGTGACATCAAAAATTTTCATTTAAGGTCTACTTTCATAATATAACTGAAAATGTTTATTTTTTTATTTTTTTAAAAACATGCCAAGTGGGGACATTCAACCCTGACCGATGTATACCTATCCAACAGGGGACCTCCATAGCCTACAATGGAACTATATGTGTAAACACAAGTATTTTATTATAATGTAACTTTAATTTTTACACATGCCAGCATTTTACAAATATTTTGAAAGCACACCAATACACGTATTATAAAATAATGTTAAAAAATGTTCTTGGCTTGACACACTAATACAAACATAAGGTATAATCATAACAGAGGATTTCTTGCATAGAGAACTGAGAATTCCATCAAAATTTGTGTCACCAGCTAACATCAAAATGTTGTGGGTATATTAATGGGAAATGTCAACAATCGTTGCACTGGATTTTAATTTGTTTCTACAGTTGCGACATTGCGGCACTATGGTGGCGCTGTTTTGTCATGAGCACAAGGGACAAAAGAGCTGCAATTTCCTCAAGGAAGTTTATTCAACCAGCTTCTATTTCATGACTTTCCGGGTTAATATGGTTTCTTTTGGAGGCCCTACTACTCTAGCTAACAACATACCACATATATTGTTGGTAGCTGGTCATTTGTTTGCAAATCAGCTATAAATCTGCTATGCTAGTTTTAATGCAGTTGCTGTAGTTTTTCACACTAGAAGTGTCCTTATTATTTATATATATATATAAATATATATATATATATATATAGTTAAGCAATATTACATGATGAAGTGTTATGTTTGTGTTTTACACACAAATAGACACAGAGTCCCCAGTTAGATGGTGAAGAACGACATGATGTTTAGATTTCACATTTCATAACCAAATATCACATTCTAAATGTAATGACAAAGTTTACAATGACACTAAAACATCAACTTTTGCCATCAGATAGCTAAAACCAGCATAAAGTTTTAAGAGCAGTTTTTAGTGTTATTTGTGTTTTACACACAAATAAACAGAGAGTCCCCAGTTAGATGGTGAAGAACGACATGATGTTTATGTTTCACATTTCATAACCAAATATCACATTCTGAATGTAATGACAAAGTTTACAATGACACTAAAACATCAACTTTTGTCATCAGATAGCTAAAACCAGCATAAGGCAAGTTTTAACGACTGCACCAGGTGATGAATGCCGAACTGGCCAAGATGAAGGCAGAGAGAGAGTGCGCGTGTCTTTCACTCTAATGAAGCCACAGGTCATGTACATTCCGTTTAACCATAATACAAGTTGTGTTGCATTTGTATTATCAGAGCTTTCTGACTGTCATTCACGTGAATAAGGGCAAATGTTTCACTTGGCACAGATAAACAGGTATTTGAAAATGTACTTGCAATTAAAAACACTCAACACTTCTGCTCTTGGTAAAAATGTAAATATTTTATTTTTTCTTTGGATTACATTTTCGTTGACAACTGCTGTTTTTACAAATATAAAACTATATAAAATGAATTGCAAAACAATTAGAAATTTTAGAAGCAATGTAATGTCTTTTTCAAAAAAGTGGAGACATTCTTTCCTGTAATGTGCACTAACACATCATCAATATTATGGGTTGTGGACTCTCAGACACTGGGCAATATCAGTTAAAAAAATATAATTTCCCTTAGAGCTTAAATGAACATCATCATTTAAAAATAGTTCAGGCTTATTAAAAAGTATTTCTGGATGATGTACAAAGCTCCCATTAACACACAAAACAAACTTAGCCATCACATTGTTGACAAACTTTCGGACTTTGTCCACTTTTCCTGGAGGGGCATGCCTCCAGTGGCGCCTTTGGTTGATTGATGAAAGCATAATCTTCATATGAGGAAACTGCCTGTTTAGCTCAAGTAGGTCCTTCTTCATTGCTTTGAGAAGCAGCACACTTTTCACATGTCCAAGGTCATTTCCCCCGCAATGAATCACTAGCACATTCGGAGCAGTTCTTCTTTCAAGGCACTGTTGGAAGAAGGGAAGGAGGTCACTCCAACACATGCCTCCCTTGCCAAACCACTGGACCTGGCATGCCACACCGAGATCGATGCCCATTGTCTCCCTTGCTCGCTTTTCACCACGTCGAATGTAACTGTCACCAACAACCCAGACTCTGTGCACAGCTGATAGAAAGAATACAATAAAAACCAAATGATTAATTCTGCAACTGGGAAGTCACACAGTTACTGTAGAGTTCCTTGTAAATTAGTTAAAACAAACAATCAACATCACAATAAACCATATACATTTCAAATTAACTAACAGTCTTAATATCTAGGGATGCACCATTATATATGTATACATATATAATTTTCATTTATGAAAATGCCTTATAAAACACATTACTGGGACTAGCCTTAAGCCTTGCCTGTGAAACCAGGCAAAAGTATTAATGTAAGATAGTTAAGCAGAAACATACCTTGGTTTTGAGGAGTGAATTTTCTGATGAAGTGAAATTCTTGTTTAGGTTGAACAACTGTTGACTTGACTCTTCTAAAACAAAAAGAAAAATTATTCGTAAACATGCCTAACCTTATTTGCAACATCTGCATAATAAATGAAAGCAACAAGCACATTGATTATTAATTTAAATATACACAATATAATGGTTTGTATTGCAAGTTTTGATTATGGATTATTCTTTATGAATTTGCTCTTTGGTCTATGCATAGTAAAACTTTTTTTTAACTGTGCAATAATATGTTTCAGAAAGACAAAGAAATGACTAATTAAATTGCAGAACTTACCTCATGTTGTAGAATATGTTCTCCTGCAGAGTTCTACCAGACACTAACAGATACAAAGGAGTGAATATTCTGTGATTATATGCCACAGCCCCAACCAGCTATCTGGAAAGTGATTGGGTCTCCAGATAAGCCATCATTGGCTGTTAACTGTTGCCTAAAAATATGTCAAATAGAGTGTCCCTTAGCTTGCATTTATAAAAAAAACCTGCTGTTGAATTGAGATACACTTAATTGTGACATAATACTCTGCAAAAAGTTGTTAATCTGCTTCACTTCAATGAAGGTGTTACACGTGACTGCCTGCTGCGCTTTCCAGATCATAGACGGAATGAGGCATTTTGTTCAACTACTGTTGCACTTATAAGCCAGAAATGTGGATTGTGAGAATTGCAGGCTGCCATCGTTTACGTGCAAGTTCTGCTATTCAATGTCATTTTGAGTCTAAAAAAGCACTAAATAATCGATGTTGTTCTCTAATCATTTAGCAGAAAATCTGATTACAATTATTTTGGAGTAAATATAGAGCACCATAACACTAGACATTGTATCTGTCACCCAGCTGCAGTTGTATATGATGTATTTGGTCAAAAGAAGCCCCAAAAGAAAATGTATTTTTACATTTTCATAGCATTTTGAATCAAGTTCATGGATAAAAGATGGAAATGACCTGTTTTGAAATCTAACTCCATCCCCCTTGAAATTCACTTCATTGACTCTCTCCCCTTACTTCCCCCCATTTCTAACACTGTGTCTCACACTGCTCAGATGTGTGAAAGGTTTGCATATTGACATTAAAAGAAAGGTGATTTTGCAGCTGAATGGGGGATACTGCATCTCTAGAAAGACTAAAGACCCTGGCTTTAACCGTGATCTGATCACTGTTAAAAGTGAAAATGGCTTATGGCTTGTCTTTCATCATCATTCTTTTGTTTTTAATTTGTCTTGCGTGCAAAAAGCTGCTAATTGTGCCGTTCCATATCTTTGGCCATCTTTTTATCTTTTTTCACATATTTTTGGTAAAAAGACAAAAATAAACCTTTTTCATCATTATGCCCTAGCATCCCTCATTGCCTATGTTTATTCCACAATCTCTTGATCACAAGTATCCCCTATATGTGCAGTATCCCATTTCAATCTTTCTGAGTTAAACTTTTTTGTCCCATGACATAACATCATTTACATGAAATAAGCATTTACATTGTGGAAATGTCTTTTTTGTGTCTACATTTAATCTATTTTTGTGCTTCAAACCAGAATGCTGCACGTTAACTTTGACATAGTTATTAAAATATAAATGCTTTTACCCTAACTCACAAGAATGAAACAACATCTGCAAGAGCAAATGGATTGCATCTTACCATTAAATAGCAAATACATTTTATGTCACTTCCCCTCTCAAAATGTTGCACCAACTCAATGTTTTTCAAGCACATTGTGTGTTGAAATAACTTTCTCAAGTCTGCTGCACCACCCCCACACATAATTTGCATGAAGAATGGGCTTACAGGCACAGCACATCACAGACACATTTATTAGGCCAGTCTGTGAGAGTTTATCTGTAAAAATGTATGCCAAAATGTCTTTAGCAAATTGTAAAAGTAATCAATTATGTCTTAAGTGCACATAAACAGTTTTATTTATTGTTTGATAAACATTAAAAACAAAGAAAAAACCATCACTTACATATTATTTTAGTAAGGTTTGATCTATATTTAATTCACACAGTGAAGAATTTAAAGTGTTGTTTTACATTGATGATGATCAGGGCTGGTGCTACCTAGGCAGGGTAGGGTTGCCTTGAGCCTCAGGATGTAGGTGGAACCTCCATAACTGTTTCTAACTTTGACGCACATGACTCACAAGTAATGAAAGTATTAAAGACGTTTTTTAACTGCAAGAAGTCAATATCTAATAATACAGTATTTGAAACTATGAACATTTATTACAAATTGATTATAAAATCTTGAATTACATTTAAAAATATTTCAAAGCTATGAAATATTTTGGTTTTGTATAAATGTTATATACAACCAAGAACACAATGGAAGATAATTAAACTTAAATTGTAATTATCCAACAACATTCCTAAAAATATCTAGGCAATAAGTTGCTATATACTGTATGTTGTAAACGGCCCTATTATGGGTAGTTGTCTATAATGGTGTTGAAAATGGCTTATGGCTCGTCTTTCATCATCATTCTTTTGTTTTTAATTTGAACCATTGTCTTGGGTGCAAAATGCTGCTAATGGTGCCGTTCCATATCTTTGGCCATCTTTCAAACTTTTTTCACATTTTTTTGGTGAAATACATGAATACACCTTTTTCATCATTATGCCCTAGCACCCCTATCAATCTTTAAAGAGTTAAACTTTTTTGTCCCATGACATAACATGATGTTATGCAACAATGTTTTTATACTGTGGAAATGTCTTTTTTGTGTCTACATTTAATCTATTTTTGTGCTTCAAACCAGAATGCTGCACGTTAACTTTGACATAGTTATTAAAATATAAATGCATTTACCCTAACTCACAAGAATGAAACAACATCTGCAAGAGCAAATGGATTGCATCTTACCATTAAATAGCAAATACATTTTATGTCACTTTCCCTCTCAAAATGTTGCAACTCAATGTTTGATAATGTTTTTTTTCTTTATCAATATTACTCATGGTTAAAGGTTTTTGTACCCTTTTTAATAAAATTGCATGCAGACAAACATGAGTAATTATAATGTTTGTCATACTAAATGAAAATTAATTTTCTGCAGTTTTCAGCTGAAACTTAACATTTGCATTACTGTACCAATAGCAATAGAGGCCAATTGTGGCCTTTCTGAAGGACCAATCAATGCCCAGATGGCAGTACATATAATCTGTGTTCTTCACAGACTCTTTTTTCTACTTGGAAGACCACAACTTTGGAAGTCAAAAGCTTCTAGGAGATTGTTTCTACATTGCCTACATTCATAGATATCCTGCATATCATTGTGTCAATAATTTATTTTTTTATTTAATTTGTAATTTATTCTGTTGATATAGTTAATCTGTTAATCTACACTGTAAATCACCTACAAGGTACCACATAAAAAAAGAGCCTGCTAAACCATTTCTCATCTTTTTCATCTCAACATTTTTCTCTACTACATAAGAGGTAAGTTGCTCGTTCTAATTTTATATTTTGCTATTTATATCCTCTCACAATGTTGATATGCATGCAAAATGGTATTCAGTTTGAAAGCTAAATCATTAAAAAAGGACTTTCATACAATGTATTATTTTATCACCCATGTGGTCATGTTTTTATCATTCATTATCTAAGGAATTGTTAAGTTTTTTTTAACTATGCAGATCCTACATAAAATATTCTTAAATATTTCAGAAAATGAGACCCAGAAGAGTTTGTCCTGAAAAGGAAGCTTTGCACTTCATTGTTTCTGGAAAGGATAAGGACTCATTTAAGAAAAAATTCATCAGTCAAGAAAAAGGTAAGTTACATATGATTTCTTTGTTGAACAAATTGACTTTGGTTATGGTGATGTGCAATGTGTTTGACAGGTTTAAATTTAAACTATGTTGACTTGATGCACTGGATATTTTTGTAAATTGAATAGCTTTATATCGTTGATACTTCAGTACAACTAACTAAACATTTTTATTGGAACAATCAATGTAAAACTTTGAGTTTTTGCATCCAAAATATTTCAAAGACTTTAATTATTTTTTTTTTTTGATGGCAAAAGTTGATGTTTTAGTGTCATTGTAAACTTTGTCATTACATTCAGAATGGGTTATTTTGTTATAAAATGTGAAATTTAAACATCATGTCATTCTTCACCATCTAAATGTGTGTGTCCATTTGTGTGTAAAACACAAACATAACACCAGAAACTGCTCCGACATGTCCTGCTGTAAACAGTGGTGTTGTAGTTGTTATAGATGAAGATAATGTAGTTCTTTTTAAAAACAAGCCAATCATTTAAAAAAGTAACCAGTTTTGCTCACACTATACTAATAAGTCTGTATTCTGTTTATTAGGTTTTGGAGTAATTGCCATCAAAAACATAGAGCCAGAAGAATTCTTGCTGGAGTTTGCTGGAAATCATATCACTGGATCTGAAGGAGAGGTTTTGTTCAAAGAATACTCATCCGTAGATGCAGTATTTTTGTATTTCTACTCCTTTCAGGGGCAGTCATACTGGTAAGAATAACTAAATGAATATATAAAGATAATTTTGTGTTTTTAAAATTTAACAGTTTCTAAAACTTTTTACCACACAGTGTTGATGGCAGTAAACATACAGAAAGACTTGGAAGATTTATAAACGATGATCACATCAAGCCAAACAGTACAATTAAAATAGTAAGTCTATCTTTTTATGTATTTTCTTATACTTTGTCTTTTGTTTTTTCTTTTGTTTTTTTTCTTTCAGTCCCACCTTGAATGTAGCATGATTTTGTTTTGTTTAGTTCTTTACTTGTCTGTGTTTGATTTGTGATTTATAGATAATAGATGACCAGAAACGACCACATCTGTGTGCATTTGCGATAACAAAAATAAATGCGGGTGAAGAAATTATGTATGACTATGGAGATCAGGACTGCCCATGGAGACAGGTATTTTAAGTTCTACTTAATTTTTGTGTCTAATTTTCATTATTGCATCAAGTGGCAAGGAATGCTCTAATTCTCACCAGTATTGCTGTGCAAAATTTTACTCATTGTTTTCAAAATATTAAATAATTAATGGTATAATGGTTACACTTCACCATAGGTTTTCATTTCAACATTAGGTTCATCAAAGTTGAATCAAAAGAAGAGGTATTCTTCTCATCTTAGGACAACTTTGATGAACCTAATGTTTTATTAACTTTTATTAACCACTTCAAATGTTGACTGCTGTAATAACAGTAACCTTGATCAAATAAAGCATACTCTAAATATTAATCATTTTAATGTAATTTGTTTCAGAAAACCATTATGTCCTCATGCAGAGAGATCGATGAAAATAAGGTAAATATATGTAGAGAGGTCTGTTTTTCATCTGCATTTACTTAGGAATCTACTGTATGACCATTTTACAATTAAGCATTACAGTTACATTTTCAGTTTTGGTTTTATTCATTTTACAGGAATCACGATGGATGAGATCATTTGAAAACCTGGACTCAAAACCTGGCGTGATAAAAATGGATGATCTTGTTATCAACACAGAGATGAAGATTGCAAATGGATGCAATGCTTCTGAGATTTTCACAGGACTCTTTCACAACCGCAAAGTTGCAGTGAAACGAGTTGCCAAACACGTTTCCAAAACTGAAATAGAAATGGCTAATTTCCTTTGTTCAAATGATTTACAAGCCAAAAATCTTTTGCAACCTATTTCAGTGTTGGAAGACACTTACTTTGCCTATTTTGTCTCCCCTCTTTGTGAATACAGTTTGATGGAGCTGATTGAAAACAAAGATTTTCCTGAAAGAAAAAGCCTGACAGACAATCATAGACTAGATATCTGTCAGCAATTGCTGGAAGGACTCCAGGAATTACATTCATGTGGAATTTTACACAGAGACCTGAAACCTGAAAACATTTTGTTTGGTAAGAGGACTCTGAGGATTAGCCATAAGATTATTCTAGATACTTCCATTTAAATTAAGTAAGCAAATGATAATGTGTATGTTGTGTTACATTTACATTTTGTGTTACATTTTTTATGAGCAATTTTACTTTTCTACAGATATCAACAATAAACTATACATCGCAGACTTTGGAGCAAGCAGAAAACTGGATCTGGCACAAACCACACTGTTTTCTCAAATAGCTGGATCTTTCTCTTGGTCAAGTTATGAAGATGTTGGAGGCATGCAATACAAGTACAAGAAAGAATCGGATATCCAGGTAAGTCATGGTTGAAAATGTAAAGTTAAAACCTGTTAACCTGCATGAGGATGCTATACCACTGAAGTGTTCTTTGTTTGCAATAGATCAAAGTGTGTGTGGGGGGGGGATATTGTTTAGGAAATGTCTTTATGAAATTTCTTTGGTTTGGGTAAAAAGGGTGGTGTAGGTTAACAGGTTACATGTATGCAGATATAACATTTCAGTCTGGGACCACTGTGATTTTTCAAAAGAAAATATATAATTAATTTTGCAAAAATATGCCTACACTTGTTCTATGTTTAACTGTCCTGCATGTCAACATTTAAAGCATCTTTCATATGACCACAACAGCATTTCATTTAAAATCCTCTTTATTCATGCTGCATATATTAATTTGATGCCCATTACTGGACAGTGTTTGAAATTAATCTTCTGTATTGAAGGTAGCAGGATGCTTGGTGCATTACATCCTGACGGATGGGCAACACCCCTACCAGACAACTACACCCTACTCAAAGGATCCAATTGGGCTATCTCAAAATGTCAAAATGGGCAACTTCACTGTTCAGTGTGAAGAAAGATGGACAAGACAAAAAGAAATTATAACTAAAATGCTGTCAAAACAGATTGAAGAACGTCCCACCATTGAGGAATGCCTTCAGTCTATTAAATGTATGTGCCAAGACTTTCAGTTTCTCTTCACCTCAATTATAAAACATACTGTAGATTTGATAAGAATGTAAGTATTTAAAAAGTCCCTAAATACTTAAATATAACAATTGTGCATTTACAGGTTTCACACATCAGTCAGATTACACTGGAACCACAAACTGCAGCAGTAAGAATGGAACTGAAGTAAGTACTTGATAAACTATTTAGTCAATTTAATTTTCATTTTAAATTACTGTATAAACACTCAAAGATTACAGTAACTATAAGACATATTGGTATGAGGTATACAACTGGCTCTAGAGAGGTTTAACAGATGACAGAAAAAACAAATCAGATATTTGTAACATGATACTTTGTTATTGTTTTACAGGTCAAAACCTATACAGCTAATTGCTGTCTCCAAACAACAGATGACATGGACATCCTGGGGAGTACTGACAGTCATAAGCCAGAGAGTGTTTGCAGTGACAGGATGGATTCACCTTCTAATTTTGCAGATGAATCATCTCTGTGTGAAATGGTAATTAGTGCTGAGTAATGCATAAACTAGTATTATATCAGAAAATGTTGAATTTATAAAATTGTTTGCAAATACATTTTAAGTTGTGTTTTTTTTATTTCAGAACAACACTGAACAACAGCTTGCCCTTTCCCTGGAAATGTCCGAAGAAGAAGAAGATCAAGAACAAGAACAAGAACAAGTAGCTGAAGGCTTCCAAGGGAAACCACTTATCAATACTCGGATTGTAAAGACTTATAAAGACTTGGAAATTGATGAAGATGCCTGTAGCATTAAACAACATTTGACAGTGAAAATGTCCTCAAATACTGCACATCAACGCATCTATGACAAGAAAAATTACTGCCTTTACTGTGAGAAACCCTATGCAAAAATCACAAGACATCTAACACAGAGACATTCCGATAAAGTTGAAGTTGCAAAGGCACTGGCACACAGACAAGGCTCAGCCATGCGTAATGTTTTATTAAGCAAGGTAAGAAACATGGGAAACTACCATCATAACAAAACAGTCTTATCCACTGGGAGAGGAGTGATCATACCAAAAAGACAAGCAACCTATGACTCAACAGCTATGGACTATCTGCCTTGCAAGTTTTGCTTTGCTATGTATGTCAAAACAGACCTTTGGAGACATCACAAACGTTGCAAATTGCAAGTGAATGAAAATATGCCAGTGAATCGTAAAGTTCAGGCAAGTTGTTCCCTGTTGTTGCCCATGGACTGTGCAGTTTCCAGCGGATTAAAAACAATTTTTGAAAACATGACATATGATGCCATCACTCAAGTGGTAAAATCTGACCCGCTGATTCTCTCACTTGGTGAAAGGATGTTCCTCAAAAATGGAGAAGTTCCACGGCACCGGGCAGACATTCGAAACAAGATGAGAGAACTTGCTAGACTACTTTTGGAGGCAAGAACAATTGACAAAGACATTGTTGTTTTGCAGGACTTGATCAACCCTGTTAAATTTAACACAGTACTTGAGGCAGTAAAAAAGATGACTGGATTTGATACATCGACAAACCGGTTCTCTGTTCCCTCAACAGCACTAAAACTGCGCCATTCCCTTGTCAAAGTGTCACATATTTTGCAGGGAGAGGCTTTACGTCAACAAGATGATGCCTTGAAGGCAAGAGCCGAGCACTTTAGTAAATTAATTGAAATGGAGTGGACAATCCATGTTTCATCAAATGCACTAAAAACTTTGTATCAGAAAAAGTGGAATAGCCCACAAGTGCTGCCTTTAGCGGAAGACATTAAAAAGCTACATGATCACTTAAAGAATCTTGAGGAGATCAACAAAAGAGCACTCAGTGACCACCCTTCACAAAGATCATGGAGTGATCTATCTCAGGTGACTCTAGCACAGCTGATATTATTCAACCGTCGGCGTGAAGGTGAGGTTTCTAGGATGGAAATCAAAACATACCTGCAGAGAAACAAACACCTGATGCAGGATGAAATTTTAGAGAGCCTGTCACCATTTGAGAAGAAACTCTGTGAGAATCTTACCAGAGTAGAGGTGCGGGGGAAAAGAGGTCGTAAAGTACCAATACTCTTACCAGCAAATATCAAGGAATCTGTGGAACTTCTCATTAAAACTAGGGAAGATGTTGGGGTTTCCCATAGCAATCCCTACATTTTTGCACGGCCCTTTTTTAGATCACAGGAATGCATCCGTGGTTGTGACTGCTTGAAACGATTTGCAGAAATCTGTGGGGCTGAACACCCTGAAAATATCACATCTACAAAGTTGCGAAAACACGTAGCCACAGTTTCTCAGCTGCTGAACTTACAAACCCATGAGCTAGACCAGCTAGCAACTTTCATGGGACACAACATTGATGTCCACAGAGAATTTTACAGACTGCCCGAAGAAACCTTGCAAATGGCAAAAGTAAGCAGAATTCTTTTTGCACTGCAAAGTGGAATTGGCCAATTTAAAGGAAAATCCCTAGATGATGTAACACCAAACATCAACTGTAAGTAAATTATTTGTATACAGTTTTTTAAACAATTTAAAGTGTCCATGCTTTGTAAGAACCTACTTTGTTTTAAAAAAAATGTTTCTGGAAGCAGCTGCAAATTTAAGTAAACCACCACTACCAATAAATCAAAAGGGTATGTTATTCCACTAGCCATAGTGAATATTATAAAGATTTAACATCTTGAAAAATATTTAATATTGATTATTGTCTTCAAAATGTTCATTACTGAAATTGTGTTTCATTCATTCACTTTTATTTACATATTTTAATTATTTATTTTAATAGGAAAATCCAGAAAGGCGTGGTCAGAAGTAGAAAGTGAAATCATTAAACACCATTTCAAAAAATTCCTAAAGGAAATGAAAGTCCCTGGCAAAGTCGACTGTGAAAGATTCCTAAATGAAAACAAATCTCTAAAGAATACTGACAGAGACTGGAAAGCAGTAAAATACTTTGTGCACAACAGAATAATTGCTATCAAGAGAAATTTGTGTCAAATGTATATTTCCTAAAAATACTGGGAGCTTGCGTTATGGTGTATCAGTGTTCAATGTCACAATACTGGGAGCTTGCGTTATGGTGTATCATTGTTGAGACATAAAAATGTGTCATAACATTGGTATTCTATATAAATGGAGCGTCAGTGTGTCATAACATTGGTATTCTATATAAATGGAGCGTCAGTGTGTCATAACATTGGTATTCTATATAAATGGAGCGTCAGTGTGTCATAACATTGGTATTCTATATAAATGGAGCGTCAGTGTGTCATAACATTGGTATTCTATATAAATGGAGCGTCAGTGTGTCACAGTGTGACTACAACTGTTTCTAAATGTTTTTTTTCTCTTATTTGTTGAATGTTCTCCCAGAAGAGATCAAGTTTCTTTTAAGAGAATCACAATTTTGGACTTTTTTTATTTATATTTATTTATTTCATGTTATTTTGTTATTTGTATTTTGTTTAGTAATTTGTACACCTTTTCTTTTCATTTATATAGCACAAACTACTTTTTTAAAGTAAAACAATGTTTTATTTATTTGTTTATTTAGATTTTGTCATTGATTTTGTTGTTGTTAGGCATTCATCCATGAGGGTGGAAAGTCTGCACTACCGCAGGGGGGGCTCTTTTAGTGAGCTTATGTGATTTTTTATGTGATTAACACAATTGTTAATCATGTAGAAAACCATTTCCGTTGTCAGGAGTGCAGCAAAAGGAAGTGAATGTTTGTGGACCTTAAATAAACTTTTTACGTTATTTACTTAAACATGCTGTCGATTCTATTTTTTCACTATTTTTTTCTGATGGGAAGAACTGGTTTATTATTGTTATTAAAAATAATACCATTACATTTCACAGATCTTAGAGGTCTAAACCCAAACTTTTATATAGACATAATTCACTGTGTGTGTCAACTTGTGTGCAAATATCATGAAATAGTGACTTTGTTGAACAAATTGACTTTGGTTATGGTGATGTGCGATGTGTTTAACAGCTTTGCCATTTCTTATTTTGACTAAAGATTTTGGAGGTTTCAGCTCAAACTCAAACTATGTTGACTTGATGCACTGGATTACATTCAGAATGTGATATTTTGTTATGTGAAATCTAAACATCATGTCGTTCTTCACCATCTAACTGGGGACTCTGTGTCTATTTGTATGTAAAACACAAATAACACTAAAAACTGCTCTTAAAACTTTATGCTGGTTTTAGCTATCTGATGGCAAAAGTCGATGTTTTAGTGTCATTGTAAACTTTGTCATTACATTCAGAATGTGATATTTGGTTATGTGAAATCTAAACATCATGTCGTTCTTCACCATCTAACTGGGGACTCTGTGTCTATTTGTGTGTAAAACACAAACATAACACTTCATCATGTAATATTGCTTAACTATATATATATATATATATTTATATATATATATAAATAATAAGGACACTTCTAGTGTGAAAAACTACAGCAACTGCATTAAAACTAGCATAGCAGATTTATAGCTGATTTGCAAACAAATGACCAGCTACCAACAATATATGTGGTATGTTGTTAGCTAGAGTAGTAGGGCCTCCAAAAGAAACCATATTAACCCGGAAAGTCATGAAATAGAAGCTGGTTGAATAAACTTCCTTGAGGAAATTGCAGCTCTTTTGTCCCTTGTGCTCATGACAAAACAGCGCCACACACACCACACACACACACACACAGTTTACAAATTACACAGATACTTTAACCAGTTTCAACAAACACACACAAACTGACAATATATGACAAGATCGTGTCACTCTCACTGGGAACTTTAATCAACTTTAATCAATACTTTGTTCTTTTTCTGTTTATATTGATATTTATACTTTTTTATCTTACAGAATGTTTATATTGAATTTTTCTGTGCTTAGGCATTGTAAAATTTATTTTATCATGTCAAAAAAGTTTATTTTAATCTTGAGAGAGAGAGAGAGAGAGAGAGAGAGAGAGAGAGAGAGAGAGAGAGAGAGAGAGAGGGAGAACATACACATTAGCCTAGCAATAGCTGTAGCTATAACATCTCACCTGATAACTGTAGCTCTTGGGCGATCCACTGTAAAATATCATCTCGGACGACCCTGTCATGGTACACACTGCTTGACACATCATACAGTGCTCGCTGTTCCTGCCAGAGTTCAGCGAGTTTAACTTCATTTTCAATTGTCCAAATTCGCCGTGACGCTGCCGTCTCCGTCTTTCTTCTTCTGTGGTTTTACTTTGCTCCTGATTGGTTGATTTCAACAAATTGGCTCGTTTAACAGCATACACGTCACGGTTTCAATCCGATAGCTTCCAAACATTTTCGACATGTTTAAAAATGATCGGGAGGTGCTCTTAAGGCTCTCTGCTCAGGTCGTAGTTCCTCGCACAAGATACGAGCTGCGACCATATGAACATCAACGATTTACTCGCGATTAAAAAAAAACACCTGCGAGCTCGTACGACAGCAAAAATCGCACTGTGTACGCCCGCCTTAACTCTACATGACTACATGTATAGTACACGAGTCTCTCATTTGATTAACGTTAACCCATCCGATGTACATTATCTGCAGCACATAATGCGCGACGCACATAGCTTCACATGACGGCCCAAACACGTATTTTAACATATCACGTCTACCAGCATACCCGGTAAATAAGTCCCCTGTTAACTTTTATTTGAGACAGTTTGTTGTAATTCATCTTTTTTTTTGTAGGATGGGGTACTGCTGAACAACTTTTCAGGGCAGGTTTTGAATGATCCAGTCACAAGAAAAATGTAAGTCATTTGCATCGTTTAAGTATTGTTTTGTAGGGTCAGTTTTGTAGTGTATCTTTTTACCTTTCTATGCTCTACCTCACCCTTCTCTTTGGCAAATAACTCAATGTGGAAGTGCATTTTAAGCTTGATCGTATTGGCATTTTGGACGTCATCTTCTTTATATTTGTATCCTTGTATTTATTAAGACTGTCCTTGTTCATTTAAAACTACGGGTGGACACAGAGACTTAAAAATGAAGACAGGAAACCTTTGCACACAGTTGAAAGGTCTTAGCTGCCCGAGTATTTGGTAAATTCCCAGAAAACCAAAGCCTCAGATCATGCTTTTCTAGCCAAAAATGTTAAATGACCTAAACGTGGTGAGGCCAATCATATGCCATCCCTACCTGCTGGAGAGACATCAGAAAACCTTGAAACAATTTTTGCTCTGTGTATATATGTATATTTACAACTAGTTTTCACAGTAATATCAGGTTCTTTTCCGTTTCTCTTTCTTACACAGGGTTCCTACACATTTTCCATTCCAAAATTCCATACTTTTCCAGACTCAAACATACAGACTTCCCTTAAGAATTTTCAGGCCATATTTAACATCTAAAAAAGTACTGGTTTTAAAATCGAACCATCCACGTTTACACTACTGTTATACTGTTATAGCTATAATTCATACAAATTAATGAACACCAAACCAAGAAATATTCAGTGTGAAACATTTTATTGGAATTTAGTGCAATGTTAAGAATTTGTCAATTTAAATAACTGTAAACCTTCAACCCAGAGCAACAGAATAATTCCTGAAGTATAATTCATTAAGGAACATGAAAAGAGAACTAAAGTTCATTAACTTGGCCTTTTTCCACATTCGACAACGTTCCATCGAGCTGTACGCAAGATTTTAGAAATACACAGGTCCAAAAAAATATTTTCTTGAGCTACATTCAAGATTTTAGAGCAATTGGAGTGCAAATTAGATAACAATAGCTAAAACCATGTCTGTCTTTTCATGTTTATCAGTGATGAGTAAACGCATGGTCAATTGATATTTTTATAAAAATATTACCAGATAAAAACCAATAGATCTTTCAAGAGCATTTGGGTTTGAATTGACAAATGTAAGAGAGTGATAACAGATCAGACATAAGATCAGTTATGTAGGTGTTTTGAACAATATTGGCAGCACTAAATCCTTTTAAGCATTTTTTTCACGACTTGTATTACACACCATGGAAAAACTACAGCGGGTCTGGACCTCGGGCACCTACATGGCAGTGGCGGCCATGCATTCAGTGTGTTTAATTGAACAGTTGGGGGACCCGACTGTCATGTTTACTACTGCGTAACATCCAATCACAGCAAACAGTCCTGCTGCAGATTTGGTCTAGCGCTGATATTTTGGCAATGCTCTAAACATGCTTTAAACTTTATAGAAATACATGTATTATTAGAAATTCTTAATTTTATATCTTATAAAACAAAATAGGGCAATAGTCTGGAAAGTCATAATTTTCTCCATACTCAATTTTCTTTTTTCCATACTAATCCAGACTTGGAAAACAATTAAATCAAATTTTTCTCCAACCATGTTTGGCTTAAAGTGATAGTTCACCCAAAAATGAAAATTCTGTTATCATTTACTCACCCTCAGATTGTTCCAAACCTGTATAAATTTCAACACAAAGGAAGATATTTTAAAGAATGCTTGTAACCAAACAGATCTCATCCCCCATTGACCCCCATAGTTTTTTCCTACTGTGGCAGTAAATGGGAAATGAGATCTGTTTGGTTACAAGCATTCTTTCAAATATATTTCTGTGTTCATCAGAACACATTGACTTCCATAGTAGGAAAGCTAACTTGTTGATCTGAATACAAATGATTTTTTTCAGATGTGAAGGAGTGTTTTTTTTTCCTTCTACTGTCCCTCAATTACTCTCTGTTCTTGTATGTTTTTAGGCTGACTGGAGGGAGGAAGTGGAGAGTGAATTTGAAAAGATGACCGTGGCTGCTTTTGTGATCCAGGAATGTGATGCTCTCAGCAGTGCACTGGACACTGTTCACCTAGTTTCTTGATTTTTGTTTTTATCTTGGGTAAGTTTAATAGTTTACCCAATAATGTAAATTATTACATTGTTCACTCACCCTCAAGCTATTCAAGTATTTAACTTTGTTTGACTTAATTTGGTTCAGAGACATTTCGTTTTTGGGTAAACTATTCCATGAAGGTGAAAAGCCATTTTTTTCTTTCTACCATTGGCTAATTTGGCATATGTTTTATTACATTTGAACATTTTTTGAACATTTATGCATTTGGCAGACGCTTTTATCCAAAGCGACTTACATTGCATTATACTATACATTTGTACATTTTGTATAGTAGGTGCCTTGCTCAAGGGCACCTCAGCCGTTACCCGCCAGCCCTGAGAATCAAACCAGCAACCTTCTGGTCATGAGTCCAACTCTCTAACCACTGGGCCAGCATAAATGTGAATGTTTGGATGTTTAAAGTCAGTTCTTATGGTAAGATTGTATGCTTTTCTCTAAACCTCAATTGTGATTCTTATGGTGAATTTGCATTGTTACACTATCTATTTGTATAAGGATACTATACACATTGTAAAAACTGTTACACAGTGTGTATTTGTATAAGGATATTATACAAATTAATGTTGTATTATGACAAAATAAATTGTCAAAAATTTGATGCTTGAAGTCATTCGTCTTAGACAGATAATAAAATTACACATTCTGATAGTAAAGACATTTCTTTACATTACATTAATATTTTAAATTGTATTTGTTTGGAAATTTGGTTAGAAGTAAACAAAAAAAAATTAAGTTAATACAAAGAGAAAAGCTTAAGACGTAAAGTATAATTTGAGATTTCATTAAACTTAAAAACTTTATTTGGTTCAAAGACACTTTTTGCTTTGGTAAAGCGGGGCTCAGACTACAGGATTCTCGGCCAGACTTTACCCCCATATCTCGGCCATAAATTGTCCTATCAAATTAATGTTGTATTATGACAAAATAAATGTCAAAAATTTGATGCTTGAAGTCATTCGTCTTAGACAGATAATAAATTACACATTCTGATAGTAAAGACATTTCTTTACATTACATTAATATTTTAAATTGTATTTGTTTTGAAATTTGGTTAGAAGTAAACAAAAAAAAATTAAGTTAATACAAAGAGAAAAGCTTAAGACGTAAAGTATAATTTGAGATTTCATTAAACTTAAAAACTTTATTTGGTTCAAAGACACTTTTTGCTTTGGTAAAGCGGGGCTCAGACTACAGGATTCTCGGCCAGACTTTACCCCCATATCTCGGCCATAAATTGTCCTATCCTAACAAACCATACATCAATAGAAAGCTTATTTATTCAGCTTTCAAATGATTTAAAAATCTTAATTTCGAAAAATGTACCCTTAAGACTGGTTTTGTTGTCCAGGGTCACGAATGAGTTTTATAAGTTATATAAAGCATTAAAAAAAGAAAAGCTTACTCTATACATGGTTTCAAAGAAATTTTTTATTTTTTTAAACAATTTCCTGCATTAATTGGACATCAGGTTTAACAGATACCTTTATCATTTCTCTGAGCCGTTATAACAGTTCACAATAGAAATTCAGGTAAACAAAATTAATATTAGACATTTACTTTCCCATAATTGCCTCAAATGTAAAATCTAATCCTTTTTTTAGTTTAAGCCACTAGTTTAAAGTTGGAATGAACTAACCTTTGAAAGATTCATTTAAATGGGTTAGAAATCGAATTTCCTGTTCTTTTGACATATAAGGTCTTGATATCATTAATACATCCTGCAAGTATATGTTAAACATCCTCCTCATCAATAATGAAAGCATTTTTGTAATCGTTCTCCAGAAAAACAAACAGAATGTGATATGGCTGGACATGTGGCGTAACAAGGTAGATTAATTTCCATATGACCTGCCTCTCATTTAACTAAATACACTAAATATGCCCATATATCTATGAAACCCCTCTTAAATATTATTCCTCCATCTATGGAGATCAACGTCCACCTCAGCTTCCTAGATGTGCATATTTATCCTGTTGTGTCTCTTGTATACTACTGAATCTAGTATTTGTCATCTTCTGTATCACTGAGGGCTTCACCACCAGCGATAGATACGCTCTGTGCCAATCTCTTCCGAAAGTGTCCATTGGGAACCTGCCAGCCCATCCGAGACCTTGTGCGCATTGACGAACTGACCGTGTTAGCGCGGCCAAGGCTTGTGGCCACTGCAGCCTCAAAGGTGAGAGTTTCCATATGTGTTGAAGTATTGGGGCTGTGCTCTGCCTCTTGTAGGGCAAGATCCTCATCCATTTCAAAATGTGGGCTCTCCTGTTGTTTTACCATTTTATCCTGGTCTTCAGCACTGTCATCCCACACAGCAGTACCACAGCAGGCTATCATCTGCTGGATGGTTGGGTCATCATCATCCTCGTGAGCTTGTGATGAAGACTGTGTATGGCACACTAAGGGTGAGTAAGAAATATGAGGACGTGAGGTAGAGGTTTGGGATAGACGCCGCTTGCCACTCGGGGTGCTGGACTCTGAGGTGGAGGGAACAGGGCTTTCTGAGCTGTTGCCCTGAAAAGAAATGACATTTACATTACATTTATGCATTTTGCAGACGCTTTTATCTAAAGCGACTTACATTGCATTATACTATACAGTTGTTTCTGAGTGTGTGCAATCCCTGGGATCGAACCCATGACATTGGCATTGCTAGTGCCATGATCTAACCACTGAGCTACAGGTAATCCAAGTAATTTCATATTTGAGGTCCGTTAACATGTCTCATCATGTCAATGTTTTCCACTGCTATTTTACAGCTTCTCTGTGCTACCTACATCATAAAATGTACTGTGATGTCATTTTCAGCCAGGGTTGGTACCAGGGTGTGCAGAATGAGGGGGCCACTATGTTCTCACATGATAACCATGACCATGATAAAAAGCAGCAGCCAACCGTCACAGCCCTCTAGGTCCTTCAAGATTATTTTAAATAATCTTAAAATGTTCTAAATAAACTGTAAATAATAATAAACTCAAAGTTCATTGTTCCCCTTGGTCCGTCCGCAAATGTTTAAATACTATGTTTAATAAACGTAGGCAGTTTTTCTGCATCAGTGCTGCACAGGCTGATCTGTATATGACTTTAAAGTATCGCAAAAGTAATACAACAGCATGGAGCAATTTGCTCACGTGATACTATGATGTCATATGCTGACCAGCCTGCGCAGTCCAGCAGGAAGTCGAATGCGCTTTCAACTCTATGTCTAGCTATGACATTAAACGATGACCAATTATTAGTAAATCATTGAGAGATTCATTTTGAGTGACAGAAAAACTGACCTATTATATAGTCTTGCAAAATGGGTGTATGTGCTCAACCTTGTAGCCACTGACCATAAGTTGGTCTGAAATGTGGTCAGCTTTAAGTGACATCACTTTCAAATATCTTCATCCAAAATAACAGCAGAATGGACTTTGTTTTTAAGTAATTTGAATGTAAAAATGTATGTTTTTCTTTTAAGATCTTTTAGGCCACCTTGCCAACAAATTTTATTCTGGATGTTCTATAGACGGTTTTAAAGCAACAACAACAAATTACTCCATGTGTGCGCTTTTTCTAGCGTGTTTTATTTTGGGTTACCAGTAGAAGAACAGTTACTTGACTAAACTTAAATCATTCAACAAATTATTTAATCAAATTAATAAAAATATTGAACTCAACAAATTGTTTATTCAATATAAATATCATCACAGTCACCAGCCAGAGTGCCCTTATGCTCCATAAGAGGGCACTCTCCTCAACACCTGGACTATAGACCAAGATGGCAGCATGTGCACATTGTGAGGCTCAGTCTCTCCAGTGTTTTTTTTTTTTTTTGCACATCTCGGGTCTGTTCGTGCATCGCATTAACATCGTACACCCGACATGAGCTTTTGGATATTGGTTTGCGCATTCCCGGCAGTTTTATTGGCAATCTTCGACTCATCTCTGAGATCGCCAGAACACCCAATGCTACACACCCTACACGGCCAGACGAAAGTGCTCGCCGGCAGCATCGAGATTGTTGCAGGTGATTTTAATCACTCAAACTTAAAGGCAGTGCTCCCCAAATTTCACCAGCATGTTTCTTGTCACACCAGAAGAAACAAAACTTTGGACCATGTCTATACAAACATGGCTGAAGCTTATGCCGTGACCCCCCTCCCCCACCTGGGTCAATCTGATCACCTTTCTTTGTTCCTCACCCCCAAGTATTCACCCCTCATCAATCGTGTGAAGCCATCAGTGAGGACCATTAAAGTGTGGCCTGCAGGGGCAGATTTCACACTCTAGGACAGGTTTCAACACACAGACTGGAGTATGTTTGCTTCTCAGGCCACCTGTGGCTCTCACACAGACATAGACAGCTACACCTCCTCTGTACTGGATTACATCAACACCACCATAGACAATGTTACTACTAAATCAGAAGCCATGGATGAACAAGAAGTTATACCTCCTGTAGAAGGCACGCAACACTGCCTTCATATCAGGTGATGCACAGGCCTACAGCACATCCAGAGCTAATCTGAAGAGGAGCATCAAAGAGGCCAAGCACTGCTACAAGCTAAAGGTAGAGGAGCACTTTTCCAACTCTGACCCTCGACGCATGTGGCAAGGCATCCAGGCCATCAGCGACTACAAACCCAGCCACTCCACCCCCGTAGCCACAGATTTTGTCTTTCTGAACGAGCTTAATGACTTTTATGCTCGCTTTGAGAGAGACAATAGAGAAACAGATTGTCTATTGTCTGCGACAGATCAACGGACCAGACAGCATCCCTGTTTGCATACATGCGCAGAGCAACTCGCTGGGGTCTTTACAAGTATTTTCAACCTGTCCCTCGCCCAAGCAGCTGTGCCAGCATGCTTTAAATCCACCTCCATTGTGCCAGTGCCGAAACACTCTAGCCCAACGTGCCTGAATGACTACCGCCCTGTAGCACTCACACCTTTTGTTATGAAGTGCTTTGAGCGGCTGGTCCTGGCTCACCTAAAGGACTCCCTTCCGTCCACACTGGACCCATACCAGTTTGCCTACCGCAGCAATAGGAGCACAGAAGATGCTGTCTCCATAGCACTGCACTCTGTACTCTCACACTTGGACAATAAGAACACATGAATGCTGTTTGTTGACTTCAGCTCTGCATTCAATACTGTCATCCCTTCCAAGGGTATTCACCAAACTTGGAGACCTGGGCATGAACACTTCCATTTGCAGCTGGATTATGACAAACAGACCTCATCTTGTTAGGTCAGGCCACATCTGCTCCACCACCATCACACTCAACACTGGCGTACCACAGGGCTGTGTTCTGAGCCCCTTTCTCTACTCCCTCTTCACACTCGACTGCAGGACTGTGAATGGATCAAATGCCATCATTAATTTTGCTGACGATAATACAGTGATTTGGCTCATCAGCAACAACGATGAGACTGCCTACAGGGAGGAGGTCCAGCACCTGGCCACATGGTGCTCAGACAACAACCTGCTCCTTAACACCTCCAAGACAGTCGTGGCCCAGTGGTTAGAGAGTTGGACTCATGACCAGAAGGTTGCTGGTTCGATTCTCAGGGCTGGCGGGTAACGGCTGAGATGCCCTTGAGCAAGGCACATAACCCCCACTTGCTTACTATACAAAATGTACAAATGTATAGTACAATGTAATGTAAGTCGCTTTGGATAAAAGCGTCTGCCAAATGCATAAATGTAAATGTGGACTTCAGGAAAGAGAAAGGAGACATACATGACCTCACCAGCACCTCTTCTTCCTGAGGACACTGAAGAACAACCAACTGTCTTCAGCTATCCTGGTGAACTTCTATCGCTGCACAGTAGAGAGCATCCTAACCAACGGTGTCACAGTCTGATATGGGAGCTGCTCTGTTGCAGAGCGCAAGGCACTGCAGTTGGTGGTGAAAACTGCCCAGCACATCACAAGGACTCCACTTTTAGCCATTGAGGGTATCCAAAGGAAACGCAGTCTGCATCGAGCTCGCAGCATTCTTAAGGACTCCTCTCACCCCGCCCACAGACTGTTTTCTCTCCTGCCTTCCGGCAGGCACCTCAGGTGCCTCCAGACAAGGACCAGCAAACTGAGAAACAGCTTTTTTTCCCCAGAGCTGTTTGCCTATTGAACTCTACCCCCCACTGATTCCACAACCCCCTCATATACCTCTAACTTAATGCTGCTATATTGTTTTGTTTATTGCACTACGGGCCTGTCAAGTGCGTGACTGGACTGTCTACACATGTACTACATGTTTATTTACTCTACTGGACTATTTATACATATACCGAATCATTTGCATTCCAGTACTGAATACTGCAATAACTCATCTACCTCACTGTTAACTTTAATAGCTGCTATCCATAACTTATGCACACTTAATATTCATTACACTACTGTTATTATTGTACATAGGGGTGTGCAAGATATATCGTGTGCGATAATATCGTTGTCATGGTTCTGCCCTTCTTGTCTAGCAATCTCCTAGAGCCTTGTGGTTTGCCTCTGTATTGTGTCGCCGTGTTTTTGCCTTGCCCTTGTTCCTGTGCTCTCGTTTTTGGATTTCTGTTTTGCCCCCTTGTGGGATGTTTATGTTCTACAGTTTGTTCCGTGTGTTTTAGTTCTAGTTATTATGAGTTTTGTTCTTTTGTCCTGTTAGCCCCCTCATGTTTTTTTTTTCATTTATATAATTAAAGTCTGTGTTCCCCCTTCACCACTGCCTGCATCTGGGTTCTGTCCACGAGTGCCATGACAATCGTAAATCTTGTTTTAACGATGTGCGAAATCTTATTATCGAGTATGTCACGCGTTTTTTAAGCTCTACTAAAAACAGCACTAAGTGTTCACAAATACTTTAGTCAAGCACTGCGCATGCGTGTTCACAGAGCGGTTAGCATTTTAGCAGATTGTGAGCTCTGTTCTGCTTGTGCGGGGCGCAGAGGTGCTCATGTGTGAGATCACAGAGTGGACAGCATCAGGTGAAGTGAGTTAATACATGTTTTCCTGTTGAATTTCTAGTTATTATGAGTTTTGTTCTTTTGTCCTGTTTCCCCCTCATGTTTTTTTTTTTCATTTTATAATTAAAGTCTGTGTTCCCCCTTCACCACTGCCTGCATCTGGGTTCTGTCCACGAGTGCCATGACAATCGTAAATCTTGTTTTAACGATGTGCGAAATCTTATTATCGAGTATGTCACGCGTTTTTTAAGCTCTACTAAAAACAGCACTAGTGTTCACAAATACTTTAGTCAAGCACTGCGCATGCGTGTTCACAGAGCGGTTAGCATTTTAGCAGATTGTGAGCTCTGTTCTGCTTGTGCGGGGCGCAGAGGTGCTCATGTGTGAGATCACAGAGTGGACAGCATCAGGTGAAGTGAGTTAATACATGTTTTCCTGTTGAATACTGTCAGTTCTGAAGAATAAATCCATATAAACTTGATTTTAAAGCCGCAATGCAAAGCTCTGAGGTGGGAACAAGGCGGCTTAAATCCGAATAAGAGCATGCGTGAACAAGCCGTTCGACTTTGTTTAAAAACAGTTGAAAAGGAAAGAGCAATACAACTAACTTAATCTAAAACATAAGCATCTCACACAAGTTTGCTTTTGTTTGACTACTTTCCTATTACAGTGTGCTTCTTGCTTTCTATGCTGCACAGTTTACTGTACACCAGTGATGTGTTTCTGCTTGAATGATTCCGTTTAAAGACCGTTTCCTTAAAGGGACAGTTTACTCAAAATATCATCTTTTCTCTTCATTCAGATATAATATATTTAAACATTGTTTATTTACCCTTATGTTGTTGAAAACCTGTATATGACTCTTCTGTGAAACAAAAGAAGATAGTTTGAGACATGTCTCAATGGTTTTGTGTCCATAAAATGAAACTCAATGGGGTTCAGTGTTGTTTGGTTAACATTGTTCTTTAAATGATCTTCTTTTAAGTTCTGCACAATTAATAGTCACAAAGGTTGACATGAGAATGAGTGAATGATGACAGGATTTCATGAAAAACTCTCATTCTCTATTAATAATATCAACAATAGATATCCTGGTAACATGTAAGGTGGAGTTAGTACAACATAAGACTTTAGGATGCAAAATATCGCCTGCATATTGTTATCGGGAAATCCCAGAAAATATCTAGATATCATTTTTTGGCCAAAATCGCACGCCCCTAATTGTACACATCCATCAGTACATTTCTAGTAAATAGCCATCTGTATATAATGTTCATAGTATATACCCACATTTATGCACATACTGTATATCCTGCACTTGCTTATTGCACTTCTGGTTAGACCTAAACTGCATTTCGTTGCCTTGTACTTGTACATGTGTAATGACAATAAAGTTGAATCTAATCTAATCTAATCTATACCATTTTCATAACTCATTATCCATGATTACATTCACCTGTGCCCTGTTAACCTGTTTAAGTTGTCTATTTAACCCCTGTTGTCTCACTCAATGATGGCGATGTCTTGTATGTGTTACCTCTGCATTTCTGAACATTCTTGTCGTATTGGATTACCCTGTTTTGTGTTATTTATTGGATTGTACCTCGTTTCGTGAACCTTTGCTGAATCATTCAGGCAAATTTGTTGCCTCGAAGCCTCTTTTAGTCCATTTAAATACAGAACACACCAGAGCACAGTGTTAACCCACGGACCATTATTAGTGACGCACAACCCACTAAACGCCTGTAAACATTGAAGACGCTGCAGCATAAGTTACAGAAAAATATACCGACGAACACAGTGTGTGTGTCAGAAATCTGGAATGGTGAAAGAACATTGTTTAAATCCTGTCTGGCTAGCACACTTCTCATGATGTTTACGCACTATGTGTATGTGGATAGCAGGCGGTCTATTGTGGCAGTTCGGATGAATGCAGGCTATCTCTGAAGTGGTCAAAAGTGGACAAGCTCAAAACATTTCGCACCCAGTTTGCACCTGTATTTAGGCGTCGTCCACTAATGACCTGATCGACCAAAACTCATCTAATACCAAGTATAACGTTAAATGTTAGATTTCGCATTTAGCCTAAATCAATATGATTGCTAGTTGAAATGAAGGCACGTAAAACTTATGTTGTAAGACTATTCAGGACTGTAAATGAATATGGGTTATGAAGTCCCTATGTTAGCTAAGTTTTGTAAAAGTGTCATTCATGTATCATGTCGATTGTCTCATTCGCTCTGTCTGACGCACACACACTAGAGAGAGTTTATTCATGTTGAGTATTCAAATATTTTAAGTAATGTCATGTGTATAGACTTTTGTTCTTGTTCCAAGTTACCATCCTGTCCACTAATTTTAGCCTCTTAAAAAATACACAAAGCCATCCAAAAAGACAGTAAAGGCTTACGTCATGCATGAGCTGAAGTTAGTTAGTTGTTTACCTTTTTCATTTAAAATTGATATTCATATAATATCATTTATATTTTTTTATTTATATATTTGCATTTGTAATGTTATGCCAATTAAATGCACTAAATGCACTGTAAAAAGTTGGATTGGATTTTTTTGGATTGTAGTCAGTTGAACTTAATTTAGTAAATTAATCCAATGGTTTTGTCCAATCTTGTTGAGTTGACTCAATTATGTAAGTAATCTCAACTTTTGGAAGTCAGTACAACTCAAAAAATCCAATGCAAAAAAGAAACTTAAAAAGATGAGTTTAAAAATTGCAGATTTTTTACAGTGTGGGTTTAGTTTCCACATTCCAAATTTTTCTAAAAAAAAAGGAAACAAATGGGTTGTTCATTTTAAGATACCCGTCATATTTTCTCTTGTATATTTAGTATTGCTCTTTAATAAATAAAAAAAACACGTCTTATCCGATTACTCGATAGAATTATCGGTAGAATACTCGATTACTAAAATAATCGATAGCTACAGCCCTAAATACATTATGGTATAGTAATAGACGTCTGTATTATGATCATAGTACACTCGATTATAGTAATAATCTGTATATATGATCTACATCCATCTGTAAATCTCTGTACATTCATAGTATATATCTGTAAATCTCTGTTTATATAATAGACGTCTGTTATTATGTTCATAGTATATATCCATCTGTAAATCTCTGTTTATAGTAATAGACGTCTGTATATTATGTTCATAGTACATATCCATCTGTAAATCTCTGTTTATAGTAATAGACATCTGTATATTATGTTCATAGTACAGTCCATCTGTAAATCTCTGTTTATAGTAATAGACGTCTGTATATTATGATCATAGTACATGTCCATCTGTAAATCTCTGTTTATAGTAATAGACGTCTGTATATTATGATCATAGTACACATCCATCTGTAAATCTCTGTTTTTAGTAATAGACGTCTGTATATTATGATCATAGTACACATCCATCTGTAAATCTCTGTTTTTAGTAATAGCCATCTGTATATTATGATCATAGTACATATCCATCTGTAAATCTCTGTCTATAGTAATAGACATCTGTATATTATGTTCATAGTATATATCCATCTGTAAATCTCTGTTTATAGTAATAGACGTCTGTATATTATGTTCATAGTACATATCCATCTGTAAATCTCTGTTTATAGTAATAGACATCTGTATATTATGATCATAGTACATGTCCATCTGTAAATCTCTGTCTATAGTAATAGACATCTGTATATTATGTTCATAGTACATGTCCATCTGTAAATCTCTGTTTATAGTAATAGTCATCTGTATATTATGTTCATAGTACATATCCATCTGTAAATCTCTGTCTATAGTAATAGACATCTGTATATTATGTTCATAGTACATATCCATCTGTAAATTTCTGCTTATAGTAATAGACGTCTGTATGTTATGGTCATAGTACATATCCATCTGTAAATCTCTGTTTATAGTAATAGACGTCTGTATGTTATGGTCATAGTACATATCCATCTGTTAATTTCTGTCTATAGTTAGAGACATCTGTATATTATGGTCATAGTACATATCCATCTGTAAATTACTTCTGTAATATTTATTTATGTAACTTATGCAACCACTGTATATGCTGCACTTGCTGCTATTGCACTTCTGGTTAGACCTAAACTACATTTCGTTGCCTTGTACTTGTACATGTGTAATGACAATAAAGTTGAATCTAATCTAATCTAATCTAATCTAAATCCTTTACTTTACATTTTCAAGGGAAAATAATTCAATTTCAGTAATTAGTTACACCCAACCCTGCAGTTGAGAACTTGACATCTTAAACAACTTTCAACAGTGGTCCAAGTTCAGAAATATATGAAAATGCACTTTGTTTACACCGAGTATGATCTCTTTCACTCAAGTGACTTTTCATACTGAGGTCGGTGTGAAGCTTGATACTTGCTTTGAAAGAGATTTTTTCCCCCAAAATGAAGTTCTGTCATCATTTACTCACACGCTTGTCATTTCAAACCTGTATGACCTTTGTCTGCAGAACACTGAAACGAATTTAATAAACTAAACAATAGTGACAACAGTGTGTCTGTAGCTTGTGCGTGAGTGTGTGTGTGTGTTTGTGTGCCATATATTCCTTTTGTATTTTTTTAATGTGCTATTTATTCATTTCATAAATGTAATGTTTTGTTTATAGTCATTCTGTCTCATGTACAGCTGCTTTGTAACAATGAAAATTGTAAAAAGCGCTGTATAAATGAACTGGAGTCATACATGGGGTTGAAGTCTTTTTAATTTTGGGGCAAACAATCTCCTTAAGCCTTGATGTGAGTCATGTGAAATACATGATTTGAGCTGTCTTTTTACCTGTCTAGTGACACCATGCATCATCCTCTCCTCACTGGGAGAGCGGGAGTGAGATTTGGAGTTTTCTGGGGACAGTTGAAGCCTCTGTTCTCTGGGTCGTCCCCGTACCTTTTCCATGTACTGTGTTTGGCCTGAGCGGGAAACTGTAAACCAAAAAGCAGATGATATATTTTTACAACAGTCTAGACAAGAAGAGAGAACAGAGGGGTATAGGATCAGAAAACCTTGTGCAAGAACTCAAAGTCAGATTAGTCACAGCTTAAACGTTAACACTGCTACATCTCTGTCTGATGGATGTTTATTTATACAGTGCCTTGCAAAAGTATTTGATTCACATTTTGTTACATTGCTGCCATATGTTAAACTACTTTAAATTACTTTTTACATTAATCTACACCCCATGAACAATAATGACAAACAAAAAACTTTGCCAACCCTTTTTTGAGAAATTTAGCTCACAAGCATTCCAGTTTTGCTTGTTGATGTCACTACGCTTCGAGACGAGTAGAGTTAACCTGTGGCACACATCTCTCAGTAAATATCAGAGGTCAAAAGAACTGCCAGTAGCCGATGGAGAAAGGCATTGCTTAGAAGCTGATTGAGCTCCATGATAATATATGAACCAACTTGAACAGAAACCTCTGTAGAAACCTGAAAATGTCTTTACTGATGATCGATCCCCATCCAAACTGATAGAGCTTGAGAGGAAGAAGGATGGCAGCCATCATTCATTTAACCATCCTTCTATTATAGATCAATACATATGGCTAGACATAGGAAAAAAGGCTGCACATTTATAACAAAAAAATCATAATTGTTAATAACTATATATATATATTGTAATTTCAGTAATGATTTTGATTAAAATGTATATTTTCATTGTTTCATATCTTGTACACATTTCCACTCAGTGGGGTTAGTTGTAACACTGTTTCCATGTAACAACCATGTTAAACTGAACCCTGCACGCTAGTCTGTGCTCCGCTCACCCCTAATGAGTTAAGAGTTTGAATATTTATGCAATTTGAAGTAGTTTAACATAAAGCAGCAACATAACAAAATGTCAATAAAATAAAGGTGTTTTAATATATATTTGTGCTAATATTTCTTACAGATGATTCATGGGCTCAGCATTTCTCATAGGAATACATATTCAACAGTCAACAATTACAGACCTGCAGCTTTGTAGCTCCTGTGTCTTGTTCTGAATGCAGGTTCATCTTCTCCCCAAAGGCCATTTAACCCCGATTCATCAACCTACGCATTAGTAACAAGAGACAAAACCAGAAAGAGACAACCATTTAAAGGCCCAGTTTGTGAAATTTAGTGGCATCTAGCGGTGAGGTTACAAATGACAACCAACAGCTAACTCCACCACTCACCCTTCCTTTTGAAGAACTATGGTGGCTGACCTGCACAGTAAAACTGTGATGTAAATTTACAGTGAAAACCTACAGTGTTCTGCTGTATTAATGTCATATGGGAGGAAAACATTTCCACAGCACTTTGAGGAATGCTGTTTTTTATAGCACAGATTTGAAATCACTTATACGTTGACTGGTGGTTTTAATCCCATATTTAGTGGAACACATCAAACAAAATCAAGTGATCAAGTGAATTCAGATAGCGAGTCATTAATCATGCATATAGCATTAGTTCTGACAGGTCACATGACTTAAGTACGTAAACTACACTCAGATTTGCTGGATTGATTAGAAACAGTTTACTTTGGAAGTGATCTGAAACAGCGTTCAAGGAAACGCTGAAAGAGAAAATAAAACATTTGCATCTCAGCTGTATGTTGTATTTTTCACTCTCCATTAATCTCTCAACGTCTTCACAAGCTAAGCTAAGTTGCAGAACTGCCAGATGCTATCTGGTATCATTATAAAAGTGTTCTTAAGCTTACCTAGCTTAGCTTCTGTGTTGGCAACATGCTGTTGTCCTAAACTCATTCGGGTCATTTTGCAGCAGCTCTTTTTAATAAGATTGCACTTTGCACAGATTGGTTGCAATTCTCAAACTCACCGCTAGTGACCGCTAAAAATCCCACACAGCAGCTTTAAGAGCACTTATTCACTGCTGCTCTCCTCCTGTGGTTAGACCACTGATATATATGATGACTGGATTGCTCATGACGTCATTACACTGAAGTCATTGCAGCGCCATGTTGGTATGCCCAAACATTCTATTAAATGCAACATTCATCTTAATGATTTCTATACATTGCTATTCTACACAGCAAAATCCCCAGAGTTAAATGAACTCTGCTCAGAGTCTATATGGGTCCAATCTACATAGAGTTAAAGTAACACTGAAGCAGAGTTAAAGTTAATGAGATAATGAAGATGATTAATTATGTGATTATTGAATCATTAATGATAAACACCTGCTGTTAACAAACACAATCACTGAAGAAAACATCAACAATAAGAACAAAAACCAGAACAGTGATCAGTGTTTCATTTAGTTGGGCTCTTACTCTTGATTTTTCTTTTAAGTGTTTTTGTGCAGCTAAAATATTGTGTTTCTGAAGCACATTTAAATGATTTTGCCGTGTACCTGAAATAAACATAAACACTGGAAAAAAACATCAGAAGTAACAAGTAATTAAACATACATGTAAACTAATAACTATGCTGCAAAATAGGATATTTTAGATGGTTATTTTGTCAATGGTTAAGTCAATGACGCCGTCTGTCCGTTGGGAATACCAATATGGCGGCGCGATCACTTCCGGTGGCTTAGCGTTCTATTATCAATCTAGTCATTATATAGATTAGTGGGTTAGACCTGTCACGATTAGACATATAAACATAACCTCAATGTTTGGGTTATGTGATATATTGCCATTGTGTTTTCATGCATGCTCGTTTAAAAATGAAAGCCGAATAATGTAACAATGTTCTACTTGTTGATTTACCTTTAACTGAAATTCAGCAAAAGTTCCATTAATTATTATTAGTTTACTTAGGGTTATTTTTTACTTACATTCCAGTTATTATATTTCATTTCAGTATTCTTACAATTAAGTTCTTTATGGTCTAAAGATGTGTATGTGCATTATGCATTATTGTCACTGTTTGCACTCTTTTTGCTCACCAGGGGGCTGCTGACGTCATCTTTAAAATTTAGTTTTGTTTTTAAAAATGTTATATTTAATGCATTACTAATACATAAACTATTAATTTATCTCTGAATTAATTTGACCTGTTTCTCTTCTTTTATCTTTTGTGTGTGTCTGTTTATTCCATCTGTGCTTCTTTGTGATACACTGCGGTATGTGTCTTACGTGTGTATGAGTTAGCATGTGTGTGTGTGTGTGTTTCTGTGTGTTTGTCTCTGTCAGTGTGTTTGTGTTTCTGTGTGTTTGTCTCTGTCTGTGTTTCTGTGTGTCTGTGTGTGTGTGTGTTTGTTCTGTTAGTCTGTGTTGTGTGCGTATGTGTTTGTTTCTGTGTCTCCTGCATGTGTCTCATTTCTTTCATTGTTTTTATAATTTTAATGTATTGCTTATAGTTATTGTGTTTCATGTACAGCTGCTTTGAGTTGAGCTTGCATCAGCTGATCTTCCTCTACCTATAGAAATATGACGCAATCACAGCGTCCGTTTTAAAAGTCCTTCAGTTAACAGCAGCTTATTGCGTCGCTCCTGTGTGACTTGTGCACAGGAGTCGTCATTTTGGGACAGGAAAAGGTTCTTTTGAAACAGTTTTAAAGTTTTGGAAGCACCTTTTTTTCTGTTCCAAATGGGCTGTACCCCTGTGTACAAGTCATTGATGTTTGGTAATGAGTTCTTTACTCAAAGTCTGTATTTACAGGTGCTGGTCATATAATTAGAATATCATCAAAAAGTTGATTTATTTCACTAATTCCATATTATATTCATTCATTACACACAGACTGATGTATTTCAAATGTTTATTTCTTTTAATTTTGATGATTATAACTGACAACTACTGAAAATCCCAAATTATATACGGCAGCATTGACCTTTGACCTCAGGAAACACAGTGGACCAACACCAGCAGATAACATGGCACCCCAAACCATCACTGACTGTGGAAACGTGGATTCTGTGCCTCTCCTCTCTTCCTCCAGACTCTGGGACCTGATTTCCAAAGGAAATGCAAAATGTACTTTCATCAGAGAACATAACTTTGGAGCACTCAGCAGCAGTCCAGGCGAGACGCTTCTGACGCTGTCTGTTGTTCAAGAGTGGCTTGACACAAGGAATGCAACAGCTGAAACCCATGTCTTGCATACGTCTGTGCGTAGTGGTTCTTGAATTTTGGACGTAAACTGCCAAAATTCAAACAACATATTACATGCCCCACCAGAGACAATAATATTTTGGACCACTGCTATACCACAATAAAGGATGCTTATCGCTCTCTCCCAAGAGCAGCTTTAGGACTCTCTGATCACTGCCTGGTTCATCTTCTCCCAACATACAGGCAAAAACTAAAATCTGCTTAGCCAGTAGTAAGGAGGATAAAGAGATGGACAGACGAAGAAGAGCGGGCCTTAAAAGCCTGCTTCGACTGCACTGACTGGAGTGTTTTTGAAGCTGCTGCCACTGATCTGGATGAGCTTACAGAGACTGTAACATCATACATTAGTTTCTGTGAGGACATGTGCATTCCTATCAGGACATATTTAACATACAACAACGACAAACCATGGTTCACACCAAAACTCAGACAGCTTCGCCAAGCCAAAGAGGATGCCTACAGCAGTGGGGACAGGATCTTGTACAATCAGGCCAAAGAACACACTGACCAAGGAGATTAGAGTGGCTAAGAAGAGCTATGCTAAAAAGCTAGAAAACCAGTTCTCTGCCGACGACCCTGCCTCAGTGTGGAAAGGCTTAAAAAACATCACAAACTACAAGACACCATCCCCCAGCACTGAGGCAAACTTGCTGAAGACCTCAATGAGTTTTATTGTAGATTTGAAACCCCCGGGCTCACACTCCACAACGACTACCTCTCTACACAGCCATCAACATCTCCAGCAACCCCAGCAATCAGTGAAGATAATGTGCGTCAGGTCTTTAAAAAACAAAAGAGAAGTAAAGCACCAGGCCCAGATGGTGTTTCACCAGCCTGTCTGAAAACCTGTGCTGACCAGCTGGCCTACATTTTTTCACAGATCTTCAACAGATCATTGGAGCTGTGCGAAGTCCCCTCCTGCTTCAAACACTCCACCATCATCCCCATCCCAAATAAATCCTAAATCACAGGACTTAATGACTACAGACCTGTTGCCTTAACATCTGTGGCCATGAAGTCATTCGAAAGATGTTGACCTGATAAGAACTGATGTTGGCTTATTTGAAGGACATCACTGGACCCTTACTGGACCCCCTGCAGTTTGCTTACAGAGCAAACAGGTCTGTGGATGATGCAGTCAACATGGGACTGCTTTATACCCTACAACATCTGGACAGACCAGGGAACTATGTGAGGATCCTGTTCGTGGACTTCAGTTCAGCCTTCAACACCATTTTCTCAACACTCCTCCAGACCAAACTAACCCAGCTCTCCGTTCTTAGCGCTGTCTGTCAGTGGATCACCAGCTTTCTGACAGACAGGCAACAGCTAGTTAGAGTTGGTAAATTCACATCCAACAGCCGTACCATCAGCACTGGTGCCCCTCAGGGATGTGTGCTCTCTCCACTTCTCTTCTCCCTGTACACCAATGACTGCACCTCTACTGACCCCTCTGTCAAGCTCCTGAAGTTCGCAGACGACACTACAGTTATTGGTCTCATCCAGGACAGTGACGAGTCTGCTTACAGAAGCGAGGTTGAGCAGCTGGCTGTCTGGTGCAGTCATTACAACTTGGAGCTGAACACGCTCAAAACAGTGGAGATTATAGTGGACTTTAGGAGAAACCACCCTGCACTTCCCCCACTTACCATCATGAACAGCACTGTGGCTGCAGTAGAGTCATTCAGGTTCCTGGGCACCACCATCTCTCAGGACTTGAGGTGGGACACTAACATTGACTCCATTGTCAGAAAGGCCCAGCAGAGGCTGTACTTTCTTCACCAGCTGAGGAAGTTCAATCTGCCACAGGAGCTGCTCATACAGTTCTACTCAGCTGTCATTGAAGCCATCCTCTGCACTTCCATAACTGTATGGTTTGGCTCAGCTGCCAAAACTGACCTCCGAAGACTACGGCGGATAGTCCGGACTGCTGAACGAATCATTGGCACAACTCTCCCCACTCTCCAAGAACTGTGCTCATCCAGAGTGAGAAAAAGGGCTCGCAAAATCACTCTGGGCACCTCACACCCAGCACACTTCCTCTTTGATCTGCTGCCGTCTGGCCGGCGCTACAGAGCACTGAGCACCAAAACAACCAGACATAAGAACAGTTTTTTCCCTCAGGCCATCTACCTCATGAACAGTTAAATGTCCTCCCACTGTGCAATAAAACATGTGCAATACACAATCCATATTCCCCTTCATCATTTTTGTATATAACGGATTATAATTTGTATATAGCACATCTGTACATACAGTATACTGTATATTGTCATTTTGTCAAATGTGTAATGTGTATTTATTTTTACTTACTTTTTTGTTACCTGTACCTTGTCACTTTTTTTTTTTAAACATGCACTGGAAGCCTCTGACACTAAGACAAATTCCTTGTGTGTGTAAGCACACTTGGCAATAAAGCTCTTTCTGATTCTGATTCTTGAAGCACTGACTCCAGCTGCAGTCCACTCTTTGTGAATCTCCCCCACATTTTTGAATGGGTTTTGTTTCACAATCCTCTCCAGGTTACGGTTATCCCTATTGCGTATACACTTTTTTTTCTACCACATCTTTTCCTTCCCTTCACCTCTCTATTAATGTGCTTGGACACAGAGCTCTGTGAACAACCAGCCTCTTTTGCAATGACCTTTTGTGTCTTGCCCTCCTTGTGCAAGGTGTCAATTGTGGTCTTTTGGACAACTGTTAAGTCAGCAGTCTTCCCAATGATTGTGTCGCCTACAGAACTAGACTGAGAGATCATTTAAAGGCCTTTGCAGGTGTTTTAAGTTCATTAGCTGATTAGAATTTTGGCACCAAGTGTCTTCAATATTGAACCTTTTCACAATATTCTCATTTTCTGAGATACAGAATTTGGGATTTTCAGTAGTTGTCAGTTATAATCATCAAAATTAAAAGAAATAAACATTTGAAATATATCAGTCTGTGTGTAATGAATGAATATAATATACAAGTTTCACTTTTTGAATGGAATTAGTGAAAAAAAATAAACTTTTTGATGATATTCTAATTATGTGACCAGCACCTGTAAAATGACACCAAAATGTGTTCAGCTGGGTTCAGGACTTGGTTTTATGCAGACCAGTCAAGTTCTTCCACACTGACTGAATCAATTGTTTCTTTCTGAATCTTGTTTCATACACAGGGAAATTGTCATGATGGAATAGAAAAGAGCTCTTCACAAACTGTTGCTATTAAATTAATAATTGAAATGAATAATTTCTCATTGGATAAGAACACCCAGTTTATAATTATATATGAGACACCAACGTGTCATCTTTATACTACACACATTACAAACTGTGAAGTCTACACAATGTCGATTTTAAACCAGGAAAATGAAAATATCACAAAAAAGCTCAAAATGAACTTGTTTTCTCCTACTGTTATATTGAACCTTTCTATGATGTGCAACACAACACACTTTTTTAACAACTTACAAAATGTTGTTCAGTGTGTCATGACCCTTTAAGTGTTTATTGATGTTCTGCTGCATCTATTCTTGGTTAAAACAATAACATATTTAGGAATTGCCTCTGTAGAGCAGTTTGTCCATTTAGGGCTTGCCCTAAATTCCATGTAAAGGGAACTTTGGTGTATGTATTATTTTCAAATTGTTCTACAACACATCGCCTTATGTGTTCTATAAGGTTCTATCTGCATTCTGAGTAGTTTCGAGATATTGAGCTTCAAAGTTTTTGTATTCCATATAGCAAAAATAATATGGAGAACACATCTCTTTCATCCATGAAAAGACAGAGACCCTAAATGTATTCTAAATGTACAACATCAAAATCCTCTAACATTTGTAAATGGGGATTTTTGGACCAAGTCAAACCTTCTAATAAAAAAACAGTTTCTGCTCAGAATGATATGGTTCTATTAGGCAAAACATTAACAAAGCAAGCATTTTCAAGAATGAAACATTTACTTTAATTTCATGTTTTAAAATAAATTACGTGTTGTAATAATGTGTTGACGTATAAAATAAAGCTACATTTACTGCTTTCTATGACATGTATTTCTAACTCACAAGGGGAGTCCCATATCGAAGTAGCGCCTCTCACATTGGCTTGTGGACGCTATAGCTTTGTCATATGAATCGAAGGGAGTGCAGCCCCCAGGAAACATCAGACCATACGTTTGTGCGTTACTACCAATTGGATGTCACCAAAACCTCGGTAGTACATTCTGTTTTAGGAGTGGGGTCTTCATAGCCCCTCCATGTTACATTCCTTTACCTTCGGTTTACACATTGTAATGGTTGAATGGGCTGGCCAACCATGCACATTCATGTCACCAAGCATGCATTCACATTCCTGCCTGGGTGTTATATACAGCTGCGGAAAAAATGAAGAGACCACTCCAACTTTTCATTTCAGACCAGCATTTCTAGATATACTGTGGCCATTCCAGTCCAGTGTCAATTGAATTTGAACAAAATCAAACCTCAGGAGTGACAAAGTCATCCAACAGCAATGTGAAAAACTGACAGCATGACAAGACACATGAAAACTGTGATACAAATCAGTAGGGATGTAATCTACGGTATTTCTTGAAAAATATTTATCGGGAAAAAATGGACACTATTTGGAAATAAATGAACACTGGAAAATGTGCCATAAGTGTTTATTATACAATGACTGAACATTACAATGATTTATTTATCCTCTAATCATAACTGTAGAGGTAAAGGATGGGTCAATAAACTTCAGGGTGATGATGCAACAAATGGCTCTTTATGTTAGTCATATTCCCTGAATTGTATTTCACTGCAGTCTGTCCGTGTTAATATTTCTCGCAGAGCGTTGAGCGCCTTTCTGAATATTCTGCACCGCTTGCTTGCTGATTTGCTTTTCGCTGCTGGATTACTATCCCATGTACATGAGCCTGAAGCCTGAATAATAGAACAACGGCAACAGCATGCGTGTCAGCTATAAATGCCTCGTACATTTGCAGAGGTCCACGCGCAACCAACAGAGGCTCGTGGTGCGGAGCAACAAAGCTTGATATAGGCTCATTTCAGAAAAAAAACATTCTACAATTATTTCAAGAAGTTTATTATAAACTGAAAACAATTAGGCTTACTAGACACATTTTATGTCGAAGCGGGATCAGAGCAGGATTTGATTTACAGGTGAGTGTAACATAAAGCGGGACGTTTCCTTGGTCCGTAAGCGCACAGTCATAGTGCAAAATAGTGAGCCGAGCGACACGCCGCTCCTCTTCGCTCACATGCTCTGGGTCACAGAGCGAAACATTGAGCCGAGCGACACGCCGCTCCTCTTCGCTCACATGCTCTGGGTCACAGAGCGAAACATTGAGCCGAGCGACACGCCGCTCCTCTTCGCTCACATGCTCTGGGTCACAGAGCGAAACATTGAGCCGAGCGACACGCCGCTCCTCTTCGCTCACATGCTCTGGGTCACAGAGCGAAACATTGAGCCGAGCGACACGCCGCTCCTCTTCGCTCACATGCTCTGGGTCACAGAGCGAAACATTGAGCCGAGCGACACGCCGCTCCTCTTCGCTCACATGCTCTGGGTCACAGAGCGAAACATTGAGCCGAGCGACACGCCGCTCCGCTTCGCTCACATGCTCTGTTAGCGGCAGCAGAGTGCAGATGATGATGGGCACGCATAGGTTGTTGGGAATTGTAGTTCCCGCTTTCCTTTATCCTTAAGACCTATCGTCATACGACCACAATGATATCCGAACGACTTGCTATCGCGATACCACAATATTTCAGTAGGGCGAAACTGCTGGGGGGCAGTTGTGGCCTAATGGTTAGAGAGTTGGACTCGTAACCAGAAGGTTGCCGGTTAGATTCTCAGTACCGGCAGGTAACAACTGACGTGTCCTTGAGCAAGGCACCTTACCCCCGTTTGCTCCCCGGGTGCTGCAGTGATAGCTGCCCACTGCCCCAGTGTATGTGTGTTCACGACTTGAAGTGTGTGTGTTCACTATTCACTGGTTGGGTTAAATGCAGAGGTCACATTTCGGGTATGGGTCACCATATCTGACCAAAAAAATATTTTGGAACTTTTTCTAAATACATTTACAAATTACTGTTGTATTGCCTAAAAGTGAATATACAGTTTTTCTCAGTCGCTTTGGTGCATTTTTTAGATCAAAAGTGCAATTCTTGATACTACTTCATCTAGTCACTTGTGCACATCATTAAAGCAATTTCTTATTCCTTTGAACAAATTGCAATTGCTTTTGTACATATTGCAATTGATAATGTACAAGTGTCAGCTTTTTTCCACATTTTCAGTTGCTCAATTGCTCATGTCATGTTGATCAAAATATAGTAAATGGTTCTCTGTTGAATAGTCTTACCCCTCAAAATATCTAGACATTAGTTCCTTGCATAAGCCATTACATGCAAAATTGTTGAACTATTTGTCATAAACTGTCAAGCATAGTTTCACACATTTCTATTAGACCTTTTGCACAAAACCGTGAACTGATGAATCGTGCAGGTGAATTTGACCCTCACTCAAGCAGGGCTCAACATAAAGGACTGCCCAGTGGCCCGGGGCCAGCGTGAGAGACACTCGGGCCAGTAAACAGTATTGTCACTGGCCCGATCGGGCCACTACCATATTTAATAACACTGTTCTAGTAATATGGGTTAGTTAACTTTCTTGCAACAAGATTCCTTTGATATGAATTCTCTATTTTTGTGCAGTTAATCTTGAAATACCTGGAAAAGACCCTGATAACAGTATTGTTAAATTTCAGAATTAGAGTTTACATTTAAAACTGCCAATTGTCTTAACAAATGGTGAATACAATTTATATGTATACAATTATATTTGATTTTTGAAATATTTTTTTAAATATGTATCACTGAAATAAGTTTTTTTGGTGGGGCCAGTGAAAATTTTGTCAGGGCAAGTGAAAATCTGAACCACTGGCCCAACTGGGCCAGTAGAAAATATTTTTTGCGTTGAGCCCTGCTCAAGGAATGTAAAGTGTTAGTTCAACCAACAATCAACCAGTTGTCTAAATTGCTCAAAGGTGCATCTCATGAACAATCAATTGGGAAGCATATATAGACAGACCACAACACAGAGTTGCAATTTTTGCAATCTGTTACTGTATATAAGTAGTATACTGTATACTTCCTATAATGCTTCATATTACAGTAGTTTTCAAAGCATACAGAAATATACTCTATACAGATACATACTGCACCTTACATGCACCCACCTGTATGTTTTACAGTAAAATGTGTGTTCGCATAATTTTTGTCTATGTAAAAGTGTGCGATGCATCACTGCATTTGTCCCCACATAGGACTGCAAGATTACCTCAAACCGGTGGCAGAGGACGCCTTTTCACACCTCAACAGGAGGAGGCTATTTGCACCATGGTCCGAGCCAACAATGCTATGAGACTCAGGGAAATACAAAGGACCATTATAGAAGACAACGATGTCTTTGAAACCATCCATACGGTTACATTTACATTTACATTTATTCATTTGGCAGACGCTTTTATCCAAAGCGACTTACAATTGAGGAAAACAGCAAGCGATTCGTCTAAGTAAGCAATATTCACGAGAGGTGCTAGTAATACAAGGTTTCAAATACAACGTCAAGATAGTATAAGCAAGTATATAGAGAACATTAGAAAAGGAAAAATAGGGGTAAAATGAATGTTTTTTATTTTTTTTTATTTTTTTATGAGACCGTTAAGTGCTCATGGAAGAGGTGGGTCTTCAGCTGTTTTTTGAATTGTGAAATTGATCCAGCAGTCCTGATGGAAACAGGAAGATCATTCCACCAGCCGGGAACGGAGAAAGAAAATGTCCTTGAGATGGATCTCATGCCTCTCTGTGAAGGAACAATGAGGCGCCGCTCGTTTTCAGACCGCAGACTTCTGGAGGGGATGTAGGTCTGTAAGAGAGAGTTGAGGTAGATGGGTGCTGTGTTAGTGGCTGTTCTGTAAGCAAGCACCAGTGCCTTGAACTTAATGCGTGCCGCTACTGGGAGCCAGTGTAGAGAGATGAGCAGAGGTGTGACATGTGCTCTCTTGGGCTCATTGAAGACCAGGCGTGCAGCAGCATTCTGGATCATTTGCAGAGGTTTGAAGGCACAGGCTGGGAGACCAGCCAGAAGAGCATTACAATAATCCAGTCTAGAAATGACGGTTAGCATCTCAACCATCGACAGGGTGCTGCATAGAAACCAGATGAATATGAAACAGCTGTACCGTGTACAATTCCAAAGGAATGAGGACAGAGTTAAGGAGCTACGGTACCAGTATGTACAGGTAAAACATATATCTATGTAACTACTTTACAGCAATATTTTATAGTGATACATAGAACAGTAAGCATAAACTGCACACATTTCCATTGCTGTGGAAGGAACATGCAATATATGTACATTTTATGTCACTCTTCCTAACCCAAACAAATTCCACTGTGTGTTCTGGGATATAGCGTATAATGGAGTTGGAATCAAGTGAACCCTCTCACAACTTTGTTACGTGGATGAGGCTGGCTTCAACCTGACCAAATGCAGAAGGCGGGTTCAGAATATCTTCGGTCACAGAGCTACTGTGGATTTGCCAGGCCAAAGGGGAGGAAATATCACCATGTGTGCTGCTATTTCGGAGCATGGCATCCTAACCCATATTCCCCTTATAGGGCCATACAACACCCAGCATCTACTTAACTTTTTAGAGACTCTCTACAGGGCTCTCATCCCTGATGATGAGAGGGGTCTGTTTGGAGAGGATTTGCCAGAGTATGTGGTCATTTGTGATAATGTGTTTTTCCATCGATCAAACATCATAAGGCAATGGTTTGTCACCCATCCGAGGATGCTCATAGAATTCCTCCCACCTTATTCACCATTCCTTAACCCAATTGAGGAGTTCTTTTCAGCATGGAGGTGGAAGGTGTATGATCGTCAGCCACACACACATTTTTATTGTATTTTATTGTTTATGCCATGAGTCATGTTCATCACGTCTGTTTGATGGATTCTATTTTTGTTTGTTTCATTATCCAGCTTCTGCATATGTTTCTTCAGTATGTGACAGTTTATGTCAGCATAGGAGCCATTTCTTTCTTTATTTAATCATTTATTCTTTATTATAATCCTTGCTTTTGTTCTGTTCTCTACAGGGCATGTTTTTAGTATACACTTAACACTTGCTGGCATATTTTAGTATTTTGCTAGGAGTACATCACAGTGTAAAACAGGTCACTTCCTGTGGCCAGTAGGTGGCACTATGACTAAATAAATATTGACATAGATGTGTTCAGTCCAGGACTCATATCAAACCTGTGAAGTTTGGGGCAGACTGGACATTGTATGCCCAAGCTACAATAACGTCCGGCTGCATGGTGAAACCCCAAACTTTGGCAGGCAGCCACGGACACGCTTTTCAATGAAAGTCAAGATCTTCACAATTTAACATCGCAAAGGTGCTGTTTTTAATTAAACTGATTAAAACGCTTGGAAATGACAAAAATAGCAAAACAAATGCACGAAAACTGCTGCGAACATTCATAATGTCTGTTCCTGTTGATTTAGAGCAGAGGTGAACACAAACGCGTTGCTCTCTATTTAAATGTAAAATATTTGTAAAAAAAACTTTTAAAGTTGTACACGCATAAGCAGGTTATAATATATAGCGAGCATGTAACCTGGCTGACACAAGTTGCACTGTACTGTACTGTTTTCCTTGATAATCAGTTTTTGTCTTATCAAGCCATGATGGCAATACATGACAAACAGCAGTGAATTCTAGTTTCTATTAAATGTCTCAGCTGGTCTGGAATCACATTTAGACGTCTAGAAATGAGGTTATGCTAGAAGGAACTGCCCCAAAGCTGGTGATGCAGTGGTGGAAGAAATGTCAGGAAGCAGGATTGCAGGAGTACTGTAATGCTTTACAAAAAACATTTTCTTTGCTAAATTACCTTTTCTAATTACAAATATATTATACGTGATTTACGAGTGATTTGGCATTATTTGGCAATAAAGAGTGTAAGATACAGTGCCCTCCACAATTATTGGCACCCCTGTTTAAGATGTGGTCGTGGACTTCTAAAAATCCTCCTTTTTGTTAAACAACATAGAACCCAAATGCAAAAAAAATAGAAAAATCCAACCTTTCATTTAAGTACATTATTTTGGTGGTAAATAAATCACACATTTAGAAAAAAAAAAAACGTTGAAATCATGTGTCCCACAATTATTGGCACCCCTAACAATTCCTCAGAAAAATGTAATTGTTTTTTATATATTTTTCTGTTGTTGCTAAAGTTGGTCAGGGTATCTAGGAACTTTTAATTAGTAATTCATGACTTCCTGTATCCCTGGGGTATAAATATGACACAGAGGCCTAATTCTCTTACCCATTTCTCAACATGGCAAAGACAAGAGAACACACCATTCAAGTAAGGCAGATGTGTGCCGACCTTCATAAGTCAGGCAATGACTACAAGAAAATAGCCACTCGCCTTAACTTGCCCGTATCTACAGTCAGAGGAATCATTAAGAAGTTTAAAACAACTGGAACAGTGACAAACAAGGCTGGAAGAGGTCCCAAGTTTATCTTGCCACAACGCAAAGTAAGGAGGATGGTAAGAGAAGTAAAAAAAAGTCCTAAGCTCACTGTCACAGAATTGCATCAAAGAGTGGCATCTTGGGGTCACAAAGTCTCCAAAACAACCATCAGACGCTCTCTACATGCCAACAAGCTGTTTGGGAGGCATGCAAGGAAAAAGCCTTTTCTTATTAACACTCACAAACGTAAACGTCTGGAGTTTGCTAAGCGGTACTGGGACTTCAACTGGGAGCGTGTGCTTTGGTCAGATGAGACTAAGATTGAGCTTTTTGGCAACAAACACTCTAAGTGGGTCTGGCGTAAAACAAAATATGAGTATGCCGACAAGCACCTCATGCCCACCGTGAAGTATGGTGGAGGATCTGTGATGCTGTGGGCCTGTTTCTCTTCCAAAGGCCCTGGGAACCTTGTTAGGGTGCATGACATTATGAACGCTTTGAACTACCAGGACATTTTAAATAAAAACCTGATGGCCTCTGCCAGAAAGCTAAAGATGGGTCGTCATTGGGTCTTTCAGCAGGATAATGATCCAAAACATGTGGCAAAATCTACACAAAAATGGTTCAGCAGTCACAAACTCAAGGTCCTCCCATGGCCATCTCAGTCCCCAGACCTCAACCCAATTGAAAACCTGTGGGGCGAGCTAAAGAGGAGAGTGCATAAGAGAGGACCCAGGACACTGGATGATCTAGAAAGATTGTGCAAAGAAGAATGGTCAAAGATCCCTCTCTCTGTGTTCTCCAATATTGTGAAATGATATAATAGGAGATTAAGTGCTGTCTTGTTGGCAAAAGGGGGTTTTACAAAGTATTAACATCAGGGGTGCCAATAATTGTGGGACACATGATTCTAAATGTGTGATTTATTTACCACCAAAATAATGTACTTAAATGAAAGGTTGGATTTTTCTCTTTTTTTGCATTTGGGTTCTATGTTGTTTAACAAAAAGGAGGATTTTTAGAAGTCCATGACCACATCTTAAACAGGGGTGCCAATAATTGTGGAGGCACTGTATAAGCATAAGATATAATTCTGTTCCATGTAGAGCAGTGGTTCCCAAACCTGTTCCTGGAGACCCACTGCTCTGCACATTTTGTATGTCTCCCTTGAACCACTGATGTAAAGGACTTATTTAAAACATAAAGGCTTTTCAACTTAAATTTTTACAGGTGTGAAGAGGGAATGAGTTAGAAACTAACTAGAATTTGCTATAGTAACATATGAGACTGTCCCTTTGGGGCTTGACCGCTAAAAATGAGAAGAAAACAGTTTTTAAATACTTGGTATGTATCATCACTGGCACATCTTGTTCCCCTCACACAAGTTTGGTGACAGCGCCACCTTGTGGTTAATGTTATAAGCACTTATATTGTGTTCTAAAAACTTTGTCCTGTTTTAAATCTGCTTTTCAAAAACTAATCTTTAGAAATGTTCACATATATTTCCATTTGTGCCTTTGTAGGGCTTGACCCTATAGTATTTTATATTGACTTTTGTAAAATTGGCCTGTGGAAATTCCTTATACGGCTCCACATGGGTCCATGTGCTGTTATCAGAGAGCGAGAGTGAAGGTTTAGGAGTTTTCTAGCATATAAATGGCCCCATCATTTCTGATAAAGATTTAAAGGAAATAATACTTGTGTTTTAGTATACTTATAGTGTTGACAAACAGATGTGTTGCCCAACATGAGAGGTTGTCTAATTGGATACCTGAGAGACATCGTAGTCTTCACTGCTGTCAGTGCGTTGGCTCATGGGCTGAAGTAAGAGCTCCTGTGGTGATATTGGGCTCAAAGCCACAAACCCTCCACTGGTCCTAAAACATACAATCACAACATTATGGCATACAACCTGAAATACAATGGGCCTCATTTATCAATCTAACATAGAAATGGGAGCAGATCCGTGCGCAGAAATCATCTTATGACAGGGTGATTTACGTGTGATTCATTCGTATGCTGCCAATCTCGTCGTACGAATGATCATTCCTTAATAAATGTGGTGGTTGAACTCAATCGTAATTTACGTATCTCAAAACCTGTCGTGAGATTTGGAAAAACGCAGTTTTCGGCCGTAAGCTCGTTTCATAAATGAGGCCCAATGTAAATAATATTGTGCAAAAAACTTGAGTATGCCACACATCTGTAGAGTAATATGTACAGTCCACTACAAGGCAAGGACAGATTGCATTGTACAATACTTTGAGATAATACAGTATTTATAGTAGTAGTAGTAAGTAGTAAGTGCTTTTATAAGGAAAGTGTACAACACTCACAGGGCTGATCCAGCACTGTGAGATATCAGAGGCAGGGTGGGACTTCGCTGTAAAGCAAACAAATATGAAAAAAAAAACATTAAATTCTTATTCCTAATAGCAAACATTTTCAGAAAAATATTTTTTTTAGGATTTTAAATCATTTTAATAAAAAATGTGTAGCTTGCTGTAAGTGTGAGAAAAATAATGGTATCCTGAGAAAATACATAAATATTAAATAAATATTGGTAGCACTTTACAGTACGTGTACTTTCCTGGTACTTATATGGTAACTATGTTGTACTTACAGACTTATGTGCAGTAACACAAGGTACTTACTTTGACGCACATACATGGTAATTACAAGTAACCATTTTTGTACTTACCAATGGTACATACATAGTACTGTAACTAGCTCTTACCTTTGTGAGAAAAATTGTGAGGTAATAACAGGTACTTTATTATAGTGTACGTATATGGTAACTGATAAAAAACATCACTGTACTTACAAATTTTAAATAGATGGTGCGTATGTAGTACTTACAGGCAGTAATAACAGGCTCTTTTATAGTGTACATACATAACTAATAACAAACATTACTGTACTTACAAATGTTATATAGATTGTATGTATGTAGTACTTACAGGCAAGTGTGCAGTTCGCTTGTGATTTTTTAAACCTTTATTGTGTCGTTAATATGGCGGTTGCTAACAAGTTGCTAAAAGCGACTACTTGGCGGGGACGTTAGATGTCATCGTGTATATAAATCTCACAAATGATGCAACATGGGCACAAATCTAATTAAATAATTGTTGGGAATGAATTCAACAGAAAAATAACTTACCACGGAACGCTTTTTTAATAAAGTTTGAGAAAGTTGGTGACGTTGATATCGAGCGACTGTAACCGGTCCTACTCGCGTCTGCTCCGAGCGGGTCTCGAACCGGGTCGGTCCGGCATGAGAGTCAGTGCTCTAACAAGGATGCTAAAGAACGCAGCCTCAAGCATCTGTCGCTAGAGAATCTCTTGAGGTCGGGGAGTGAGGTTTACACACTGCACAGCTCTTCACTAGCTGGCCTCCATTACACAACCATAGCGTAGTCTGTTTATAGCCTTGTGTTAGCTTTTTACTTCTGCCGCTTGTATTTAGGCTTTTAAATATTGAAATGTATTGTCCTCATGGTAGATATGGTAGATTTTACATAGAACCTAATATGAAACAGATGTAACTACTTCATAGAGCGAGGTTAGTTCTTAGCAATTATAGCATTCTGCTTGCTTGTAGCTAGTAGGTTCTGTCAGTCACCAGCTGGAGTGCCTGCTTGCTCCACTAGAGTGCACTCTCCACTACATCTGAACTTTACACATTGCACTACACTTCCCATAATCCATTGCTGGATACACCTGTGTCTTGTTATCTGTTGCACTTCTGTCTATATATACCCGGTTCACTCAGTCACTTATTGCCAAGTCTTGTTTGTGTTAACTGCATTTCTGAGCATTGTTTACTGTGTTGGATTACCCTGTTTTTGGATTTGTATTGTTCTTTGTGTACCTTTGCTGCCTGCCTCGACCTATGCCTGCGACTACGCTTTTGATCGTTTGCTGCCTGCCCTGGATTTGTTGCCTGTCTTGTACCTGTTATCTTCAAATAAAGCTGCATTCACCCTCCTAGTTTTGGAGCAGTGTTCACTGCAGGTTTAAAATTGGTTCTCTTAATTACAAAGGTGTAAGATGTTGTCATGGTACAAGGATGCTAGTATGGTCAACTGCACTGGTACTTACCTCGAAGTATTCAGTATCTTTACAAGATTGTACTCTCCAAACAGCAGCGCTGAAAACATGTGCATTAACTGCTACATACATTCACTGGTATGTCCATGGTAATTGCATGGAAATATAACTGTAAAATAAATTGTAGCATTTTACACAACCCTTACATGGGAGTTATCAGGTACCATATACGTACACTATTATTAAGTACCTGTTATTACCTCGCAATTTTCTTAACGTAAGAGCTAGTTACCATGTTTGTACCATTGGTAAGTACAAAAATGGTTACTTGTAACTACCATGTATGTGAGTCAAAGTAAGTACCTTGTGTTAATGCACATAAGTCTGTAAGTACAACATAGTTACCATATAAGTACCAGGAAAGTACACGTACTGTAAAATAAAGTGTTACCTAAATATTAACCCAACAAACACATCGTGAGCACTAATGATATGGTCATGATATACCTGTGCCTCCACCTGTTGCCTCAACTTCTTGGCTTTGCTCTGCTTAAAGTAATCCATGATCATCATTGAAGCATAAATTTTTCCAACGGTCATGTCCGTGTCTAAAGACAAAAAAACAAACAAACACACCTGTGAATTAGCACTGTTTCCACCCATCTGTAATAAAGGACTGGATTGCTCATTAAGTCACAATATTAAAGCCTATGTTCTACCATGTTGGTATGCCCAAACATTCTATTAAATGAATAGGGAGTTGTCATTTTCATGATCAAACGGTACCTTACCATTCACCGCTTTTGTATTCATAGTATTCCAGTACATTTTTACAATGCAAATGTCTTAAGCATGTAAATGGTTATTATTTTTCCATCTTATTGGATATTGAGTGAGTTACATTAATCTTCATTTCTTACAGTACATTATCACGGACAAGACACTGACCTCAACATATGACATATGCGCTCATTCTGAAATCTAAATACAGACTGTAGGCTATACGTTCTTAAAGTCTCAAAGCTTTATTTCTACACGTTTACACATATGCCATTACAACATCAGTCACCTTAATGATTTCTATAAATCTCTATTTTACCTGAAATAAACAAAAATACTGCAGGGCGGGCTCCAGACTGCGACTAAAACGGTCGCATTTGCGACCAAAAATATTAATTTGTGAGCAATATGTTTGCAGAGATCGCCACTTGCTATCATGCAAGTTTTTTATAAAGTGTTTCGAATGGAAGCGCCCCACTTTAAAAGAAAAGCCAGTCCACACTCGGTGTACCAATGCTCGATGAGGCAGCACAGAATACGCGCCCGCACGCAGATCTCCGCAGAAAACATCCACGGATTTTAGCGCTTGTCATTGACAAGTATAACCTAACGTTATACACACACAACGTGAGCACTTTACTATATGCGGTGTTTGCTGTGACGGGTTTTAATGAGCCCGAGGAAAAACAATGTGATATTTGAGACATTTAAACGAAACTAACCACGGAGAAGATTGTCTGTTAAGAAGACAGCACTGGATCATTTCAAATCCATTCACAGCAAGAATAAACGACAGGTGAATTATCTTAAAGAGTACATTCCACGAGATCATAAACAATACATTTTATGCATTGTGTAATGTTGCCATGTTTGAAAGTAAGCAGTCTGTTAAAGTTGTAAATCCGAAGGTGAACGAATAACAAAGTTATTAGCTTGTAAAAATGGGAGTAGACTCTGAATCACGCGAATGAGTCGTGACCCGTCCGAGTCTTTAACCTCCGTGTAGCTACAAATAGTCCCCGCCTGCCCGCGAAAACATGAACACGCGCTAAACCAATCACAGCAGACTAGACCATCTGACCAATCACAGCAGACTATGCTAGCGGAAAGGCGGGGATTAGACCGATGAATCGCGGAACGAATCATTTGAGAGTCAGTCAAGAATTAAGGTAATAACAACGGACTATTATTACGAAATAGTGTTTTTACACCATGTATGTACATAAACCTGTTGTAGGACATTCCATAAACCAAAGTAGACCCTTAAAAATCACAAGCTATTTACTCTTTAAATAGCTCTTTAGTTATCTTTACATTGTGTTGTGAACATGGCGATAGTGTCCTTAATACACAATAAAATCATCAATATAAGTTAACTTAACAAGCCCTTTCGTTTTACTTCAAACTCTATAAACAATAAAATGTATACTTTTCATACAGTAAATATAATATATAAATATGGTCTTGACATGCACATTTTCTGTTAGTTAAAATGAATTCAAGAGTCATTTGGTCTGGTGTATTCAGAGTTTAAACAGTCTTAGCATCAATCAATAACAAAGGTTCTCTGCTTCTTTTTAAATAACCAGAACCAAATCTGCTGTCATCTGCATTTAAATGCTTAGATAGGAAGCATTTTAAGACTATCTGAACACATTTACACATATTTATGTTTGTGTAAAAATGTAAAAACATTTAAAACTATTTCGTGGAATTCTGCAGATTATTCTTAAATGTTAGGGCGGAATTAACAAAAAAAGTCTATGAGAGGGAAGATGTACACACAACATAATAACTAAAAGTATGTGATTTAAAAATGTAAATTCATATTATCTGGCTCTTAAAAAAATAATTTGGCGCCTGCTTTTTTCCCCTATAGGTATAACAAAACGTGTCTACTGGCTAAAGAGCATACCACAGGAACTTCGGGTTAATCAGGTGAGTTTAATTCCAAACACAGGTAAAGTTACGACAAGACCGGACAGTGTACTGAACAAAAGTGACAACTTAAATACATGTGCAAACACAGAACAGGAAATAGAATATTTTACATGGTTATTTTGACTTTAAGTCAATGACGTCGTCTGTCCGTTGGGAATACCAATATGGCGGCGCGATAGTGGTGTTACATTCGTGAACGAATCGTTCTTTTTGAACAAATCTTTTAAGTGAACGAATTGTTCTCGTTCACGAAATGCAATGACTTTCTCGTTCGCTGAAATATCTTCCTTGAGCACAGAGCGTCTTGACTTAAAAGAGTGTCTAAAGCACGAGCCAATGGCGTTTAAGTGTGAGCTTTGACAGAGCATATGATTGGTTGAATGTACTGAACGAATACGCCCTTCACTGAACGAGCTGCTGTTTGAGTCTGAACGAGAGAGATCTCGTTCGTACATGAACGAAAAGACCTGCTGCTTCTCGTTCATGAATGACACGAGCGATCAGTCATCTCGTTCGTGAACGAACTGAACTAACTGGTACATATCGTCCATCATGAATGAAATGAACGAGAGTGTACAGGGTAGGTCGGTCATTTAGCATGCGAGTCTCGTTCAGCAATCAGTAGGATGCAAAGCACAGTTACAGGTGGCTACTGTGCACGCATCTTTATTTAAAATACATAAACTTCACGTTTACCATAATCCCAGATTTATGAATGTGTAAAGAACCAAACAATTAACTTTTTAATTATGCAAGAAAATTTTGCTTTGGTCACCTGAACCACTTATTTAGACTTATTTTATTTATTTAATGAATAAATTAGAGACACATTTTAATAAAGCCATCAGTTTTGCGTTCAGAAATAGCCTACGTTCGTTACATAACACTCTTTTTCGCCATTCGTTCAGTGAACGAATCTGAACGAATCATTTTGGTGAACGAACTGAAAAAGAACGAATCACTCAAATGAGTCAAAATTCCCATTACTACGGCGCGATCACTTCCGGTGGCTTCACCTCGTGCCGTTGGCTTAGCGTTCTATTCTATCCAGTCATTATATAGATCAGTGGGTCTCACCTTGTTATATCAGTGTAATGACATGATAACTCATCAGGAACGGTCCACTCAATATAAAGTGTAAAACAGTCACAACTTACTGAACTTATCCTGTGTAACACTTATACACTGTTATAACACAACAGGCTCTGTGATGACTGGATGGCAAATTCCGCTGTGGGATCCAACCAAACATTGTGAATTTGCATTCTGATTCCTGTTCAGAAAGAAACCTCATACCCACTGCATTACGCCTGTCTCACACATTCTCTGTTGGCAGTGTGCATACGGTGCATATTTTTTATGTGCCCATGTTAAAAGCAGTGGCGGCTGGTGGGTAAATGTTCCAGAGGAGTCTGAGGCATCAACAGAAATTTGTTTCTTTGATGATAACTATTGAACTATTTTCTGCTAAGTATGCCTCTAGTTTTTTATCACTTAAAAAAGAATTCATGGCCTCAGTAAATATAGATTAATAAAATGCTAATTTTACAAAAAAAATTTAGTTTTGCACATTAATTCATTTCTCGCTATAATGTTACAAAATATATCGAGTTTGCGGTTTGCTTAAAATAATGAGTCACGATCCTGTCTGTGTTTCCCCTGTCTAGTTAGACTTTTAGTTTGTACCGTTTGAGTTCCTGTTTTCTGTATCCTGTTGTAGTCCCTTTGTTCATTGGTTCCCTGTGATTGTCCTCCTAGGTGTGTCTTGTTATCCTGTTAATGTTCATGTATTTAAACCCTGTGTTTCTAGTGTTCCTTTGTCAGTCGATGTTTCTTGTTCCTGGTTCCCTGTTTTCACTGTGTTTATGTTTTGTTTTGTTTTCGTGTTATTATTAAAACGTACTGCACTTGGATCCGTTGCCTCGCCTTCCTTTGTCCTCATCACAGCAACAAGGAATTTTGAGTAAATTAACATGAATCTGGTAATTTTTTAAGATTTGGTCACACAGAACTTGACAGGATTTTAGGAGCACTGGCGGCCATTTTCTGGGGTGAGTAAACAAAACTTAAATGTAAATCCTATCAAATATTGTGAAGATACACTTTTCTTGTATCTTCTTGTGTCTTAAATAAGCTAGTCTCCTACACATGAAATGTACATTGTTAACCGTGTGTGCACGATGGCAGCTCCAACTTTTGTGAGAAGAAATTGTATTTTATAAAAACATTGTATTTTTGTACAAAACATTGATAATTGTGATTGGCAACTTTTATGACGGCATGAAACAAAGCTGGTAGTTATATTTGCCGTCCGGGTCCGTGAGTTTTTAAGTTTCAATATAACACAACACGCCACATTAACACAATAAATTGGAGTAAGTTAAGTGTGCCTAAAAGAGCACAAAGCCACAATCGTTTTATCTTAAACCTTTCGTCTGTGAGTTTTGAATTACGTAACCCTTTGGTATGAGCTTGTACACTCAATTTTTTTATTAAATACACTTTAGATCAAACTCATAAAAAATAGACTCATGTTATAAAATATAATTGAGTTGGTCCAACTTAAATTTCCCAGCTAACAAAAGTCCCCATCATGGTGGTGATCAGTGTTTCCTTGAGTTGGGCTCTTGACCCTTGACTTTCATATATACGTTTTGTAGCGTGCTGTAATCGTGTGCTTTTTACATACATTTGTTGTGGTAATGCAAATGTGTGTGTAAGGTGAAGCAAATGATGTTGGCTGTTGGTTGTTGAATTGCCATCATTAGCTACATTTACATGGACACATCAGATTACATTTATTCAGATTGTGCAATCCGAATGTAGTGTTTACATGAAAGGTAAATAAAGTGATCTGATTGATGTGCGTGTTTATATGTGGCAAGCTTCAAATCCGATTCATATACACGACCAATCTGTGACAGCGTGTACCCGAGTGTGATTTAAATATACTGATCAAGTTAGGTTTACATTAAAACTGTGTCCCAACAGTGAAGACTGACATTTCATGTAATATGCTTATCTGTACTTGCATGTGACAACACGTATGCTTGTTTTGGTTGCCCTGGTTACGACAATGACACAGAAGTCTTAAGGGGCGTTCACATTATAACAATAACTATAACGTTAACTTTTTTAATTTACATCAGCTAACGAAAACAATAATATTATATTTATTTTAAGCTTGTGTGCTGCAGTGTTGCCAGTCACTAAAATGAATGTAGATGACTTGCTAATGATGCTTTCGTTTTCATTCTCTCTGAAGGCTAAAGGTGTGCTTGTGTCCAGGACGTAAAGCACATATTATTGTTAACCCCGCTATTCTCCAAAAAGAAGAACAATTCCTAAATTAATTTTCAAAACATTATTTTTATAGTCAGCTTCCTTGTTCAGTAGTCAGGGCACCGATCAGGAAGTCAGACATTTTAAGGGCTGTCTCATCGCAAAATCCTTCCAGTGCACTGAAACGTTTGTTCCCTAAAAATTCTCACAATGCAACACAAAAACCAGTGAGCAATGAACATTGATGCTTCCAATGTTACCTTACCGGAAATCCCGTGAAATTTTTTGAAGCCGAAATAGCACGAGCCAACTCAAAAAACTTCAGGAAATGTGCTAGAATTTTAGTTTAAAGCTGCCGTATGAAAAATCTCTGCTAGAGGGCACACATTTCAAACAATACCAACAGTGTAGCTTGATGGAGCATGGAATGATGGGAACTGTCGTTTTCAACTCCACCACTGATGATAATCAATCAGATAGCAATGAGAAACTGCGTGATGCTCAATTTGTTTGCAACACCTTGTTGAACTCACTGTTACGGCATAAAGCTGAGTTTTAATGCATGTACTGTAGTCAGAAGAAAATATTATTTGAATGGAGCTAAGCCAAGTCATCTTTTAGCCCTTAGACTAAGGCATAATACATCATGCGGAACATTATCGATATATGCTAAAACATTTTAACAATGTCTTCACAACTTTCTGTGCTTTGAGTGTACAGAAGCATCATGGCCATTCAAACAGCACAGTGCCCCCACAGTTTTTTTTACCCGCATTTGAGATGTGAAAAAGAACAAAAAAAGGTAGGATCAAATGTTTTGGTGTTGTTTAAAAGCAGTGGCTCTGTTCTTTCATTTGATATATTGTATATTTATCAAAGAAAATATTCTGGGGCTATAAAAGCAAAAATGATAAAAATGCTGACGCTGATTGGCAACTTACTTAAATGCTGGCAGAGAAAGAGTTAATGTTAATGCATTTAATGGAAATAACACTTCAATGATAGTTTTGCTAGATTTTTGCTTGAATATCTTAAACATATAAGAAGACCTGGTAATTACCTTTATTGATGGGTACCAGCAGATCCAAAGTTTTTTGTGAGAGATGTGGCCATATAAAACTTATCTCCTTCTGCAGTTCCATGTCTAACTGAACCCGATCCTCTCCACCTGAAAAGGGACATGCTTAAAATATTGAATTTTGATAAATAATTAACAATTTCAAGTACAGACATGTAAACTAAAACAAAGTGGCAAAACATACACTTGAAATAAGCTTTGTGTCACATTTCTAATTGAGCAGCATTATACATTAATGACTACAATTTAAAGAGATAGCTCACCCAAAAAATAAAAATCCTGTCATCATTTACTCCCCTTTGAGTTGTTCCAAATCTGTATAAAGGAAGGAAAATTACTTCATAATTTTTTTTTATTCTGCTGAACATAAAATGAGATATTTTGAAGAATGTAGGACAGCAAAATGTTCTGGGGCACTTTTGACTACCATTGTCATTTTCCCTACTATGGTAGTCAATGGGGTCCAAGAACTGTTTGGTTACAAGCATTCGTCCAAATATCTTTTTCTGTGTTTAACCAAACAAAGACATTTATACAGATTTAGAACTAGACAACTAGAGTTAATGGATATATATCATGACATAATTCAAATGTTTGGGTGAACTATTCTTTTTGGGCTAATTCGTGTACTCTGCCATCTTAAGCCACATCCACACAAAGCTTTCCCTATCCCATCTTTTATTCCCCTCATTCTCTGCAAACACGGGGTGATGACATTATCGTTTTAGAAAATATATGGATCGGCTGTACACATGGAAACGCAAGGGTGTCATTTTCAGATGATCCACTCTGGGACCTGGTTTAAAAAAAGAGCGGTTTCAGGCTCCCAAAATGCTGTATCTGTCTTGATGAAACGTATTCATGAGATTTTAATGAAAATCCCAAAATATGTAATTTGGTGAAAAATTATTTTTCTAAATATCTGTCACATTCCTCTACCTAAAGATTGTTAATGGTGTAGGGGATATTACAGTAAAGACCCGTAGACCAGTTGAGTAAAAAAAAAAAATGAAGACCAGGAGTCAGGAATTCAATCAATCAAATAAAGTTTACTGGAGAACAATTGTTTGTAGTTTTGCCAGTAGAAATCAGCTTCAGCACCCACAAGGAGTTCCACAGGCTGACCTGCCTTTACATCAAGATGCAATAATATTTATACTAACATGGTCAACTAACTTGCGTCATCACTTAGACCTATCACAATCACATGGTTGGTTTTCAATAGATAATAACTTCCACAAGAACACAAAGTTCTCAAACATCTCTAGTGTCATGAGAGAAGACATCTGGTTCTATAGATTATCCAGGGTGACAGGCAAACAATATAGAACTAGTTAAAACAGTGTCACAAGGCCAGTAGGTCTTTGGCCGTTGTATCCATCTTGTGATTCTCCACTCGTCCTTAATTCCCTGAAACAATACAAACACACACACACCAAACCCCTCAAGGCAAGAGAGCTTAGACTGCGTGCTAGCAGAAGATGTCTTTAAACATGATGATAAGATGTCCTTCATATAGTCACAATGACCCACTAGGAAGAGAGGCCTAAGCATTCAGAGACTAACAGTAAATTCCTTTAGTAACATCTACTTTCTATTGTTAATATCATAATCAGAAATAAAATAGACAAAATATTGATTTATTATAACTCATACTCAAATCATCTATTTCAAATAGGATAATGCTGATTAATAAATGATTAGTATCACAACCATAAAAGGATATATATATATATTGAAGATGGAGCCACGGAAACCCGTCCCTTCAATGGGTTGTGAACATAACCAGTCAGAGTACTGTTTAATCCCTCTAGTGTTCAGTTATAAGAAAGTTAAGTCTCAGTTTTTAATGTTAAGGTAAATGTAGGTGTTTTGAAGAAGGAAGACACATGCAGTCTCCCAATTCGCCTACTTGTACTATGCACTAAAAGTATGTACTGTTTCTCTTATGCAAAAGTATATACATTTTAGTGTGTAGCAAAACAATATGCACGCACTGGGACATACTAACAGGACACGGAAGTGGCCGTTGTTGCCTAGACAACATTGTGGCCAATAACTGTCACACACATCAACATACATTTCTTCTTTCCATTTAAGTATTTATTCATACATTATTTCATAACACTTTACAATAAGGATACATGAATAATCATGTACTAAAATCTGAATTAATACTTATTTCCACATGAACTAATGATGAGTGAAGAAATGGACTAATCAAGAACTAATAAAGGGCTAAATTTACCGGAGTCATGATGATTCATGTATTAATACTGCCCAGGTTAAAATGACCAAATTTATCATGCATCTTTATGTCATGACTTTACTTGAAGGGGCCCGTGATGATTCATTCACTATTAACTAACCTTTTACTGACATTAGCTCCTAAACTATTAATGCATCTTTAGGTCAATTTGTGATTATAAACTTATAAACATAAATTAAATTATAATCTAGTGCACTTAGTAAATAAAGGTAAAGATCAGGAACTTGAACCTGTTTTTAGATGTAACGAAGCTACAGAGTGGCATGTTAAAGGAAAAACAGCATAAAAACATTTAAAATATCAAGTTAATTTAGTACATTTATGTACAGTCACATAGTCTACTGTTTATGTTTTTGCCCCACTCTCCAAAACATGTGTTACGATTGGTAGACAGGAAGACAGGAAGCGGATCCAAGTGCAGTTTTAAACATTTAATATAATACACAGAATGAACCAAAAACCTACAAAAACAAGACAGAGGAACGGAGTAACACTAATAACGATCGACAAAAGACAACTGAAACACAAGGGCTATATATACACAGATGAAGGGACAAACAGGAAATGAGGCACAGCTGAAACAGGTTGACAATGACGAGACACAAGGCATGATGGGATATGAAGTCCATGACAAAAACAAGGCAGAAACACTAAACAACGAGGCGCCCTAAGGTGGCGACCCGAGGCGCTGGCCCTAGGGCGTTACATAGCCCCCCCCCTAAGGGCGGATCCCAGACGCCCTTAATAAAGTCCAGGAGGGTGGTGAAGCGGAGGTGGAACCGGGGGCGGGACGGAGGGCCAGGTCCGTGGAGCTGAGGCGGAGGCAGGTCAGGCGGCCATGGAGGCGGAGGCAGGTCAGGCGGCCATGGAGGCGGAGGCAGGTCAGGCGGCCATGGAGGCGGAGGCAGGTCAGGCGGCCATGGAGGCCCACGGGCCTGACTCAGCTCGGGGACTGACTCACCGGCCGACTCTGGACTGGACTCACCGGCCGACTCTGGACTGGACTCACCGGCCGACTCTGGACTGGACTCACCGGCCGACTCTGGACTGGACTCAGCAGGGAGCTCAGAAGCATCCTCCAGAGCAGCAGAGCAGAGCACAGCCCAGACACACCCTAAGGCTGCAGCCATGATTGGCAGAACTGCCTCAAGGGACAGCGCCACAGGAACAGACACCTCTGGGACAACCTGACTTGGGACCCTGGAGAGACCAGCCGACTGCACAGACGCTAGAGGAGTGTCCTCCAAACTGGAGATCAAAACCTTGAACCTGGAAACGGCCATCTTGCGAGCGGGCTCTGGACTGGCGGCCATCTTGCGAGCGGGCTCTGGACTGGCGGCCATCTTGCGAGCGGGCTCTGGACTGGCGGCCATCTTGCGAGCGGGCTCTGGACTGGCGGCCATCTTGCGAGCAGCGGGCTCTGGACTGGCGGCCATGACGATTGGAGACGCTGGCTTGGCGGCCATGACGACTGGAGACGCTGGCTTGGCGGCCATGACGACTGGAGACGCTGGCTTGGCGGCCATGACGACTGGAGACGCTGGCTTGGCGGCCATGACGACTGGAGACGCTGGCTTGGCGGCCATGACGACTGGAGACGCTGGCTTGGCGGCCATGACGACTGGAGACGCTGGCTTGGCGGCCATGACGACTGGAGACGCTGGCTTGGCGGCCATGATGACTGGACTGGCCACCATCAGCTTACTGCCCCCCCCAAAAAAATATTTAGGGGAAGCCTCCACCGTAACCTCACCCATGGTGAAGGGAGCTTTGTTCTGTGCCAGGACCTGTTGGATGTAATTAGAAAAACTCCCTTGAGGATCAGAACTGGGTAACTGGGTGCAGAGAGGTGCATTTAGACTTCGACGGTAAAAAACAATGAGCGACTCATCTGGAAAGTCTGTTTGAAGGGAGAGATCAAAAAAGTCCTGGGTATGATCCTCAAGGGAGTGACAGTCCTGGCGCAGCATAAGCAGACGAGCTCCTGGGGGCCATTCCACTGCTGGATCCATGTTAGGGTCGATCGTTCTGTTACGATTGGTAGACAGGAAGACAGGAAGCGGATCCAAGTGCAGTTTTAAACATTTAATATAATACACAGAATGAACCAAAAACCTACAAAAACAAGACAGAGGAACGGAGTAACACTAATAACGATCGACAAAAGACAACTGAAACACAAGGGCTATATATACACAGATGAAGGGACAAACAGGAAATGAGGCACAGCTGAAACAGGTTGACAATGACGAGACACAAGGCATGATGGGATATGAAGTCCATGACAAAAACAAGGCAGAAACACTAAACAACGAGGCGCCCTCAGGTGGCGACCCGAGGCGCTGGCCCTAGGGCGTTACAACATGTGTAATTGGAGGACCACCACTAATCCATCAGCACCAGCATGACAGATGCTATATCAGAAGTAATAATAGTGTGATAACATTGTACTTTGTTTGATATGAATTATCATGTACAAAGTACGCAGCGTTGTTTATTAAAGGGGAGATTTGTTAAGTTTTACCTCCAGGTGTTAATTAATACATTAACTAACAAACATGTACTAACATGTAGTTAACCTGGGCTGTATTAATACATGAATCATCATGACTCTGGTATTTGCTAAGTTTAGCCCTTTATTAGTTATTGATTAGTTCATTTCTTTACTCATCATTAGTTAATGTGGAAATAAGTATTAATTCAGATTTTACTACATGAATAATTATTCATGTGCCCTTATTGTAAAGTGTTACAGTTTCATAAGTAATGTTTACTCTATAATTATATTTATTAATATCCGCCTACTCGTGGTGAGTTGTGGGTAATATCAGCATCGTTCTGCACTTTAAATTTCTACTCGAAGTAGTAGACCACCCGGGAATGTTTGGAATACTATTTTCAACATACCATGATTTTGGACATACTAATTCTATTTTCGAATACTATTTAGGACGGATAGTATGCGAAATGGGACGCAGCAACACTCAAGTAACAGCTCTCAACCCAGTCAGTCACAACCCACACCATCCCCAGACGTCTGATCACACACACCTGAGAGTCATCATCCCACTAATCAAGGACTGAAGAAATATTAGGTGTGTTCACATCTTGCCGCAATTCCCATAATTCCCCAAACATGTTAAAAGCATTTATGCCCTTAGAGAGTTTTCTAAGAGCTATGACTTGTACCATGTGACTGTTGCAACATTGTGCAGAACTACAGAAAACTCACAGTTCGAGGACATAAACAGCTATGAGTAGCCTGTCACATGGGTTCATCTCAACAGAACAGTTATTATGTGGTCGTGCACATTGTCATGTCATGTTTCACGAGGTCATCAAGTGCGGGTGGCAGATCTTTTTCTACCTAATTAAAAAAATATGGACAAACTTGAAGTAATATAAAAATAAAAAAGCAAAAAAGACTTACGAAGCACTATATTAATTTGATTTATGTACTTAATTTTTACCCCTGACATAAACTGTTATTGTTTTCAAATTATACCCTAAGTTATATTTTATGTAATTGTTATTTTCTTTTCTCTGACATTTTTTTTGTGTATGTTTGTACAAATTTTGTACTCTTTTGTACTAGGCCTATAATAAAAAATCATTCATTATTTCATTTACCCAATATAACAAAAAGGTAACAATTTCATTTTTTATTTTAACATATTTGCTTTTTTATTTTGAGAAACTAATGGAAAAATTATGTTCGTTCTGTGACACTGCCAGAATGCAGATTTTAATATCTGAATTTGAAAACGGCACAAAAATAACCAGTTTCTCCTACAATTTAAATTAAGTGATGCTAAAATTGTCTTCTATGATGTGGAAACTAAACAAAACATCTTTGTTAGACACTCAGTATTTCCTTATCCTTTAAGAATAGTCATACAAGTTTGGGATGACATGATGACAGAATTTCACATTTTAAGCACAAAACCACATATCTAACCTCTAGCAATTTTGATTTCCAGTGCCGTACGAATCAAAGACAAGAGTGTTGATGTAAAGTGAACCGTCATGTCCTCGTCCACTGGCATATTCATCAACACTAGTCTCTGTAAAGAAAAAAGAACAACATGAATGCAACTATGAACTATCTAAAATGCCCAGGCTTTCAGATGATACTATAATTATGCAAAATGAAAATGTGTGCTGTAACAGTCAGATTCAAATCCACAGACTATTATTCAAAAAGTGTTGCTAATTTACCTTAAGGTATATTTTGCTAATCTTCTGAAGTCTTGCAATAATATCATTTTCTTTACTCTCTTTATTTCTTTTTTATTATTAAGGAATTTTATAGTCTGTTTATTTAACAACATGTTTTCGTAAAGCTTCTTTGAAACAATGCACATTATATAATACTTCATGATTAAATATACCCCTATGTTAATAAAGATAAAATCACAATCCAATAAATAATCCATCCAAAACAGATAAACATTATTTTACCTTGTAAGCAATTTTGGCAGGACATTTCTTTCCCAGTCCAAGAGGTGGAGACATGTGAGTTAGCATCTCATACATAGCAGTGTAGTGAATACGGCCACTAAGGGAAAAAACAAGGCAAAGCAATTTGAAATGTATTCATTCTCAAGTGAAGGGACTTTATAATGCACATTTCACTTTCTCCAAACACTAATGCAGGTGATGATCTAGTACATAATCTAATTATGAAAGTATTCACCCTCAAGTAAATACATTTGACAAAATTCTTAGCATAAATTATAGCTTTAAATATAACTGGGGATGTCTCAGTGAGCTTTGCAAAACCAATAATCTCGAAATTGAGATTTGTACATCATCTAAAAGTATATATAAGCTATAGGAAAAAGGCTTTCTATTGATATATGGTTTGTTAGGATAGGAATTATTTTGGCTGAGGGTGCAAAAAAAAGTTAATTCCCAAAGAGCGGACGGCAGCGAGTGAAGTTTGTAGGCGTATTTCCATTCATGTTAACAATTTTGCTGCATTCATTCCCAAAAATAAGTTTTGATATATTAACGGTAGGAAATTTTCTAACTATCTTCATGGAACATAATGAAAATAATTTTGACCCATGTAATGTATTTTATTACTACACAGCAAAATTTGTTTTAGTGTGTAAAATTCAGTGTTGTAATGCAAAAATATTTTTAATTAAAAAAAAAAAACATCACACATAAATCATTCAGACATCAAGAATCAGTGTATGAATCTCAACAGTGGTGACAATCAACATAAGAAAGCTTTGTGCTGCAATGCATGCTGGGTAACAGCATAGAACAGGACTCATCCATGACTCCCAGCATGCATTGCAGCATGAGTAAACAATACTACTGAACTTTACATTTGTCACCGTTGTTGAGATTCATGATGTCTTAAAGATTCAAACGAGAAGTCTTTCCCCAGATTTCGCACAAGATTAAATTAAGAATGCAAAACAAAAACAAAAAAGAAAACAACCAAAACAATAAATTCAGCTCAAAATAGTTCATGAATCACCATCTACAGAAGAAGATAATTCAGCTTCTGTTCAGCTGTTATCAATGTGCTTCAGAAACACAATATTATAGCTGAACAAAATAAATTTAAAGATAAATCAGTGTAAGAGCCCCACTAAATGAAACACTGATCACTGTTCTGGTTTTTGTTCTTATTGTTGATGTTTTCTTCAGTGATTGTGTTTGTTAACAGCAGGTGTTTATCATTAATAATTCAATCATCACATTAATTAATCACCTTCATCATCTCATTAATAATTAATTTCCTACATTTCTGTAAGGAAATCAGAGCTGTAACCACCATAGATATACAAGAAAACATGACTGGGGTCCTTACTGAGGTTTTGTTCCCAATGAAGTCCTTAAGCAAGGAAAGTTATTCCTGTAAACAACATTATAACTAATATTCCAATGGTGGTGTGAACGGTTTGTGCTTACCATGCTGCTCGGTCATATTCTCCCCAGATGCGCACAAACTCATCCAGATGGTGAGGTCCAAGAATGGAGGAGTCTCGAGTCAAGTACTCAAAGTTGTCCATAATCACAGCCACAAACAGATTCAGCATCTTAAGATAAAAAAAGAATGTGCCAATATAAATAAGTAGTTGTTGGAAAACACCATACAAGGAGGGTCCATGAATAATCATGTAATAATAGTAATAATTAATTACTACTTAATTAATACACAGCAAAATCCCCAGAGTTAAATGAACTCTGCTCATATGGGTCCAATCTACATAGAGTTAAAGTAACACTGAAGCAGAGTTAAAGTTAATGAGATGATGAAGATGATTAATTATGTGATGATTGAATCATTAATGATAAACACCTGCTGTTAACAAACACAGTCACTGAAGAAAACATCAACAATAAGAACAAAAACCATAACAGTGATCAGTGTTTCATTTAGTGGGGCTCTTACACTGATTTTATCTTTAAATTTATTTTGTTCAGCTATAATATTGTGTTTCTGAAGCACGTTGATAACAGCCAAACAGAAGCTGAATTATCTTCTTCTGTAGATGGTGATTCATGAACTATTTTGAGCTGAATTAAATTGAATTGTTTTGGTTGTTTTCTTTTTTGGCTTTGTTTTGCATTCTTAATTTAATCTTGTGTGAAATCTGGGGGAAAATTTCTCTTTTGAATCTTTCAGACATCAAGAATCAGTTCATGAATCTCAACAACAGTGACAAAAGTAAAGTTCAGTAGTATTGTTTAATCATGCTGCAATGCATGCTGGGAGTCATGGATGAGTTCTGTTCTATGCTGTTACCCAGCATGCATTGCAACACAAAGCTTTCTTATGTTGATTGTCACCACTGTTGAGATTCATACACTGATTCTTGATGTCTGAATGATTTATGTGTGACATTTTTTAATTGTTACAAATATTTTTGCATCACAACATTGAATTTTACACACTAAAACGAGCAATATTAAGTATGTAACTGACTAAATGTATTTTTAGAAGTTCAGTACAGTGCCATTTACTATCAGTAAGCAGTGTTAGGCTGTTATAAATGTGCTTTAGAAACACATTTCAGCTGCACAAAACAGTTCAAATAAAAATCCATGTGTAAGAGCCCCACTTAAGGAAACACTGATCACTGTTAGTGTTACGATGGAGGTTCCTGCATTCCCCTCCGCTCACCACCAGATGGAGCCATCACTGGAATACTGATTCTGATTTGGACTACAACTCCCACATATCTGGTACTGATTACCTGCACACCTGAAGCTCATCTGAGAGACCTATTTATACAGGCCAAGACTCTCTCTCAGTGCAAAGTATTGCTATGGTGAACATTTCTGAGAGTATATGCAAATGATCCAGAATGCTGCTGCACGTCTGGTCTTCAATGAGCCCAAGAGAGCACATGTCACACCTCTGCTCATCTCTCTACACTGGCTCCCAGTAGCGGCACGCATTAAGTTCAAGGCACTGGTGCTTGCTTACAGAACAGCCACTAACACAGCACCCATCTACCTCAACTCTCTCTTACAGACCTACATCCCCTCCAGAAGTCTGCGCTCTGAAAACGAGCGGCGCCTCATTGTTCCTTCACAGAGAGGCATGAGATCCATCTCGAGGACATTTTCTTTCTCCGTTCCCTGCTGGTGGAATGATCTTCCTGTTTCCATCAGGACGGCTGGATCAATTTCACAATTCAAAAAACAGCTGAAGACCCACCTCTTCCATGAGCACTTACCTGTCTCATAATATATATATAAAAAAAAAATTCTACCTCTATTTTTCCTTTCCTAATGTTCTCTATATACTTGCTTATACTATCTTGAGGTTGTATCTGAAACTTTGTATTACTAGCACTTCTCGTGAATATTGCTTACTTAGACGAATCGCTTGCTGTTTTCCTCAATTGTAAGTCGCTTTGGATAAAAGCGTCTGTCAAATGAATAAATGTAAATGTAAATGTAAATGTATATGCCGGTGTTGCCGTCCAGTGTTTGATCTTTGGACTGTTTATTGGATTCGTGTATTTTGCTGCCCGCCCTGGATTATCTTGCCTGGTTATTGGAATTTACGAGTGTTTACTGCCTGTCTCGACTTACGCCTGCCCTAGGATTTCTGAATGTTTGCTGCCTGTCTAGATCTCTGCCTGTCTTTGGATTATTCTCTGTCAGAACTGTGATACTGTGTTTGCTAGTGATTGATTGTGCCTGTACGACTAAGAGCTTATTAAAACTGCAAATGGCTCTTCAGCCTCAGGGTGCTTCATTACAGTTCTGGTTTTTGTTCTTATTGTTGATGTTTTCTTCAGTGATTGTGTTTGTTAACATCAGGTGTTTATCATTAATGATTCAATCATCACATAATTAATCATCTTCATCATCTCATTAACTTTAACTCTGCTTCAGTGTTACTTTAACTCTCTGTTGATTGGGACAATTAAATCTGGGGATTTTGCTGTGTACTTAAGTCAAAAGTAGTATATTTTCACTGTGGCAGGAAGGACCATATGAAACGTGATTGCAGAGAGTTGACACCACAACAGAAAAGTGCAAACTCTGGTGCCACATACCAGACTCAGTGGCACCCTACACCAGAATAGGCTGTAACCTCTGTTCCCTGATGGAGGGAACGAGATGTTGTGTCGACAGGTGGGGGTTCAACTTGAGAGCCTATTTCTTCCAAAAGGAATTTAAAAATGCCAATGAACTTGGCGAATGGCAACCGCATTCGCCCATTCATCTTTGTGCTGAGGAACCGAGAGGCTTCTTCCAATCGCTGCAGCTGATGGCCTAGCGTTGTGGCATGAGAATTACCTCAAATTACAGTCGTAACCGAGACGTTCCCTTTCTGTCGGTCACTTCGACGTTGTGTCGACAGATGGGGTCCCTTTACAAAGCGCCACCGCGCTAGGCCACGTCACAACTTCCAGCGGAGCAACACTGACTGGCCTGGGCGTGTCACAGGTGAAGCTTCCGCGAGTCGTAACCTTCCAGTTTATCAGAATCAGAATAAGCTTTATTTGCTTAGTGTAAACACACAAGGAATTCGTTCTGGTTACAGGAGCTCTTAAACACACAGTATACACATAACACAAGAAATAGAAAAGAATATAAAATAAATATGGATAAAAATATAATAATATACAAAGGTGCAGTTTAGTTGCAAGTGTGCCTAGTAAGTACTGTATATTACAACTGTGTACTGTACATGTTTATGTCACAGGCGGTGGCCTTCTTTCTTTAGTAGAGAGATAGCCGCCTGGCACCGAAAGGGAACACTGGGAAGCGCTACTCCCTCGCAGACAAAATGTGCTACGGAGACATGTGGGGGTAACATGTGGAGATGCCAGCATGGTCTCACCAATGGGGGAGGACAGGACAGTGAAGCAGTGAAGTCCACTGGGGGAGATCACAGTTCACCTACCAGAGAACAAGAGTGAGAATACACCACACGGGACAGGCCAGCTTGGGGATTTACTACATATGGAGCACTAGCTCAGGTATTGGGGTCCACTTGGATGGGGTGATTCGACCAATACCTGGTTTGGGGACTGGCCGCTCCGCCCGATCCATCGCCAGAAAAATGCTTAGTGATGGATGGGGTGCCTAGGCTTTGCCCGCAGGGAAAGTCCGAAAGCTAGATAGCACACTGACTTGCCGTGAGGGGGGAGAAGACGCTTCCACAGGTGTACGCCCACCCAGCTGCTGGTCTCACCTGTTAGTACCGAGCAAGACGCAAGCTGACACTGGGTCCACGCGGAGGTTGTAGAACCTCGCGAAGGTGTTGGGTGTAGCCCAACCCGCAGCTCTGCAGATGTCTTCATTGTAAGATAAGGTAGAGTGGCCTACCCCAGGGGCTCAAAGGGGGCCTTAAGTACTCGGTACTCGGATACCATAACGTGCTTTATCAGGAAGTGTATAGAAGACGTGGTGCCGACAAAAACAATCCGCATCTACCCCAACCAAAAACCGTGGATTAATGGCGATGTTTGGACAGCATTATCAGCACGAACCTCCGCTTTCAAATCCGGCAACGCGGTAGATCACAAGCAGGCCAATTATGCTCTCCGGAAAACCATCAAATCTGCCAAACGTGAGTACAGAGACAAAATAGAAGGACAGTTTAACACCAACGACGCGAGAAGCATGTGGAAGGGCATCGGAAACATCACAGACTTCAGAGGGAACACAACAAACACAGCTAACATCGCTGCCTCTCTACCGGACGAGCTAAACACTTTTTACGCTCGCTTCGAAGCGCACAGCACCAACCACATAGAGAGCGCACCCGCGGCTGATACGGACGAGGTCAGTACACTCTCCGTCTCCATAGCGGATGTAACCCAATCTTTCCGGCGAGTGAACATCCCAGGCCGTGTACTAAGAGCGTGTGCTGACCAGTTAGCTGGCGATTTCACAGACATCTTCAATCTCTCCCTCTCGCTCTCTGTGGTCCCCTCATGCTTCAAAACATCCACCATTGTGCCCATCCCAAAACAGACTAAAATCACATGCTTGAATGACTGGCGCCCTGTAGCTTTAACACCCATCTTCAGCAAGTGTTTTGAGAAGCTTAACAGAGACTACATCTGCTCTGTGCTTCCTGCCTCATTAGACCCTCTACAGTTTGCATATCGCAGCAACCGCTCCACCGATGATGCCATCGCCTTCACCCTACACACTGCTCTCTCCCACCTTGACAACAAGAACGCATATGTGAGAATGCTGTTTGTAGACTACAGCTCAGCATTCAATACCATAGTGCCGACTAAACTTGTTCTGAAGCTCCAGGCTCTAGGTTTAGACAGATCCCTGTGTGACTGGATTCTGGACTTCCTGTCAGACAGACGTCAAGTTGTCAGAATGGGAAACAATACTTCCTCCCCGCTGACTCTCAACACCGGAGCGCCCCAAGGTTGCGTTCTAAGTCCACTTCTTTACTCCCTGTACACACACAACTGCATAGCCACACACAGCTCCAACACCATCGTGAAATTTTCCAATGACACAACTGTGATAGGCCTGATCACCAACAACGACGAGTCGGCCTACAGAGAGGAGGTGTGCAGTCTGACACACTGGTGTAAGGAGAATCATCTCCTACTTAACATTAATAAAACCAAGGAACTGGTGATAGATTTCAGGAGACAGGATAAGGAACACAGCCCCATCACCATCGACAGGACACCTGTGGAGCGGGTAAACAGCTTCAAGTTCCTTGGAGTAAACATCACTAAGGACCTCACATGGACTGTTCACACTGATGCAGTGCTGAAGAAGGCACACCAGCGCCTCTTTTTTCTCAGGCGCCTGAGGAAGTTTGGGATGAGCCCCAAAATCCTCAGAACCTTTTACACCTGCACAGTAGAGAGCATTCTAACTGGCTGCATCACCACCTGGTATGGAAACAGCACTGCCGGCAATCGCAAAGCACTGCAGAGAGTTGTGTGAACTGCCCGTCATGTGGTGGGAGACGCTCTTCCCTCTCTTCAGGACATCTACACCAGGCGGTGTATGAGGAAAGCAAGGAAGATCATCCGTGATCCCAGCCACCCGAATCACGGGCTGCTCTCCTTGCTGCCCTCGGTCCCGCACAAGCCGATTGAAGAACAGCTTTTACCCTCAGACTATTAGACTGCTCAACACTTAAAACTCAACACTTAAACTGACACACTCCACACATTCACTCTTCACCATACTATACACCACAGTATCACTCTTCGCCATACTATACACCACAGTATCACTCTTCACCATACTATACACCACAGTATCACTCTTCACCATACTATACACCACAGTATCACTCTTCTCCATACTATACCACAGTATCACTCTTCACCATACTATACACCACAGTATCACTCTTCGCCATACTATACACCACAGTATCACTCTTCTCCATACTATACACCACAGTATCACTCTTCACCACACTATACACCACAGTATCACTCTTCACCATACTATACACCACAGTATCACTCTTCTCCATACTATACCACAGTATCACTCTTCACCATACTATACACCACAGTATCACTCTTCGCCATACTATACATTTACATTTACATTTATGCATTTGGCAGACGCTTTTATCCAAAGCGACTTACATTACATTGTACTATACATTTGTACATTTTGTATAGTAAGCAAGTGGGGGTTAGGTGCCTTGCTCAAGGGCACCTCAGCCGTTACCCGCCAGACCTGAGAATCAAACCAGCAACCTTCTGATCATGAGTCCAACTCTCTAACCACTGGACCACGACTATACACCACAGTATCACTCTTCACCATACTATACACCACAGTATCATGGACTAATGCAATAACCATCCATTAATTATCTGCACTATGTGCTGAACCATCACACATACACTCCGTGTGCATATCTGTATATTCTGTTATATTTTTTTATATTTAATGTTTATAGGCACCGTCCAATGTGTATATCTTGTGTATATAATGTGCATATGTGTAAATGTATATTGTCTTTTCTGTACAGCCCATCTGTTATAATTTGCACTGCTTGCCTGCACTACATACTGTCACTTACTTTACAAGGTTTTGTCATACAGTTGTTTGTCATACAGTTGTTTGTCTGTTCAACTGCATTATGCTTTGTACTGAGCATGCACCCAAGACTTTCACTCACCACTCGTGGTGATGTGACAATAAAGGTGATTTGATTTTGATTTGAAGTAGGCCCTCGAGGACCACATTGAGATCTCAAGATGGTACAGAGCACGGCTGAGATGGATTCATCCTCCTCGCTTCCCTCAGGAACCTAATGACCAGGTCCTGCTGCCCAAGAGACTTACCCTCAACAAAATCGTGATGTGCGGCAACATACACCTCAAGGGTCGAGGGGAAGAGGCTACTCTCAAGTCTCTCCTGGAGGAAGAACAGCACCAACTCAATCCATTGCTCTGCAGGATTTTGCCTTATCCCTTTACCACCAAACCTCCATTACTCTGGTTCAGGCCAGAGCAACCATAAAACTCCTCAGAACTTCCAGATGTAGCATGTAATAAACAAAGGACAAATCTTTACATTCTTTCAAACATAATATGGACTCAAGATCATAATATATTCACATCATACCTGCTTAGAGTTCTGATGCATTCTCAATTACAGCTGTGTTATTCAACTGTTCACGCAATGTCAGTAAATAACATGTTTGAATGAATGTGTGGCAGGATGGGCAATTGCCGTCCACCTGGTTGTAATTCGGGGTTTGGCCTATTGGCTGTGCCCTTGGGTCTATATAATCAGGGAGTCAGTGGTGTGGCGTGCATCATTTTTTTCTTGGCCGCCTACGTCATTGGTGTGCTGCCACGGCTTGTGTCGGAGTGGAGCGTTTGGTGCCCGATGGTGAGGTTACGTTCTTTCTTTCTGTTACTGCTCGTTTGAAACATTGGCTAAAAGATAGGTTATGTGTTTTAGCTGTTAGAGGCTGCAGTGATGCGGATTATTACGCCTGTCGTTCACTGATAAATTGTTTGGGGAACTACATGTGGACATGATAAATGGTAAGCGCATTCTTTTCATAACCTTTTGTGTAGTGGGTTGATGCGCTTAGTGTTAATTATACCGGCGCTAACATGTTTTTCATTTAGTTGATGCCTATTCTCCATTTCTGAAATTACGAAGTGGTAATCTGCTGTAAGCTCAGTTGCAACTTTGGTGTTCGTGTTTCTGGTGGTGCTGCTTCTGATCGCGGGTATGTACGGTTGTTTGAGCATAAGCCGAGGGAGAATTAAGTGCCAGTGTAACATCCCTTTTTGTGTTTCAGGTGTATTGTGAGCACGGTCACGTGCTAACAGAAAGGGGGGTGCTTCGCGCTCCCATCGCGCCGTTGCTGTTCTGTTTCCTGTGTGGGCGCTTTTGTATGTTTCTAACGACATCGTCGTTTTTATTCTGAATTGCTGCTTTCGGCGACTGTGGTGGTCTCAACGTCGGAGGGACAACCTTATTTTTCTGTTTTTGTTTTGTTTTGTATTTTCTTTGAGTGGATTTTGGCTCGTTATTCCAGTTAAGCTTGTTTATTTTGTTTTCTATTTTTGTTTTTATATATATATATATATATATATATATTGTTTGATTAGGCTTGTGGAATTTGAGCGGAGTATAATTATTTGCTGGTTGTATAGCCAATTACTTTTCTTTTTGTTGATTTATTGTTTCGTTTAAGAGTCTGTTTGTTGTTTAGTTGATTTCCAACCTGCCCCCTCAGTGAAGTCGTTTAACTTTTATTTTTGTTTCTTATTTTGTCCCAGACTATACTCGTGGAACATTTATTGAGTTTACTTTATTATCGTTTGGCTGTAAAGCCGATGATTTTCCTTTTTTTGATATATTGGTTAAAATCTTTTTGTTTGAGTTGGTTTATATTAGGCTGTGTTATTTCTTTTGAGTGTATAATGATTGGTTGCCCAAGTGGCTATATTCATCATTTTATTATATGATTTATGTGTTGTCAGGAACTGGGAACTGGGAAGCAGACGAGAGGTCCTTACTGTGGTGGTGGTGGTGGTGTGTCTTTCCCTACACTGTGTGCTCTTTATTAAATCTGTGTGTATATTTTGTGTGTGCATTTTGACTGTAGTGATTGCCCATTTGGGATGATTTATTCTGATTGTGACTGTCCCTACTGGTAATTCCCAGTTCTCTGCCATACATAATTATATTTCTTAAGATGATGGTGTCCTTCTTTTTTTAAAGTGATTTTAAAGTGTTAATAAAGTTTATTTTTGTATTTTGACCTATGTCTCTGACTCTGGTGACTGGAATCTGTGCGTGCCTTTAGGGTATTTCTTACTTCCTTGGGTGAAATTTCCAGGGTGGCGTAGTCGGGAAGAGAGCTATTTAGAACGAGAGGGAAAATATATGTTGATTAGTGCACTCTGTAAGTGCGGTGCCCTCGTATTGCCACACATGCATGATACTTTAACACTTCGCTGTCATGTTTATACTCTATATATGTCAGGATAATGCCAAAGGTATTTTGAAAGTGGATTGGGTTGGAAAGTGAAATGTGCATAGGCAAACCATTAAAGTCACATTTTTTAATGTCATACTCTATCCTCTAGCTTTCCTGTAGCTCAGTGGTTAGAGCATGGCACTAGCAATGCCAAGGTTATGGGTTTAATCCCAGGGATTGCACATACAGTCGTGGTCAAAAGTATTGGCACCCTTGGTAAATATGAGCAAAGAAGGCTGTAAAAATAAATCTGTATTGTTTCTCAATTTGATCTTTTATATAAAAAATCTAAAAAAAAAATTCCATATGTTTCACGTTTCAGTAAGTAAAATATCTCTCAAGTATATTCCCATTGATATTTATATTTTCTGAGCACACCAAGATGACTAGAAACATGATGTTGTCCAGTCATGACCTCTTGTTGCACAGGAAAATAAATATTAATAACACAAAGCCCAAACCCCCTTAATCATTCATCACAATGAGTAAAACTAAAGAATATAGTTCTGATGTGCAGCAAAAGATTGTTGAGCTACACAAAATACAAAGTGTATTTAAAACTAAATGGTTAAAACAATACAAATTCCCATTTCCAACATCAGGGCAAGTTTTAATGGACTGGAGATGTTGTAAATCTGCCTGAAAGAGAATGTGTGTCTATATTGTCTTAATGCACAGCAAAGAGAACATTTTGAGTGGCCAAAAACTCTTCAAATATCACAGATTGAAAATAGCAGAAATCTGTTTAATTTAGTGTCAGAAATAATAAAATAAAATAAAGGAAAACTGCACCTCCATCAGCACAAGTTGTTTGGGACACTGTTCAAGAAACAAATCTTCTGCTCTCATGAAAAAACAAACTCCACCATATTAATCTGCCATACTGGAACTTAAACCAGGACTGGAGTCTATGGTCATATGAAATGGCAGCAAGAACACAAGATGGGTTTGGTGCACACAAGGATAAAAAGTGCCCCATGTCCACAGTTAAATATATCACCAGATCTTCATTGTTGTGGACCTACTTTTATACCAGAGGACCAGAACATCTCATTTAGACACATGAAATATATCAAATACCAACAGATAAAAAAACAAAACCTGACTTGCTGTGCTAGAAATCTTATAATGGGTCGCGGTTAGATCTTCCATCAGCACATTGGTTCAAAACAACTATCAAATTCAACACAAAAATGTGTCATTGAACACAAAATCAAGATCCTGCTATAGTCATCCCAGTTTCCTGATCTGAACACTATAGAAAATGAGTGGGATGAACTGAAGAAGAGGGAGCACCAACATTTGAAGGATCTGGAGAAATTCTGTACAGAAATTTAGACTCTCCATGTATTCTCAAACCTCATCAGACATAAAAGAAAAGACTCAAGAGGTGTTTGTCATGCAAATAGAGGTTACAGAAAGTATTTCACAATGTGATATTCTCCCCACTTCCAATAGTTTTACTTTAATGAAACGTTGGAATTTTGTAAACTTTTTAAATAAAAGATCAAAACAAGAAACAATGCAGATTTATTTTTACAGCCTTCTTTGCTCATATTTACCAAGGGTGCCAATACTTTTGACCACGACTGTACGACTGTACAGCCAAATGCATAAATGTAAAATGTAATGTAATCCTGTGCAAATTAGTTTCATACATGGTGAGTGAGCCCTCTGACATCAACATCCAATCACAGCATTGGAACGGCAAATGCAATTTGCTTCTTATCTGAAAATGGAGCAATATACCAACGTTCTAAATCTCCGACCCTTCAGGTAGGAGAGGCAATAACAGCAACACCACGCTCTGAGTCTTCGCTTCAGATAGACTGTTACAGATCACCAGGTTTCTGGGTCTCCATCCTATGCACCCAGAGACTGCAACCGGTGAACCACATTCCGAGTCTCCATCCAGTAGGGAATCTCCTTCCCCACTGCAGCACAGCCCAGCCTAACCAGTGGAAGACGTGCCACTGCCGGACTGCTCATGACCACAGAGGAACGTAAATATCACTAACCAAACCTTTTTCCAGAGACCTTGGCATCAGTGCCCAGATATGGCACTTGGGCGGTCCGCTCCTGTTTGCCATCTGAGCCACAAGCAAACCTTGGCAATGCCACATGTTAGCCAAATGTAAACCAAATAAACTAAATTAAAAACTAAATTTGAGCCTAATCTGGCCCACAGTTCACTTTTATTCTTTTAATGAGTTATTCTAGATCCGCTCCAAACCTGACACTTCATTTGGCCCACATAACGCAAAGTGTCCAGTTTATTTTTAGACGTTCTAAGAACGTTCCCAGCTAACAAAAGTCACCATCATGGTGATCAGTGTTTACTTGAGTTGGGCTCTTCACTCTTGATCATCATAGGTTAAATCTTTTTGTGTGGAGTGGCTGTTTGCTTTTAAAGTATATTTGTGAAGGCAATGCAAATGAGAATCTAATCTTCTGGGTTTGTTTGTTGGTCATTAGAGTCACCGTCATGTTGATTCACTGATGTCTGTGTTGTTAATTCTGAAATAACATTTTAAGATCAGGCAGTGGCATTTTAATTTCTAAGAAGTTGGATAAAATATGAGTGCAAATATAAAAATCCGTGGCAGCACACAGAATAACACAGACATCAAGAATCTTTGTATTAACCTCAGTAATCGTGAGAATCAACAAAGGACAACTTAATACTGCAATGCATGCTGGGTAACATCATAGTACAAAACTCATTCATGATTCCCAGCATGCATTGCGGTTGCTCTGAATTAGTCTGTTGATTGTCATCATTGTTGAGATTCATATACTCATTCTTCATGTCTGTGTGTGTCTAAATTCTGCTGTAGATTAAATTTCATGTACATACAGATTTCAATGAAACAACATGATGGTGAGTTTAATAACCACCAAACAGATGCATAAGATTAGATTCTTATTTGCATTGACTTCACAAATGTACTTTAAAAGCACACAGGCACTGCACACAAAAAATGTAATCTATGAATGTAATGGGTGAAGAACCCAACTCAAGGAAACACTGATCATCATGATGGGGACTTTTGTTAGCTGGGAACATTCTTAGAACGTCTAAAAAAACAGGACACTGCGGTATGTGAGCCAAATGAAAGTGTCAGATTTGGAGCGGATATGGGCCAGAAAAAAGCAAACTGTGGGCCAGATTATGGTCAACTTTAGTTTATTTGGTGTACATTTGGCTAACATGTGGCATTGCCATGGTTTGCTTGTGGCTTAGATCTGGCAAACAGGAGCGGACCGCCCAAGTGCCATCATTCCATGCCACATGTGGGCCAAATAAACGTGTCAGATTTGGGCCGAATCTGGGCCGCAACAATTTTGCTATCTGGGTGTATTCTATCTGTTTATGTGTTTAGTTGTCTTTAATATTACATAGCTGTTCATCAAATGTGTCACAAATAGTTCTTTAATTATTTGTTCACGATATAAGGTCTTAACCTTAATTAGAAGCAGAGAACATTCTGCCATTCATCAGCCACCTATTTTCTATTCTTTGCACTTTACTTTCCAGTTTTACAATCCTTTTAGCACTATTTAGTAGTTGTTAGGTTCTTGTATGTCTTTTGTTAATAAATCTTATTTTATTACAAACATGTCTTCCTATACAAATATACTACAATACTATATATTACATAATTCATAAATTTATGATTAATAAAAAAGAACTTACCAAAAACGAGCTGAAAAAGATGAATGAAACAAAGTAGAAATAGGCAAAGTCAGTCCCACAACCGCCTTCGTGATCTGGCGAGGTGAAAGGTGGTGCTATGGAAGGGTCTGGCTCACACTCCTTCCCACTGAGACATGACAGCATGATCTCCTGCCACGACTCTCCTGTAGCACTTCTGCAAGAAACAAAATATATTTTAAAGCAATTCAAGTTATTTTGGCCCCACTCCCAAAATGTTTTAGATGACCGAATTCGACTGACTAGCTAGCTGGTGTGTTAATTAGGTAGACATTCTGCAACATTTGACTTTTTACGGCACTGCCAAGACCAAACAGCATGTGACATCACAGTACTGCAAGAGCAATTCAAAAGTTTTGCATTTGGATCCTGTTGTACTACCACATTTGTAATTTTTCCCTCCTTAAGTGTTTTTCCCCTGACTATATTTTCAGAGTTAACAACCCCATTCACAAAAACTTAAAATTTAATTTAAGTCAAGTTCTTAATTTAGGGTCAGGAGGTGGAATGTAGGCCGGGAGTAGTCGCTGGAGGGAGGAGCCATTATGGAGATGAGACAGGGGACACCAGGGGGATGACAGATGAAAATCGTGGAAGAGGAGCCCAGGGTGGAGACCGACAGACGGAGAGCCAGGGTGACAGCAAGGATCTGGAGGGCAAAGACGGAGCTGGCGGCTCGGGCGACCACGGCGTAGTCAGAGCGACGAGGATGAAGGTGGAGCCGGAGGGAAGGAGGAGCCTGACACAGCTGTAGGAGAGGAGTGACGAGGCGCAGCCAGAGGATTGAAGTCCTGAAGCAGCGGATGGTTGACGACTGATCAGTAGGAGCCAGAGGGACAAGGGAGCCGAGTGGAGCTGGTGGAATGACGGGCAATGGCGGAGAAGAGGGAGCCAGGAGCCAATGTGGAGCCAATGGGTCGGAAGGCAGAGGTGGAGTCTGGATTGTGGAGTCTGGATTGCGGAGACTGGCAGCAGAGACATAAGATAACCAACCTCAAAGGTAGCTGGCAGCTGGAGATCCCAAAGCTCATCTGACCCATTGGCACGGCTTGAGCTGAGGAGTTTTCTGGTGCCAGCGGACCCAGGGCTGATGGTCTGGCTGGCAACGACAGAGGAATCGGGAGTGGGATGTTGGGCGTTACATTCTTGGAGGCTGGAGAGGAGGTGCAAAGGAGAGCTGGGCGGGACCAACGGAGACTCGGGAGATAAACGAGAGCTGGGCGAGACCAGCAGAGACTCGGGAGACAAAGAAGAGCTGGGCGGGACCAGCGGAGACTCGGGAGACAAAAGAGAGCAGGGCGGGACCAGCAGAGACTCGGGAGACAAAGGACTGCCGGGTGGGACCAGCAGAGACTCGGGAGACTCAGGAGACAAAAGAGAGCTGGGCAGGACCAGTGGAGACTCGGGAGACAAAGGAATGCCGGCAAGACCAGCGGAGACTCGGGAGACAAAGGACTGCCGGCAAGACCAGCGGAGACTCTGGAGACAAAGGACTGCCGGGCAGGACCAGCGGAGACTCTGGAGACAAAGGAGAGCTGGGCGGGACCAGATATAGCTCCGGGGCGATGATTTGTGCGGTCCCACTCCTAGGTGGCAGCTCATTGTTTGTGACAGGCTCGGGCTCGCCCTCTGTGGTGGGTTCGGGCAGGCACTTTGTGCAGCAGGGTGATGCTTGGCTGAGCTTTGGGTCGGAAGTGGGGCTGGTGACAGCCTTGACGTTGATCCGCATCCACTCCACAAAGGCGGTGAAGCTTCCTCGAGGAGCCTTCCTGGACAACTGCACTTGTGTGGGGGAGCCGGTCATCCGTGATGGCAGAAAACTGGGCTAAATGTAAAAAGTAGTCCAAATATTCCTAGAGGGACCAATCCCCCTGCAAAAGGTGAGTTTGGGCAAAATATTAAAATGGTGAGTGTCATATCCAATGTTATCCTACTTGTTAAAAGCTTTTTGAACAATGCATATGATTAGTTGTGTTAATTGGGTAATAATAAAGGTAATGTATAACATATGATATAACGTCAACTTCTCAAAGGCTATACAATGAGAAGATTATGTATGAAGATGTAGATATGCAGATATGCATTTATTATGGGTTACGGGTTATTTTCCTGTAAACATGTAAATTGTTGAACCCAACTATCACAAAACAAGTTATTGATCATCCAAGTAACATCACAGCATTAAGAATCAAATGTTTACATTTCTTAGTAAGTTCAGTAATCTTACCTAAAAAGCAGCATCAAGGCACCAAAGAATGTCTTGAAATTGTTGTGCTGATTAATGTGACTTTCATCATTCAACTTAATATTTCCAAATACCTAAAAAATAAGATATGATGTTAGATACACTTTGTACTCCATACACATTTTCCCCACAGAGAAATATATTCTCTTCTATCAAATCAAATTATGATGATTACAGACTACTATTCTACCTAGTAAACAATAGTGAGATCAATTCAAAACACTGTTACTAAAACCTTTTATTGGGATTCAAGAATAAACCCACATCTGCGTGTCTATTACAATATACAACAAAAGAATGCAGCAATAAGCTTTAAGAAAAAAATATCTTTAATAATAATTAATATGTGAGTGACAACAAGTGAAATGTGTTAAATGTTTTGAGAAATGTGTCCTTTTTTAAAATCTGAATAAATTGTTTGCCAACTGTATCAGTTATAGTGTGTTAGCAACCAAGAAAAACTGTAAGCAACGTATAAGGCCCTACATGGTTTAGCTTCTCAGTACTTGAGTGAGCTTATATTACATTACAGTCATTCACGTTCACTACGCTCTCAGGGCTGTGGCCAGTTGGTAATACCTAGATTTTCAAAATCAAGTGCAGGTGATAGATCATTTTTTTAACTAGTGCCTAACTCTGTGTTTTCTTACAACAACTGATTTCTTAGACGATAGCTGGCTGTTTGCCAATGAATGTTGCAAACATTCAGCTTAAGTATGATCTAAATCACCCAATGCATGCAGCATATATGAGCACTTCTTTCCATGATTTGGCCATAAATGTGTGCCATGGCACCTCTGTTCAAGATATCAAAAATCCATTCACAATTTTAAATCTTCAATGTCTTGACATTATGTTCTCTAAATCTGGTGACAATTGGATAAATCCTGAAGTATTTGAAAGTTCACCACATGCAACTGTCAAAAAGTTGCCAAATCTTACCTGCATGCCAATGATGGCATAAATAAAGAACAGCATAGCGATAAGAAGACAAACATATGGAAGAGCCTGAAACAAGAGATAAATTGAGATGAATCTTTATTGTGTTTACAGTCACATAATAAAACAAATATGAAAATTAGATTATATGAGTGGTTAAGCATTTAGTGCAAACATGTTTTACCTTGAAAGACTGAACAAATGTCCACAGCAAAATTCGTATTGTGTACCCTTGCCGCAACAGCTTTATGAGTCTAGCTGCTCTGAACAGTTTCAGGAAACTCATATTGATGGTGTTCAAGGACTGTACAAAAAAAATAGAAAAATAGTGAGCTGCCAGAGGATTCAAACAATATTACTTCAAATATATATATACTCATATTAGTTTAATATTTGTTTCAGGAAAAAAACACATAGCTGTTGGGCGAAAACCACGTATCTCCAAACCGCTACTTTTCAGAGAGTTTCCCAAACATGGTTTAGATTAAACCAGGAGTAGGCCTTAGATAAATCAGGTCATTAAGCAACTTTTATAAATGTATATGTGTTCATACTGAAGGTCTGGAAATTTTGGCAAAGGCAAAGAGGCCATATGACTGACAGGTAAAGCAACCAATCAGGTTTTGTTCTGTGCCGCGTGTCATGTTTAGAGTCATGGAAATGTTCCCAGAGTAACAGACCAGTGTACGTTGCATACTTTTAGGAAGTCAACGTTTAGTCGATCATGAGGAATTCTTATTGCAACCAATGTAAACACAACAGCTTACTTCTTTGATTAGACAGCTTTGTGTTGTTTCCAGGCAGACTGTTAAAGAACATGGCACGTATCAGATGATGACTGAACTTGCTTAAAGTGCCCATTGTGTTGTATGTTTAAGTGTCCTAATGTTGCATTGGAGTCCCTAACAACATATTTAAATGCATCCAAGGTCAATAAACGCTATAAAAATGCATTTAATATCACATCAGTTCTCAAAGATCTCTAAACGGTTCAGACCAAGCAGTTCCAAAGGTCAGTTTCTCTAAACCCCTCCCTTTCACAAGCCCACTGTGCTCTGATTGGTCGGCCACCCCAGTCTGTTGTGACTGGTCTTTCCGCATAGACTGCATAGACTAGGGTTGCAACCTTCTAAACTAAAAAAATAAGAGACACCTCTGCGGGGGCCACAATGAACACATGTCCGATGTCTACTAAAATATTCAAACCCGTACATAATAAACTCTCTCTGGCGTGAGGGAAAAGCCAGAGCCGCGTGCATTACAAGCTATCTCGAGTGCATAAATCTCAGACCCAGTACATTCTAAACTCTATCTGGCGCAATGCACGTTTGTAGTATTAATTTGCAACATTCATTGGCAAACAGCCAGCTATCGTCTAAGAAATCAGCTATCGCCAATATGTCTGACCATCATTAATACACGATAGTATCATCAATCGGAACAACCCTAGTAGATCGGTCATGTGAATCAATGTCGTTCAGTACCATTATAGGTACTGTGCACATACGCTATCATATATAACATACATAACATAACAACTCCACGTTTAACTAAACATTGTGTAAATCACTGTGAAAACAAGATGGACCTCGGTTTGACCTCGGTTTGCTCCGGAGGATTACGTCATCACCAAACCCCACTACTGCATCTCGCCCACAGTGGAGGCGCCACACGCGGCGTGAGAGAAAGCAGAAGAGGTATCTGGGCTAGGCTAGCGGCTAACCCACACAAGTCAGCTACCCCCACCACCATCATACTGGTTCTTTGGACAATAAACTGGACTACATACGACTACTACGCTCAACTCAGAGGACTGAAAGAAACTGTTTTGTTTTTGTGTTCACGGAAACATGGCTCAACAACAACATCATTAGGGAGGTAAGATCCACGGCAGCGGACTTTGTGTTTACATCAACGATGCGTGGTGCCGCAACACTGTTGTGGTTTGCAAACACTGCTCACCACTGGTGGAGTTTATGTTTATTAAGTGCCGGCCGTTCTACATACCGAGGGAATATACAGCCATACTTCTCGTTGCTGTATACATCCCCCCCCCCAGCTCCAACAACAACAACAGGAGTGAGGCACTGAATGAACTGTACCAGCACATCAGTGAGCAGCAGACAGTCCACCCAGATGCTTTTCTCATCTCGGCTGGAGACTTCAACCACGCTGACCTGAAGAGTGTTTTCCCGAAAATACACCAACACGTAGACTTTTCCAACATGGGATTTTGTTTACACCACCCAGAGAGGATCTTACAAAGCCCTCCCCCATCTTGGCGCCTTAGACCACATCACTGTCATGCTAATGCCTGCATACAGACCGTTCGTTAAAGTCACCAAACCAGTTTACAAACAGATACAAGTGTGGCCAGAAGGCTCATCAGAGGTACTTCAAGACTGCTTTTACACCACTGACTGGGATATGTTCAAGCAGGCTGCCACATACAACAACACCACAGACCTCCAGGAGTACACAGAGACTGTCACCGCCTACATCAACAAGTGCATTGATGATGTAATGACCACAAAGACCATCACTGTGTGGGCCAACCAGAAACCGTGGATGACAGGGGAGGTCTACCGTCTCCTTAAGGCTCGGAATGCTGCCTTCAGAACAGGAGATGAGGTGAGCCTGAAGACAGCTAGGGCCAATCTATCCTGCGGCATCAGAGAGGCCAAGAGACAGTACTCCAGGAAGATATCCCATCGTTTCAGCGACAGCAGAGACACTCGGAGCCTGTGGCAGGGGATTCAGACCATACTGGACTATAAGCCCCCACCGCAGACCTGTGACAACAACATATCCCTGCTAAATGAGCTGAATGCCTTCTTTGCTCACTTTGAGGCACAAAACAGCACCTCTGCACAGAAGACCCCACCCCCTCCTGGCGACCAGGTGATGACTCTGTCCCCAGACAGCGTGAGGAGATCCCTCAGCAGGATCAATGCACGCAAAGCTCCGGGTCCTGACAACATTTCTGGGCGTGTGCTGAGAGACTGTGCAGCAGAACTCACTGATGTCTTCACCAACATTTTCAACATCTCGCTGAGTCAGGCTGTTGTCCCCACATGCTTCAAAGCCACCACCATCATCCCAGTCCCAAAGAAGTCATCTCCATCCTGCTTCAATGACTACCGTCCAAGTCTGACGCCCTCTCTGGAACCCTTCCAGTTTGCATATCGGTCCAAGCGCTTGACCAATGATGCCATCGCCACTGCACATCTGGAAAAAAGACTCATACGTCAAAATGCTGTTCATAGACGTCAGTTCAGCATTCAACACAATCATCCCTCAACAGCTCACTCACAAATTGGTCCAGCTGGGACTAAAAACTTGGCTGTGTTACTGGCTCTTGAACTTTTTGACTGGAAGACCTCAGGCAGTACGGGTCGGCAGCAACACATCCAGCATCAGCACACGACTCCAACCTCTTCTTCAAGTTTGCGGACGACACGACTGTGGTGGGTCTCATTAGCAACAGAGATGAGACAAACTACAGGAGTGAGTTGAGCCACTTGGCCAAGTGGTGCAGTGACAACAATCTCTCTCTGAATGTGGAGAAGACGAAGAAGATTGTTGTCGACTTCAGGAGAGCGCACACTCAGCATGCTCCTCTATGGTGCGACTGTAAAGAGAGTGAGCAGCACCAAGTTCCTGGGTGTGCACATCACTGAGGATCTCTCCTGGACTAACAACACCACAGCACTGGTGAAGAAAGAACAGCAACGTGTCTACTTTCTCTGCAAACTGGGAAGAGCCAGAGCCCCAACCCCCATCATGTGCACCTTCTACAGAGGCCCCATCGAGAGCATTCTGACTGGCTGCATCACTGTGTGGTATGGCGCCTGCAACGCATCCTACCGCAAGAGTCTCCAACGCATAGTGAGAGCAGCTGAGAAGATTATTGGTGTCTCACTCCCCTCCCTCCAGGACATTTTTGGTACCCGTCTCACCCGCAAAGCCCTCTGCAGGTGATCCCCACCGACACACAGCTTCTTTAGTCTGCTGCCATCAGGGAGGAGACTGCGGAGTCTCCAGGCCAGGACCAGCAGACTGAAGAAGAGCTTCATCCACCAGACAGCCAGGAAGCTAAACTCCCTCCTGACCCTGACTCCCCTCCCCTCTCTTGCCACACGCACCACTGAACTCTGACCCCATCCACCCATAAACCCCCATATATAATATATATATATATATATATATGTATTTTTTGTAAATATTTTTTATTTTTTATGTGTTTGTTATCTGTATGCACCTAGGGTCTGAGCGTAACACAATTTCAATCCTCTATATGTATGTACTGTATTATGTGGCAGAATTGAAAATAAAGCTGACTTTGACTTTTGACTAAATGACTGACCAAACAATTAAAATGTTAATTATGCAGAAATGCCTTGTTTTATTTATTCAATGAGTAGATTAGACACATTTTAATAAAGCCTAAACAGTTTTTTGTATCAATTCATTTGATGACTTAAGACATAACACATAAGTCCTGGAGTATTAATGTCCCAGCAAACAATGACCTGGCGGCCCACCAGTGGTTTTTGGGCAGCACAGAGTCAGCGGCTTGACACAGTCGGACCACTGTCAGCAGCTTTTTTTTGCTGGGCCTGTCGATACAGTAGTGACAAGTGCGCGGCCCAGATTCAGCGGCTTGACACAATCGGACAACTGTCGGCACACTGTCAGCACACTGTCAGCAAGCCAACCAATGTAAAAATTCTACTGTCTGCCAGCTTTTGCTGTCTACCAGAGTTCGGCTTGTCGCTGTCGGGCCTCTGCTGGTACAGCAGTGGAAATATGTCAAAATTTCTTCTGAGCTCTTACCGGTGTCACGGTCCTGTCTGCCTCCTGTCTTTTCCCTGGCCTGTTTCTCCTGTATTTTCCCCTAGGACTCCGTTTCCCATGATTCTTCACACTCCTGCACATGTCCCCTGTTTCCAATCATCCGGGGGGGGCAAGGGGGGGGACAAAGTGTCCGTCCCAACGTCGGGCGTCACAACCACATGAGCCTGTAAACAGTATTTGCCGCTGGTACGCTGTGGCCCTGATGCTGGTCGGCTGCCTCCTTGCGGCCGTCAGCTCCAGTCTCCATGTCTCCACCTACGCAGTGGCCGTCAGCTCCAGTCTCCCCGTCGCGGCCGTGGTGGCTGTCTGGGTCCCGGAGCGGCCAGCCCCATGGCCGCCTAAACCCTTGGATTCTCCATGGCCCCCATGACCCCTGAGCCGGAAGAACCGTCCTGGCGGCTTCCAGTCCTGTCCACTGTGTCTTCCACAGGATGCACTCCCCCTCCCTGGTTGTTTCTTAGTCTCAAGGACGCGCCTTCCCGGAGGGGGTAGTAATGTCACGGTTCATAATATTTTTCATGTACAAGCGTTTAGAAAATCCCACATTGAACTTAACCAGGTTGGAGAAACAGTTATCAGTATAATGGCCGGTTTGAATCATACCGCTGTTCAATCATGACGAAAAATATTTTTTAATCCTCTGGTTCTTTACATCATCATCCGTTGGAAGTAAAAACAACTACATTCTTGATTTTGCAGTGCAGAACAGAGCATCTTCTTGACAGAATGTAAACACACAAACTATCAGAAGTGTTTTTTGGGCAGGTCACAGTGTTTGTGTTTCGCAGGCAGGGATTATGCAAATGCGTTAATTTGTTACGTCTGAATGTGAACCTCTTGAGATTCGAAATTTGTACGATTCGTTTGAGTGATTCCAAGTCGACTCTTTATTTTGAAATGCAATATATTTACTTATCATGGACTTTTTTGATTGACAACTTTGCAGATCGCTAACATTGAAGGAAAACTATGTTACACACTGCAATAAAGATGATTTTAGAAAATTCAGGTAATGGGCACTTTAAGTGTTTCAAAGAATGTGTGCCTTATGCATCACATGTTCAGGCAACGGTCTGTGAGTGTGCCATCTGAGGCTGAGACTTATGTCACCTGAGCACTTTATTTTTGTTTTAGCACATGCCACCTAAAATGTATGTGCACGGCTATGAAGTCTTATATGAAATATGGAGATACAGGGTTCTGCCCAATAACAACAATATGATATATTCCCACCTGTAAATCTACCACAATTTCAGTGATACTGCCAAGCACGGTGATAAAGTCAAATATGTTCCATGTGTCACGAAAGTAGTTCTGTTGGACGACACAGGAGTGACAAAAATGAAGTTATCTAATTCGGAGGTAAATCATAACCATAAAAATATTTTCATTATACTTACCATAACCCCAAAAGCCATTATTTTTAAAATGCATTCAAGAGAGAATAGCACAGTGAACGCTGTGTTGAAGTGCTTTAACACTGTGTCATAGGTAGCTGGGGCCGAGTGGAACTAAAAACAATAAGATAAATTCAGAAAGAAAGGCAAAAACACAGAAAAATGCTCTCCATTGGCATCACAGAAAAAATACAACATATTACATTTTAAAACAGTGATTGTCAAATAAAGGTTTTACCTTCATCATGAGCACTACTGTGTTAAGTGCAATCATGACCAAAACTGTGTACTCAAATGATGGTGACACAACAAAGTGCCATAATCGGTATTGAAGTGTCTGTCTGTTCTGAGGCATGTATCTTGTTAGAGGCTTTGCACTAATAACAAAGTCTATGCAAGCCCTCTGAATGAAAAAAGAAAAAAGCAAATCATAATGTATTTAAATCTGCTTTGAAACAAGAACAATTGTGAAAAGCGATATATACATAAAATTGAACTGAACTGAATTGAAATATTGACCTCATTTTTTTCCAGATTGCATTCCTCCATCATTTTGTCACCCTGCTCTTGGAAAGTGATGATGATGAGAGCAACAAAGATGTTGACAAAGAAAAAGGGAAAAACCACAAAGTACACAACATAAAAAATTGACATCTCCATGCGGTTTCCTCTACTTGGGCCATGGTCTTCTTCTGTGACATCCACTGAGTGTTGAAGAACTCTGTAGAAAAAGATGCAAAGAAACCAATATATAATAAATCATTTACCTGATATGTACATGCTCTTCTGCAATACGCATGTTCCGCACGCTTGCATCATTTTAACATTAACAGTCATTTCGCTTTACCTCACTGACTGACATTACTTCAGCGGTTTATTTGTGTTCTTTCTGTACCTATACCTAACAAATGCTAACATATACTAACATATATTTTAGTGATTTAGTGATTTTGAGTATAACCGAAGCAGCTTTCGATTGTTTTATCTTTTAATTGTTGTATCTAAAAAAATGTACATCCCACAAATCTAATGTCGGAAGACAAGAATAAAATGTTTAGCTTAATATATTATGTTTATTAATCTGTCAATAAATATCTGCTTTAAATCCTATATATATTGTGTTGAAGTCTTTGGTTGTTTATGTCATTTACTTTAGTATCTAAATAAAATGTCTAATGCTGATGTACAGTGCAGTTTTATTATTTGTTATACTGTGTTTAAGGGCATTTTCAGACTGGGCTCATTTGCTGCTGTCCGAACTTGAGTGCTATTGTTCCCGGCGCCCCATGTGTACAAAAAAGTAGGCGCGTGTAATACTTCCCAGCGTCCAGAGAACACTTTACAAGGGGTTTGAATATTTAAAGTTGATTTTAACCTGCAAAATTAATTATAACATCAGTCGCATCTTTAACCAAGCCAAGCACTCGCAGTTCTATGTAAACGCGGTTGTGAGTCCAAATTTGCAGTTTTTCAGGAAATGGAAACTATAAAGAGTGACTAATAATAATGATTTATCACGAAATATGAACACGTAAGGTTTCAGAAGGACAGCAGTGATATATCTATCTGCTTTTAAAGCTCATGAGTAAAAGGATGTCTGTCACTCACTGAGTCAGTCTATGTTAGTGAATTGGAGAACCCAGTTGAACAGTCTATATATTTATTTATGAATGCAACTGATTTAATTCTCGAGTTTAGCTCACGGATCGAGTGATCCTCTTTACTTTCATTTATTTCTACAGACTTCATTTATAAAATGCAGTACAATATAAACATAAATGAACATACTGTGGCCAGCCCTCTCCTGTAGACACTGTGAAGAGTGTTAAAAGAGCCCAGAGAACATTATCATAGTGGAACTCATGTCTCCTCCACTCCCTCTTCTTTACCTCCTTTCTGTCTCTTCCATAGTCAATGTAGTAGCCCCTACAAAACATAGACAAATATTATTAAAACACATTATAAAATGTCACAAAATAAATATTCTATGTTTATTCTTTCATTACCATTGATCTATCGTATTACCCATAGAGTAGAGACAATCATGACAGTCACACTGTGTCAGTTACTGACTTGGCAACCCCAAATGTGTAAAAAAAAAAAAAGAGCCTCTGATCACATCAATGTCAGAATGACTTAAGCCCCACACTGAAAGTCCTATTGTTCAGGCCATACATTAACAGGCAATTTCATCACTCATTTGATTAAAATGACCTATATGACATAAAGTAAGTTAATATGAAGATCCATCTTCTTAAAAAAAGAAAGCTGCTCTCTTCTGATTCACTAAATACAGGATCCTTCACTTATAGAATGGCGCGCTGTATACACGAACAGCCCTGCCACTAATAATGCTGTGCTGGTGTGTAAGATTTATTCCTATTGATAATACATTTGGTTATTCCTGTATAGCCGCAGTGTTGCCAGATTGAACATGTCCAACTATCAAACCATACCAGTAGCTCAAAACTATTGTATTTGGTAGAAAATTATCGTACACGAGTCAAACCTACAGAAACAGCTTTTTATGTAGACCACCAATTTTTGAGACAACCGGCTTTGGTGTCATTGCCTGAAACAGGTCTTAGCCATCCTGCAAAACCGAGGTCCTTTCCCTAATCAATTCTTTATGATTTCTGTAGGTGCTTGCTTTTAGGCTGCACCATAGACTGCCTTCCTCTTCGTCTTTCCCCTGTCTTCACCTTCCTTTTCAGGACTGACCTAAGCGCCCCTGCGGTGGGTGTGGGCAGGAACGCTAACTTGTCTTGTGCTCGTGAGAGAGAGGTATTTTCCACGATGATTGGCCGAGAAGATGTAACGTGATGTAACAGCACGTTCACGGTTTTTTCACAATCATGATGGCAGATGTAGGATCCACAGCTAGAGCAATAAGTATAGAATTATTATTATTTGAAGTTTCACAAAATACTGAAATTATCATACATTTATGGGATTTTTTCATTATTGTGAAAAACATTACATCGTACAGAGATCAAAATTATGGCACAAATACGATAATTATGGTACGTCTGGCAACACTGTATGGCTGTTTTTCAGCAAGAGATTTAACAGCACAGTGTGCTGGTATAAAGTACCCACAGCATCAGTGAACGGGACACCTTTTCATTGCATTTCAAGTGTTTGTTCAATAAAATCTGTTTATTTGGTATTTATTTTTACTTGCACTTACTGACATTCCTTCTGAGTGCCCATCGAACCATCAGTACAGTAAAAAAACTTTCCTTTAAAGAGCTGCACCGCAATGACAGCAAAGATGAACATGAAGAGCTTATAGACAATGAGAATGTTTAAGACGTTCTTCAGGGATGTGACCACACAATCGAAGACAGCCTGCAATCAAAAAGAAAAAAATACGTCTTTAATATATTATACACAACTCTGCAGTCAATGGTATAGGTCTGTGTTATTTAGTAATTAAGATACAGCGTATAGACAAAATCAAAACCACATTTTTAAAATTCGTACAAATGTTTGTCATTCTGAGTAGCTTAGTTGAATTCTTGTAAACTTTAGTGTCAACATCAATATCTGCAAAGTATGACTACAAAACCGTTAACAGCAAAATGTTAAAAAAGAACTGTGTGTTCTACATGAAAGGTGTTGGTGCTGACACGATTGTACTGCGAAAGATAATACAAGCAAAGTGGACAATTTTAGCGTAATCTTCATCATTATTTGCATAAGTGAAAGTGATGCTATTTGTTAAGTATGGGAACACATACTGTACACTTCTGCATTTAACCCATCTAGTGAGTAGAGAACACATGCACACCCAGGGCAGTTGGCAGCTATCACTGCAGCACCTGGGGGGCAACACAGGGGAAAGGTGCCTTGCTCAAGGACACCTGAGTTTGTTCCTGCTGGCCTTTCTAACAGTCAGGCCACAACTGCACTACTTAAATCTAGTATGGGATATAAGATGTACCCTAATTATCATATTTAATCAATCAATCAATCAAAAACACCTTCACCCAATGACAATTTATCAGAAAGCATTGGGAGAGAGTTACATAGAGCCACAGGTCAGAGATGTGGTCAGAGATTTAATCTCAAACAAAAGAGCATACAAATTTAGACACCACAAATACTAGACAAGCATGGGGAGAACAGAGTGAAGCTGTGTCTGAATTCGCATTATATCGGGTGTCCGCCATTTTGTAGTGTTGTCCGAATTCTGAGTGAACAACTCATTCCTTACATTTGTTCACTACATTTTACCCACAATGCATTCTGATTTAGTTCACTCACTATTTCCCATGATACGGCGTAAATCTACTGATTCGAATCAGCTGGAGGAGAGTGACCAGTAATGCCACGAATGCAGGGGAGCGTGGAGGATCATGGGAAATGCGGGAAATGCGCTGCCCATGAGGAAACTCATACAGCGACATTATTTGTAACAGACAATTGTGCTTATCAACCACATGGAGGAACTTCACAGTCTTTAATGTTCATTTCTAAATGAAATACAGAAGAATTCTCATTAAAGCTACAAAACACATTGATTTCTTTTCTTTTGTTCTTTGATTAACATTAGTTACAGAAGTCACAGCAGAAGGTTTAAGAAAGCGGCCCCTTTAAGAGCTGCCGCTCTACGCAGATGTGACGCCTTACCCCATTTACACAACTCTTTGCATTCATTTAGGATTTTAAGTCTGTGCTTACAAAAATACTCGACATTGGCTTTTTTTTTGTTCATTCGAGCACTAAAGAGAAGTTAATACTGGTGCGCTGTCTGACAGAGATTCACTGATGCAGTCTTTAGCCCATGATGACTGTATACAGGACCGTGATGTGCCGCATCCCACAGCTAGAAGCTGTCTATCTATACTGAACACGTCAAAGCAACTGTTTCAAATCACACTTAAATGGTTTAAAGGTAGGGGTGTGACGAGATCTTGTGACACGATATCTCGCGAGATTCGATTGATTCAAACGTAACAATCCTCGCGCAATTGGCACCAAGGAGGGTGAAATGACGATCGAAGATGCCCCTGCCACATTTAAATAGTTTGTGTGGCAACATTTTGGGTTTCCGGTGGAAATAAAAACCGGTTATCTTTTCGCTGTTTTTCATGCTTAATTGTTCAGTATTTCTTTGCACTTTGAGTTTTAATACAGCCGATACAGTATGGTTACTGATATTTGTGCAGGGATATTTGTGTTATTTATTTCTATTTACACTGTTTATAATTTTTGTGCAATTACTTGCCTGTGATTTTGTGGCAAAATATTTTGCAGTGTTACTGCAGTGTTTACTGCTTATTACTGCAGTGCATAGTGCATAATATAATTTATTAAAATAGAAATTTAATTTGTTTCAAAGTCTCGTCTCTTCTCGTGGGATGTCTCGTCACACCCCTATTTAAAGGCCTTTACATGAATAAGTACAGCTGTGGAAAATAATCGTTTTTACGATGCATCACGATGCGGACGTATCTATTAAAAAACTATTAAACTATTAAAAAAAGGTTCAAACATTCACTGATGCTCCAGAAGGAAACATGATGCATTAAGAGCCAGGGGTGAAAACCTTTTGAATTTGAAGATCAAGGTAAATTGTTCTTAATTTGTCTTCTGGGAAACATGCAAGTATATTCTATTGCTTTCAAAGTGTTGTACTACATGAAAAATGTATATTTCAACAAAATAAGGAACAATTGTTCAACCTTCATCCTGTTCAAAAGGTTATCATCCCCTGGCATTTGTCCTCTGTCTTCCAGACCAGCTTGTGCCACCCCCTCCTGTCCTTGGCTGGCTAATACCCTCAGTGAACAAGGGAGCACACTCAGGGCGGCAGAAACGAAATGGCATAAGAAAAAGTGGCATAATCCTGTTGACCTAAAATAATATCAGTCACTACTTTCCTCTTTTCCTGCAAGTGTTACAACAGCTAAAACATCATTCTATACCACCAGGGTGAATAGCGCACCTAACACTCGGCAGCTATTCAAGACATTCAACTCTTTTTCTTTCTGAATCTTGTCTCATACACAGGGACATTGTCATGATGGAATTGAAAAGGGTTCTTCCCAAACTGTTGCTATTAAATTAGAAGCACACAGTTCTATAGAATATCATGATATGCTGCAGCATTAAGATTTGTACTCATGGAAATTACTATTGCCAAAAAATACTTTTGGCACTATAGTGTATATATTAGGGGCAGTGTTGGGGAGTAACTAGTTACATGTAACGGCGTTACGTAATTTAATTACAAAATAAAAGTAACTGTAATTCGTTACAGTTACTGTGAAAAAGTTGTAATTAAAATTACAGTTACTTACGAAAATGTTAATGATTACAAAATGCATTACATCTGAATATTTTCTGTATGCCTCCTGCCAAGGCCCTTTAGTAAAGCGATGCTATTCTGATGCCGTTTGAATTTGCAGCGCGCCAAGTCTGCCAATCATATCAGTCCACACACTGATGCTGAAAGCGATGACCAGTCTGAGAGTTGCCACCATGGCAAGCGCTAAAAATGCAAATAATTTCATACAGAAATCTGATAAGGGCGGAAATGAAATGTAACAGTCCAGTGCAAAATATGTTTGCATTAAAATTCTTTCCACATCAAAGGCTTCAATGCCGAACTCAAGCATTAGCAGGTATGTAATTAACCTCTCTTTATTTAATTATCTTTATTTAATAAAAGCACACAGTTTTTTTATTAGTTATTGTAATTGTACACAAATAAACATATACCTTTAGTTTAGAATGATGTTGATGTATTACTCGTTTCTGTAAGAAAAAATTACGTGGGTATTTTAAGTCAAATTAGATGCTAATGTGTATTTAAAAATATATTGCTTGGTTCATGTCCAGTAGTTTATTTATCAACGTTTCTCTCCATAACAAATTCCGCGGATTTTCATTGACAATATACACTCAACATGAGCGCATATTACTACAATACTGTTTGCTGTGTGTTTGATCCTGAAGACGAACAATTCGATTTTTGTGACGTTTTAAATGAAACCGTGGATGAGTTCACGAAACTTTCTGCGGATTTATCTGTGGATTACTAGAGACAGCGCTGGATCAATTCAAATACGTCTAGACAGCAAGAACGAACGACGCAAATGCGTTTTATTTGAAGTTATGTTTACATTGTGTTGTGAACATGAGGAAAAGTGTCCTTACACTAAACTAATAATAAGAACGTAACTCAAGCCCTTTTATTTTATTTTACTTGAATGTATAACACTATAAATATAAAATAAATAGGCCTACTTATTTATACAAAATAACATGCACATTTTCTGTTGTTTCAAATGAATTCAGTTTTTAATTCAGTTTCTAGCCTGCTGTATTTAAACAGTCTAGTAATCTATAGGCTAGCAAAGCTTTTCTATAGGCTCTGCCTCTTTTTAAATGATGACCAGAACCAAATGTGATGTTAAACGCATAGACAGGTAGCATTTTAAGACATAACACATTTACACATATTTACATTTGCATATCATAAGTTTCCCCAGGGTTTGAAACTTTTTCTATGATGAACGTTAACCGAAAGCACCACCCAGTGGACAAATCACTCTTTTAGTTTATCGTTTATTATACTCTTAATTCAAGTGATGAAGGATTTTGAAAGTCTGACACTAATCATATTGAGTACTACTGTAAGGTTAACCCTGCCTGGTTTAAATATTTTAAAATGATTAACATTTAAAAAAAATGAAATTTAGAAAAGTAATTAAAAAGTAATCAAATGTAATCAGTTACTTTACTTTTATAAAGTAATTAAATAGTTACACTACTCATTACATTTTAAATAGTGTAACTTGTAATCAGTAACTAATTACATTTTCAAAGTAACCTTCCCAACACTGATTAGGGGTGACCCGACTAGTTGAAGATTCAATGCTTCGATATGAGGAGCCTGATCCAATCTCACAGTCGAATCTTCACAGAGGTGTTATGCAATTGGGATCATGCGATTTTGGTTATATGAGCAATGCCGTAGCAGACGGGCACGCACTGCGCTCCCCAAAATTAATTTATGATGTAAAGAAATGGAACAGTTTTTAGGGTTACCGAAACCCCCGGCGCATATGAGCGCGAGGTCTGGCTATGAACCGGTGTTACGGTTTATCTGGTGACCGTGTTAACTGGTGACCAAGTTCCCGTTTCAGGTCCTCAGCTGCAGATGTGAATGTAAAGACTACAAATTATTGTTATGATCGCTCGTAACGGCTGAAGGGAGGTGAAATAAATAAATAAAGCGGTTTGACATGGGATTCGAACCCGTACAAAAGCGTATCACAGTGTGCCAGCACCAGCGACGATCCTACTGGCCTACATCAGTGTGACAATGTCATTTCTACTTTGCCTTGAAATCAGGATGTCACACTCAGTGTCACACACTACGCAGCTGGATGAATTAAGGGAATGTGCCCGTGTTAACTTGTGACCTCTGTGTTTATCTCCTATGAAGTGTTGTAAAGTTTACGAATAGGCCTACAGTTTAGTAACCACATCTTTTTAGACGGAATAGTAACCATCACGCCCCTCCACGTCTTCTGTGATGTGAGCCCGTAAAGACAAGCAGCGAGTTGCGCACACACCCGCAGATGACCATGTACATCGTTTTAAACATTTGTCGATTACTGAATGTTTGAGCATATAAATATGAATTAACACTTGTCTGTAAATGCATAGTTCGTTACTTAGACTGCAGGGCTCGACATTAACGATTGTCCGGGACAAGTAAATGTTTTGTATGGGCAAGTAAGAGAGAATTTTACTTGCCCGACCGGACAAGTAACTCGGAAAAAAATAATACTAACAGTGCTATGAAAAAATCGGTCTGTGCTAAGAATAATAAGAATAGGTGCATTAAACAGAGCTGCGTGTTTTAATGAATTGCGTTTGTGTTAAAATAATGGCGCACCGTGCTACAAGTTGTAATCACACGGGTTGTGTTCGGCAGTCGATTGCTTTCGACTGTGTTGCACTGGCTGCGCAGTTTGTTGTAAATACAGTTGCTGGAATGCAGTTTTGGATGTCTGCCTTTAATTTTTATGCTTACAGCGCTACTTAAACACACAGCATTGAGTCCATAGAACTAGATGTGGACGCGGAATCCTGTTATTTGCGTCACCTGGCTGTTCTGCGTGTCTGAGTGAACGAGGTGCACAGTTTAACGTACTACACGAGTCACGGTCGTGGATTTGTATGTGTCTGCACTGTATGAAATATAAAACACATTAACTTAATGTCCAGAGTTGCTCTGAGAGTTTATTTTGCGAGCTTTTTACTGTTTGAGTGAAGCTATTGTCAAACGCACCACAAACTCAAGCATCTTCCCGACAACCCGTCAAAATAAAAGTCCTGTTAATTTTTTTCGTTAACTTTAACGCTCAAGACGAAAAAACACAGCAAAAAAAGTCCTGTTAACTTTTTTTCGTTAACTTTAACGCTCAAGACGAAAAAACACTGCAGTGTATTATAGTATTTGCTAAAGTAAATTGTAGAACTCTTGTAGTAAATTGATAAACTGTAGTAAACACTGTAGTATACTATAGTAAAATTCAAAAACAGTCTAGGAATTTTAATGCCATTTTCTATAGTAAATAACACAATTGTATACAGTAATTTATGTGGACAAATATACCTCTATTGAATAGTAAAAAAACGAAATACACAGAACTTAGAAAAAATAAAACAAATTTACTGTAGGTACACAAAAAATTATATGGTCCTGATTTATTCATATGTAACATTAATGTCTTTTGTATGTTATCTGCCTATTCGTGTGATGAACTGCACTTGCATAATGATGACAACAGATGTTTTATACTTGTGCTACAAATGTTTGGCCTCAGTAGCATCAGTGCTATGTGCAAAAAAAGTTAACACTGACACTAATAATAATTACTGCTGGCCTTTGTTCTATAGCAATCACAGAGAGTATTAATACATTTAGGTGGCCGCAGCAGACACTGGGTAAAACGCTTAAAAGAAAACTTGACCAATCAGGATACAAAACAATTATATTGACACTTCAAATGAGATGAGAATTATTTTCTTCGCACAAGTACTTGGACAAGTGAATGACAAATGTAGCCTACTTGTCCGAAGGACAACTACATGACAATGCTTAATGTCAAGCCCTGGACTGAACTTTGCGCTGCATGATACAAAAAATAATGAAGTAATATAACCACAATCACCGCATAGGCCTATAGCAAACATGACTTAAAACATGATTTTCTGAGGCCAACATTTAAAAAAAATTGACATGGCCATACTCAGTCAATATTAAATATATCAAGATGAAATTTTCACAGAATGTTCTTTACTCTGTGTAGGATGGTTTTATGTAGAAAACAGCAAATCACAAAAAAATGACTTTAGCTGGGTTTTCACAGGCAGGTCACATATATCCTTTTATTGTTTGTGTCCATCATTTGGGATTCTACTTCACAAATTGGGTTTTGTATGTACATTTGAATAGGTTATTCTATTTCATGTCTGGAGGGTTCACAAACTTTCAAGCAGAACTGTATATAGCAGGGGTTCTCAAAGTTTACATTCGAAGGTCCGAATCTGAATTCTCATTAACATTAAAGGTCCGATACAATTGCTATTATAAAACTTGTTTTAAAAACATTAAAAACAACTTTAAATAACATATAAAAAATATATACAAAAACAGATAGGGCTAACTCCAGTTGAAAAAAACATGTTTTGTTCTCATTTTTATTGTGTTACCTATAGGGTCATATAGTCATGGTATAGTCATACTTTAAATAACAGTTCTTATTCTCATCACATACAATTTAATTAAATTAGCAGCTAGCTTACAACAATTTATGATTTGTTCTGGTTTCATCTCTCTCCTGTCTAAACTAAATGATTGTATCAGGTCACACATTGTCATATAAATAAACTGTAAATACTCTCACTTATTTAGACTAAATCTTAATAACCACTGTTGCTAAGCACGCTTACATTCTGATGCGTTTTGAGAATTCAATTAATGGATTCAGACAGTGAGTCTTGTGAGTTCTGCGTTTACATATCAGTTGTGTCAATCGTTCATTAAAATGAATCGGTTCAAAAGAGTTATTAGGACGCGAACCGGACATTAGCAGACGTGCTGTGTGTTCATCACAACTGTAGTGTTATATCTAGACATCGCAAAAGATTGAAGTTAACACGTAAATTACTTCATTGTTGGATATGATTTGTTTTGTTTATTTCTGTCAGTTGTACGAGCGGAATCCTTAAGAGAAAAGGAAATCTGTTTTGAACGGATGCGCCACTTAAAACATGGATTCGGTCTTCTGGCTTTTTGTGATCGTGTCAGTTAGGCTACTTTTGATTGATGTGCGCGGGAGAGGGACAGTTCAGAAACCGGCATGTTCTACTTTATTCGGCGCTGCGGACTGCGGAGACCGATCGGCACATGATACCAAACTTCCGCGAGAGCATTTAAAAGCAGACGATGCCGTTTGCTTCCGCAGCTACTTTACATCATCTACCGATCAGTCTGCGCAGCACAGAATGAAGTGGAACACAAAGAGAGTTCTTCGTTCCTGCAGTTATCACAAGCGCGGCAGCCATCTATTGCTCATAAATCACATTCAGTGATCAAATAAATATTTGGCGGGGCAAAATGTCGTTGTGCAGGTGGGTCCGGATCGAATTCGCTCCGGATCCGGACTGGAGACTGGACTTTGAGAAGGGCTGGTATATAGGCATTGGGGGCTGAGTGAGCCACCCTAATGTTGAAAACCTAGATTCACCCCTGTCATAGACCCATAAATTAGGCCTCAAATCTTGCATCTTATTGAGGAGAGGTGTGCTATGAATTTAATAAGCGATCAGGCGTACATTATTCGTAGAGTGGGCAAAAAAATCCCATAGACTTAACATTGCGTCAAACATTGCGACGAGTCAGAGCTCCAAGCGAGGATCTCAGGAGTTATGAAGCCACACCCTAGTAACCAAACAGGGAACCTTAGCAATCATTTTGGAAACCAATATCTCTGCATCAGAACATCGTAGAGACCCAGGGGTTGGTTTGTTTCATTTATTGCTTGATGTATCATCAACTGGACTAGTCACAGGCCCTAGCAAGGATTTTGTCTATCTTGTAGAGCCTCTTAAAAGCATCTGCTAATTGCATTAATGCAAATGCAGTAGAAAATTGGGTTTAATTGAAATTTTCAGAGAATGTGTTAAATTTGCAAACAATATTTAAAACTAGAGAAAGAGCAGGTACCTTGAGCTTTGGAAGTCTTTTGATGGTCTTGAGGGGACGAAGAACTCTGAGGACTCGTAAAGACTTAATGGTCTTGATGTCTCGGCCTCTGTTGTTTCTATTATTAACAAAAATCAAATTAATTGATGTAAGAGTGACAAAAACAAAACACTCATACTGACACTTTAATAAATCTGCTCAACATTAACTACAGAATATCTGTTTATGGCTGAACACAGTGACTGACTGACTGAATGAGTTTTGTTTTAGTTACATGCAAACATAAAACAATGCAAACATAAAACTGACATAAGTATATTACTACAGACATACACACAAAAAATAAATAAGATGTGACAAAAAAATGGAAACCAACAGAACAGACGGTATGCCAAATGAAAAGCATCTTCTGTTACCCCATTAAATTCCTGGCAGCCACAGAAACACAATCCAAAAAAAAACAGAGAAAGAAGCATTAAAAAGGTGAAATACATGAGCATCTTAAAGGGATATTTCTCCACCAAATCAAACTTTCCCCATGTTTTACTCCCCCTCAAGGCATCTTAACTGAATATGTTTTTCTTCTTGAAGCATAATGCAGTGATTTATAATCCCATGTATCATTTTACTTCTAAGCGGTAGAATGGGTGTTGACTTTTTGAAGCTCCAGAAACTCAACTCAAGTTTATTTATATAGCGCTTTTTACAATTTTCATTGTTACAAAGCAGCTGTACATAAGACAAAATGTCTAAAAGCAAAACATTACATTTGTAAAAGGAAAGTAAGAACAACATATTGAAAGATTACACTCACACCACACGCTCATCAAACACACACACACACACACACACACACACACATACACACACACACGAACGCACACAACATTCACACACACAACATTCACACACACACAACATACACACGGACGCGGACACACAGGTGCAAACATGCGCGAACATGAGCACGCACACACGTATGTACGCACACGCACGCACACACACACATACGTACGCACACACACACGCAACACACACACACACATAGGAAAAAGAAACACAGGCAACATACACAAACTATAAATTCCTATATGGAGTATTAAATAAATGACATAGAATGATTACATTTAAAATGGTATTAATAAATGCAAAAACTTTACATTCTAGAGCTGATGTCAGCAGCCCCCCCCCAGCAAATAGTGCAAAACAATATGCCAACAGTGGCCATTGCTTTATTTGTGTGTTTATGTTCTCCAAGTAAAGAAGTCAAGAATTTGCATCCATCGATCAAAGAAATATTTGACACGGCTCCGTGGTCTTAACAAAGGTCTTTTCTTAAGCGAATCAATGCATTTGTTTAAGAGAAATATCCTTATTTGACAGCGTTATTAACGTTGATGTCTAGCTTCCGTTATCCCTCGTCTGCATCGGCAAATAATGCAGGCGTGTCATAAGTTCTGTTAATGAAGGTTGCATTTTTTGTTTTGTTCCAATGGGATGCCGTCTCCTCTGTGGGGAGCTTTCATCACTGTCATTTGCCGGAAAAAAACAAGCCAGGTTTGCCTTAAGTCCTGTGTAGAATTTATACCTGTTGCACCACCAAGACGTAGCGCATTTCTGAGACGCAATCTTATGCCTAGTCAGAGGTAGGCGTAAGTGAAAATTCTTGACTTCTTTACGTGGAGAACATAAACAAATAAATAAAACAATGGCGTGCCTTATATACAGGCTACATGACCAGCGGGCTTTTAGGCGGGAGAGAGTTATGAGAGATCGCACCAATCCGTTAGATATTTATGATGACAGTTCGCTAATTAAAAGGTTAAAACAATACAGTCGTTAATATGGTGAATGTAAGCAGAAGTACAGCATGCCGGGCAATACGACGAGTTTCTCTGGGACTTAAAAATAAGTCTGTCTATCCACTCCGGAGGAAGCAGCTTGCACCAAAGAAACATTTTTTAGAGCCTCCAGCATACCAGGGATTTTTGGCTGCATTGATGATACTCATGTGCACATTCAGGCACCATCTAAACAGAGTATGCTGTTTACAACACAATGTCTCTGTGTATGAGACAAGATTCAGAAAGAAATCATTGATTCAGTCAGTGTGGAAGAACTTGACTGGTCTGCATAAAACCAAGTCCTGAACCCTGCTGAACACATTTTGGTGTCATTTTAAATGCAGACTTTGAGCATTCATTCAAGAACTCATCACTAGGCATGGGCCGAATACAGGTTTCAAGGTATACCGTGGTTTGAAAAAGCCAAGGTTTTAAATCCACTAAAATGTTCTGTAATACTGTCCCAAAGGTATGAGCTGTTTGTATGTTTTATCAAAGACTGAAAGTGCAGGAATCCATCAGGTTCTGTGCTATTTTTGGTTTATGCTTAATTTATTGTTTGCTCATCTGCATTTTATTTATTTATATGTGTTTAGTTACTAGAAATGCATGTACTAAATAACTAAAAAGGGGTGCCATGCTTTCAAAAAGTTTGTGAACCACTGATTTAACCTGACATACTGTACATGTTTACTACTGTTCCAAATATTTTGTGTTGCTTAAATATTGTGTTCAATGAAAAAAAATCTCTTTTTTTACCCAGACATTTTGTAATTGTAATTGCAATACCGACATACCGTGAACTCTTGATAGTTTGGTTTAAGGTCATTATACCATCAAGATCTCATACCGGCCCATGCCTACTCATCACTAAACACCAATGACTTGAGTTGTCATTTTGGGACAGGAAAAGGGGCTTTTGAAACCGTTTTAAATTGCATTTCTACAAATGGCATTGAAATAAATTTTGTTTCCATCTCTGTAGCAACAGTTTTGGAAATAACCCTTTTTTCTGTTCCAAATGGGCTGTACCCCTGTCTACAAGCCATTGATGTGGAGTGATGAGTTTTTGGCTCAAATTCTGCATTTAAAGTCACACCAAAGGTGTTCAGCAGGGTTCAGGACTTGGTTTTATGCAGACCAGTCAAGTTCTTCCACACTAACTGAATCAATGATTTCTTTCTGAATCTTGTCTTATACACAGAGACATTGTCATGATGGAATAGAAAAGGGCTCTTCCCAAACTGTTGCTATTAAATTAGAAGCACACAGTTCCATAGAATATCATGATATGCTGCAGCATTAAGATTTCTACTCATGGAAATTATTAAAGTCATCAAACTTGTTTATTAGATAGAGTGACCCAATACTTTTGCCAATATAGCGTATTTACTGAACAATTAAATAATTGTTTGTATTTCAAAATCTGAGTAGTTTAATTTTCTTTTTCCGGTTCATCTGCCATTGTTTATGTTTTAGCTGGAGTCAGTCGGATGTTCGTAACAATAGCAACATTACGTTACTTTTTACTTCTATTACTTTCACTGTGGTAAAACTTTTCAGCTGGGACACACATTGTCAACGCTGAGCATAGCTACGTCTGGTCGTTATTTTAGATGGTGCAACAGGTGTAAGTATTTATCACAAGTCTGGACGTAGTTAAGCCCGACGTAAGGCTTAAGCCCAGCTTTTATACGTCCAGCTGGTGCAACCGGCCCCTGAAGCTTCAAAAAGTCAAGAGCCATCAACTCCCATTCTACCTCTTGAAAGTAAAATAATACATGGGATTATAACTTCGACTGCATTATGCTTCAAGAAGAAAACATATTCAGTTAAGATGCCTTGAGGGTGAGGAAAACATGGGGAAATTTTGATTTGGCGGTGAAGTATCCCTTTAAGAGTGAGTAAAGCATTGACAAAACTGATTGGTGCACTAAAGCAGCCAGTTATACTCCTATACAGGGGTGTCACTTCCTCAAAAAATGATTTAAATAAGAAGTCAGTAAATTAAATCATGCAATCAAGCTGCTCTATGATTGGCTCACATCAGGTCGCCCAAGGGAAGCAGCACTGTGCGCCTCGGACTCTCCCTACGGTTTATTTTTAATAAAACAGAATTTTCTTTCATTTGGAGCTCAGATCAACTTATGCACTTCTATAATGCAGCACATTTGCATTTTCAGTTTGAGACAATCAAACCCTGGTGCATTTGCGTTCATCTTATGTCATCACAAACATGCACAACGCATGATAGAAAACAGAACACGGGTCAATATATTATGTTTTTTAATTTATTTATTATTATAGCAAAAAAACTAGTCACACAATAAACAAAGCCAAGTGTTTTTTATAAACAAATAAATATAACTCTGCATTAGTGAGTAGATAATACATAGACTGTGTCAAAATGTTTGATTTATGACCCCCCCCTGTCAATAAAATGCTTTTTTTATTGCCTGAATCAGTGGGTCCAACATGGCTGGCTTTCTACATGGCAAGATGGTGTGAAAACAGTCTGCTGTGGGCGAGTTGTAAATTAAAGAGATAAAGTAAATGTTTATGTGTGTGTGATGTTTCTTCTAAAAGTGAGTTGGTTCTATAGGTTTATGACTTTTCTCTGACAAATGATGAAATTGTTTGAGACTTTGGGGGCTGCATTCTTATTAGGGATGCACTGATCCGGAATCGGGTATCGGTCTGACAGGTTCCATTCAAATCCGATCCGGTGCGTTACCCATGGATGTTGCTCTTAAGCTTTAAAAAGTGGTTAGAGCATGGCGCTAGCAATGCCAAGGTCATGGGTTCGGTCCAAAACTTTTTTTGCACAAACTTAGAAACAAATGTATAGTACAGGGGTCGGTAACCTGTGGCTCCCTGCAGCCTTTATAATGCTCTGTTTATATCTGTTATTAAGATGCGTTTTGGTCGATTGGATCACAAGTGGACGTAAAAGACACATACCCGTTTACACCTGCTGCTGTAATCCGTCTCTCATGTCCTCTTTTGACCACTTCTGTCCTGATTTCTTTGAAGGGATTGTTTATGGCTGGGTAAATGTATTTGCTTTTTTTTTAGATCTTTCGATTAAATTGATTAAATAAGCGCATGCAACGCAACCAGAGACGGCAGAAAAACACGAGAAGCGGTTTTTATTTTTGCTCTGACTGCCGCGAGACCACGCTAAACACGGAGTCTGTGTTAGAAATCAGAAATGGTGAGAAAACATTGTGCTTGATACGTTTTTTGTCTTCAAATCAAACTTTTTGGTCTTTGGTTGTGCGCGTCTCATAATGTTTACGCATTATCTGTATACGGACAGTAGGCGGGCTCTTGTGGCGGTGTTGATCAAACTCTGGGTTCTTTGTTGTGAAATAAACATGAACCGAGATTTAATGTTGACACAAAACTTTACATAGTAATCATTCATTTAAAATCAAAGAAAAAACAAAACTATGTTTCAGAGAAAAAAAGCAGTGCCCGTGCAACACCACTCTCCTAAATACAATCGAAATCACGCAATAGTGCAACTGGGTAATTAATATCTTACATGCATGATAGCAGTTTATATTAATGTTATGTTATTAGTTTAAAGGTTACATATGTTTTGCAACTCCAGGCTATTTTTATTTGGTGGGAGAGGGGCCAAAATGGCTCTTTTGGTCACAGAGGTTGCCGACCCCTGGTATAGTATAATGCAATGTGAGTCGCTTTGGATAAAAGCGTCTGCCAAATGCATAAATGTAAATGTAAAAAGGACTAACGCTAGCTATCAGGAAATCACCGTAAACGTTTTCATTCACTATATTCAAAGTCATGTCATGCGACAGCGTTATGCAAGTAACAAACCAATATAGCATAATTTAGAAGCTCTGACCTCCGCTGGTGCTGTCATCTGGCAATCTCAATTCAGCATGCGTATGTTCAGTAACAGTCAGGACGTTACTATTTCTAAGATGTTTCAATGTTTTAATTATTCTTTATAATCACAAGTAGGGAGTATCGGTATCGGGCCCGATACTAAGCTCATGTACTCGTACTCGTAAAAGTACACCAAAGACCGATACCTCATGTGACATAACTGACTGAAATTTTTGCTTTTAAAGTTTGTGACAAGCACATAAAATCTTTTTTTTTTCATAATGTGTTTGAGGTGGAGTTGTAAATATGAAGTTTTTCTATTTTTTTATTAGTTTCACTGTGTTGTGCTTGGAAAACCTCACCAAAAAAGAAAGAAAAAATACAGGTAAAGGGATCGGTATCGGCGAGTACCAGAAATAAAATATCAGTACTCATACTCGGTCTTTATAAAATGGTATCGCTGCATCCCTAATCACAACACTAAATAACACTTTATTTTACGGTGTCCTTGTTACAGGTTACATGTACTTACTAAAGTATTTATGATAAATTATGCATAATTACATGCAACTAACCTAAAACCACACCCTCATCCTAACCCTATAGTAAGTACATGTAGTTAATTATTATTACTCAGTACTTAAATGTATAAGTACACTGTAACACGGACACCTTAAAATAAAGTGTAACTATCTATGGTTTTGTTTAAAATGTATTTTGCTAAAGACGCTACTCGCTAAGTGTCATCAGTTCACTGGAGGCATTCTGAATGTTGTGCTTCATTCATTGACAATACATTTTATTAAACCTCTGATTAAACTGTAAACTGTTGGATGAATCCAAGGCACTATGTATTAAACATAACATATCTCTCCTCTTTGTGTTATAACTGTTATGAACTTGGGGAGCAAATATCCCTGTAACTTCTGAAGGAGAAGGTGCATTAAGCGCATCATTCTGCGTCCACGATGTGCATAACTGTAAATAACGTCTAAGCGCATACATTAAGCACATCATTCTGTGTTCAGGATGCGCATAAACGCTTTTATGCCACTATTTGGGTCACCATATCTTACAAAGAGGTCACTTTCACTTTCATAGTAGTGAGAATTATTTCGTTTTCTAATTTAATTTCCTTATAATTCTATGGTGCTTTGGAGTGTTGTTTGCAGCTAGTTGATTTTAGATTACAGGAAAGCTTTTCACCTTTGGATAAATGAGCACTTAAGTCCGGAAGAGTCCAGCATTAGTTTCGACTTGAGCCATTGCGTGTTCATTTAGGCTTTGTCTTGCTAATTTGAAACGCACAGGCAGCTGTTTCCACTCATGACGTGATTAGCAACCTATTTAATACAGATAGAGGCGCTGGCGCGGAAGCGTTCAGCCCTCCTCGCGTGAAGACCGACGAGGTAAAGAGAAAAACGTCCTGCGCGACTCAACCGAGCAACGAAACCGGCAACGCACAGTAGTATCTTATCTAAAAATCCTTTTTTACTGTTTTTCTCTCCATTCTTTTCGCTTTTTCTATCCTTACTCGCACAGCATGTGTTTCCAATTCATTCCTGTGGTCTCTCGCCCACGACACTCTCTCACGAGAGGAAGGCGGAGCAATCCCGCCAACCTTCGCACTATCTGTACCTCTTCTACTCTTCCACTCTCTCTTTCCATTGGTCTCTGGAATTGTCAATCTGCTGTTAATAAATCTGAATTCATCGCTGCATTTGCTTCTCACTCTGCTCTTAGTATTGTAGGATTAACTGAAACCTGGATTACTTCTGAGAACACAGCAACCCCTGCAGCTCTCTCTAGTAACTTCTCTTTCTCTCACACTCCCCGCCAGCATGGGAGAGGTGGTGGCACCGGTCTTCTCATCTCCAAAGACTGGAAGTTCTCCACCTACCCCTCCGTAGTCAACACCAATTCTTTTGAATTCCATGCCGTAACTATTACTTCTCCATTAAAACTCCACATTGTAGTTATTTATCGCCCCCCAGGTCAACTGGGCAAATTTCTAGAAGAACTAGACATGCTGCTCTTGTCTTTCCCTGAGGACGACTCGCCGCTTCTTGTCTTTGGGGATTTCAACATCCACCTAGAGAAGCCTTATGCCTCACACTTCCACTCTCTGCTTACCTCCTTCAATCTCCAACTAGTCCCCACCACAGGTACCATAAGTCAGGTAACCAACCCGATCTCATCTACACACGCAGCTGTGATACAGAGAACACATTGGTGTTTTCATGGATGCATGTTTTCAAATGCATTTCAAGGATGCATTTGAAGCACTCTTCAAATTGGGACCACCTTACTAGCCTTCAGTCGCGCTGCTGTGACGCAATCGGTCTTGAAATGCAGTCTTCGAAGCACGCAGCCCCTGAATTGAGACACAGCTACAGAGCCGCCAGAGAAACGGAGGAGCGAATGTAGTAAGGCGTTTGTGCAAAACTGCAGAAAAACTGCAGAAAAAGTGCGGGTGTTAAACCCTCTCACCGGGAAACGTGTGGGTGTTTTCCCCCACGGGTGCGACGCCCCTGGCTGCGTGCTTCGAAGGCTGCATTTCAAGACCGATTGCGTCACAGTAGCACGACTGAAGGCTGATAAGGTTGTCCCAATTTAATGCTTCAAATGTTTCTTCAAAATGCGTCTCTAATGTCTGGAATTTTTTCATAATCATTTAAAATGTATCTTCTGGGGATATGAAGAAATGTACGAAAATTTAAGGATCAGTATAAGAAAAATATTAATGCAAATTAAAACATTCTTAGAACTACTGTCATTTTTCTGTTCTTGAGGTAGCAAACAAATGTTCTAATAATATTAAGTTCACTACTTAAATTTGTCTCATTGTGTGTATTGTTAGTGAAATATTCTTTAAACATTACAGCTGTGACATTTCATATTTAAAATAAAAACAAAATGATATAAATTCGTTCCATCAATCAGATAATTAAATTCCATTTTAACTTGCAGTATACTTACACTAACTGAGACTTTGTTATAGCACTTGCATATCATTACTCTGTTGTTGGTTTTGATTGCTTTTATTGTCCTCATTTGTAAGTTGCTTTGGATAAAATCGTCTGCTAAATAACTAAATGTAAATGTTTTGTAAGACTGTTTGACAGAGAACCATATACATTTTGAATAACATAATATAAGCAATTGTTAACATAGGAAACCACAGACAATTCCACATAATCAATGGCATGAATGTACCAAGCATTTGCAACTTGTTTCATAGAATGAGAAACTGCTTTTATGATATGCATGGAGATTGAATAAGTAGTTTTGATCATTTTATTTCTGATCTGAGAAATGAGCAAGCGACTGAGGGGAAAAGACTGACATGTATGGTGTCAGAGAAACTTTGAAGTTAAATAAAGTGACACTTTATATTTTCCTATAGCCTAGTGACTTTTAATGCAGTACACAAAAGCAAGTTTTTTTGTTCTATAATAAATCAAAAGAAAAATGATAAAATAGAAAAATAATAGAGAAAGGCTAAGGCTAGCTTTTTTGCTTTTCTTACTTGTATAATACATAAAAAGAAAATAGATAGAAAACTAAAAGATTAGAAAAGCTGGTGTTAGTTTTTTCATTTGGTAAGAAAACAAGCAATGAAGAGTTTTTCTAAACAATAAAATTAGAATGTAGAGTGCTAGAGTTAGGTTATAAAAACATCTAGTCAGTTAATCACATTAGCCATTCATTGCAAAATGGTTGAGCTAGTTATCATTATGCATCAAGTATATTTTCTGTGCATTTCTATTTTGTTTTTGTAAATGAACCTTTGACCTTCTTATAGTGTTAGCAATGGAGAAAAACTATAGTTTTTTGCTCATACGGAACGTTCATGTTTTTTTTTTATGCGCCCTGGTGTCTACTATAGAAAGCAAAGCATATGAATAAAAAAATATGAATATTAAAAACCTTCAAGGATTTACGACGCTGATGACCATGAAAACGTCATGAGATGGGTGTGGTTTTTGAGCATATGCGTAATCGTATCATAGAGGGGGACTAACGGACGACTCAGAGCTACACCTACTTTCAGGAAAAGAAAATAGTGAAATTTCTTTGATTGTATGAAATATACTTTCATCACAATGTTGATTAGCTTAGTTTTGCAGCAGTATTATTGTTTTAATGAGGTTATGATTGGGTTTACCGTGTGATTTAATTTTCTCAACGATTAGGCTAACCCTAACGATTATGGAATACAGTCGAAATTACGATGATAGATGTATTTGCCAACACGATGTTTTTCCGTATCATTTAGTCACTTTTTCGATACATCAAAATGTGTTCGTTGGAGCACGTTCTTGCAGCGCGATGTACTTGGGAGCTACGTTGGAGCTGCATCAGAGTTTATGGGCATTTTCCAAACGGAAGTGAGCATCCCTGTGCACTACTCCCTTCTGAACTACTGAACTCGTTGAAGGGTGTAGGGGATTACTGCCTCTCGTGTATGCGTTTGGAACTCCCTTAGTGAAGGGACCTGTCTGTCCACACGTTTCCTTGACAACCGCACAACGTCAGTTGTTGAAAATATCTGTATTAAATAAATAAATAAATTACATCTTGTTGTGTAATTGTGTCTTATTTCACGTGAATTTCTTTCACTCTATTTGGCAAAATTAATGGTCTATAAATTAAAACAGTGCTACTTACATTTGTATGTGAAGTCGCTTTCTCCTGCCATCTTTTTCACAGTGCATCGCGAGAACTTGTTCCCAAGATCACGAGATCACAAACTGAACTTACTTCCTGGAAGTGTTCATGGCATGTCCCCTTCGCTAAATGACTTCTGAAAGAGTCCTTCGCGAAGGGATGCAGGTGTTCACTTTCGTTTGGAACGTCCTTACAAATGGCGTCCCTAGAAGGGCGCATAAATGCCGTTTGGAAAATGCCCTATATCTCCAACCCTAATCAAACACACCTGAACAAGCTCATCAGTGTCTTCAGGATTATTATCCCAGATAGCAAGAGTTGTGTTTGATTATCGTTGGATCGAGCTAAACTCTGCTGGCGCCACTCTCCAGGACCGATGTTGCCTAACTTAACAGTTAACCCCGAGTTACGATTAGCTGACCGGAAGGAAAAAACTTAATTTTTTCCCAAAACGGTAAAGTTAGTTTGACGTTTGATATTCATCACACATTCATGTTTTCACACTCTCTGCGCATGTTATGTTTTAATATACATTATTGAATCAATTTTTTTTTTAAATATTTTTTTCATATACATACTTAAACTGTGACACCGTTTGAAATAAAGGCTAAAGCAAAATTCCAGTGGATGGGACAATCAATCCAGTATCTCTTGTAAAATGCATAACTCAGACTAATTAATTCATCATGCTTAAGCATTTTAAAAATGTTTATTCACAGATTTTTATACTAAATCTCACCACACTTAAATACAATTTTAAAGGTCCAAAGTGTAGCATCTAGTGGTGAGGTTGCGAATTGCAACCCACCAGCTCACTTCACCCCTCCCCCTCCTGTTCTAAGCGCTACGGAGTCCGTGAGAGGATTAAGATGTCGTCATGTTTTCGCTTCTTTCCCAAAAGAGAAAACCTATTCACGAAATGTTCTGTAGAGCCGTTTGTCCGTTTAGTGATACTGTAGTCACAACATGATGAATTCTATGTAAGGGTGAGCCCGCGGTGTATGTAGATAAAAACAGCTCGTTCTAAGATAAGAACAACATAACGCTTCATTATGTAAGGTCTTTATACACCTCTGAACACATAGTTATGAATATTATATTGCATTTCTGTTAATAGACACTCCAAAAACTTACACACAGTACCTTTAATCCCACACTTAAATACTGTTGTCTTTTTGTCATTCCGGTATCTCCAGACGTCCTCTGATGTCCCGGGGATTGAAGCTGTGTAAATCACAGTGAAATCATTTCACATATAATATATGTATCTCTTGTTATACCGGCCCACCCATCAATTGAAAACCACTTCACCATTCAGCTCGATCCTCAACTATAACTCCCACAAAGTCTGTGAGGAACCTGGGTGTGATGTTTGAAGACCAGCTGAAATTCACCTCTCACATTGCAGAAACCACTCGAGCATGCAGGTACATGCTTTACAATATCAAGAAAATCAGAGCATGCCTCTCAGCTTCTAGTCCAAGCTCTGGTCATATCAGTACTGGACTACTGCAATTCTCTACTGGCTGGTATGATCCTGCAAATGATCCAGAATGCAGCATCACGTCTGGTGTTCAATCAGCCTAAAAGAACCCATGTAACACCTCTCCTGATTTCACCTCATTGGCTGCCAGTCGCCGCCCGCATCAAGTTCAAATTGCTGACACTAGCCTTCAGAACGGTATAAGCAAATTCACCCCTTTACCTTAACTCACTGCTCCAGCTAGGTCTATATCCCTTCCCGTCACCTTCGGTCTGAAAATGAGCGACGCCTGGTGGTTCCATCACAACGAGGCACCAAATCGCTTCCCAAAACCTTTACACATTCGATTCCTCTGTGGTGGAAAGACCTATAGCCTCCACCTGAACTGCAGAATCCTTCACAACCTTACATAAACACTTGATTTGGTAGGCTATATGGTTTTCCTGTTTATATTGTTTAAATTAAGGTAGACCTCTAACATATCTATATGATAAGGTGAAAGTCGGTCCCTAGCCCAGTCTGTTTACATGAACACAGCTGAATAAAAATGTGCTTCATCTTTCACCTTAGCATTTTGCTCATTTGTTTAATAATGAAACCATGGCAAAGAACTGGCGATTGAAGATGAGTTTTAATGTGTTTAAAAGATAATTTAACTCTTCCCCAAACTTTGTATATTGTTCCCCTTTACCTACAGATATGTAGGCTAATGTAGAGGTGCATTATTGTTATACAAATAGTTAGGCCTATGCTGTAAATTATGTTTTATTATGCGGTACATCGCGGGCTGTAATCTAAAGCGTTACCGGCGGGTGTACAGCACCCATAAGCCTACATTCTGCTTATTACACACAGAGGGACACACAGCAGCACACAAACAAGCCAAATATAAAAAATAAACAGATTACAATGTAAAAGATTATAATTATGTAGCCTACATAAAATACAAATCCGACTTGTCCTAAATGGTCTGCCCGTGCGCGAGGTTAAAGCGAGCGAGCAGACCATCTTCATGACACACTCTATAGAAAATACCTATTTCCAAACTGCTATTAAATTAGAAGCACACAGTTCCATAGAATATCATGATATGCTGCAGCATCAAGATTTGTACTAAAGTCATCAAACCTGTTTATTAGATAGAGTGACCCAATACTTTTGCCAATATAGTGTATGTTCTTCACAGAACAATAAGTCTGAATTCGAAAAAAATCCTATAACTTTTTTCTTTTGCTAAAAAATGTAAAACGGGTCCAACAGACCCGAACACCATACAAGGACAGTAATACAACAATAATGTATATTCTATGATATGATACCGTACATTCTAAGATATGATTGTAGATCCTGCAACCACCTTCAGGCTGAATTACGTAAAGACACAAGAACTCCGTCTCAGTGTCAGACTATTCATAATGTAGCACTGAATCTGAAACACCTACATTTTTTGTCATATTTAAACTTAATGGAAACAATGGTGTTGTTCCACATCCGCTCTGTGCTGTGAGATGCGGAGCTTTGCCACACAATTTTACATGTGAGCAACTAAAAAAATGTATTGTTAATATTATTAGATCAGTATTTCCAACATAAAATTATCTGAAAAATGCACTGTTTTCTCATTTCTGTCTGTTCAGTTTCAAATAGAAAATCAAACTAACAAAGACGTACACGGACCATTCTCCAGGTCCTGCCGATTTGCCCTGACGGGCTTGAGGGATAGTGCTCCACTAGTTTGGTTCTAACTCTAGGTTAAATACAATTGTTTAGCATTCTTTTCAAATAAAATGTGCTTCATCTTTCACCTTAGCATTTTGCTCATTTGTTTAATAATGAAACCATGGCAAAGAACTGGCGATTGAAGATGAGTTTTAATGTGTTTAAAAGATAATTTAACTCTTCCCAAACTTTGTATATTGTTCCCCTTTACCTACAGATATGTAGGCTAATGTAGAGGTGCATTATTGTTATACAAATAGTTAGGCCTATGCTAAAGTAATATAAATTAGGTTTTATTTGGACATCGCGGGCTGTAATCTAAAGCGTTACGGCGGGTGTACAGCACCCATAAGCCTACATTCTGCTTATTACACACAGAGGGACACACAGCAGCACACAAACAAGCCAAATATAAAAAATAAACAGATTACAATGTAAAAGATTATAATTATGTAGCCTACATAAAATACAAATCCGACTTGTCCTAAATGGTCTGCCCGTGCGCGAGGTTAAAGCGAGCGAGCAGACCATCTTCATGACACACTCTATAGAAAATACCTATTTCCAAACTGCTATTAAATTAGAAGCACACAGTTCCATAGAATATCATGATATGCTGCAGCATCAAGATTTGTACTAAAGTCATCAAACCTGTTTATTAGATAGAGTGACCCAATAATTTTGCCAATATAGTGTATGTTCTTCACAGAACAATAAGTCTGAATTCGAAAAAAATCCTATAACTTTTTTCTTTTGCTAAAAAATGTAAAACGGGTCCAACAGACCCGAACACCATACAAGGACAGTAATACAACAATAATGTATATTCTATGATATGATACCGTACATTCTAAGATATGATTGTAGAGCCTGCAAACCACCTTCAGGCTGAATTACGTAAAGACACAAGAACTCCGTCTCAGTGTCAGACTATTCATAATGTAGCACTGAATCTGAAACACCTACATTTTTTGTCATATTTAAACTTAATGGAACAATGGTGTGTGCTTCACATCCGCTCTGTGCTGTGAGATGCGGAGCTTTGCCACACAATTTTACATGTGAGCAACTAAAAAAATGTATTGTTAATATTATTAGATCAGTATTTCCAACATAAAATTATCTGAAAAATGCACTGTTTTCTCATTTCTGTCTGTTCAGTTTCAAATAGAAAATCAAACTAACAAAGACGTACACGGACCATTCTCCAGGTCCTTCCGATTTGCCACTCCGGGCTTGAGGGATAGTGCTATCCACTAGTTTGGTTCTAACTCTAGGTTAAAATACAATTGTTTAGCATTCTTTTCAAAATTCAGCATTGATAACCTTATAGTTACTTATTACACAGCTTGTTGGAATGCTTGATTCTGATTGGCCAGTCGCGACATTTGCAGGTTCGTTCTTTTCAAATAATAACCGCTGCCAACTAATAGCACATGACCGGTACTAATTGTATGTTTAATATCCCTCCGCTCCAACAAAGATTACCGTCTGGTGCCATCTTGTGACTGAAACACTGGGCGACCACAATTTGCAATGGATGATTTCGACATTAATTTCAACATGTACGATAAAAACAAGACGCTTTAACAGTGGATAGATTCGGACGAATTGAATGACTCCCAAAATAAGATGAAAAAACGAAAACTGAACAGTCTATATATGCTTATGTTTCATATGTAGGGCTTACAAATGGTTGTACTACATTGTTTGTTAGGAATGTTAATAGTCGCTTGGAACTATCTTTTCGTGGAAGGTTTGCACTTTCAAATTAAAACATTAATAAGCTAAAAAAAATGTTTTAAATTCATATTTTATGTCCAGTATTTTCCTCATTTGGCAAGTAGCCGTGTAATAAGCGGGATAATGTACAGGCAGCGGTAGTTATCCCAGAAATAAGCCCCTTCAGTGTGATACAAGACTTATTTCTGCGATAACTACCGGCTGCCTGTACATTATCCCTTACATAACACTTTCACATTATGTTGAGTACAGACTGTGTCACAATGGTGGCGATTTTAAATGTAGCTTTAGAGGCTGTTTAGACAAGATCGTTTTCAAATGAAAACACAAAACTTTTTATGCGTTTTGGGGGACCAAATATGCAAACTTTTTGAAAACTCCATGTAAACGGCAAGACGGAACTTTTAAAAACAATGTTGTCACGCTCATGTGTATTACGCATTCAGTCAGCGAGTTTAACCAAAACAATATGGCGGCCTCCAGTACTGTGAGCTCTCGCAGCTCGACTATGTGTTAACGTTTCCCCTGCAAAATGTGGATTTATTGCACAAAGAAGACCAGCGGAGACGCATTATTTATATTCGCCAGACTTTTAACACACATATACGTTGACTAAGGCCGTGTTCACACTTGACTTCTTTTTTTAAGCTGCTAGCGTCTGTTTTACATTATAATCCTTTGGAGTAAACCGTGTTTTCAAAAATGTCCTGAGCGCTTTTTTGAAACGCCAGCGCCGGCGTCTTTTTCTGCAGCTCGAAGCGTCTTTTAAAGTTGAAAAAAGTTTAACTTAAAAAAATAAAGGCCCACGTCAAGCGTCTTTTTCACAGCTGGCCAATGACAAGCGAGTAGCGAGACCTGTCGTTTCCATAACAACAGGCGAGGAAGGTGATTGGTCGAGCAGGATTAAGCTCGAAAACATTAAATTGGCGGCCGAAATGCCGGTTGGAGCATAGATTTGTATAAATGTAAGTTTAATTTTCACTTTTAATAAGTTTTGATTGCATTTCTAGTGAGAAATTAGTATTGTAGTTTTTAAATATGTGACTAGTTATTGCAAAGACACTCTGTTTATAATTCAAATAGACTTCCGTTACTCTGTATATGAAGCCAGTCTCTCTGAACATTGCCGGCTGCTAATTGGAACCAAAATGCTGCGAGTGTTTTTTTATTTACTAAAAAAGCGATTTTGTCAACTTTTTCTTCTCAAAAAAGAAGTTAAATGTGAACATAGCCTAAGGGTATTAAAAAGCACCTTGCACTTATAACCACTGATGTCCATCTGTGTCTTGTGTTTTGTACCTATTTCTTATTTTATTCAACATTTATTATTCCAGAAATCATTTAATTGAAGTTAAACATCTTATAGAACCGCTGTTTGTGGATCACAAATGGTTAAATCTCGTTCTCTGCAATGAGTTCCGCCTCTATAGTTCACGTCGCTAACAGGATTGGCTTTGATTTTTTGAGTCCCGCCTCTCTAACCCAGGTCGCTTTATTATTGGCTTTGACTCTCTCGCTAATGTGTGACGTGGCTGCTTAGGTATGAACCCGGTTTGAACGAAGCGCCAATGCGCATAGCTCTGTCAACACGACGCTATGTGCATGTTTATTCGACTACTGGTGAGGAAAAAACATTGCTGTGAAGTTGCTTCACATATTAAGTCAAGGACAGTGTTTTCCCAAAGCATGACAAGCGACTGCTTCATATGCCTTTATTAGTTAAAAATGTATATAAATCTTGATGCAAATCATGTTTCTGTGTAATCTTTTTTGTTGTTGTTTCATTCAACTGAATTTGTTTTGTAAAGAATTCTATGTTTTCTGTAATGGCTGTTAAATAAGTATAATTTGTTTTTTCTGCTGTAGCAGATCTGGAAGAAATTTGCTGGTTAAGTTTGTATTTACCCTGCCAAAATATTCATTGTCATCACAAAAAGTAAAAAATATAAGAATTTTTATATGAAATGGACCTGATGTATAGCCTATTTGTTGTTTTTGACTTGTGTTAAATTAAAAAAAAGTTTTTAAATATTATATTGTTTAAATAAGTCATGTAACTGCACTACTTTTGTGATGATGCGGCTTTGCAGACCAATTTTATTTATGTCCCCACCAATATCAAAAGCAGAATTTTGCCCTTGCAACATCGCCATGTATCCACTGCCCTGTCATGCATACTACAACATTTTGATAACGCTGTCATGTGTACGTGAAACTTTTCAAAAACGCAAATGAAAAACTTTTCAGTTTTTCGTCATGTAAACGTGGTCTCAGCTAAAAGAGTTTATAGTGTTTATATTAATAGGTTAAATTTCTAATGGCAGCGTTGAGCATTGTAGCCAATCGTGCTGCAACTGATGGACAGCGAGCACTCGACACTATGCTCTTATCACAACTTAAATAAAGATTTAAGCTCATCAAGTTTCTATTGTTTACTGTACATTTACATGTACAGTATACATAAATAAAATATGCAGTGTTCCTGTAAACTTGTTCCCTTATTGTTCCTTTTTTATTGTTTTATTTATGTATCTAAGACTCGTTCCCATTAGTAAAACTGGTCAGGTTATAAATGTTAATATTTTCTGAAATATTTAATGTTTTTATTTTCCAGGCAAATGGAACACTTAAATAATAAATACATAAATAATAAAAAAAAAGGTTGTGTTTTATTTTAATTATTAGGTGTCAGTAAACGAAAACAAGTAACCTTTGCCATGTCAGTAATTTATCATAGATTTAAATAATTGGGGTCAATATGACCCAAGAGCATAGCCAAAATGTGCACATAACAGGAGGGTTAAATGATACTTAATACTTACAGTTAGCAAGATTCTTGTTTGGTCCAAAACAGTTGGCACATAGGTTACCATTGATATAACTAGGACATTTGTTAAAGTGGAGGTAACATGCTATGTCATGCATACTGACTTATTTACACTGTTCAACTGCTTGGCTTCTCATACTTAACATGGTCAGCTTGTTAAAAAACGAGTTTGATGTATGACATAGTATTTCTGTGCTCGATACACTCTCCCAGCACTACAACCTGTTTCAGAAAGCTTTTTATAAATCTGGATCCTTGTTTCGAAACAGAGGTCCTTTCCTTTTATTGGGCGATTCTCCTGGTAAAGCAAAAGAAAGAGCCCACCCACACGCCAACTGTCGAGCATACAGTAGTAAGACTTGCCTACCATCATGCTTGTCTGTGCTGTGTGTCAAGATCGGTTGCACTGTGAGCTGAACTGAAGCTTGTAACTCTTGTGATAGTGAGAGAAGTCAGTAGTTTGTTTGTTCACGGCATTTCAGTGATTGATGTTATATAAACGGTGGATATAATGCAGGATTTGGAGACCGTTTAAACTGATAGATGGGGCGGTTCCAGTGCTAAAAGATGCCGGACACGAACCGCACGCGGTAAGTGAAACTAAGTCATATGTGTGTGTTTTGTTGGCAGTCGGCGCGTACGTGCATAATATTAATAACACGGGGGGATTGATGCGATGATGTAATGTTATTGTGTGCTCGTGTAGATCCCTCCCCCCTGGCCTGCCTCCGGCAACTCGTGTTTTTTCGGAAATAATCGCTCTTTTATAAATGTGATCAAACTAAACACTCTTCTATACTACTGTATAGGTACTCAAGATTAACATAAGATTGTCAGAAACTGTGTGAGTTATGCCCGCTTTAAAAATAACTCTTTAGGATCCTCCAGAAGCCTGTGCAAAGATGCTTGTTTTCCACAGCCATGTGTCTGGATGACATTTCAATCTTTCTGTTATATAATAGTATTGTGATTGTAATCCTCTACTCCTACAGAACCACTCACCCACTTACTCCTTACGTCCAGAGATGTATCGCAGATGTAAATGCAGACATTAAATAGATGTCTGCCAGATGTATGTGTGCTATCAGGGTAGTGTCTTAATGCCAGTGTGCAGGGCCAACAATATGATACTGAAGTAGGTCTTGTTAAAACTCATTTGAGTGTGTGACATCACAAATCCAGCAATATCCTGTCCAATAGGAAATCGTTTTAAGCCATAAAACATACAGGAATTATTAATGATACAAAGACCTTTTATGCCAAAAGCTCAAGGGAAATTAGATGTCATCACCCTTTGATAATTAAACTAAATAACTAATTATTTCTGTACTTGAGTAAACTTTCCACAGACTACCTCTTAGTTGTATGTAAAATGGAAATAATTTGAAGTACTTACGTCAGTGCAAAAGCAATTAAAGCTCCAACCACAACAATGAAGTCTAGAATGTTCCACATGTCCCGGAAATAAGATCCATCATGAAGAATAAGGCCTTGGTCAATCATCTGTAAAATGACGTATAAAACGTGGATTTTTTTATATGGTGCGTGTGTACAGCCACAAAAATAATAAACAGAACACTCCAGTTTTCCTGGAGTCAGCACTAATGTAAAATGAGTCCTGTCATTTTGAAAGTCCTGTCCGCATTGGTCCGGCCAGTGGAAAAGCGGCTAATATACAGTAACAAAAAATTACCGCTATATGTGTTTTGACAGTAGCCTACACAAATATTATGCATCTAAACAATAATAATAACCATGTTTTTCATGTTCAACCGCTATATGCTGATTTGTTAATACAATATATTTATAATCAGCATAGAAAGGCATGCAGCAGTTTCATGCTTGCCAGGCAAGGGACATCAAGATGTTTCAAGGGACATCTGGTGTGATTTAATGCAAGCAAGAAAATTATTAATGCCGCTTTTGTTTACTGATCTCATAGATACATATTAAAGCATATTTTAAAATGTAAAGAAAACTATTACTTTTTTTGTAAAAGCTTCAGATGTTAAGCAGGTTAGCCAAACTGTTAAATTGCACACAATTAAGTCATTAAAATATCTGTAACAAAACATACCTTTATAATCATTTCGAAGGTAAAGACCCCAGTGAAAACATAATCAAAATAACGTAGAACCTGCAAACATACAGCAAACAAAACAGGACAAGTAGTGGTAGGTTCAGTTGCTCACACAAAATGCATTTAGTTATATTTATTTATACAACAGTTTCTGGTTCTCGAATCTGATCATCTGATCTGGAATTATACGATATTCCACCAGTATCGCCACACAAACCGCTTTACTGCTTGTATCACTCTGCAACTTTAGTCAGACTTATGCAACAGAACATAAACACACCCATGTTTGGCAATGGTGTAAAAAATTACAGCGCGGGATGTGGGCGTCTCGAGAAGTGCTTTATATAACAGAAATTTCTCTGTTAACTTGCCACTGTAAACAATAGAAAAATGACCACAGTGCAATTGGAATAACGCATTGTCTGTGAATTGTACAGTCTCTATCTTTCATTAATATGCATGTCCTGTTTTATAATTTCTAACTAATAACTTCACTGAAGCAGGGTTGCGCAGTTTGGAATAACTGAAGGTTTGTTTCTTTTATTCTGGGCTGAAATTCGTGGCGGAACAAAGTAGTTCCCCAGTTACTTTAAAAACCGGAGGGTTTTAAATACACTCCGATGTTGTTTCTCATTTATCTACACACTTGTGCCGTCGAACTGTTGTATAAATGCAATATCTCTCTGGTAGTTTGCCTCTGGCGTAATCACAGCCATGCTGAAATAAAAGTACAGGGAGCCGGAGGGTCTTGTATCACATCGAAGGGGCTTATTTCGTGACAACAACTGGCTGCATGTACATAATCCTGCTTTTTACCTGGCTACTTGCCACAGAAGAAAAAATCTGGACATGAAATTGGAAATATTTTATTCGCTCCTTTTTACCGTTACTGTGTGTTATTACTTTTGAGCGGTCTGGGTATAACAAACCTGCAAATGTTGCGACTGGCCAATCAGAATCAAGCATTCCAATGATCCGTGTAATAAAGAGACATATCACACTCCTATTTGAGCGATATTGCATTGTTAGAGAATGGTTGTCATGTTTCCACAGACCACAGACATATTCCGCAAAAAGTAACAGCAATATATATCTAACAGGAGAACAGACAACCATAACGACATTAACACCAGACAACAATGGGGAGAACAGAATGGGTATTATATATATATATATATATATATATAAATATACAAACCCAATTCCAAAAAAGTTGGGACACTGTACAAATTGTGAGTAAAAAAGGAATGCAATGATTTACAAATCTCATAAACTTATATTTTATTCACAATACAATATAGATAACATATCAAATGTTGAAAGTGAGATATTTTGAAATGTCATGCCAAATATTAGCTCATTTTGGATTTCATGAGAGCTACACATTCCAAAAAAGTTGGGACAGGTAGCAATAAGAGGCCGGGAAAGTTAAATGTACATATAAGGAACAGCTGAAGGACCAATTTGCAACTTATTAGGTCAATTGGCAACATGATTGGGTATAAAAAGAGCCACTCAGAGTGGCAGTGTCTCTCAGAAGTCAAGATGGGCAGAGGATCACCAATTCCCCCAATGCTGCGGCGAAAAATACTGGAGCAATATCAGAAAGGAGTTTCTCAGAGAAAAATTGCAAAGAGTTTGAAGTTATCATCATCTACAGTGCATAATATCATCCAAAGATTCAGAGAATCTGGAACAATCTCTGTGCGTAAGGGTCAAGGCCGAAAAACCATACTGGATGCCCGTGATCTTCGGGCCCTTAGACGGCACTGCATCACATACAGGAATGCTACTGTAATGGAAATCACGACATGGGCTCAGGAATACTTCCAGAAAACATTGTCGGTGAATACAATCCACCGTGCCATTCGCCGTTGCCGGCTAAAACTCTATAGGTCAAAAAAGAAGCCATATCTAAACATGATCCAGAAGCGCAGGCGTTTTCTCTGGGCCAAGGCTCATTTAAAATGGACTGTGGCAAAGTGGAAAACTGTTCTGTGGTCAGACGAATCAAAATTTGAAGTTCTTTTTAGAAAACTGGGACGCCATGTCATCCGGACTAAAGAGGACAAGGACAACCCAAGTTGTTATCAGCGCTCAGTTCAGAAGCCTGCATCTCTGATGGTATGGGGTTGCATGAGTGCGTGTGGCATGGGCAGCTTACACATCTGGAAAGGCACCATCAATGCTGAAAGGTATATACAAGTTCTAGAACAACATATGCTCCCATCCAGACGTCGTCTCTTTCAGGGAAGACCTTGCATTTTCCAACAGGACAATGCCAGACCACATACTGCATCAATTACAACATCATGGCTGCGTAGAAGAAGGATCCGGGTACTGAAATGGCCAGCCTGCAGTCCAGATCTTTCACCCATAGAAAACATTTGCCGCATAATAAAGAGGAAGATGCAACAAAGAAGACCTAAGACAGTTGAGCAACTAGAAGCCTGTATTAGACAAGAATGGGACAACATTCCTATTCCTAAACTTGAGCAACTTGTCTCCTCAGTCCCCAGACGTTTGCAGACTGTTATGAAAAGAAGAGGGGATGCCACACAATGGTAAACATGGCCTTGTCCCAACTTTTTTGAGATGTGTTGATGCCATGAAACTTAAAATCAACTTATTTTTCCCTTAAAATGATACATTTTCTTAGTTTAAACATTTGATATGTCATCTATGTTGTATTCTAAATAAAATATTGAAATTTGAAACTTCCACATCATTGCATTCCTTTTTTACTCACAATTTGTACAGTGTCCCAACTTTTTTGGAATTGGGTTTGTATATATATATATATATATATAGTGTCCAGTTGAAGAGCGGGATGACTGGCAGGTGCAAGGATTACAAATGAGGGACTGGTGAGGGATCGTGGGAAGCATATTCCAGGGTAGAACAGGCAATGGGCAACCGGGAACGTTTGCATGATATAAACTGATGTTAAAATGTAAAATAGTTTACTTTACTTTGTTTCGCTCAGAATTGGTGCACACAGGGTCTTCAGCAGCCAGTGCAATGCTACTGGCCACAATCACCAGGAGAATGGTCATCTCAAAATACCGCAGGGTCACCACATAGTGGCAAATCTTTCTAATACTTCCATTCCAAAAAAAGAAAAGGTTCACATGTTAAATATAATAATCTCTTGCAATATCAATCCCTAAAATGATCTGTATTGCAATTGATACTTTATACTTGTATATCAAGGTAAGGTGCTGCATGTGAAATCTCACATTAAAACTTACGGATTTTTGCTTGTAAAAATGAACATGCTGTCTGGTGTATCAGATTCGGGGCCAGTCGATTGTTCACCAACATGCTCATCATCATCATCATCATCATCATATTCATCATAATCATCAGCTCTCTCTGAGTCAGCAGCCTCCACATCTTTAAAACTAACTAAATCAAGAAACAAAGGCTACTTTATTGTTAGCAAAGTTTGTTACATTTCAACTTCCTCTCCGTGTGTTTATCCTGTCTGCTGATTTTGCAATCTCCTCTATGTCAATCCATTAAAAGGCAAAATATGTCATTTTCGCTGCTAGAAGTCGCAGAACAATAAAAAGGCGTATCTTGATGACACTGTGAAGGGGTTATTCTCTTCATCTCCACTGCTGATGAAAATCAATCTGAGGGAATCACTGATGCGTGTAGAACACTAAACCAGTGGCAGGAGGTAAAGCCTTTGGAAGTGTTTGCTAAACCGGCAGGGGGACCATTGCCTTACAATCATACTCATGATTTAAAATCCCCTGTTTTGCTGCAAGGCCGGTGCACAGTATTAGTTTTTAGTTTGTATGTTGATTTATTGTTATTTCGCATATTTGCAATGCTTATGTTTATTTCGGAAAGTACAGGGAGACTTTAAATACAAAAATGATGAATGGTAAGGTAACATTTTACCTTTAACATCTGATAATTTCCTATTCATTCAATTGAATGTTTGAGCATACCAATATGGCAGTGCAGTGGCTTCATTGACGTCATGACAATCCAGTTCTTGATTAGAGATTTAGAATTATCTTGATTAGATAGTCGCAGGTCTTTACCCTCGTTGGTCTGTGACAGGTAGAGTCGCAGGTCTTTACCATCATCGGTCTTCACACAAGGGCTTAAGTATGTTCTATGATCTATGCTATCAGAATACAGCTGAACACTCCTTCTCGATTAGCACAACAAAGCCTAAATGACGTGAATAGCCCACATATCAAGCATATATAATGCTCTATAATGCTAACTATAATGTATACAAATAACAAGCGGCTAACACCACCTTAATATAACAACAATTAACAACACAATTGCCCAACAGAAGAAAACGCTAACACTTAGCATTCAGTCAATGAGCAGATTAAAATAAAAGCACAAGAGCCCCGCCCCAGAGAATCGTCAGTCTTTATCGATTGACGATTGAATCTTTTTACTGGAATGCAGGACTTTCTTCACTAGAGTGCCCATTTTAAGCATTGCATTCATCCCCATTCATTATAATGGCAGTGGCGCATCTTGTTAATATTTATTATCGTTGGTATTAATAGTTTGTTACTTTAAACCCCTGTTGCTAACAAGCAAAAGAAATAAGTAAATTAGATTAGCTACCAAGTTCAAAGTATGTATAGCCTGTATTATTTTGGGTTACCCGTTAGAAGAACAAGAGGTGCTGCTCATGTGGTCCCTCCTTCGAAACATGATCGTGAATGGACAGAGGTGGAAACCCCCCCTAAAACGCAATCACGAATAGGCGAGGAGGACGACGAACCAGAAAATGAACGCATGAGTGTGTGGTGAGCTGCTCTTGCCAAAAAAGTTCAGGGGCACTTTTTAGTCCCAGTCTACCCCTGAAAAGAACCATTACTGGGCAAAACCTAAATGTGACAAAGTTACACAACCCATTTAACAAATTGTTTATGTAATACATTTAGTATACAATAAAATATGAATTATTGAATGTAATTAATTATCAAGTTATAAAATAATTATATTAAATATATAAATTGTTATATTACTTGCCACTAGTCAGTCTGAGAAACAAACACAAACTGGAAGTTAACTTCGGGCCAGGTATGTGCATTTGATAAAACTGTCTGTATTTCAGACCTGTGGGAAGCACTGCAAAGTACCGTGAGAGCGACTTGACAGTGAACAGTCTACAGAACAGTGGCGCTTTTTGGTTATTTTACTGCGAAAATCTTACATATTCTGCCTTTAATTGTTATTTTTTTTACTTATAGTCTTTTCTTTTTTTAGACCACCCTATTGATGCATGCTAAAGATGCATTTATGTGACTTTCGGATATTTTATGTGTATTCGGATATAAATAGTTCAGTCACAATTTTGTAGTTGTAACTTTACAAAGCTTACTCTACAAATTTGCATGATAAATGGTATACTCAAGAGAGTCAAGAGACACTATGAATTTATGTTGAATGAAGGACACATAAACAAAATTAATAAACAGACAAACATACAGAAATTACATACCAGTCATTGGTGCCATTTCCAATAAAGGCTGAGATGATGTATCTCGCTTTATGACGACTCCTGTTTTACACTCATCTTGATTTAAATAGCTGGCATTTTTGGCAACGACTGAGGCTTTCCCTGAAATATATTTAAATTCTGATGCCATGTTTTCTTTTTGTCTCAGAACGTGGCTTTCATGGCTTTCTGCTTGATCGTCCATTTCAGTGTCTATACACTGTAGCTCCTGAAGACAAGATGCTCGGGAAACCTCAGACACATCATACTCACTAAAACACAAATAAACAGGTGTGAAAGTTTTATCTTGATCAAAATAAGCAGAAAAGATTTTAAAAGACTATTTGGTATTTTTAATAATCTACAATCTACAATAATTTTTAACCCTAAAATCACTTTTCATTTATTTTGTATGTTATATACATATAGATGCATGATTTTCCTGCATAACCCAGCTTTTAATATTGGTATTAAAAGCAATTTTTTTTTTTATTGACACTTGTTGTCTATGTATTAATGGACAATTCCATTAAAATGTCAACCTTACCATGTAGAAAAATTGTCAAGCTTTGGTGGTTCAAATACACGTTTGAGGTCTCTCTTCAATTTTTAAAGCATTTGTTTTTATTTTTAGTGCATGATTTTCCATAGTCAGGCAAGTGCTATTTTCAAGATTGTCACATCCATAATGGCACATATTCCTAATGAATGGGCACATGAAAATTAAAATAAAATAAACTTATGTTCTATGAAGACGATTTGTACATTTTAATTTACAAAAAATCCTACAAAGTTGGTTGTCTCCTATAAAGCATGTCCTTTTTTTTACGCAGGCTAATTTACCTTATTTAAAATAGAAAACCTATGTATAGACTGATATTATTTATTTATTCTTTAAACACTAAGGGTTTAGTAAAATATAAACAGATGGTTCAGTATATTGGTAAAGAATACATTCTTCAAGCATCTATATGAGATGTAGTCTGTATTTATCCATCATGTATTAAACATTTGAAATTATATTTAAAACACAAAATGAATATATCGAGTTTTTAAATTTCCTGTCGTGTCACACACAACTAGGGTATCTTCAAGTACCACTAGTGGTACACGTACCACAGTTTGAGAACCACTGCCCTAATAAATTGTCAGCATGCACAGTATGACAATACTATTTGTTTCCCAATCCCAGATATGCTTAAATAGCAAAAGGTGTTCAAAAATACTGCATTAATACTTAAACGCATGGAAAACTGAACAGAAATTTTTTAATAAATTATGTTCTACTTGAGTCAAAGAAACTGCATTCACCAACATTTAGAAGGTTAAATTAGATGGTGATGCCATTCTTACCGTTGCCGTTCTTCCTGATTCTCAGCTTCCTTGCCAGACATTGCTATTTCGGTTTTATCAATGTGCATGTTTTTCAACAGTGTTTTCTCATTTTTACCCTCGTCCCCCTGTTTCTCGCTGTAGCCAAACTGCTGGTGATTCTCTGTATTTTTACCCTCTGTTCTGGACTCTCTATGTCTATGGCGTTTATGTCTTCCACCCTCCACCACCCCTACAGCAGCAGCAGCCCGAAACTTCCTTGCTACTCTATGCCTTCTTTCTGTATTGGAATGATGATTATTAGTACTTGGCTTGTCCTCAAGTCTAGATCCCATCAGGGGCACCGGCTCGGACTCTGGAGGTTCAGGCAGAGGGATGGTGATGGACATGGGTGGCTCCGGTAGAGGCATAACCACAGACATTGGTGATTCTGGCAAGTGCAAAGGGCTTGTTTCAGGGGACAAGCAATGGTGCCGGTGATGATCGCTCACTGGAGTGTCCAGCTGGTCCTCTGTGGGACTGCCAAACAGGACCTCGCGACTGGCCATCTGCCGTCGTTTCCGCAGCTGGTTTGCCCGTTGCTCCCACACAGACATGTTTATCTTTTTGCGTCTCTCACGGCGGCCAGCAAATGCATTAACAGGCTGTTCTTCCCTTTCCTTTTCAGCAAATTCCTCCTCTGCCTCTGTGTTGGATGGTCGGCCTCGGTGGATAGCACGTTTCCTGTACAAGTATGGTCTTCTTCTCCTCCTGCATGAACAGGACACAATCATAGTTTATAAAGAGGTTTAAAAAATTACTCAAATATATGAAGGACTCTCAAGGTTTATCAAAAGTTTAGAGTAAGAGTACATCTGTTAAGAGAGAAGCCACTCAAATTCGCAGCAGAGGTCCTTTTGCCCCACCCAAGGTTTTGCCTAGCAGTTCAAGTAAATCCAATAAAGGACAGACAAATTCATCCAAAGAAAATGTTTACAGTTTTAAATACATTATTTATTAAATAAAAAAAAGCTTGTCCCCAAACAAGTCAACTGAACAGTAGTTCTCAATGTTCATACTGCATACTTACAATGCAGGATTTCAGAACTTGCTCTGGGTATGTGTGTCATGATGTTACAAATATGGCTACCATTGCCTGGTATACCGTTTGTAAATGTTATAACTGCCTGTTCTGACCCTTGCCTGCTTAACTTGTTTGGAACTGTCTGCCTTATGTTTAACAAAAATAGCTCTGAGTCTTTTCTTTTCAGTTTGATGAGGTTTGAGAATACATTGAGAGTCATCTGAGTCTATTCCTCCATAAAGAATGTCTCCAGATCCTTCTAATGTTGGTGCTTCCACTTCTTCAGTTCATCCCACTCATTTTCTATGGCAGGATCTTGATTTTGTGTTCAGTGACCCATTTTTGATGATTTTGATATTTGTTTTGAATTAAGTCCTGATGGAAGATGAGTCATTATATGATTTCGAGCAGAGCAAGTCAGGTTTTGATACAAAACATGATGCCATGTATCTAAACAAGATATCAAGAACCCCTGGTATAAAACTAGGTCCACAAAAATGAAGTTCCAGCAATATATTTAACTCTGAACGTGGGGCACTTTTTTTTATCCCTGTGTGCACCAAACCCGTTTTGTATTCTTAAATAAAAAAAACTCTTTTTCATATCATATGACCATAGACCCCAGTCCTGTTTGAAGTTCCAGTATGGGAGATTAATATGGTGGAGTTTATTTTTGCATAAGAGCAGAAGATTTGTTTTTTAAACAGTTGTCCCAAACAACTTGTGGTGATGGAGGTGCAGTTTTCCTTTTTTTTGTTTTATTTTTTCTGTCACTAAAATTCAACTAATTTCTGCAATTCTCCATCAGTGATCTTTGAAAAGTGTTTGGCCACTCAAAATCATCTCTTTACTGTGCATTAATACAATATAGACACACATTCTCTTTCAGGCAGATTTGCAACATCTTCAGCCCATTAAAACTTCTTCATTATTGCCCTGATGTTGGAAATAGGAATTTGGTTTTACTCATTGTGATGAATGATTAAGGGGGTTTGGGCTTTGTGTTAATAGTATTATTCCCCTGTGCAACAATAAGTCATGACTGGGCAACATCATGTTTCTAGTCATCTTGGTGTGCTCAGAAAATTTAAACATGAATGGGAATATACCTTTTTGAGATATTTTACTCATAAGAATTTCTAGGGGTGTCAATAATTGTGGTCAGGGTGTATTAGAGAATAACGTTTTTTTCACAATGTGATATCCCCCTCTCCACTTCAAATTGAATTGAACGAAATGTTGGAATTTTGAAGATTTTTTTAATCAAAACAAAAAATTAAAACAAGAAATATTGAGAATTGTCTCATTAGAAAACATAAAAAGCACATTGAAAAACACATAAACTAATGCAACAAAAAAAGCACATTCATATAAACATAGATGGAGTTAAATTAAACACAATTCTCACTCTCCACAGTTATTGAGTACTTATGAACATGTAAAAGACACTTAAAGAAGTATACATAGGAATCTATGTTGATAGCCTAGACACACAGTGTCATTATTTATTCACTGTGTTTTGATGATACGAAATGTCATAATAAGTATATTCAGTAAATAATGATTCACACAGGTGCACTTTGTAATGATTTTGAATGTCTTTAGAGCACATTTAAGCATATTATGAAATCCTAATCCAATAATGTCTAATGTCTATGAGGCCTAAGGCTTTGAGGCCTAGAGCAAACTCAAGGTCAGTATGATCTGATCTGAATTCATTAAAATGGAAACACCACTGAAGAATGTATTTTTTTTAAATAAATAAAGTAGAGGTGATTTGCCACAATTAAAAATATATCTATATGAAATAAGGGTGGCAGACGAAAAAGGATTGGCTAATAAAAATAAGTGATTGGCGTGAATTAAGATACACCTTTTTGTACAAGCATTTTGTCTGCCTAGCTAGCTGTAGCTGTAGTGATCTTGCTGTGTTTGCTTGAACTGGACTTGTTAGTAAGGATTATTGAACTTCCTGTACTGTTTTTAAGGTAAGCTGTTGTTTTGAAGAAGTTTTTACCTAGCACTTTTAGACACTTTGAAGCCTTGAGCTGTTAATTAATTAGGTGGGCTCAGCTGCAATTAGGCAATTAAGCAATTAGGGAGCCTCTACTTTAGTAGCATTGATTTCTAAAGCGGCAGCCCTCGCGTGAAGACCAATGAGGTAAAGACCTGCGGCGCTACCTGGGCGACTCCGCCGAGCAAAAACACTGGCACACCACGCTAAGTTTTGTTTAAGAGTGTCCTCATTTGAACCCCATGCAATTACCCTCACTTATCCATCAAAAATGCATTGTGTTGTCATCTCTCACCCCCCAGGTGAACTGGGAAACTTCTTAGAAAACCTTGACATGCTACTTTTTGCCATCCCTGAAGATGGCACTCGACTGGTAATGCTAGGCGACTTTAACATCCACCTAGACAAACGACAAGCAGCTGACTTTCTAGCTCTTCTCTCCTTGTTTGACCTCCACAAGACCAACATCCCTCCCACCCACAGAGGAGAACAACAGCTAGATCTTGTCCTGACTCGTTTTATTATACTGCTAATATTATTCTAGTTTCTCCCTTGCATGTCTCTGATCATTTCTTTATCCAGTTCACTGTAACTCTCCTTGTAATCTCACCACCCACCATTAACTCTATCTTTCTGTCGCAATCTTCGTTCCCTCGCTCTCTCCTGCTTTTCATCCATGGTGTCTTCCTCCCTACCCACCACAACCCTTTAATCGTCTCTCAATGTTGAGGAAGCTACATACAGTCTTTGAACAACATTAACACCCTGTCTTGATAATGTCTGCCCTCTCACCTCTAGGCCTACACGTACAACACCCTCTTGCCCCTGGCTTTCTGAGACTCTCCATGACCATTGGACCAAGCTAAGGGCTGCCGAGAGGAAGTGGCGCGAGTCTAGAGACCCTGCTGATCTCTTGAAGTATCAATCTCTTCTTAACTCCTTTTCCACTGATACATCGACTGCCAAAATCAAGTTTTTTCAAAACTAAATAAAAAATGCATCTAACCCCCGTCAACTATTCTCTACCTTCTCCTCTCTTCTCTATCTCCCTCCACCTCCCCCCAATACCTCGCTGACTGATGATGACTTTGCTAACTTCTTCACTGATAAAGTGGAGACCATCAGCAGTCAGTTCTCTGCGCAAAACATCCCAGATCTCTCTTTTACACCTTTTACATGCTATTCCCAACTCTCAACTTTCTCTCCTCTCACGGCAACTGATGTCTGTTTTTTATATTGTTCTTAGCAATTTCACATTTTCTGGATATATGTATTGTGATGTTTTATGTGGTCTATATGTGATATTGTATGTTATTTTATTTGTTTACCTGCCCAGGGACAGCAGATGTAAATTAGCTATTAGCTTACTCTGGTGCAATTATTTTCAATTGTGCATTGTCCCTGTAAAAATAAACAATAAAGTAAAGTAAAACTCTCCTTTCAACCCGGCCTACCACCTGTCCCCTTGACTTGATCCCCTCCCACCTCCTACAGGCTATTTCTCAGTCACTACTGCCTCAACTAAAACACATTATTAACACCTCCATCACTACTGGTACCGTCCCCACCTCATTTAAACAGGCCCTTGTAACACCTCTGCTCAAGAAACCAACACTCAACCCCTCAATGGCTAGCAACTACAGGCCAATCTCACTCCTGCCCTTCCTTTCCAAGGCCCTCGAAAGGGTAGTATTTAACCAACTCTACTTATCTCTTACAGAATGACCTACTGGACAGTCAACAATCCGGCTTCAAGAAAGGACATTCCACAGAGACTGTTCTCCTGTCTGTCGTCGAAAACCTACGGCAGGCAAGAGCCAAGTCCCTGTCATCTGTCCTTATTCTGCTCCTCCTCTCTGCTGCATTTGACACCGTGAACCACCAGATCCTGCTGTCCACTCTCTCCAAATTGAGCATTTCTGGAACTGCACTCAACTGGTCCGACTCCTAAGTCACAGGCAGATCATTTAAGGTATCCTGGAGAGGCGAGACATCCATATCTCACAACTGGAGTTTCTCAGGGATCAGTTCTTGCTTCTCTCCTCTTTTCTATGTATACCACCTCCCTGGGACCAATTATTAAGGCACATGGTTTCTCATACCACTTTAACGCAGACGATATGCAGCTTTACCTCTCTTTTCAACCAGATGACCCCACCATCTCTGCCCGTATCTCTGCCCGCCTTCTGGACATCTCATCTTGGATGAAAGAGCATCACCTCCAACTCAACCTTTCCGAGACAGGACTCCTTGTTATACTGGCCCACCCATCAATTGAACACCACTTCAACATTCAGCTCAGATCCTCAACTATAACACCCAAAAAGTCTGCAAGGAACCTGGGGGTGATATATATATATATATATATATATAAGCAAAAAATCTCCTCTCACATGACAGCAACCACTCGAACATGCAGGTATGTGCTTTACAATATCAGGAAAATCAGATCATTCCTATCGGAGCATGCCTCTCAGCTTCTAGTCCAAGCTCTGGTCATATCAAGACTGGACTACTGCAATTCTCTTCTGGCCGGCCTTCCAACCAATACAATCAAGCCCCTGCAAATGATCCAGAATGCAGCAGCACGTCTGGTGTTCAATTAGCCAAAAAGAACCCATGTAACACCCCTCCTGACTCAAAACATACCTGTTCCGTATTTATCTGACTGACCAATAACTGTATGTTTTGTCTAATTAAAATAAACTGTCTTTCATGTTGTTAATTTTCTCCCTTGCTTCAGCTTAATCCTCCAAGTAACATAGCCTTGTACTATCGGTACTGTTTAGTGTGTTGACAAAATGTTTTATGCCCTCTTACTTATAAGCCACTTTGGAGGGCTTTAAATCTGCCAATTGAATAAATGCAATGTAAATGTAATAACTATGTGATGCAAAGTGCTGTATTTTCAGATGGTTTTGTACATCTCAACTTTGTTGGCTCGAGCAAATAAAGTTTAACTCTTTGATTTTTTTTTTTTTTACAACTTTTGTACAATAAAAGACTGATTCTCCACAACAGAAAAAATGCAGATTTATTTATATTAGTGGAGCATACTGTATGCATTTGCATTTTTAGACTTAACTTACCTCTTTTAGTTTTAAAAACATCATAATAATTTTTTATTGTTTCCAAAGACAAGAGTTGTAATCAGGATCGGCCTTTATGTCAGGGGATTGCAGCGAGGGCCCAAGTGCACGACAGCAGGTGGCGACAGAAAACACTTTTAATAAATAATAAACCCACGAGGGGGCAAAACAAGACAAAAACAAAAACACAGGGCTAAACAGCAAAACTAAAACTACCCACGAGGGGGCAAAAACACGTAACCAAAACAAGGCACGAAAAGATACTCAAAAACATCACACACGAGGCAGGGCAAAACTCACAGGAGACTCACAGAGACCACAAAGATTTACAAAACGAACCACCACGGGACAATGAACACGAGGGCTTTAAATAGGGAAACAAACAAAGGATAATGACACAGGGACAGGTGTGAATCATCAGAAACATTAACAGGGAAGATTACCGGAGAACGAGGGGGGCGGGGCTTAGATGCGCGACACGGAAACACACGGCAACGGCAAACGAGCTCGAGCCGTGTGTCTCCACACAGAACATGAACTAAAGACAAGATACTGACGCAATCCTGAACCACTAGATCATGAAAACAAGACATAAACAAGGAGGGCAGGAATGCGGAAGTATCCGGGGGGCGTGGTCATGACGCAAGACCGGAGAGCGCGTGACAGGGGCGAACCACGTTTAGGCCACGCGCTTCCACGAATAACATGAACACAGAGACATGACACTGTCATGGCCCCGCCCACAAGGCTCTAGGAATTAAGAATTCCCTAAGCTGAATTTTATTTGGGGCACCCTTGTGCTCCAAAACAATCGACTATTGTCAATGTTTGATTATTTACAAGCACACATTAAATCTAACAAACCCAATTCTATTAGTTGTAGCTGTGTTTGGGATGTAGGAAAGTCATAAAAAAACATAAACCTTGCATTACAAGTGTATTGTGATTGTCCAAACATTTGATTATTCCTTTATTTCCAATTTTAGGTGTTCCTAAACTGTTCCTTTAAATTTTAAGCGCAGACCATACAGGGACTAATCATACAAAGGTTGTATAATTTATTGTTCAATTAATTCAACTATTTGCAATGATTTTTATTTTAACCACAACTTATAAACACCCTTTTAAAGCCAAACAGCCCTTGAAGATGATTCCAATTATTCTTAACCTTATCCCAAATAAAACGCTAAATTGACAGATAATTATAAATTACATGAATCATATTTTTCCTCTAAATCAGCATTTTGTCGTTTGCATCATTAAATACTGTCGGCTGTACAACATTTCTGTTGTTAAACACTAAACAGTTGTCAGATACTGAATGTTTAGTCACTTACAGTATGTCGTGCATTGCACAGCACTCTTTATCTGTATTTCTAATGGTTTAGAGGCATGTCTCAAGCAAGTCAACATGGTCAAAATGGTCAATAATTTGCTTAAATAAAAAGCTGCATGTGCTTAAAAAAGCCATATAGTACACAAAAAACTTACTCAGAGAGGCCAAACTCTCTGCTTTTATAACGCTGATTGAAGAACTCTTCCTCCTCTTCTTCCTCCTCCTAACACAAAAACACACTGTTAACATATCTTACAGCATTGCTAATGATTTAGAAAAAAATCACAATCAATTTACAATCAAATGTCTTACTTTAGTTAGTTCCTGTGCATTGGCTAGATTATCCACAGCAATAGCCAAAAAGACATTGAGCAATGTGTCTGTTCACAGCATTGTTAAAAATGAACTGTTTAGTTGAATATGTGATTTCACATTTGCATTTGAGCTAAATAAACATTGAGAGAGAGAGTTAGGGTAAGGGATAATTCACGACTAGCCGTGCATTAAAGGATTTTAATGCACGACGTGGAGGCCTTGCTAGCCGTGGATTATCCTGCTTATACCATGGAAATTTGACAATATGTTAACAGTGTAATTTTTCATCAGCCAGGTGAAAATGACAGTTAGTTTTGTCAGTTAATTTCAAATGATGCACTACCCATGCATTAAATGGTTTTAATGCACACTTTCCAGCCAATCAGAATTGAGTATTCAAACAGACCATGGTATAATTCCTAACATTGCACTGAAGCCCATTGACTGTGTTTCCAAAACACATTTGCCTTCTTTGTTGTGCATTTGCTTGCAATGATTAATTATTTTTTAATAAATTACTTGTGGATGTCTTTACATTATTTAACATTAGGATGTACTGATGATGATAAAAGCATATGAATGCATGCATACTGTTAATGTATTCTACATTATGCATTCTTCCTAGTCAAATTAAACAAACCTAAAATGAATTAATTCTGTTTCTTTAACACTCATCAGACAAAATGTTACTATAAATCAACATAGTAATCTGTGCATATAATATGTTGATATTTAGTGAAAATTGCTTTCACTGTTTGTTCTTCTTAAACCAATTCAAACAGACTGAAAGTTTGGAACTATTAAGAGCTCCATGAACAACAACATGGCGGCAAGATCAAAGTGTGTCACATCTCTGCCTTTCAACCACTCTGGCAACATAAAACACACAAATAAATCTGTACAGTAGTAAAGCAAATGACACTAAAAAGGATACAGTTTCCAAACAAGGTTAAAACAATAAAGTAGATTGAGGACCACATTCCATACTGCACCCCTCCTTGGGAGCGTATCCCATTGTACATCACCTCATTCCAGTCTTCTCCGGTAAGAATCTAAGTTGCAATAGGAAAATAAAAAATTATAGGCTATATAAACATTACTAGTTAGGGAGCAAACAATCATTCAAAATAGTATACACAACCACACAAAAACTACAGATTCTTTATTATTACTATTTTTGAATAATTAAAACTATAAAAGAACACATAAAATGAGCACCTCACTCTTGTTTTTAAACTGTTTTTGATCCTGGGCATGTTTTGAGTCAAAACTTTTGGTATACCCTGACATTCTGCCAACTGTTCATTACAGTACCGACTGTTTACATATGCATCTTGCACTCCTACACTTTAACATGCAATACTTCTTCCATTGCCGCACTGTTATATCCACATATACATATGCTGTAGACTCTGTATATATGTTCATAGTACATCCACTGTAAATCTCTGTAAATCTCATCTGTATATTATGATCATAGTACATATCCGTCTGTAAATCTCTGTTTATAGTAATAGCCGTCTGTATATTATGATCATAGTACATATCCGTCTGTAAATCTCTGTTTATAGTAATAGCCGTCTGTATATTATGATCATAGTACATATCCGTCTGTAAATCTCTGTTTTTAGTAATAGCCATCTGTATATTATGATCATAGTATATATCCATCTGTAAATCTCTGTTTATAGTAATAGCCATCTGTATATTATGTTCATAGTACATATCCATCTGTAAATCTCTGTTTATAGTAATAGCCGTCTGTATATTATGATCATAGTATATATCCATCTGTAAATCTCTGTTTATAGTAATAGACATCTGTATATTATGATCATAGTATATATCCATCTGTAAATCTCTGTTTATAGTAATAGACATCTGTATATTATGATCATAGTATATATCCATCTGTAAATCTCTGTTTATAGTAATAGACATCTGTATATTATGATCATAGTATATATCCATCTGTAAATCTCTGTTTATAGTAATAGACATCTGTATATTATGATCATAGTATATATCCATCTGTAAATCTCTGTTTATAGTAATAGACATCTGTATATTATGATCATAGTATATATCCATCTGTAAATCTCTGTTTATAGTAATAGACATCTGTATATTATGATCATAGTATATATCCATCTGTAAATCTCTGTTTATAGTAATAGACGTCTGTATATTATGTTCATAGTACATATCCATCTGTAAATCTCTGTTTATAGTAATAGCCGTCTGTATATTATGTTCATAGTACATGTCCATCTGTAAATCTCTGTTTATAGTAATAGACATCTGTATATTATGATAATAGTATATATCCATCTGTAAATCTCTGTTTATAGTAATAGACGTCTGTATATTATGTTCATAGTACATATCCATCTGTAAATCTCTGTTTATAGTAATAGCCGTCTGTATATTATGTTCATAGTACATATCCATCTGTAAATCTCTGTTTATAGTAATAGACATCTGTATATTATGTTCATAGTACATATCCATCTGTAAATCTCTGTTTATAGTAATAGACATCTGTATATTATGATCATAGTATATATCCATCTGTAAATCTCTGTTTATAGTAATAGACATCTGTATATTATGATCATAGTATATATCCATCTGTAAATCTCTGTTTATAGTAATAGACATCTGTATATTATGATCATAGTATATATCCATCTGTAAATCTCTGTTTATAGTAATAGACATCTGTATATTTTCATAGTACATATCCATCTGTAAATCTCTGTTATAGTAATAGACATCTGTATATTATGTTCATAGTACATGTCCATCTGTAAATCTCTGTTTATAGTAATAGACATCTGTATATTATGTTCATAGTACATATCCATCTGTAAATCTCTGTTTATAGTAATAGACATCTGTATATTATGATCATAGTACATATCCATCTGTAAATCTCTGTTTATAGTAATAGACATCTGTATATTATGATCATAGTACATATAAATCTCTGTTTATAGTAATAGACATCTGTATATTATGTTCATAGTACATATCCATCTGTAAATATCTGTTTATAGTAATAGACGTCTGTATATTATGTTCATAGTACATGTCCGTCTGTAAATCTCTGTTTATAGTAATAGACATCTGTATATTATGATCATAGTACATATAAATCTCTGTTTATAGTAATAGACGTCTGTATATTATGTTCATAGTACATATCCATCTGTAAATCTCTGTTTATAGTAATAGACATCTGTATATTATGTTCATAGTACATATCCATCTGTAAATCTCTGTTTATAGTAATAGACATCTGTATATTATGATCATAGTACATATAAATCTCTGTTTATAGTAATAGACATCTGTATATTATGTCATAGTACATATCCGTCTGTAAATCTCTGTTTATAGTAATAGACGTCTGTATATTATGTTCATAATACATATCCATCTGTAAATCTCTGTTTATAGTAATAGATCTGTATATTATGTTCATAGTACATATCCGTCTGTAAATCTCTGTTTATAGTAATAGACATCTGTATATTATGTTCATAGTACATATCCATCTGTAAATCTCTGTTTATAGTAATAGACATCTGTATATTATGTTCATAGTACATATCCATCTGTAAATCTCTGTTTATAGTAATAGACATCTGTATATTATGATCATAGTACATATCCATCTGTAAATCTCTGTTTATAGTAATAGACATCTGTATATTATGATCATAATACATATCCATCTGTAAATCTCTGTTTATAGTAATAGACATCTGTATATTATGATCATAATACATATCCATCTGTAAATCTCTGTTTATAGTAATAGACATCTGTATATTATGATCATAGTACATATAAATCTCTGTTTATAGTAATAGACATCTGTATATTATGTTCATAGTACATATCCATCTGTAAATCTCTGTTTATAGTAATAGACGTCTGTATATTATGTTCATAGTACATGACCGTCTGTAAATCTCTGTTTATAGTAATAGACATCTGTATATTATGTTCATAGTACATATCCATCTGTAAATCTCTGTTTATAGTAATAGACATCTGTATATTATGATCATAATACATATCCATCTGTAAATCTCTGTTTATAGTAATAGACATCTGTATATTATGATCATAATACATATCCATCTGTAAATCTCTGTTTATAGTAATAGACATCTGTATATTATGATCATAATACATATCCATCTGTAAATCTCTGTTTATAGTAATAGACATCTGTATATTATGATCATAATACATATCCATCTGTAAATCTCTGTTTATAGTAATAGACATCTGTATATTATGTTCATAGTACATATCCATCTGTAAATCTCTGTTTATAGTAATAGCCGTCTGTATATTATGTTCATAGTATATATCCATCTGTAAATCTCTGTTTATAGTAATAGACATCTGTATATTATGTTCATAGTACATATCCATCTGTAAATCTCTGTTTATAGTAATAGACATCTGTATATTATGATCATAGTATATATCCATCTGTAAATCTCTGTTTATAGTAATAGACATCTGTATATTATGATCATAGTATATATCCATCTGTAAATCTCTGTTTATAGTAATAGACATCTGTATATTATGATCATAGTATATATCCATCTGTAAATCTCTGTTTATAGTAATAGACATCTGTATATTATTTTCATAGTACATATCCATCTGTAAATCTCTGTTTATAGTAATAGACATCTGTATATTATGTTCATAGTACATGTCCATCTGTAAATCTCTGTTTATAGTAATAGACATCTGTATATTATGTTCATAGTACATATCCATCTGTAAATCTCTGTTTATAGTAATAGACATCTGTATATTATGATCATAGTACATATCCATCTGTAAATCTCTGTTTATAGTAATAGACATCTGTATATTATGATCATAGTACATATAAATCTCTGTTTATAGTAATAGACATCTGTATATTATGTTCATAGTACATATCCATCTGTAAATCTCTGTTTATAGTAATAGACGTCTGTATATTATGTTCATAGTACATATCCATCTGTAAATCTCTGTTTATAGTAATAGACATCTGTATATTATGATCATAGTACATATAAATCTCTGTTTATAGTAATAGACGTCTGTATATTATGTTCATAGTACATATCCATCTGTAAATCTCTGTTTATAGTAATAGACATCTGTATATTATGTTCATAGTACATATCCATCTGTAAATCTCTGTTTATAGTAATAGACATCTGTATATTATGATCATAGTACATATAAATCTCTGTTTATAGTAATAGACATCTGTATATTATGGTCATAGTACATGTCCATTTGTAAATCTCTGTTTATAGTAATAGACGTCTGTATATTATGTTCATAATACATATCCATCTGTAAATCTCTGTTTATAGTAATAGACGTCTGTATATTATGTTCATAGTACATGTCCGTCTGTAAATCTCTGTTTATAGTAATAGACATCTGTATATTATGTTTATAGTACATATCCATCTGTAAATCTCTGTTTATAGTAATAGACATCTGTATATTATGTTCATAGTACATATCCATCTGTAAATCTCTGTTTATAGTAATAGACATCTGTATATTATGATGATAATACATATCCATCTGTAAATCTCTGTTTATAGTAATAGACATCTGTATATTATGATCATAATACATATCCATCTGTAAATCTCTGTTTATAGTAATAGACATCTGTATATTATGATCATAATACATATCCATCTGTAAATCTCTGTTTATAGTAATAGACATCTGTATATTATGATCATAGTACATATAAATCTCTGTTAATAGTAATAGACATCTGTATATTATGTTCATAGTACATATCCATCTGTAAATCTCTGTTTATAGTAATAGACATCTGTATATTATGTTCATAGTACATATCCATCTGTAAATCTCTGTTTATAGTAATAGACATCTGTATATTATGTTCATAGTACATATCCATCTGTAAATCTCTGTTTATAGTAATAGACATCTGTATATTATGATCATAATACATATCCATCTGTAAATCTCTGTTTATAGTAATAGACATCTGTATATTATGATCATAATACATATCCATCTGTAAATCTCTGTTTATAGTAATAGACATCTGTATATTATGATCATAATACATATCCATCTGTAAATCTCTGTTTATAGTAATAGACATCTGTATATTATGTTCATAATACATATCCATCTGTAAATCTCTGTTTATAGTAATAGACATCTGTATATTATGATCATATACATATAAATCTCTGTTTATAGTAATAGACATCTGTATATTATGTTCATAATACATATAAATCTCTGTTTATAGTAATAGACATCTGTATATTATGATCATAGTACATATAAATCTCTGTTTATAGTAATATACATCTGTATATTATGATCATAATACATATATAAATCTCTGTTTATAGTAATAGACATCTGTATATTATGATCATAGTACATATAAATCTCTGTTTATAGTAATAGACGTCTGTATATTATGTTCATAGTACATATAAATCTCTGTTTATAGTAATAGACGTCTGTATATTATGATCATAGTACATATAAATCTCTGTCTATAGTAATAGACGTCTGTATATTATGATCATAGTACATATAAATCTCTGTTTATAGTAATAGACGTCTGTATATTATGATCATAGTACATATAAATCTCTGTTTATAGTAATAGACATCTGTAAATCATGGTCATAGTACATATCCATCTGTAAATTACTTCTGTAATATTTATTTATGTAATTTATGCAACCACTGTATATCCTGCACTTGCTGCTATTGCACTTCTGGTTAGACCTAAACTACATTTCGTTGCCTTGTACTTGTACATGTGTAATGACAATAAAGTTGAATCTAATCTAATCTTCTTACTCATAAATGTGCACAAACAAATGTGCAAAAAGTATTGGCACCCTTGGTAAATATGAGCAAAGAAGGCTGTAAAAATAAATGTACATTGTTTCTCATTTTGACCATTTATTTAAAAGTTTCATAAGTTTCATTAAAGTAAAACAATTGGAAGTGGGGGGAATATCACATTGTGAAAAAAGGTTTTCCTCTGATACACGTTGGCCACAATTATTGGTACCCCTAGAAATTATTATGAGTAAAATATCTTCTCAAGTATATTCCCATTGATATTTACATTATCTGAGCACACCAAGATGACTAGAAACATGATGTTGTCCAGTCATGACTTGTAGCACAGGAGAATAAATATTAATAACACAAAGCCGAAACCACCTTATTCATCACAATGAGTAAAACTAAAGAATATAGTTCTGATGTGCAGCAAAAAAGATTGTTGAGCTACACATATTTGAAAGCTTTGATTCAATGTTCTCGGTGAAGGGGTTTCTAATCCACATCAAATCAGCTGCTTGCTCCTCAGTTAGAGCTGGGAAATAACTATTAAATTTCTCCAGGACCTTTGACAGATGCACAGTTATTTGATGTTGAATGATTTTAAAATTAAACTGTCTGTCTGCAATAAATGCATGGGTGTGCTCAAACATGTCACTCATTCCAGAGGAGAGACAGGTTTTCTACACCTGCAGTTTTCTTTTAAAAGCCTCTACTCCTTCATGCTGCACCACAGTGTTTATTAGGGATGGGCATTTTTCAATAAAATCATATTCGAATATTCAAGCTCATAAAAAACGAATATTCGAATATTCGTTTATTTAAAGTAAGTTAATAAAGACGCCATTTTTTATGTTTTTACTTAGTCACGATTTCACATCAAGCTTATAATTATTATTTATAACGCACTAATTTTATATCCTATATGTGTTTTTTAAGTGGAAAAGATTAGCAACTTTGGAAAAAGAAAACGGAAAAAATTGAAAAATAGGCTACATAAAAACTGCATTTAAACCCGACAGCGGAGAAGACGCGCTGCTCTTTGTTTACGCGGTAACAATAGACTCACAAGAATACCTGTTTTATGACTTATAATGTTGATTAAAAAAAACAGGCTTGATACCTCCATGTTGACTGTATGAGTTAAGATCCCAAAAACAAAGCAACAAAAACGGATCCATTAGCTTGTTTTCCCCTTTATTATGCGGCCGTCATCTGAAGAAGATATTTAGCCTAGCCTACTAATTCTTGATCATCGCCGCATATAAATGTTTTTCTCTTTGTCGTTTTATTTTCAGTGTCTGACCTATTTAGCTCTGCATTGTATCAATAAATAAAATCAACTAAGGTAACAGGAACTACAGCGCGTTTTAAACGAAATAACATCCGTGCAAACATCAACTAGAAATTAATTTACAGGCTATAACTTGAAGGTGACGACCCCATCGAAGTTCTAAGGAGGAAAATACAGGCTTTTAGTTATGGAAAAAGGTACCAATCTTATGCTAAAGCCAAATGCATTAGTTGCTGTGAATTGTACATTTTCATATTTTAAGCTTAAATTAACATTAAGTTGGTGGTATTTTTAACAAATGAACATGAAATTGCAAAGAACAAATGCTCTTAAGTTATGGTAATAAATAAAATAATGGAAAGTCTGTAGTTTTCACGGAGAAAAACTGTTGTCAGAAGACTTCCATATAAAACCAACCTGTCAGTGAAATTAACAGTGAAATTCTGTCGTTTTTACGGAAAAAACACGTCACAAGTTGCAAAACCTGTCAGTGAAATTCTGTCGTTTTTACGAAAAAAAAAAACACGTCACAAGTTCCAAAACCTGTCAGTAAAATTCTGTCGTTTTTACGAAAAAAAAAACACGTCACAAGTTCCAAAACCTGTCAGTAAAATTCTGTCGTTTTTATGAAAAAAACACGTCACAAGTTGTAAAATTCTGTCGTTTTTACAAATAAAAACCTGTCACACATTGTAAAACCTGTCAGTGAAATTCTTCTGCTTTAGTAGGACTCTTGACGCTTTGTTCTGTTAGATTTACTTTAGCTGTTATAATTGTGTGATGAAAACACATCTGTTATGGTGGAAAGAACTAAGAGAAATTGTCATCATGTTATTTGTCATGAGAATTGTCATCTACAGGTTTATTCACTGTTTTAAAATTATTTTATTATGCTCACTGATGTTATAAATGAGACTGACAAATGATTTACAGAACTAAATGGACAAGCAGATATTAATAATAAACATATTCATCTCATCAATGGTGACCACAAAATCGACCACATAAGATAAACGCAAGGTATTCTGGGTACCATCAAAGTAGAAAAACTCATTCATGTCTCCCAGGATGCATTGCTACATGAAGCTTTTCATTTGATGGTCACCACTGTTAAGATTCATACACTGATTCTTCATGTCTGTGTTTAAAATCAAATGCAGATTTTTCCAAACTGCTCAAAAACTTTTCTCAAATGATTGTTGCTGTTTCTCAAATTTAAGCTGTTATTAAAAAAACATAATAAAATGCTTTTATTTGAGTATTCACAATAATGAAAACCAGACTAAAGCTCCTGTTTACATTTCCTTTTGTTTTTATTTACTATTATGATTATGTTTTATAAAACACATCATAGCATAGCAACCAAAAGAAAACTTGTTTAACAAATCGCGGGTGAAAAGCCCAACTAAAGTAAACACTGATCACAATAACGGTGACTTTAAACAACATTCATTGATGTTATGCTTCAGTCCCTGTGAAGCAGAAGTTATGATCGTCTTCATTATTCTGACGTATTTTAAAGTTAAATTGAATATTTAATGAGGAAGAATAGTGGGTGTGGCTCATGTTTTCCTCTGTGAATTGATTGGATGAATAAAAACAGGATGTTCCCGTATTTTTACGGTAGTTTACTAGCAACCACAGCTGCCGGTATTTTCCTGTAAAAACTACAGAAATTTTCTTTTCTGACCGTTAAATGGTTTTTAGTCACCGCTATGCTGAAGAGTGGAGTCTGTGTTTAAGTCAAAGTCAGGCAAGAAGTTTCTGATGTCATGCTGCATGTTGTTTTGTTTAAAAATGACTGTCGATTATTATAACAAAATAAACGTAAATATGAGAAGGAAATGTAATATTTTCACATTTATGAATTAGGTGAATGTTTTAATTGTATGTAAAGAAATGCTCTCAATATAAAAGACTCTTGATGACAGCTTGAAGTTTTTGCCCTAAAGTTCTTGAACTTCATCACTGTTTACGTGCTTTTCCTGTATTTTTTACGGAATTTTACTGGCAACCACAGCTGCCGGTATTTATCCGTAAAAACTATGGAACATTTTTTACACTATAGTGTTTATGTTTGCACCTTGCATTGCTCTGTTAAGATTGTTTATTTCACCGAAAATGTCTGAAAGGTAGCTGAGTTGAGTGAGCCATTTGTCATAAACGTTGCAAGGTCTGGTTTCTTATCCACAAGAAATTCACGCAGCTCATTCCTCAGCTTAAACAGCGGCATCAACACCCGCCCTCTGGACAGCCACCTCACGTCAGTGTGCATCAGCAGGGTATGGTAATCAGCGCGCATCAGCAGGGTATGGTAATCAGCGCCTACCTCTTCACAGAGAGCAGTGAATAACCGGGAGTTTGTGGCTCTTGCTTTCACAAAGTTAACAATTTTTACGGCCACCTCTAAAACTCCATGAAGACTGGGTTCCATTTCTTTTGTAGCAAGCACCTCTCTGTGCAGAAAGCAGTGTGTTGAAATGGCAAAGGGAACAAGCTCTTTGATACGCTGAACTACCCCGGACTGCCTGCCAGTCATCGCAGCAGCTCCATCAGTACAGACCCCTATACAGTCGCTCCAGTTAATCTCATTTGATCTCATGAAATTATCCAAAGTTTCAAAAATATTGTTTTCCGTCGTCGTGGTACGGAGCTCTTTACAAAACAAAAAATCTTCTTTTATCTCATTTTACCATTCATAACGAACGTATGCGAGGAGCTGTGCCATTTTTGACAGGTCGGTAGACTCGTCTATTTGAAGTGCAAACTTATTACCGCGAAGTCGCGCAGAAAGCTGATCTTTCACATCTTCTGACATTGTTGCAATGCGGCGTTTGACCGTGTTGTTTGATAGTGGTATCTTGGCCAATTGTTTTGATTTATCCTCTCCAGATAATTCCTTGACTAATAATAATAATAATTCCTCTGTTGCGCATGGCAAAATCAAAGTTTCTGCAATTGTATGCCCTTTCTTTGCTTTGGCGATTTTTCAGCAACTGTATAAGATATTTTTTTTAAGTTTCTGGTCAGTAGCTGTGACTTCCTTCATCTCATTTTGGGAGCATGTCAGTTCAGGTAACTATCTTGGTATTTCCTGCATTTCGTATTTCCAGTATTGCTAGCACTGCGACCCGAATTGCCGGGACCCCCCTATTGGGAACCACTGCTCTAGTCTATGCTATGGTAAGCGAGGCTGAGAAGATATTAGCTTCTTTCAGATAACGGGAAATTTGATGTTGTATTGGCGAAGTTTGATGAGTATTTTATTCCGAAACGGAACCTGATATACGAGCGTGCATGAGAGTTTATCAGAGAAATCAGCTGCCGGGGAGAAAGCGGAGACGTACAGTCACTCATTGTATGAACTTGCTGCAAACTGTGATTTTGGTGACAAAAGGGATGAACACATCCGTGATCGGCTGGTAGTTGGGATAAGGGATAAAAGACTTTACCAAAAACTACAGCTCATGCATACACTGATGCTAATGGATGCGATACAGCATGTGAGGCAATCCGAAAACATAGCAGTGCAGGTTGGGCTGCAAACATGTGAAATGCAGAGTGAACTTGTGAACTCGTGCATTCGTGAACTCCATACACGGAACGCCCACAAGAGGGGGCAATAGACATACACAAAGACCAAGAGGTGAAGAAAGGAGAAACCACACAGCCTACCGTGGAAACGAGTGAAGTTGCACCAGATGTGGTAAGAGACAACATACAAAAGGAGAATTGTGCCCTGCGATGAAAGGTTCATGTAATAAGTGTAAAAAGAAAGGACATTGGCAAAGAATGTGCAAAACTAAAATTGTAAGAGAAATAATGGAACAAATGGACAACGCAATGTTCTTAGGAGCTGTACATAAAGAGACAGACGAAGGAAAATGGACAGTTCAAGTGAAAATCGGACAGACACCTATGGACTTCAAAATTTACACAGGAAGCTGATGCATGTGTAATAGATGAAGGAATGTTTCAAGACGCTTGTACTAAAGAAAGAATTGAACCCAGCAGAGGTTTCCCTTAGCACACCAGGGGGTAAACTGGAGTGTTTGGGTCAGTTTTATGCAGAGATGGCATACAAAAGCAAGAATTACTCCTATCAAGTGAATGTTCATCCAGGAAAACACACAAACAACCTGCTAAGCAAAATGGCAGCCACAGAAATGGGTCTAGTAAAGTGAATAAATGAGTTGAAAAAAGATGTGTTCCATCAGGTAGGAAAGCTAAAAACAGAACCGGTGAGAATCGTCTTAAAGGAAGGAATTGAACCATATGCAGTGAATGTGTCATGGCGAGTTCCTCTTCCTCTCCCTCTCCTGCCTAAAGTGAAAGATGAGCTGAGTCGGATGGAGACAGAAGGCATTATTGAAAAAGTGACTGAGCCAACCGAGCGGTGTGCTGCCATGGTCCCAGTACTTAAGCCAAATGGGGATGTTCGTATCTGTGTCGATTTGAGGAAGTTGAACAAGGCAGTAAAAAGAGAAAAATTTGTCTTGCCTACAATGGAGGAGGTAATCTCTAAACTTTCCGGTGCCAAGATATTCAGCTCTCTAGACGCAGCCAGTGGGTTTTTACCAAATCCCTCTTGAGGAAAAGAGTAGTAAGCTAACTACTGTTATCACCCCTTTTGCCAGATATGCTTTCAGAAGACTCCCGTTCAGGATAAAAAGTGCACCGGAAATTTTTCAAAGAAAGATGACAGAGACCTTACAAGGGCTGGAAGGAGTCGCGATCTATATGGACGATGTTCTGGTCTTCGGTAGAAACAGAAATGGAAAATTTACATTTATTCATTTGGCAGACGCTTTTATGCAAAGCGACTTACAATTGAGGATAACAGCAAGCGATTCATCTAAGTAAGCAATATTCACGAGAAGTGCTAGTAAAACAAAGTAATTTTTATATTATGAGACAGTTAAGTGCTCATGGAAGAGGTGGGTCTTCAGCTGTTTTATGAATTGTGAAATTGATCCAGCCGTCCTGATGGAAACAGGAAGATCGTTCCACCAGCAGGGAACGGTGAAAGAAAATGTCCTTGAGATGGATCTCATGCCTCTCTGTGAAGGAACAATGAGGCGCCGTTCGTTTTCAGACCGCAGACTTCTGGAGGGGATGTAGGTCTGTAAGAGAGAGTTGAGGTAGATAGGTGCTGTGTTAGTGGCTGTTCTGTAAGCAAGCACCAGTGTCTTGAACTTAATGCGTGCCGCTACTGGGAGCCAGTGCAGAGAGATGAGCAGAGGTGTGACATGTGCTCTCTTGGGCTCATTGAAGACCAGGCGTGCAGCAGCATTCTGGATCATTTGCAGAGGTTTGAAGGCACAGGCTGGGAGACCGGCCAGAAGAGCATTACAGTAATCCAGTCTAGAAATGACAAGAGCCTGGACGAGAAGCTGTGTTGCATGTTCAGTTCAGAACGGTCTGATCTTTCTAATGTTGTACAATGCAAACCTGCATGACCGAGTTGTTTTAGTAACGTGATCCTTAAAAGTCAGCTGATCATCCATGATTACCCCAAGATTCCTGACTGAAGTCAATGGGGTTATCTTTGATGGACCAAGTTGGATGGTAAGCTGGTGCTGTTCTGATGGGGTGGCAGAAAGGACGAGAAGCTCAGTCTTGGCCAGGTTGAGTTGTAAGTGATGATCTTTCATCCAAGAAGATGTCAGCCAGGCAGTCTGAGACTCGTGTGGCTAGCGTGGAATCGTCTGGATGAAACGAGAGGTGAAGTTGAGTGTCATCAGCATAACAATGGTAGGAGAATCCATGTGCTTGTATGATGGAACCCAGTGATGTGGTGTGTATGGAGAAGAGCAGAGGCCCAAGAACCGATCCTTGTGGGACCCCGGTGACTAGTTGGTGTGATTTGGACACTTCACCTCCCCAAGCTACCTTGAAGGACCTATCTGCGAGGTAGGATTTAAACCAGGAGAGTGAAGTTCCAGTGATGCCCAGTGAAGAGAGGGCAGACAGAAGAATGTGATGGTTAACCGTGTCGAAGGCTGCAGAAAGGTCTAAGAGAATGAGAACAGATGATTTGGACTCAGCTCTTGCCCTCCTTAGGGCTTCTGTAACTTAGTAAGGCAGTTTCGGTTGAGTGACCGCTTTTAAAGCCTGACTGGTTGGTGTCCAGCCTGTTGTTTTGGGTGAGGAAGGTAGACACCTGATTGAAAACAACCCGTTCAAGTGCTTTTGCTATGAACGGAAGGAGAGAAATGGGTCTATAGTTCTCCAGTAGGGAAGTGTCATGTGTGGGTTTCTTAAGCAGCGGGGTTACCCGGGCCTGCTTGAATGCAGTGGGGAAAATTCCTGTATTGAGAGATGTGTTGATGATATAAATGAGCGATGGTAGGAGTGTGGGTGAGATGGCTTGTAGTAGATGTGAGAGGATGGGGTCTAACGTTCAGGTGGTTGGGTGAGTAGAGAGCAGAAGTTTAGAGACATCATCCTTTTTAAGAGGAGAGAAAGAGGAGAGAAGATGGTCTGCTGTGTGTATGTGCGGTGTGAGATCATGGATGGGTGGAGCTGAAAATTGTCTGCTGAATGACCTAGTTTTGTCTGTGAAGTAGCTGGCAAAATCATTAGCCGTTAGGGAGGTGGTGGAGGGGGACAGAGGAGAGTTTTAAAAGTTTTGAAAAGCTTGTGGGAGTCTGAGGCGCTGCTAATTTTGTCATGGAAGAATGCAGATTTAGCAGTGTGAATGTCTGCAGAGAACATAGAGAGTGAAGCTTGATACTTACAGAGGTCAGCGAGGTCTTTTGTTCTGCGCCATTTCCTTTCAGTCGCTCTAAGTTTAGCCTGGTGTTCCCGGAGGGTATCGGACAACCAGGGACTGGAATCATGGAGCTGATCAGGATGAACATAGAATCTGAAAGCCAGCTCCAGTCAGTCCTGTGGTTCATTAAGAATAGATGGCCAGAGTATGCAACAAGCACACTGGAAGCTGTTCAAGAGTACTTCCAGGTGAGAGGAGAGCTGTCTGAGTCCGAAGCCTTGATTGTGAGAGGTAACCGAATAGTAGTTATTACCAATGTGAGGAAGGAGATTCTGAACAGAATCCATGACTGGCACCAAGGCCTACATAAGTGTTGTGAAAGAGCTTCCCAGACAGTATGGTGGCCTAACATTTCTCAGGACATTAAAGTGCATGTACAACAGTGCAGATACTGTGCTGAAACGAGGGCAGTACAAAGAAACGAACCGATGATTCCAAGCGAATTACCACAGAGACATTGGGAGAAAATAGCGGTGGATTTGTGTGAACACAACAAATGCCATTATCTGGTAATATCAGATTATTACTCGAGATACATAGAGATCCTGGCTATACCTACACTCTCATCCAGCCAAGTGATTGAAAAACTCAAAGCCACTTTTGCACATAACGGGGTCGCACAAGAATTAGGAAGTGACAAGGGCCCACAGTTCTCTAGTAGGGAATTCAGAGACTTCAGTTCTGATTATGACTTTGTTCATGTTACCTCGAGCCCTCATTTTTCACAGAGCAATGGCCACGCGGAGCGGAGTTGACGCAGTCTTTGTGTTAATATTCTGTTTATAGCCGTGCGAGAGTGCGCATTATCGTCTAAGTAATAACATTAGCTGCTGAACAAAAGTGCTACTCGCTGTTGAGATATAGACTGGTTAACGTTAGCGCTGTGCTTGCCGTGCCCATTATTCGTCGTGGGACGCGAACAAGGACCCAGATAGCCCTTTTCGAGCCACCGGAAGCAATTAAAGGTCCTCTGGCATCGAGGGATGGTATAAGACGCTGCCGGATAGCACACCCAGTCACCGGGAGTGATCTGGATTCGAGGGACGGACAGATGTTCATGAAGGATCGGGTTTACTGCTAGTGGGAGATCGCACGAGCTTAAGGAACGCAGGTACATTTAATTGTTTTATTGTGCTCTTTGAGAGTGAAGAGGCACATTTAATGTTTCCTATGCCCTGTGGCGGAGCCAGGGATTTTTCATAGGGGTGGCCAGGTAGGGGCCAGCAGTTACCTTGGGGTGTCACAGAAAATATCATCATGCACGCATTGTAAGTTTCATGTTTGGCACTCATTCGACCTTAAAATACTTTTCTGTTAAAAGTTTCTGTTATATATAAAATTAATAGACCATTAAGCCTAGCATTAATTCTGGAATATTTGCATCAAATGTTTCTAGATAAAAAGATAACTTAATGAATATCTAAAACTAGTGATGCACTGAAAGAAACATTATTTGCCACAGCTGAATAAAAATGAAGCACTTGGCCGAATACTGAACATGGATTTTTGAATTTCTTCTATAAAAATTTTTCACTATGGCATAAACTGAATGGTTATTTTAATATGTTGTCTGGCTTTTCAATATAATACAATATAACGTTGAATTAAAATTGAGCAAAACAAGGAAAATCAAAACAAAAAATTGAGCCCTCTCCCTTCTCGAATAGCCTGACTGCTGAAAGAATGTAATGTATACAACTACAACAAAACAGTTCATTATAAAGTGTAATTTAACATTATAAGCCAAAAATACGAATAAACAAAAACGGTTGGAATTTTATTTGCTACACTCCAAAATGATTTAAAGAACAAACATCCATGCAAGAACTGCTGACTCACAATTCAGTTCCGTCTCTCCTCCAAACTCTAGTTGTTTAGTAGCCTACACGGAACTGGTGCACGCGACCACTGTGTGATGTCAAAGGATGACAAGAGCGGAGGGGCTACTGTCAGACTACCCGCTCCCATCTGAAGTACACCAAAGTAACCGACTTGCAAAGATGCTTTCATTCAGAAATTTACTCCGGCTCCGTGTTTTTCTCTGACACTTTAAAATGCTATCACACACTGCCGACATATTTGCTGCATTAATAAAGCGTGCGCATCTCTCCCTCCGCGCTGGGTGCTGATGATCGCATCATACGTCATGTTCGGGAACATCTCAACAATGGTGACAATCAACAACAGAAAACTTCATGCTGCAATGCATGCTGGGATTCATAAATGAGTTTTGTACTATGATGTTACCCAGCATGCATTGCAGCATAAAGTTTTCTTTTGCTGATTGTCACCATTGCTGAGATTCATACACTGATTCTTGATAGAATGGCACAGAAGTCTTGATTCTAAACTCTGCTGTAGTTTAAATTTGCTGCTTGTTTTCTAAATTGTTGAACATCAAAATACAATTAAACTTTCTGACATTTTGTTTCTTTTAGGATCAATCCAGATAAGATCAGTTTATAAAACGACTAAATAACAGCCAACACCACTTGACATGAATCACTATAACACATATACTTTAAAAGCACACAGTTACAATGCAACACAAATCTAACACGTAAGAGTCAAGAGCCCAACTCAAGGAAACACTGATCACCATGATGGTGAGTTTCAACTAAATTACTTTCAACAAAACCAAAATTAAGTGTTAACCCACCCACAGGCCCTGTGCATGTTAAGGGTTAAGTATTTTGTATTTGAAATACATGCCCATCTCTGACTGCGCTGATTAACACTTTATCTTTATAAGAACTGAAAGGAATCAAAGTAGGCTAAGTAGGCCAATTTTTTCCGATTTTAATTTCTGTGCTCACTCACTGCTCAATCGCTTGTAGCTGATCCAGGCACCGAGGCGATGTTGCGCTTCTATACGGTCTCTCTCCCCATTGTTTATGAATGCTGGAAACCCGCACTATGGAAAATCTCGCGATGCCTATCAGTGATTCATTTCCGGGCCGGGTCGCGCGACGAGAGTTTGAAGTCGAAATATATAGACAGGATTGCAGTATCTGATAAATTATTTTTGTCTTTTAAAAATACTAACGTGAGTGGGGTGGCCAGTGTGGTGGCCCCCTAGCTCCGCCACTGCCTATGCCCCTATGCACACAAGCAAAGACTCAGGCCTGCATCAGGGGTGGTGTGTGAGTGTTTGTGATTGGGTGGGCCCACTCTGTTTATTGAATACTTTTTCCTTTCGTGTACGGTTTACTGTTCATAACCCAGTATGACGTGATACCTACTATCACTTGTTTGAGGAATATTAATCGTGCTTAAGATATCTTATAATAATTAATAATTTAAGAGTTAAATTGAGTATTTCCTGGGAAATTTGTCACTTTTATCGTGCTTGTACACGTGTGTTTAGGGAGGGTGTATAAAGTGTTGGAAAAGTGAAAAAACGTAAAGTGCATTGAAACTGTATTTCTAGTAGGGCTGGGCGATTAATCGAAATCGAATTGCAATCGCGATGGCTGCGATGTGAAAAATATGAAACGCATCTGTTCCAGTCAAAGCAAACTGCGGCTTGCATTAAGTGACAGTCTTACTAACCAATTGGGTGAGCGCACCTCCGTTCTGCCCAATCAGCACTGCCCTAGCCTGCGTAAACACCCACCATTACAAAATAACAAACAGAACGCGGGAGAGAGAGCAAGTGGGATTGTGTCGTCTCGGAATGCTTCTCATACTTGCATCTCTCTGCCACGCGTGCGCGGCGCGTATCCCGCGTTTCACGGGCGAGACGTTGCAACCCGATCTCATGAATGCATATAAATAACACGAAGGTGCAAAACCGTAAAATAAGTACGCCAAATTGCAATTCTGCGTGTATATCTACGCCAATCTTTGCATGGAAATGATACGCCCTCGGCAGAGAGCCGCCATTTTGAAACATACATAAAGAGGAAACACTAAAATAATTCAAGTAATAATATTAGGTTTAGGTTTTGGGTTAGGGCAGGTTAATATGACAAATATGCATGCACGCTAAAATTTGCGTAGCCTATCATATGCACGCAAACATTGGCGTATATATACACGCAAAATTGCAATTTGGCGTACTTATTTTACGGTTTTGCACCTTCGTGTTATTTATACGCATTTCATGGACGTTTACACTTGCCGCACACATGCAGCTTGTTTCGTAATGCCAGTAATGTCCAGCTCCGCACCGCAAGTCTCCACGAGCGCATCTGTGTTAGCTCGCGCCTGCTCCACGTTTATAACAAATGTACATTCAATCTAACTGCTTTGCTGATTTCACAATAAAGTAGCCTATGTAACATTTTTTATATTTTAATAATTGACTAAAGTTATAGGCTACAATTCTTTATTTACTCTAAATAAATATAAATATTTCCAGTGAAATTCAGTAATTAAGTTCATTCTGTGAGTATTAATACCATTATAAGGGAAGATTGAACTTAATTACTGAATTTCACTGGAAATATTTATGTTTATTTTGATTAACAATAGAACTCCTCCTGAAACACAATCGAAAATTTGATGGTTATAATGGGAATTGTAGTGGTTTTAATGTAAACTATAATGGTGTCTATGGGTATTTGATGGATTCTTTTGGTGGGATGTGATCTGGCAGATGGAAATCAATAAAACAACAGTAAAAATAATGCCCAAAACACACTCTAACTGTGATGGTTTCCATTGTTTTTTTTATTCAGTGAGGTAACAATACTCATTGACAGTACTGAGCTGAAGCTTAACTTTGCAAAATTAAATCGCAAATCGAATCGCAATCGCAATATCTGTCAAAATAATCGCAATTAGATATTTTCCCCAAATCGCACAGCCCTAATTTCTAGTTGAATTTCCTTAAGGGTTCCTTGTTGATTTCCTTCTGTGACTTGAGTTGTGAATTGAATATTAATATCTGTAATTATTCATATTGATTTTACCCCTTGTTATTAAAAAAATATCCTTGTTCATTATTATACATATCTTCATATACTTTTATTCCAATTTTCATTTTGTTTATGAATAAATCCCCTTAAATATAATTTTACTGGTTTATTTAATTCTTCTGTGAAGAGCTTAGCATAAAGTGGTATCAGAGTAGTGGCCTTAATATATAGTTGAGAGACAACAATAACAGGAACCAGGTGTTCCGTCCTAAAGAGCTTAGGCAAGCCTAGGAGGGCAGGGGGCGCTACATGTGTATAGGAGCAGTGCTCCAGCATTAGTGGACAAAACATATTTTTAACAATTGATAAGATTTGTTTTAAAGGTGTTTTCAAATGGTTTCAAATGTTAGTGATTTAGGAGATCTAGAGTTCCAAACCTGAAAGACAGTCATGATGGAGGCTGGAAATGTGTCAAAATTTGTAGGAGTATAGTCTTCAAAGATGAACCTGTGGAGAAGAGATAACAGAGGTAAATGCTTTAGCTACACATATTTGAACTTCATTGCACTGCAAACATGCATTTTTTTACACACAGATGTATGCTAGAGGTTCTTAATTCCTAAATTTTAAAACATGTTGCTATTTCTGTAGTTTAAATAGACTCAAGTTTAAATATGCAAGATTGCTTCCACTTTTAGTCTCAGCCAGCTTCGTTACATCTGGCGCACGTAGCATCTAAAAGGAAACAATGATGTCTTCACTAAAGATGCACCTCGGATTACGGATGAGTCAAATTATCCAAACTCTACATCATGCATTGACAACCAAAAAGGGGAAAGGCTTCAGACTAACTGTTTTTCATATTTGTAAATGTAGCTTGAAACAGAAAGTAAACTTTTGCACTTTCTTGAGACATGATCACAGAGGCACTAAACAATGCTGAGCTGTAGTGTTGTCAGTTGACAGTTTTTTTTAGTAAACATATACTTATCACTTGGTGACAAATTACCTCAGCACTATAAGAGCAGAAGTGGCTTAGCCAGCTGAAATTTTAGCAGATATACGTCATCACCCTGTGTGCATAGAGTCTATTGAGCCGCGTGTCTACATAACAAGAGCTCTTAGGGAGATTTACGGATCCGCACGTGTTGCTTCTCTCCCACCAAAGACACGTCATACACTGCATAAAGAAAGCAGCAGACACTACCATTCAACCATTCAGCTAATGTTGTGACTTTCAGTGTTGGGGGTAAAGCTTTACAAGTAATGCACGTTACGTAATAAGACTACTTTTTAAAAAAGTAATGAGTAAAGTAACGCATTCAATTTTACATATCAATATTTGAGTTCATTTAAAAAAAAGTAACAAGTTACTTGCCATTTAAATAATTTAAAATATTTTTTAAACAACTTGTATAGATATGTTTTATACATTAAGATAACCACTAGATGTCAGTACAGTGTAGCAGTACAGCTAGTGTTGGGCGATTCTCTCTATAGTCAGATCGTTCTATCGCCAGCCTGTAGATCGGCAATACACGATAGTATCGAGGGGCGGGGCAATTTACGCATTTATCTATAACAAGCTGTATTTGTGGACATAAAACAGAAGCTAACATAGCTAGAAAATTCCCGGGTGTGACTGCAGTTAGCATTCTATAAGAGTGTGAGTTCAGTGCAGCTAGAAACATTGTTACTTCCCACCGCAACCTTTTAAACGAGAGAAAGTAAACTATTGCTGTAAATCAATGTAAATGATGCCCGGATGCGCTGTTATTACTTGATTTCTACACTACTCGTGCGCTGGTTTTAAACCCTCACGCACATAGACATCCCTGCAAGGAAACGTCCGAGCCGCGCACATTACAATGTCTCTCATGTGCGGAAAACCTAAACCCTGCACATTATAAACTCTGGCGCGAGGAAAAGTCAGAGCCGCGCACATTACAAAGTCTCTTATGCGCAGAAAACCAAAACCTTGCATGTTATAAACTCTAGCGTGAGGAAAAGCCCGAGCCACACGCTTTACAAGCTCTCTCAGGTGCGGAAAACTCAAACCACGCACGTTATAAACTCTTTCTGGTGCGAAGAAAAGCCAGAGCTGCATGCATTACAAGCTCTTTTGCACGGGTACAGAGTTGAACTCGGCTGTACTTAGGGTTGTTCCGATTGATGATACTGGCGGATGATATGGCAAACTGCAATAGCCTCGTCAATGAATGGGAAACACTGGTTGTTCCAAGGTTGCGGTCAACTTGTTATCATTGTGTATATGGAGACTGTTTAATTTGTTTCCTCTCAGGTACATTTTCTTGTATGCAAATCTCTTTGTTTGCTTAAGCTGATTGTTGCACATATACATTGATAAGGAATTTATAATAGTCGTTTCATTTGATTCTTATTTTATTATTAGTATATGTGATCAAGGTTTTTCCTGTTTGCACTTTTAAATTTAAAAGGTTTATAGGGCTTACCATTTACTATAGGGAAAGGAGAGCTCAAGAATGGAGCCATCAATGGAAGTTAAGCCTAGGAGTTCATTCCTTATCACATCTTGGTAACCTCTCAGAATGATTGATCCCACCCAATCAGGGGACAGGACATTGCATTTAATGTCCTGGAATGTCAAGGGGGTGAACAGTGCCATCAAATCTAGCAAAATTATAATGCATTTACAAGATCTTAAGGCAGATGTTATATTTCTACAAGAATCTCACTTGCGAATGCCAGATATACCCCGTATTAAAAGGGCATGGATGGGTCTCCTCTTCCACTCAAAGCCTGTGGGGCTGCTATCATAATTCATAAAAGAGTCATGTGTAACAGTCTAAAACGTTACCTGTTTTTTTGTACGTTTTCACTGTGTATTGTATGAAAACTATGTAACTGGGTCAAAATGTATTACCACCAGCAGTCACTTGAGTGAAGTATCACCGGATATAGTCCCGTTCACAGATGAGTGAGTCATTGTTAGTTTGGTAGAGGGACTTCTCTCGGTTGAATTCTTTTGCTACCTACCTACTCATACTAAGTCGTGTTTGAGAACTGTTTCAGTTTCTGCTCAAACGTGAGTTTGTTTTGTTTGCTACTGTTTGTTATATGTCATGTTAAAATTACAATGGCTAATATTAGTCTTTTTTGTTTCTTTTGTAGCAATGACTTTTTGGAGGTTTCTTATCATCTTATAAATTGCTGCCTTTTATTGGGCAATATTTATTTATTTATTTGTTCATTGTATGACCTCTGTGCATAGTCTCTGTGCATCGCAACAAAGATTACAGAACTGTGTCTTACCACGCGGAAACATGATACGGAACACTGTTCCAATCAACGTGGTGTCGATTCATTGAGCTTACAATTATTACAGATTATCTTCATTTTGCACATTCTGGATTAATGAGATATAACATTGCATCGCTCTCAAAGAGCATTGATGAATCGTATTTGTTTCATCTTCACCAGCATCACATTTCATCTGATTCTGTTCACTCACTATAAGTTTCATCCATTATATTGACACTTTATGCATAAAGACAGAGATTGTTCATTTATTGCTGTGTTAGAAAAATGTATATATGCACTTGGGAATAAAACACAAGGAAAGAATAGTGAGTTTGATGAAGTGGTTTTATTGTTCAGTACCAGTCAATTTTCTGTTTAACCTCAGAGTGACAACTTAATTTATGTTTTTTTTATGTAAAAGTAAAAGACTGCGGTGTTGCACATGTTTGAACCCACTGAGACAATTACTGATTCAAAAGGCCGTTTTGTCATTGTCCTGCGCAAGCTTTACAACATACCGGCAATTTTAGCTTCCATATATGCTCCCAACTGGGATAATGATGACTTTTTCATTAATGTCTTTTCAAGATTACCAAAAGTAGATGAACATCATATTATTATCGGAGGGGATTTTAACTTGGTTCAGGATATATCCCTTGATAGGTCTTCCTCTAACCAGTCTACCTTAACTAAATCTGCTAACATGGTGCTGAACCACGCATCTTAATTGTACTCATTCATCCTTGGAGATTTAAAAACCCTCATGGAAAGCATTCTTTTCTCATGTGCCTAATACATTCTTTAGAATAGATATTTTTTTGGTAGATAATGTAAGACAGCTGCACAAGTAATAAGGGCTGAGTTTGTTTGTGATGTCAAATCTTAAAACTATAAAATCACATTCCATGCTGATTTTGAGGAATAGTATCTTGCCTTTTCCCCGGGGGTCGCTGATGCCCAGGAACTGATCCCCTATTTCAATCACCTCTCTACCTCCCCTTCATCCCCTCAGGTTCTGGTCTTTGGAAATGTGTTAAACACCTATTATACTGTGTATATCATGAATTGTGATGTTGCAAAGATGTGATCATAATGTTTGGTATCATTTTGAAGGTCTTTGTGCGATGGGTAAACAGGTCTAATTTCTATAAGTCTAAATTATATACCAATATACCAAGGTTTTACACTCTAGCACATACCACACACTCTTCTATAAGATGTGTCCCTCACAGGATATCTGGATTACAGATCAGGGCGATCCCATTTGGTGCTCTATTAACTCATGGGAACCTAACCAAACTAAATTCCAAATTGACTTTATGACTCTTTATCTAGTTTGGGTATATAAGGTGCATTGGCAAAAGACTCGGGGAAGCATTCTGTAACCACAACTTTCCACACCATTGCTGTGTGTGTATTTATTGCCAGGTATGACTTTGTAACTTCTACAGCTTGTTGATCCCTTTTCTTAATTGAAACTGTTCTTTATTCTGTAATTTATGCTTGAACCTGCCTGGTAAATAAGTTGTTACTTTTGACTTCTTCTAAGCTTGTGAGATTATTATTATAATTGCCTTTTGTTACTGTGTTTAAAATTAGTCTAAAATAGGAGATAGGGCTGCACGATTAATCGTTTGTAAATCGAAATCGCGATTTGAAAGGGTGCGATTTTCAAATCGCAAGACATGCAATTATTTCGATTAAGAATTATTAAATATAAATATGGTAATACCACGCATACACGTAGTCCTTTAAAGTTTGGTCCAGCGTATTTTACGTTTGACGCAGAGTTTAACCAATAGGGAGCATTTTAACACTTTTAACATTTTAACACACAATGTTAAAGTAGTTTGGGACTATTCTTGGTCTTTCTTTGATGCTTTAAAACCCCCACAACAAATCTGTAGCTCTTTATTCAAATAATAGTAAATCGCATTTTAAATCGCAAATCGCAATTTCGGTGCGAAGTCTTGCATCCCAATGGTGATCATTTCCGAGCGTTATTTCCAGTGTTGCCTTCCCGTGTATGACCCTTGGACTGTCTTTTGGATTATTGAACCTTTGCTGCCTGTCTTGGATTTTATCTCTCGGTACTTGGAATTACGTTCGTTTGCCGCCTGTCTCGACTCTCGCCTGAACCTGGACTATTGAATGTTTGCTGCCGGTCTCGACCCTTGCCTGTGCCTGGACTACCTTCCGCTACATCTCCTATACTGTGTTTGTTGTCGATTGGTCTTGCCTGTACGACTAAACTGCTATTAAAGAAACTGCGAATGGATCCTCCTACTCCCAGTGTTTCATTACAGCGCCTCAGCCTCTATATATATTTTTATCTAGAATCTTACACGATAACATAGATATTATTGTTTTTTGAGTGTGCAGATCGAATTCAATCATTTTTATAAACAAGAATAACATAGGCATGAGAAATGAAGAATAGTCAAATATAAAGAATATGATCAGCATTGTTTCATTTATAAATTGGAGTCAGATTATAATTTTTTGCGGAGTCAAAGAAGTAAACTAAATTTCTAACAGTAAGAATTTTTTTCGGAAGCGCTTAGGAAGGACATATCACGAGAACCCTTCACCCACATCATCGGACTCCGTTGTTGGGCCAGTGGGTGGTTCTTTACAATAATAAACTATTACAGTGTATTACCTCATGCACATATCAGACGGTAGTGGTTTCAGATCATGCCCCAGTATCTATTGATGTCACTTTGCCTCCCAACAGGCTGGTGCTTCCACTCTGGAGATTGAACTGTTTAAATATTTTCTTTTTTCGTAGATTAATATTTACTTTGAACTCAATTGGACCCCGGATATTAGCAGCCATACTCTATGGGAGGCCTTTAAAGCATTTCTTCGTGACCAGGTAATTAAATATTCTACCCTGCTGAGAAAAGCTGAAAAACAAACTGTCTACGATAGCTGAAGAATTGTCTAGTTAGATGCCTCTTACGCCTCCTATCCGTCACCTGCCCTCTATGCTAAAAGAGTTCAGTTACATTCAGAATTTTACCTTTTGATGACTGGCTTAACAGAGAGACAACTTAAACAATGTAGAAAGCACTCTTTTGAGCATGGAGACAAAGCTGCAAAGCTTTTTGCTTATCAAGCTTGAGCAGCTAACTCTTCTAGATGGATTCAGATGGTGTCAGACAGGTGAATTGGTTACAGAACCAGCTGAAATTAACTCTGTGTTCTTAGACTTTTACGCTAGACTGTACTCTTCAGAAAGCTCTACATAATAATGTAAATTTAGACCTAATTGTGACCTAATTACAGAATTGGAAATACAGACAGCAATTACAGTACATCCATGAAATCTGGAAATTCTCCTGGCCCTGACAGCTTTACAGTTGAATTTTATAAAGCCTTTGCTCCCTTGTCAGCACCCATTTTAGAAGATCTTTACAATGACTTATTTAAAGTGGGCTCACTGCCATCTACACTATCTGATGCTTCTATTTCTCTGCTCCTAAAAAGAGAGAAAAGAGATCCTACTACTTGCGGTAGTTATAGACCAATATCACTTTTAAATGTAGATCTTAAAATCCTGGCTTAAGTTTTATTTCTTCGACTCGAGCGTGTATTATCATCTGTAGTCTTGCAGGACCAAACAGGTTCACCCCAGAAAGACACTAATTTTTCAACACCAGAAGGCTACTTAACATTCTTTTCTTCTGTCCTTTAAAATCGCCTAAAATCATTGTCCTTAGATGCTGAGAAGGCCTTTGATACACCCTATCAGTTGGGCTACTTGTTTCTCATTTTGGAAAAGTTTGGCTTTGATTCAAGTTTCATCTCTTGTGGATCCGGCTGCTTAACTCTTGCCCTATGGTGTCTGTATATACTAATGGTATACAATCTGCCCCATTCCCTCTTCTAAGTGGGACATGACAGGGTTGTCCCCTGTCTCCCTTACTTTTTTAATTCGGCCATAGTACCTCTGTCTAAGGCTGCACGATTATGACTAAAATCATAATTGTCGATTATTCACCTTGATATTGTAATTGCAATAATTACTGTCGATTAATATATTTAAGATTTGAAATGTTTTATAACTTTCTGTGATGCAGCGGCATGCCATATTCTTGGATTCTTTCTATCCAAACATCCAAAACAAAATAATATAATGTAAATAACAAATAATTATGGCAATAATTATGTTGTCAGTTAAAAATCCAAAATGAATAGCTAACGGACACGTCAACAAATTCATTCTAGAGCCCGACCAATATGGTTTTTTTGGGAGCCGATGCTGATATATTTATTGATTTATTGCATTCTTAACGCCATTCCAGCATCTAAGGCTATATTCATGGCGAGAACTAGTCACTCTATACACACAAGTCGACACTATACACAAGTCTTATTCCACACATGAGTCGGGGGGGACAATTTGGATTTCTCAATTAACCTATCCTGCATGTCTTTGGGCCGTTTACACATGTTGCATGAATCCGTCCCTTTTATCCACTTTCAAACACTTATGTCCTGATTTCTTAGAGGGGAGCGTTTATGGGCATGTAAATGTGTGGTTTTTTTGGATCTTTCGATCGAATGGATGGATAAAATAAGCGCATGCAGTTTACATATGAATGCAACCGGAGATGGTAGGACAACATACAGAAAGCAGCGGTTTTAATTTTTGCTTTGACAGCTGAGAGATTGCGTCGAACGCTGTATGTGTGTGTTAGAAATTTGAAATGCTGAGAGACATTGTGCATTGTACGTCTTTAAACCAAACTTTTAGGCAAATTTGATCATGTCTGACTAGCACGCATGCTAGAATGTTTCCGTGTATGCAGAGATCAGCTGGTGTCACTACAGTGAAACATACAAATAAAATAAAAAGCCCTTTTCAGGTGTTTCAGGTTGGTAATAAATAAACATGTAAAAAAACACTTTATGTATTTCTATAAAATAAATATAAATTAAACCTTATTAAAGTTGCAAAAGTTAATTAAGTGAGGTGCAGTGAGTGTTTAAATGCGTATAAAACATTAAAGAACAAAGACGTTTATTATGCTACTTTCCCTTTAAGAGCTTGTGTGCAGATCACGGATGATAGATACTAGATTAGATTCAAATTCAGATTAGATTCAAATTTAATGTCATTACACATGTACAAGTACAAGGCAACGAAATGCAGTTTAGGTCTAACCAGAAGTGCAATAGCAGCAAGTGCAGGATATACAGTGGTTGCATAAATTACATAAATAAATATTACAGAAGTAATTTACAGATGGAAATGTACTATGACCATGATTTACAGATGTCTCTAACTATAGACAGAAATTAACAGATGGATATATACTATGAACATAATGTACAGATGTATATTACTATAGACAGAGATTTACAGATGGATATATACTATGAACATAATATACAGATGTCTATTACTATAGACAGAGATTTACAGATGGATATATACTATGATCATAATATACAGATGTCTATTACTATAGACAGAGATTTACAGATGGATATGTACTATGAACATAATATACAGATGGCTATTACTATAAACAGAAATTTACAGGTGGATGTATACAATAAGTTAGGCTATGTTGAGCAGCAGTGCAATGGATATAGAGTAGTGCAAATAAATTATGGACAGAAGCTATCTAAGTAACAGTGCAGTGGAAGAAGTTATTGGATATTCAGTTAAAGTGTAGGAGTGCAAGATGCATATGTAAACAGTCGGTACTGTAAATGAACAGTTGGCAGTGCAAATGAGCAGTCTGGTAGTGCAGATGAACATAAATGTTATGTATAGACAGTCCATTAGTGCAAATAACAAGTGAAGTCAGGTGTGCAATGGGGGGGGGAGAGAAGAGTGTAGTAGTATATGAGGGGCAGTGGGATCAGTGAGGGGCAGAGTTCAATAAAGAGACAGCTCTGGGAAAAAAGCTGTTCTTTAGTCTGCTGGTCCTGGTCCGGAGGCACCTGAAACGCCTGCCGGAGGGCAGGAGAGAAAACAGTCTGTGAGCGGGATGAGAGGAGTCCTTAAGAATGCTGCGAGCTCGACGCAGACAGCGTTTCCTCTGGATGTCCTCCATGGATGGAAGTGGAGTCCCTGTGATGCGCTGGGCGGTTTTCACCTCTGCAACAGAGCAGCTCCCATGCCAGACTGTGACACAGTTGGTCAGGATGCTTTCTATTCCACAGCGATAGAAGTTCACCAGGATAGCCGAGGACAGCCGATTCTTCTTTAGTGTCCTCAGGAAGAAGAGGCGCTGGTGAGCCTTCTTGACCAGGCTGGAGGTGTTGGTAGTCCAGGACAGGTCTTCCGAGATGTGGATCCCCAGGAACTTGAAACTGGAGACACGTTCAACAGCCATCCCATTGATGTGGATGGTGTCATGTGTGCCTCTTGACTCTTTCCTGAAGTCCACAATGAGCTCCTTTGTCTTGGAGGTGTTAAGGAGCAGGTTATTGCTGTTGCACCATGTGGCTAGGTGCTGGATCTCCTCCCTGTAGGCCGTCTCATCGTTGTTGCTGATGAGACCAATCACCGTAGTGTCGTCCGCAAACTTGATGATGGAGTTAGATCCGTTCACAGGCTTGCAGTCGGAGGTGAAGAGGGAGTAGAGGAAGGGGCTTAGCACACAGCCCTGTGGTACACCAGTGTTGAGTGTGATAGTGGTGGAGCAGATGGAGCCTGATCTCACCTGCTGTGGTCTGTTGGTCAGAAAGTCCATAATCCAATTGCATAGGGAGGTGTTAATGCCCAGGTCTTCAAGTTTGGATATTAACTTGGATGGGATGATAGTGATGAATGCTGAGCTGAAGTCAACAAACAACATACGTGCATAAGTGTTCTTATTGTCCAGATGTGTGAGCACAGAGTGCAGTGCCATGGAAACTGCATCTTCTGTGCTCCTATTGCTGCGGTAGGCAAACTGGTGTGGGTCCAATGTGGATGGTAGAAAGTCCTTCAGGTGTGCCAGGACCAGCCGCTCAAAGCACTTCATGACAATGGGTGTCAGTGCTACAGGGCGGTAGTCGTTCAGGCACGTTGGGCTGGAGTGTTTTGGCACTGGCACAATGGAGGTGCATTTAAAGCATGTTGGCACATACTAGGGATGAGTCACGAGTTTCGAATATTCGACTAGTTGATTTAATGACAGAATGACAGAATATCGAATAGTGCGTGCGATCTTCCCAAAAAAAAACTGTTTTTAGTGCTGATGCGGTGGGTCCATGTAACCAGAGGGTGGCGCTGCCAATAACGACACACCTAAAAGCTGTCAATCAACAGACAACAGAGGAACACATTTTCTCACAATTGCTAACGTACGCATACAGTAGATTTGCGTGTTAACGGTTACGGCTGTTCTAAATATATTTAAAATGTTTTAACGCGTTTATGTTTAGCCTAAAATCTCTAAAAATATTTTTTCTCTGGAAAATAGAGATCCCAGTAGCAGCATATATAAAAAGAAAAGTGTAGGAGCTAGGATTGATCCCTGTGGAACACCAGAAGAAATGTGTGCTACTGAAGAAGTATGGTTTCCAATGCAGAGAACTTCCTGTTACTTAAATAAGACCTAAACCATTTTAAAAAGGAACCCTGAATGCCAACATAACTTTCCAGACGAGAAATTAAAGTGTTATGATCCACCATATTGAATGAGCAGAAGTCTTAAAAGTCCAAAGCCACAATAATTCCAGAATATAATTTGTGACTTTCAATAATACAGATTCCGTAATGTAATTTCCTATAGCCTGACTGAAAGGTTTCGTATAATGAATTTGAACTCCGAAAAGACTGTAGTTGAGAGAGAACAGCCCTTTCTAGTATTTTTGAAATAAACATAAGATAAGAAATTTGTCTGAAATGACCCAACACAGGGACATCAAGATTGACAGTCTAAGACAGTCAGGGACCGAACCGATACTCCAAGATACTAAAATACTGTATAGTATTAAATAGTGTATGTTGTTTTTAAGGTAACCGCCAACCGCACATTATATGTTTATTCATGTTACAGACACCCAATCAATCACACGAATACATCAACAAAATGAACCACCAGAGATTGCAGGCACCTGCCTCCTCTAGTGCAAACTGTTTAAGCAAAAATATATTGTTTTTGTGGCAAAAATTACATGAGGGCTTTAATTAATCAAAAAAATGTTAGATAAATAAAGTATCGCTGTCTCACCTGCCACCAAACAGCTGCATGCCTAGTAAAGCGAAGACTACAATAAACAGGAAGAGGAGGAAGAGCAAACTGATGATAGATTTCATGGAGCTCATTAGGGACACCACCAAGTTTCGCAAGGATGACCAATATCTAATAAAGAAGAAAAATTATGAACATGTTTGTACATTGTCATTTTTAACCTGGATATATTATCCTCACTTACTTGGTTATCTTAAAGATTCGCAGTAGCCGTAAAGCTCTGAGGACACTGATGCCAAAAGACACTCCAGGCCTGAAGAATGCCCAAACCACTTCAAAAATACTACCTACAATCACCTGCAGAAAACACATAACAGCATAATTATTTAAATGAATGTCCAATATATTATTATTTGAGCAGGTATTCTTTGCTGTAAATATTTGTCTCACACAACACATACGTTAAACACATATATTATACAACTTTTTATAACCAACGGGGCAGTTGTGGCCTAATGGTTAGAGAGTCGGACTCGTAACCAGAAGGTTGCCGGTTCGATTCTCAGTACCGGCAGGTAACAACTGACATGTCCTTGAGCAAGGCACCTTACCCCTGTTTGCTCCCCGGGCGCTGCAGTGATAGCTGCCCACTGCTCCCGGTGTACGTGTGTTCACGACTTGAAGTGTGTATGTGTGTGTGTGTGTTCACTATTCACTGGATGGGTTAAATGCAGAGGTCACATTTTGGGTATGGGTCACCATATCTTACAAATAGGTCACATTCATAACATTTTTTTTAAAGTTTTCAGTATGCAGCATGAGCCATCATTGCTCATTGAGTGAAACAACATCATTAACATCATGCATCTTCCCACAATGAAGCACAAGCTCTACTCTTTTGCATAATGATAATCTTAAAACTAAAAAATATATATAGTAAATTCTTCTAAATCTCCAAAATAAGTGAACATTAAACACCAAAAAGTCTTTCTCCTTCTGAACAACACATAAAATAACACTGCAAAATTTATTCTGCTAAACCAGGCTCACACAAAGCATACTGAAAATTGAAAATCCTCCTTAACTAATCATGTTGAATTAAGTTTTTTTTTAAACGGAGCGCATGGTTTAGCTGTCAATCAGGGTTGTGTTTCCCAAACAATGACATAACTTACTGCTTAATCACCACAGTACAAAGCATATTTGGAGAAATCAGACCATTCCTATAAGCATGCCTCTCAGCTGCTAGTCCAAGCTCTGATCAAGACTGGACAACTGCAATTCTCTACTGGCCGGCTTCCCAACCAATGCAGTCAAGCCCCTGCAAATGATCCAGAATTCAGCAGCACATCTGGTATTCAATCAGCCTTAAAAAAAAAAACTGTAACATCCCTCCTGATTTCACTTCATTTGCTGCCAGTTGCAACCTGCATTAAGTTTAAATTGTTGACACTGGCCTTTAGAACGGTCACTGCAAATTCGGCCCTTTACCTCAACAAACTGCTCCTGGTCCTACATCCCCTTCCATCATCTTCGGTCTGAAAATGAGCAATTCCTGGTTGTTCCATCACAATGAGGCACCAAATCGCTTGAAAAGAAACGTTACTCAATTGGTTTCCCTATGGTGAAATGAACTGCCAGCCTCCACCTAAACTGCAGCATTCTTCACAACTTTCAAAAAACAACTCAAAACAAAAAAAACCTCTTGATTTCATTCTGCTAACAAGAAGTGCATACAAATTTTGTGCAGGACGTCCTTGCTAGGTATTCCTAAGGACGTAGTCATTAACCCTCTGGAGTCTAAGAGTGTTTTGGGGCCCTGGCCAAGTTCGGACATGCCCTGATATTTGTGCTTTTTTCAGTTGCTTTTAAACATATCAATGACTAAAGTTTGATAACACTGTAATCAGCACAAACTGGGCTACAATAATATGTGAACAGTATGTTTATACATGATTGTCTTTTTGAGAAAACAATGTTTATGTGTGCTTCGAGAAAAACTAAAAAATTTAAGTCACTGAAACAAGGTCATAAAACACATACAGAATATTGGTACTCAAGACTTTTGAGAACTGGATCTTGTAGCCTAGAGTGTTTGCTTCAAAATGAAAATCATCTTGCTGACTCATTCACAGAAAACAATATAGTGTTAACATTTTCTAAGACACTTTTTGCTTCAAAAGGACATATGCAAGGAGGCGTGAATGATCCTGAATAATAATGTGATTGACACCTGAGAAGACAAAGACCTGCATAATGAGCTGCATAATGAGCCTTTCAGTCAGGAATGATGCTGAGCTGGAAAAGTTTCTAAATTAGGGATTTAAAAAAGAATGTGAGGTCAAAAGAAATGTATATATTTTTTTGTTTGTAGTTTATTTAGAACATAGAAAAAAATCCAGTTAGTGAGTACACTGTATATAACTTATATAATCCATATAAACCTACACATAGCAAACCTACTTATATTACTTAAAAAAACATGTTATATATAACTTAAGACCTATACTGAATCTACACATCACATATGTAGTTGTACAGAAGATACATTCAGGTCAAAACTGAGAAAAAACAAACATTCAGGGTAAAACAGAGCAAATATGAACAGTGCAGTAAGTGTAAGGTCTGTAAAAGCCCATGCTCTCTTACACCCCATGAATAACCTAGGATGTCACATAGAACACAGAATTTCCACTTTCTGTACCACTTCATTGTTTTGTGCTGTGTAGAGTAGCAGCATGGATGGTGGATCAGACAGACATCTCTTGTGTGTACATCCGAAATACAGAAGATGACGTCTTCATTTTGTCCTCACATTCTTAATCACAGTCCTAAAAGAATGTTGTAAACAACTATTAGCATTTATCACAGTGCCTTAGTATATGCATACTTGGTGAGAAGACAGAATACCAATAACAAAGAAACTATATTTATATATAAACTACATAAAAGTACAATTTCTATAAACCCGTACAGAAAGATTTACATATTGTGTTATCCCAACGTTTCTCAACAAACTTTATAGTGAATATATACTTTCTCATTGTGATTTTCCTGCGATCTCAAAACTCGATGACACTCGTGTGCTTTTCTTGTGCAAGATGCCGGTGATGCAGCCACAGGCCTAAAGGAAAAGTGAAACTGTTGTTAGCAATTACCAGAACAAGCTGATATACAGTAGCATCACTGATAAGAATGGACGCGTGTATGTCTGTCAATAGTCACTAATCTGTAACATTTACAGTTTACTGATACATTTACACAGATCATCGCGAACGCCAATGACCGCCTATAACACATTCAAAACATTGAAAGCAGATATTCGCGAACAGAAGCTAGTTGATAAACACTTTCACAATTTGGGAAAATATATCTGTCTATAGCATAACGTTACGCGTTTTGTACAACATATTCTGAAATAGCTGATTTTAGTCTGACAATAGCATGTTTGTAAATCATGAAGGTAATATTAAAAGACTTACTCGTCAGGAATTAAATCCCGTGTTGAGTCAGTCGCTCTTCAAAATGCAAACGGTCGTCATCTGAGGCGCGTTCTTCCTCTGAGGAGAAATTGTATCTTCATCCGTGTAGCCATTTCTCGATCGGTGGCGTGTACACAAACCTGACTGACCTCAGATCATTACCATGTGAACAGCGCGCACAGTGGGGGCAGGATCGCATTAGCTATAATGAGGTGATGCAGGAAAAACCGTACCACTCCTTACTTTAATAAGGATTACATAAAAATAAATGATTTGTTTTCGACTTGAATTGGTTCATTTAAAAGTTGACATTTCAAGCTTTCTATACATATATTTCTCATGTTGTTGAGGCAAGTATTCGCTGAGATTTAGGTTGTTTTATTTACGTATCTGTGACGAGAGGTGGCAGAGACAGAGAAAACAGAGTACGCACCCTGTTTATTTTCTTTATTTGACAAAACCACAGCATTTTGTTGTTGTTGTGGGTGTATACAAATAAAAGTAGACCCTTTAAGGATTCGAATGACGTATTGCTCTTATCTGTACGATCAAAACTGATAGAGTAATTTAAGTTCATTTCAACGTTATCAGGATAAGATGAGACAAACTGCGCCGACACGGGCTTCGACTCCAGAGGGTTAACCAGAGGTAACAAGTACAAATGATGTCAGCACCAGAGCTAGAAAGTATTACTGCTGGACTTCTCCAGGAAGTTTAACATCAAGTGCCAGCTGAGCTATGGTCTCATCATGAGACCGATGTAGGATTAGTAAAGTCAGCCTTCCCAGTACAAGTGCAACTTAAATCAAATGCATGCATCCCCAGAAAAATGCAATATCCTTTAGTTAGGTATAAAGGATACAATTGAAGGACTTGTCAAATCCGGAGTGTTAATAGAAACCAACAGTTATTGTACTTAAAGCAAACAAAGCTAAATGGGGTCTTGTGAATGATTTGAGAGCAATCAATGAATAACACACGCTGCTAATAAATGTCCCTCCTGATGCGAAATACTTTACAGTAATTGATCTTTGATCTGCATTTTTTTGTATTCCAGTGGCAGAGAAAAGAAGATACCTGTTTGTGTTTACCTATGCTGGTAAACAATATTCGTATGCCCGCCTACCACAGGGGTTCAGGCATTCGACCCATACATTTAATCAGGTCCTTAATGCTGATTTAGAAGACATCATGCTAGACAGCACACTCCTGCAATACATGGAAGATTTACTGATTTGTTCAACATCACTGGAACAGTGTCATAGCGATTCTATTAAAGTGCTTACAAAATTAGCCCAAGGAGGTCACAAAGTATCGAAAACCAAACTGAAATATTTCCTGCCAATGCAGGAGACCTGTAGTGGTAGGAAAAAACAGCTAATAGCCTACTATAGTGCTAAACTAGACAATGTAGTGCAAGGATACCCACCATGTTATCAGCAAGGTCTTGCAGCTGTACATCAGGAATATAAAAAAAGCATCTAGGATAACTATGGGATACACATCATAATTTACACACATCATAAATCTGCAGAGTTAATTGAGCAAGGAAAATTTGTTTTGACTCCAGCCTGTACTCTAGCATGTGCAACGTTACTTACATATCCTGTTTGTTACGCCAGTTTTGTGGTTTCCCTTTTGCCCGTCTTGAAGAAACACTCTTGAATCTTTGGTTTTGATGCCAAATGATAGACTGTATTGCTGAAACAATCAAGCCAAGTTTTCTATGAAGAACTATTTCTGCCTGGTTGGGGAAAGGCCTTTATAGGTGTCCTTTCACAGACACGTCAAACTGAGTCATTGGGGGGTCCTTGGAGTTACCATTATAATTTGAAACGTATGTTCTTCCTCACCATGGCCTCGCTAGTGGGAGACCTTACTTTGTACAGCAGACTAGACCTGTAATGAATAGTGTGTTGACAAAATATTATATGCACTCCTATAGTAAGTCACTTTGGATAACAGCATCTGCCAAACTAGTAAATGTAATGTAATTAACTAGCTAGTCGTGACATTAGGAGTGTTTATATTGTCACTTCTTGCCTATAGTCGAATCGCACGCATGTGTACATGGATTAAAGTGGAAAAAAAATTCTGACTGAATTGTTTTCAGGCCAAGTCATATTCCTTTAACCGACACTGTTTAAACAGTCGAGACCAATAGCGTTTTAAGGGGAGATGTTTTAAACCACTTTAATATAAATTTTTAAACTCCTACTGGCAAAGTTTGCACTACAAACTGTGAAACAAAAAATACATTCACTGTATAAATTCCTAGTAAAGCTACAAAGCTTACGGGGTCAGCAGTGAGTGCTTCTCTTTTCATTTGTTTGATTCATATCAACTACATAGAATAGCAAGAATATTAAGCTGCTGTCACTAATGTCAGGGCTCTCAAGTTTGATCAAAAGTTTGGAGTGAGATCACATCGCAGCTACTCAAAGTTTCAGCAGCGGCCCGCAGCCACACCCGATTCTCTCAAGGTTTTCTAGCAGTTCAATTTTACTATTGTTATAATTGACCAGAACAAATACAAATTATACCAACTGGTAAACTGAAAAAGACAGACAAATTATAGAGACAAACAGATCTCATCCCCATTGACTCCCATAGTATTCATTTACCCTACTATGGCAGTAAATGGGGAATGACATCTCTTAGGTTCTTTGAAATATCTTCCTTTGTGTTTAGCAGAACAAATACATTTATATAGGTTTGGAGCAATCTGAGGGTGACAGAATTTTCATTTTTGGGTGAACTCTCTCAGACAAAATGTTTAAGTGATTATATTGCAGTTTTTGCATTAGTAAATCTTCACATTGTCTCTTAGCAGCATGAAAAAGAAACCGTTTAAACTGGAAATAAGCGAGCGAAAAAAGTAATTAACTTCAGTGATAATCTCACGTTATAAAGCAGGGGTGCCCAAGTTTGGTCCTGTAGATCTACTATCCTGCAGAATTCAGCTCCAACCCTAATTAAACACACCTGAATGAGCTAATTAAGATCTCACTACTAGGCATTGTAGAAACTTGCACTCAGGTGTGAGACAGGTTGGTGCTAAACTCTGCAGGAGAGTAGATATCCAGGACCGAACTTGGGCAACCCTGTTATAAAGGATGTAACATAATGTTGTAACGGACAAGTTTCGTTCATCTTTGTCCATAAACTGTGTACAGCGGGACGAGTTATCCCTTATTTCTCAGAGTGAGAAACACAAGGTGTGACGTGTGAGCTTGTGAACAGGTTGAAATGTGTGTTTCTCACGTTGAATGCGTGAGACTTCAGAGCACTGCTAATGTATTGACATTCAATTTTTTTTACGCTCACTTCAGACAATAACAACCATGTTTATGACATAACTGAGTATTTGTAACATTTAGGTGCAATAAGCTGTGAAAAAAGTTTGAAAACGATTGCCTGGCAGACCGCATTGTTTTTTTAAATTGCAGTTAGTGTGTACACACATGAGCACGAGTGTGTGACGCGCAGGAGTGGAAGCAGAGGTCTGATTAGATGATTTGCTGAAACACAACAACGTAATCGATCTTTATGTCACAGTCTCCAATTTGTGTTTGTCATTTTTGCAACTTACTTAAAAGCTGTCCCCTGCTTCAGGCTTTATAAACTTACTCTCCATCCTGTCGACTACATTTGCTTGCTACTCTCCAGCGTATCCACTCTGCCCTCTGAAGCAGCGCTCGGTTGCAGCTGAATCTCAACCGCACATTTTATTTTTGATTGGCTAATAATGTAGTTTGGTTGAGAGTGATAGGTGTGCTCCTCTCATACCATTGGTAAACTTGTGAACTCCTTGTTTATCAAGAGCTTCTTAATATCAGTTGAAGTAAATCTTTTTTCTCGGAGATCCGGCACAGCTTATTTTCGGCTTTAAAATTATGAAAAATAAATTTAAGACGTTAAGGACAGACGGGAACCCTGCAACAGACGGAAATCCGTCGTGGAGAACTTTAATCCAATGTGGTGTATGTGCGTGCTTGCATGTGGGGACGACACCAGGTAGTTAATAAGGGTACAGCACAAAGAACAGCAAAACATTGATGCACCAAAAAACATTAAAACATGAATTCACAGAAATATATGCTACTTAAATAATGCTAATTATTTAAGTAATTTCCATGAGTACAAGTCGTAATGCTGCAGCATATCATTATATTCTATGAAACTATGTGCTTTTAATTTAATAGCAACAGTTTGGGAAGAGCCCTTTTCTATTCCATGACAATGCCCCTGTGTATGAGACAAGGAATAACTTGACTGGTCTGCATAAAACCAAGTCCTGTACCCAGCTGAACACATTTGGTGTGACTTTAAATGCAGACTTTGAGCCAAAAACTCATCACTCCACATCAATGGCAATGGAAAATTCCTTTCAATACCATTTTAATCATTCCAACTTAAAGTCAGTTCTCCCCAAATTTCACCAGCATGTTCCCTGTCACACCAGAGGAAACAAAACCTTAGACCATGTTTACACAAACATGGCTGAAGCTTACGTTGCGACCCCCCTCCCCCACCTGGGACAGTCAGATCACCTTTCTTTGTTCCTCACCCCCAAGTATTCACCCCTCATCAATCGTGTGAAGCCATCAGTGAAGACCATCAAAGTGTGGCCTGTGGGGGCAAATTTCACACTCCAGGAAAGGTTTCTACACACAGACTGGAGTACATTTGCTTCTCAGGCCACCAGTGGCTCTCACACGGACATTGACTGCTACACCTCCTCTGTACTGGATTACATCAACATCACCATAGACAGTGTCACAACTCAGAAACAGATCATCACGTACCCAAATCAGAAGCCATGGATGAACAAGGAGGTGCGCCTCCTGTTGAAGGCACGCAATACTGCCTTCAGATCAGGTGATGCACAAGCCTACAGCACATCCAGAGCTAACCTGAAGAGGGGCATCAAAGAGGCCAAGCACTGCTACAAGCTAAAGGTAGAGGAGCACTTTTCCAACTCCGACCCTCGACGCATGTGGCAAGGCATCCAGGCCATCAGTGATTACAAACCCACCCACTCCACCCCCGCAGCCACTGATGTCCTCTTCCTGAACGAGCTCAATGACTTTTATGCTCGCTTTGAGAGAGACAATAGAGAAACTGCCACCAAGCTCAAACCCTCAGTTGATCACCCTCCAATCACACTCTCCTCCATAGACGTCTGTAATGCACTGAGCCGGATCAGTGCGCACAAAGCCGCTGGACCAGACAACATCCCTGGACGTGTACTCAGGGCATGTGCTGATCAGCTTGCTGGGGTTTTCACTGACATCTTCAACCTGTCTCTTGCCCAAGCAGCTGTGCCAACATGCTTTAAATGCACCTCCATTGTGCCAGTGCCAAAACACTCCAGCCCAAAGTGCCTGAACGACTACCGTCCTGTAGCACTGACACCCATTGTCATGAAGTGCTTTGAGCGGCTGGTCCTGGCACACCTGAAGGACTTTCTGCCATCCACATTGGACCCACACCAGTTTGCCTACCGCAGCAATAGGAGCACAGAAGATGCAGTTTCCATGGCACTGCACTCTGTGCTCACACATCTGGACAATAAGAACACTTATGCACGTATGTTGTTTGTTGACTTCAGCTCAGCATTCAACACTATCATTCCATCCAAGTTAATAGCCAAACTTGAAGACCTGGGCATTAACACCTCCCTATGCAATTGGATTATGGACTTTCTGACCAACAGACCACAGCAGGTGAGATCAGGCTCCATCTGCTCCACCACTATCACACTCAACACTGGTGTACCACAGGGCTGTGTGCTAAGCCCCTTCCTCTACTCCCTCTTCACCTCCGACTGCAAGCCTGTGAACGGATCTAACTCCATCATCAAGTTTGCGGACGACACTACGGTGATTGGTCTCATCAGCAACAACGATGAGACGGCCTACAGGAAGGAGATCCAGCACCTAGCCACATGGTGCAACAACAATAACCTGCTCCTTAACACCTCCAAGACAAAGGAGCTCATTGTGGACTTCAGGAAAGAGTCAAGAGGCACACATGACACCATCCACATCAATGGGATGGCTGTTGAACGTGTCTCCAGTTTCAAGTTCCTGGGGATCCACATCTCGGAGGACCTGTCCTGGACTACCAACACCTCCAGCCTGGTCAAGAAGGCTCACCAGCGCCTCTTCTTCCTGAGGACACTAAAGAAGAATCGGCTGTCCTCGGCTATCCTGGTGAACTTCTATCGCTGTGCAATAGAAAGCGTCCTGACCAACTGTGTCACAGTCTGGCATGGGAGCTGCTCTGTTGCAGAGCGCAAGGCACTGCAGCGGGTGGTGAAAACCGCCCAGCGCATCACAGGGACTCCACTTCCATCCATGGAGGACATCCAGAGGAAACGCTGTCTGCGTCGAGCTCGCAGCATTCTTAAGGACTCCTCTCATCCCGCTCACAGACTGTTTTCTCTCCTGCCCTCCGGCAGGCGTTTCAGGTGCCTCCGGACCAGGACCAGCAGACTAAAGAACAGCTTTTTTCCCAGAGCTGTCTCTTTATTGAACTCTGCCCCTCACTGATCCCACTGCCCCTCATTTACTACTACACTCTTCTCTCCCCCCTCATTGCACACCTGTCTTCACTTGTTATTTGCACTAATGGACTGTCTATACATAACATTTATGTTCATTTGCACTACCAGACTGCTCATTTGCACTGCCAACTGTTCATTACAGTACCGACTGTTTACTGTTTACTATGCATCTTGCACTCCTACACTTTAACTGAAATATGCAATAACTTCTTCCATTGCACTGTTACTTCGATAGCTTCTGTCCATAATTTATTTGCACTACTCTATATTTATCGCACTGCTGCTCACCATAGCCTAACTTACTGTATACAGCCACCTGCAAATTTCTGTTTATAGTAAAAGCCATCTGTACATTATGTTCATAATACATATCCATCTGTAAATTTCTGTTTATAGTAAAAGCCATCTGTATATCATGTTCATAGTATATATCCATCTGTAAATCTCTGTCTATAGCAATAGACATCTGTATATTATGTGCATAGTATATATCCATCTGTTAATTTCTGTTTATAGTAATAGCCATCTGTATATCATGATCATAGTATATATCCATCTGTAAATCTCTGTTTATAGTAAGAGACATCTGTAAATCATGGTCATAGTACATTTCCATCTGTAAATTACTTCTGTATATTTATTTATGTAACTTATGCAACCAATGTATATCCTGCACTTGCTGCTATTGCACTTCTGGTTAGACCCAAACTGCATTTCGTTGCCTTGTACTTGTACATGTGTAATGACAATAAAGTTGAATCTAATCTAATCTAATCTAATTTGTAGAAATGCAATTTAAAAAAAGCCCCTTTTCCTGTCCCAAAATGAAGACTCCTGTGCACAAGTCATTGAGCAAAGAACTCATCACCAAACACCAAAGTCTGCATTTAAAATAACACCAAAAAGGTGTTGAACTGGGTTCAGGACTTGGTTTTATGCAGACCAGTCAAGTTCTTCCACACTGACTGAATCAATTATTTCTTTCTGAATCTTGTCTCATACACAGAGACATTGTCATGATGGGATAGAAAAGGACTCTTATTCACAAACTGTTGCTATTAAATTAGAAGCACACAGTTCCATAGAATCCCCTGCCTTCCCTCCCCTCCCTTGCCACATGCACATCTGAACACTGAACCCATCCACCCCTTCCCACATCATACTCTGTCCCGCACTTGTCACTTTATAGAACATTGGACTGCTCACCACCTCTTCAGCGTTGGTCTGAGCCTCCTCAACTACCTCTTAGTCAGTTAAACAAGCCTGCTATCTTTGTCACTTTAAAACAGATTAATAAGCTTTTTGCACTACATTACATCTGCACTGTTGTTTATTTCTTCTGCACTGTTGTTTATTTCATCTGCACTGTTGTTATTTCAATATGCTCTGTTGTTTATTTTATCTGCACTGTTGTTTATTTCATCTGCACTGTTGTTTATTTCATCTGCTCTGTTGTTTATTTCATCTGCTCTGTTGTTTATTTCATCTACACTGTTGTTTATTTCATATTGTGACCCAATACTTTTGGCAAATAGAGTATATTCTTAAAATGAAAAAGAAGTTTTACAGATGTTGGCGACATGGCTTTCAATTGACTAGCAAATAAAATGCCCAATTTTCAAGTCTATGTAGGAGTGTGCTGTGGTCAATGGTGTTGAATGCAGCACTAAGATTTAGCGGCACTAAGATTTAGCAGCACAAGTAACGAGATCACAGTCAGATGCCAAAAGCAGATTATTTGTAACTCCGATCAGAGCAGTCTCTGTGCTGTAATGTGCTCTCCATCCTGATTGGAATTCTTCATTAATGTAATTCCTTTGGAGGAAGATAATTGAGCTGAAACTACCTTTTCAGGTACGTTAGAAATGTCAGGATAACACCAGATCTGGAAAAGTTTAAATACTGATATATTTATTTATAATACAATAAAAAGGAATGTAACTTCAACATTCACAACAGCAGCAGACAATACCAGACAACAATGGGGAGAACAGAGAGAGTTTGTGTAGCTGTGGGTGACGAGGAAGCTCCCTGGCAGTTGTGAGGGATTGCCGACGAGAGACTTGTGAGGGAGAGAGGAGAATCCTGGTAAATGTAGTTCTATGGTATCTGAGGATGGAGAACACCGGGAAAGAGAACAGGAACAGACAAAACCACGTCACCTACAGAAAGCTGGAAACAGTTTGGCAAATCTGTTGTTATTTTCATTTTATTTAAATTTCCCAAGACCCAAGGCTTATTTTTACTTCATATATGTGACCCTGGATACCAGTCTTAAGTAGCACGAGAACATTTGCAGTAATATCCAAAAATACATCGTTCAAGTCAAAATTTGTCATTTTTCTTTTATGCCAAAAATCATTAGGATATGAAGTAAAGATCATGTTCCATGAAGATATATTGTAAATTTCCTACCGTAAATATATCAAAACTTTATTTTTGTGAGTAATATGCTATGCTAAGGACTTCATTTGGACAACTTTAAAGGCCATTTTCTCAATATTTAGATTTTTTTGCACCCTCCTTGATTCCTGAGTTTTAAATAGTTGTATCTCTGCCAAATATTGTCCTATCCTAACAAACCATACATCAATAGAAAGCTTATTTATTCAGCCTTTAGATGATGTGAAGATTGATCACTGGTTTTGTGATCCAGGGTCACATATCAGCAATGAATTAGCTCATTAATATTAATAATGTTATGTCACTTTTGCCATCACTGTTTGGCTGAGAAGTTGATTTTTGTCACAGTTATCAGCTGGAGTGCCCTCGAGCTCCACCAGAGGGCACTACAGAAGTTACCTGGACAATCATGCACACTACACTTCCCATAATCGATTGCCGTACCCGTTATCCATGATAGCATTCACCTACAGTATGTCTTGTTATCTGTTGCACTTTTGTCTATTTATACCTGGTTCACTCAGTCCCTCATTGCGAAGTCTTGTTCGTCACACTGCATTTCTGAGCGTTTACCTTGTTGTATTCTTCGTGTTTGAGCATGGATTCATTGGATTGTTTCTTGTTTTTTACCTTTGCTGCCTGTCCCGACCATTGCCTGTTTTACAGATTTTGCTTGTTTGCTGCCTGCCCTACATTTAGCTGCTCATTCTTCGTGTCTCGGAGCGGTTCATGACAATTTCACTAGTGAGCTGTTTCCACTTCCAAATTATGTAATTTTAATCAAAATTAATGCTGTTTTGCTCCTTATGGTGATATGCTTAAGTCTTAAGTGCACATACCTTTATGGTTTAAAAATATAGCCATCCACATATCAATGTCATTTTGTGAATATGACTTTGTGAAATGAGGATTAATTGAACTCGTCATGCATACGATTCTGGAAAACCTTCAGTCCCCTGCCTTAATCACTATACTATCTTAAATATGTCTTTTTTTCAATCTAATCACATCATAAAAGTTTGCAGTTAACAATTTATCAGACTCTGAAATCTATGTTAATGCTACGTTTAATATGTATTGTAATAATCTGTAAGCATATTTGAAAATCGATTAAAGAATAATTACTTAACTTTAATTGTTTACATTTTTATTCAATTATTTGGCAGACGCTTTTATCCACAATGACTTACAAGTAGGAGAGCAAAAAACATTTTGCCAACACGCTAAACAGTACCGAGAGTTTACAAGGATGTTACTAAAATTGTTTACAAAACAATCTGGCCTATACCTGTAGGACTGTGTGTTGAGATACAGCAGAGGTGGTTCTAGATGCTTTTTAGTGGGGCTTTAGACCACATGTCTGTCATTTCAGCCCACCTAAAACTATTAACATTTTTTTAAATATAAGTTTTACTTTTTAAAAATAAAAATATCTAAGAAATCAAGGATATGTTGATAAAAAATTTATCTGAGTTTTTTGTGTTTATTCTTTCTGCTATTCTGTACATGCGTTATACACCGATCAGGCATAACATTATGAATACTAACAGGTAGGGTGACCACCCGTCCCACTTTGCATTGTACCACACAGCATTTTCACCCCTAGTCCCGCCCGTCGCATTGTCAGAAAATGTTCTGCATTTTCATCAATCTATTGGTTTATAGTTGTCGCATCACATAAAAAAAAGAATCAGCAGCTTTTGGTGCCATTATTTATTTAACAGTGCTGTGTGAAAAGCAGCAACCCGGTGAACACTAAGAGCTCATACAAATACAGCAACTTCTTAAAGCCGCCTGACTTTTATCCAATGGATGAGAAGACAGCAGTAAATTCGGTCATCAAGAGGCTGCAACGTCCATCAGTCAAACTGTAGATCAGGTGGCGATCCCTCCAACGTCAACTTGCCAAAGTCACTAAACCATTGTAAACTGTGTAGCTTTGAAACTGTATTTATAGGTTATTGTTAGGAAAATAAGATAATAATTATTTGCAAATAATGAAATGCATTATATAACAAAACATAAAAAACGATTTTTCATTTTTTGTCTGTTTCTTTTTTCTTTAATTTTCTCTTTGGCAGGTCTATGTCTAGTCTATGTTTAAAATTTAAAGGGACAGTTAACCTTAAATTAAAACCACCTATGAAACTGTTTTGTTATATTTTTATTTGTGCCTTATGTTGTAGTTGTAATGGACTAAATGACAACTTATTTCTACGAGCTGCAAGGCAGAAAAGTTTTAATTTCATTATTATATCACATATGCTATCTTTCAGTGCTGTTCCACTGTTATGCCTGAGAAACCAGGCAGGCAGGAAGATCCAAATGCAGTAATAATAAATTTAATTAAAGCCACAAGCGGCATTTGTCGGGCTTCGAGCCTTAAAGGCCACTAGGGCACCTTTGCCGTCGTCAACCGGGCTCGGGAGTCTGACCCGAAGACACCCGCAACGGACGATGCTCCCCCACACCGAGAAAAATTACAGGAAAGGTCATTATTGGCTCATACAGACTATGCATGCTCACACACATGCACATATACTACAAGCATGTGATTGTCCTGTATATCAAGTCATTCAGATCATTTGTTCATGAGAATCAGCTTGTCGGGTTCATTTGGGAACATCCGTCTCAGCAATGGCCCTGCTTTGTTTAACTACAGGCCATTCATTTATTTTTGAAGCGTCGTAGAGCCACGGCAATTGTTGACTTTTGTAGAGGGGCGAGAGTGCTTTCAAACGCAAGTGGTCTGACGTTCCTACGACCTCCCAGTGGTGAGATATTAATTTTTGAAATAAATCTGTAGCCCAAAAATGACAAGGATGTTCAGTATGGCTCAAACAGACTGTGCATGCACACACACATGCAAATATACCACAAGCATGTCATTTTCTTGAATATAGAGTCATTTGGACAATTCGTTTATGAGAATCAGCTTTTCAGGCTCATTTGGTAACATCGATATCAGAAATGGCCCTGTGTTGTTCAACTATAGGCCACCGGGTGGGGCAGGCAAACCACGTTTTTTGGGGGTCCTCAGAGTGTCACCCTTAATCGACACGTCAAATACGGTGAAGATACGTCATTTCGTTTAGAAGTTGTAAACATATGTACACTGAAGAGCAAAAAAATTAGCCACGACGAACTTTAAGTGCATTTTTCGGCCACTTCCGGTGAGAATTTTGACATTTGGGCATAACAATTTAGTAAACCCATATAGGTAATGTTCTTCCTAGGGTGGTTTTGTCTCGATCGGAGTAACGGTTGCGAAGATATTCACGATTGTTTTTTAAGCGCTATAACGCTGTACTGGGCAAACTGTATGTTAAAACCTGGCATGCTTGGTACCGTAGGACTCGGCAAGGATTCAGGACCACAGAAAAACAAGTCCCGTGAAAATTGGCCAACCGCAGACAAAGTTATAGGCCCGACAAGGTCAAACCGTTGCAAAGTCAGCGTTTTTACTGCCGTTTTGCCATTATAGCGCCACCTAGTGTCCAAACGCCGCGGTTTTTTACCGTGACCTCGGATTGATGGTCTACACATATGTTTCTAACCCCGTGAAGATATCTCATACCGTTCTCGAGTTATGGCCTTATAAGGGTTGTAAACTCCGCCCATGTTGGTTTTTGGCGCCCCCTATCGCGTATGAATGGTAATTTCAACTTTCTTTTCAATGATTATTGATATTCACACCCCACAGAATCCATCTTGGTTTGGTTCCGATCGGGCGAAAAACCTAGGACTAGTTCGCAAAAGTAGGTTTCTACACGATCACCGATAACTCACAAACCGTTTGATTGACAGCGACACTTCAAGAGACAAAGTTATTCAGCATGAGCAGATCTATCAAACGGTATCAATGGTTTGCGTGTGCGTCAAACGTCACGTGATACACAACTTATAATATCCAGAAAATCGTTATTTCGCCCCCTGGTGGCCTATTGATTCCAAACTTCGTACAGGCCCTTAGGAGCAGGACACGAACAAGCCCAGCGAGTTTCGTTCCGATCGGCTTCCGATAACCTTGTCTAATGACTGCTCAAATTTCATTGGCCGATGGCGTCCACGATTTTTGAGATACGCCAATGTCCTTTTAGACACTCATGGTACAACGCACAAAGACACACCATACCAAGTTTCAAGTCGATCGGACAAACGGTTGCATAGTTATGGCCATTTTCATGTTTTTTCCAGTTATAGCGCCACCTAGTGGCTAAACGCCGTGGTCTTTTTTACTTTGACCTCGGAGTGAGCTTGTACACATACGATCTAAAGCCCATGAAGATATCTCAAACCGTTCTGGAGTTATAGCCATTTCAGTGAAACAGGCTACTTCCGGTTTGGACGTTTTGACGCCCCCTAGCGTCGGTGAGTCGAAATTTCAACTTTATTTCAATAATTATTTATATTGACACTCCATAGAATTAATCTACGTTGGTTTGGTTCTGATCAGATGAACAACCAGTGACTAGTTCCAGTGTGGGCAGTCGTGGCCCAGTGGTTAGAGAGTTGGACTCATGACCAGAAGGTTGCTAGTTCAATTCTCAGGTCTGGCGGGTAACGGCTGAGGTGCCCTTGAGCAAGGCACCTAACTAGCTTACTATTCAAAATGTACAAATGTATAGTACAATGTAATGTAAGTCGCTTTGGATAAAAGCGTCTGCCAAATGCATAAATGTAAATGTAAATGTAGTTCATTTCAGTCGGTTTGCAAATTATTGGAAAATTTTTCCAGGCGGAAATGAAAACGGAGATATACGTTTTGTTTGTACTGGGACACAGATTACAATGATACCAAACACTTGAATGTGCGACAAACGTTTTAGGAATTTTTAGCAAAAAACGTTTTTTGCTTGCTGTAGCGCCCCCTATGGGCCGATTGGGCTCATATTTTGATACCCTCTCCCCAAATTGAGGGCTACCATCTGACCAAGTCTCAAGTCTCTACGACTTACGGTTTGGGCTGCACGACGCGTTTTAGGGCAGAAGAATAATAAAAATCTTTACAAATACAATAGGTTTCTAGCCCTTCGGGCTCGAAGCCCTAATAACGTCCACAGAATAGTCCAAATAGCATGCGCAGATACAACAAGGCAAAACAGAACAGAAATTAACCGGGCATAACACAAAGCAACGAACGACACCAGACAACTGAAACACATGGGTATATATACAGGTGAAGGGACAAACAGGTAATGAGACAGCTGAAACCAATACATGATTATGAGTCAAAGCATGATGGGAAATGTAGTCTATAACCAGAACAACAGGCATGAATACAAGATGGCATGGCGACCCGAAGCACTGGCCACAGAGCGTTACACCCACATTGTCCCACATAAACATGTTACCTGTCCCACATTTGGTTTGTTGGAAAGTGGTCACCCTACTAACAGGTGAAGGAATAACACGGATTATGGCTGCGTCCAAATACCCCAATTTGCAGTGTTTGTCTTAAAAATGGTGCAGTGCCCTTAACTCACATTAAACTCACACCGTCTTGAATACCGCTTCATAGCAGTGGTGAACCAGCAACAGGGTCATGGGCTGCAAATGCTTATTGTGCATGTGGGAAGCAAATGCTGACCTGTGTGGTCCAGTCCAACAGACAAACTACTGTTGCTCAAACTGAAAGTTAATGCTGGTTCTGATAGGAAGGTGTCAGAATACACAGTGCATCACAGTGCAAAAGCAGGACCAACACAATATTAGGAAGGTGGTCATAATGTTATGCCTGATCCGTGTATAGCCCTTCGTTAAAGTGCAACAGCTTGGATGGGGTGTGTCTAGCGATGCGACAATGTTGAGTAATGTTTAACTTTATGTAAATGAGGAGCGAATTTTGGAAGCGACAGCCAATAGGAGAGAAGATGGGATTTATGTCTACATAACCCCAATTTTATCCTCTCTACACTGGCAACCCATTAAGTACCGTATAGACAATAAAGTACTTCGAATCACTTATAAAGCATTAAACGGTTTAGCTCCTGCTTATCTAACAGAACTTGTATCGAGCTACAACCCATCACGTTATTTGCGAACACAAAACTCTGGACTTCTGATAGTACCTAGGATAACTAAATCCACCAAAGGGGGTAGAGCATTCTCATATGTAGCACCTAACTCTAATACTATTCGAGGGTCAGACACACTTTCCCAGTTTAAATCTAGATTAAAAACACATCTTTCAGCAAAGCATACACACAATGCATACCAGTATTATTTCTAGTCTAAAAGAAATAAACAGCAGCTACTATGCTAATTATTCTTTTCTGCCCTCCTGCCCAACCTCGGTATACCCATCCTGAGGTAACCACAGATTATGCTGGCTCAAGTATGATCACCTTGTCTCACCCTCGTGTGAGAGCCTGCGGACTGAGTGACCATCGGGATACCTATCCCGTGTTAACTACAGATTACACAGCTCCAGCTGATCACCAAGTGCCATTCTCCTGCGAGAACCTGTTGACCCCACGTGCCATCCTACTGCTAGCCTGTGGAATTCACGTGCCATCCTCCTGCGAGAACCAGTGGACTTCATGTGCCATCCTCCTGCGAGAACCAGTGGACTTCATGTGCCATCCTCCTGCGAGAACCAGTGGACTTCATGTGCCATCCTCCTGCGAGAACCAGTGGACTTCATGTGCCATCCCCCTGCGAGAACCAGTGGACTTCATGTGCCATCCTCCTGCGAGAGCCTGTGGACCTGACTGATCATCCCAGCTCAGCACATGCAATCTTCAGCAAAAACCAGGAGCAACTGCATGCTATTTTAATTACTAATACTAACTTTTTGGTTAGTTTTGACTTTCTTCCTGTAAAGCTGCTTTGAAACAATGCAACATTGTAAAAAGCACTGTATAAATAAAAGTGAATTGAATGGGATTCTTCTCCTCTCAGTTCCTGCAGTCAGCATCACTGACTAGTGACCCAACTACCAACCTCTGGTGACTTGCAGTGACAATGTTACATGTAATGTGAACGAGGGGTAAGGATAAAATCCTAGAACAGTCCCTGCGCTACAGTATATTGTATATTGTTTTTTTTTTACTATTCAGATGGGGTTTTTTTGACTTCAGATGATTTTTTTTGACTATTCAGATATTTTGTTGGACATTTTAGTCGGAGGGGCCGTGGTTCTCTTTAAACGTGCGGTCAGACGCAAACAAGGGAAGCATGCCGGCGCGCTGGTCAAGCTCCGTGAGCGCGGTTTTCGAACTGCGCTCCCAAGTATACAGCTTGAGAATCTCCGATCTCTTCCCAACAAAACGGATGAACTCCTTACTCTATTCGGTCATCATTGAATCTGTCCTGTGCACATCTATAACTGTCTGGTTCAGTTCAGCTACCAAATCAGACATCAGTAGACTACAGCGGATAGTCAGGACGGCTGAGAAGATCATTGGTTCCCCCCTACCCAGCCTTCAAGAACTTTACACCTCCAGAATGAGATAAAGGGCAATAAAAATCACTTTGAACCCCACACACCCAGCTTACTCCTTATTTGAACTGTTGCCCTCTGGATGGCGCTACAGAGCACTGACCACCAGAACAGTCAGACACAAGCACAGCTTTTCCCCAAATCTGTTTCATGTTTTCATTCAAATGCTGATGCTGACCATTAACTATTGCACTATACATCTGTACTGAACACATCAAAACTGTGTTATTTTCTTGCACATGACATTGTAAATTGAACATTCTTACATAATCCTATAATGCACATCTGTAAATAACATGTCTCTAAACTACTAGTATGCCTAGTATATTCACCCCATTTATTATTACTGTACTATTCTTATCTTAAATTAATGTCTGTTACGTTTGCACTGTCTTATGTTTACACTTATGTATAGAAGCTCCTGTGACCAAAACAAATTCCTTGTACGTGAAAACATACTTGGCAATAAAGCTCTTTCTGATTCTGATTCTGATATTGCTCCAGTGGGTTCTGTGCCACCTGGTTGTGCACAAAGGCTAAGAACTGGGGCAAATCCAACTTTGCAAGGACAGTCTGTCACTTCTCACTCACAGCTTGTGCATTTTCATTATTAAAGAACTTGCAACTGACTATTCAAACGTGAGCTTTTTGTCGGTCCTACGATCACAAGTGCAGAAATGGTTTTGTATTTACGAGGCTGAATCCAACAGGAGCCTCGTGTCCTCTGGCTGTTCTCCCCTGCAGCGTGATGCTACACGAATAAAGTCAATCTAAGTCATTATATTCAGAAACTACACTATATTGCCAAAAGTATTGGGTCACCCTATCTAATAAACAGGTTTGATGACTTTAGTAATTTGCATGAGTACATATCTTACATGGCATGCCCCTGCCTATAAGACAAGGTTCAGAAAGAAAAAAATGATTCAGTCAGTGTGGAAGAACTTGACTGGTTTGCATGAAGCCAAGTTGTGCACATGAGTCAGCATTGTAAGGAATTTTGTTTTCATCTCTGTTGCAAAAGTTTTGGAAGCACCTTTTTTCTGTTCCAAATTGGCTGTACCCCTGTGTACAAGCCATTGATGTGGAGTGGATACACAGGGACATTGTCATGATGGGATAGAATATGGCTCTTCCCAAACTGTTGCTATTAAATTAGAAGCACACAGTTTCATAGAATATCATGATGTGCTGCAGCATTAAGATTTGTACTCATGGAAATGACTAAAGTCATCAAACCTGTTTATTAGATAGGGTGACCCAATACTTTTGGCAATATAGTGTATGTCCTATGTCGCTGGATGGAACAAATGCCTTGTTTTTAATAGGTTTAATTGTTTTTATCACGTCACTTCGAGACACAGCTTCACAGGCTGCTCAAGAAATTAGCTATAGTTAGCTCATTGTTAAACCTCATAGTTTTCAAATAAAACCTTACCGTCTGTTACTCTGCTGAAGTTACGCTGGTGGTAAAGTTGATTAATCCGCTTGGTCAAATGCATTTTCTGGATCATGTTCGGGCTTGAACTCACACAGTACCGGTGATATTTTCAGCTGTCAAAATGCTTTAGAAGTGGATGTTCCGAATATGGTTACATTCTCGGCATGTGCGTGAGACATTCAGCCAATCACAATGCACTAGGTGGCTGTCCAATCAGAGCACACAGCGCTCTTCATAACGATGAGCTTTGTGAACACATGACACATTTCAGAAGGCGGCGCACAGAGGAGCAACAGTAATGTATGGTATGTGAAAACGAATGTGTTTTTACTCCTTAAAATGTATACAAACAATAATATTGGTTTTATCTTGATAATTTTTCTCCTTTAATGATTATTACTTGTACTTAAGTAAATCATTTCTTAAGTAGCAATACTATATATAAGGTAACATAAACAGTAATAACAGTAGCGTCAGTGCTGCCATATCAGTTTGGACCCAAATTGGATAATAAAATAAGCAAATTGACCAGGAGACATTTGCAAGCAGGATTTCTTAACGCATAGAAGTATTTTAAGACATACACATGCGCACACACGCACACACACACACACACACACACACACACACACACACACACAATATGAGTGTATTTTGGGGAAGCAAATATTGTTTTTAAAATTAAAAGTGGTATATTAGCGATTTGACAGAAAGTCCTTCTACATAACCTCGAAATGTATCTTGTCATGCTGTCAGTCTTTCGCATTGCTGTTGCTGTCACTCCTGAGGTTTGATTTTGTTGAAATTCAACAGACACTGGACTAGAATGACCACAATACATTTAGAAATGCTGATTACATATTATATACATATACATACCATTAATGATGGCTTATCATTATTGCCACAAATTAAAAACTGAATTTGTTTTTATACTAAATGTCAACAAGAATAGATTTTATTATATACTTACCCCACAATCAAAGCAGTTGAAGGAGGAATGGAAGTAGAGGCGAAAACCAAGACCATACATTTTCAGAAACATCTCAGCAAGAAATAATCCAAGAAATACAAATTCTGCATAGTCTGAAAATAATAATAATAAAACGATTGTCAAAAATCTGAACTGAAAGATAAAAGTTTGGCTGAAATTTTGACTTTTTTGTTCAGTAAACCCATCAATTTCACATGGTTGCATTTTATCAGAATTAATAAAGAATTAAGAATTAATAGTTTTTCTGTAAAATAACATTTGTTTCCAGAAGTCAAACACTGTTTATATTATAATGTTTATCAGAAGTGAATTCCCTGAGGACTATGACCATGAATTTCTACAGTTGCCTTTGAACTGGTGTAACTTCGGCTCTTCTGTTTAGGTAACAGACAATGATATTATTACATATGTAATCAGCATATCAAACTGAAAATGTACTCAATAGACTGTTTCATTGGACGCACACGCCTGGCCCTATTCATATTTTATTGTATATTTATTAAATTAACAATTTGCTGAATGGGTCATATGGCAGTTCTTATCAGGGGCAGACTGGGACTAAGTGTTTCTAGACTTTTTTGCCAAGAGGAGCCCACTACACACCTCTACATTTACATTTACATTTACATTTATTCATTTGGCAGACGCTTTTATCCAAAGCGACTTACAATTGAGGAAAACAGCAAGCGATTTGTCTAAGTAAGTAATATTCACGAGAAGTGCTAGTAATACAAAGTCTCAGATACAACCTCAAGATAGTATAAGCAAGTATATAGAGAACATTAGAAAAGGAAAATAGAGGTAGAAAGTTTTTTTTTTATTAGACAGTTAAGTGCTCACGGAAGAGGTGGGTCTTCAGCTGTTTTTTGAATTGTGAAATTGATCCAGCCGTCCTGATGGAAACAGGAAGATCGTTCCACTAGCCGGGAACAGTGAAAGAAAATGTCCTTGAGATGGATCTCATGCCTCTCTGTGAAGGAACAACAAGGCGCCGCTCGTTTTCAGACCGCAGACTTCTGGAGGGGATGTAGGTCTGTAAGAGAGAGTTGAGGTAGATGGGTGCTGTGTTAGTGGCTGTTCTGTAAGCAAGCACCAGTGCCTTGAACTTAATGCGTGCCGCTACTGGGAGCCAGTGCAGAGAGATGAGCAGAGGTGTGACATGTGCTCTCTTGGGCTCATTGAAGACCAGGCGTGCAGCAGCATTCTGGATCATTTGCAGAGGTTTGAAGGCACAGGCTGGGAGACCGGCCAGAAGAGCATTACAATAATCCAGTCTAGAAATGACAAGTGCCTGGACGAGAAGCTGTGTTGCATGTTCTGTTAAGAACGGTCTGATCTTTCTAATGTTATACAATGCAAACCTGCATGACCGAGTTGTTTTAGTAACGTGATCCTTAAAAGTCAGCTGATCATGCATGCGGTCTTCAGTCATCCATGATTACCCCAAGATTCCTGACTGAAGTCAATGGGGTTATCTTTGATGGACCAAGCTGGATGGTAAGCTGGTGCTGTTCTGACGGAGTGGCAGAAAGGACGAGAAGCTCAGTCTTGGCCAGGTTGAGTTGTAAGTGATGATCTTTCATCCAAGAAGAGATGTCAGCCAGGCAGTCTGAGACTCATGTGGCTACCGTGGAATCATCTGGATGAAACGAGAGGTGAAGTTGAGTGTCATCAGCATAACAATGGTAGGAGAAACCATGTGCTTGTATGATGGAACCTAGTGATGTGGTGTATATGGAGAAGAGCAGAGGCCCAAGAACCGATCCTTGTGGGACCCCGGTGACTAGTTGGTGTGATTTGGACACTTCACCTCCCCAAGCTACCTTGAAGGATCTATCTGTGAGATAGGATTTAAACCAGGAAAGGGCGGATAGAAGAATGTGATGGTTAACCGTGTCGAAGGCTGCAGAAAGGTCTAGGAGAATAAGAACAGATGATTTGGACTCAGCTCTTGCCCTCCTTAGGACTTCTGTAACTGTTAGTAAGGCAGTTTCGGTTGAGTGACCGCTCTTGAAGCCTGACTGGTTGGTGTCCAGCCTGTTGTTTTGAGTGAGGAAGGTAGACACCTGATTGAAAACAACCCGTTCAAGTGCTTTTGCTATGAACGGAAGGAGAGAAATGGGTCTATAGTTCTCCAGTAGGGAAGTGTCATGTGTGGGTTTCTTAAGCAGCGGGGTTACCCGGGCCTGCTTGAATGCAGTGGGGAAAATTCCTGTATTAAGAGATGTGTTGATGATATGAGTGAGCGATGGTAGGAGTGTGGGTGAGATGGCTTGTAGTAGATGTGAGGGGATGGGGTCGAACGGGCAGGTGGTTGGGTGAGTAGAGAGCAGAAGTTTAGAGACATAATCCTCTTTAGAAGGAGAGAAAGAGGAGAGAAAATGGTCTGCTGTGTGTATGTGTGGTGTGAGATCGTGGATGGGTGGAGCTGAAAATTGACTGCTGATGGACCTAGTTTTGTCTGTGAAGTAGCTGGCAAAGTCATCAGCCATTAGAGAGTTGGATGGAGGTGGTGGAGGGGGACAGAGGAGAGTTTTGAAAAGCTTGTGCGAGTCTGAGGCGCTGCTAATTTTGTCATGGAAGAATGCAGATTTAGCAGTGTGAATGTCTGCAGAGAACATAGAGAGTGAAGCCTGATACTTACAGAGGTCAGCAAGGTCTTTAGTTCTGCGCCATTTCCTTTCAAGTTTAGCTCGGTGTTCCCGGAGAATATCGGACAACCAGGGACTGGAAGGAGTAGCACGTGCTGGCCTGGAGTAGGGCTGCACAATTTGGAGAAAAAATCGAATTGCAATTTTTCTAAATAAAATTGCGATTTAAAATGCGATTTACTATTATTTAAATAAAGAGCTACAGATTTGTTGTGGAGGTTTTAAAGCACCAAAGAAAGACCAAGAATAGTCCCAAACTACTTTAACATTGTGCCACTGTTTATTTAAAACACCTTAACACTGTGGCAATTTAAAAAAGTTGATCATGATTTGACATCTTGACCATTCAAAATACTGTTGCGATTTTCATGATTTAAGTTAAATTAACAAATATAAATAAAATAAAACTTTTAAGAGACTAAACTCTGTAAACAATTCTACATCAGTTAAACTGACCATAACCTACACTAAGGTTAAAACAATGATAGCGAATTAAGAAAATTACTAAAATAACTTTTGAACAAAGTTAAATTAACAAATTAAAAACAAAATTTTAAACTGTGTATGTGTAAGTAGTGTACACTGGTCAGCGCGAAATTTGGCAGTTGAGGAACGTTTTGCTGCCTGCTGCACCTCGCGTTTTTGGCGGAGCTCTCTGAGCGCCTGAAGTAAAAAAAAGTCAACTCGGAACAGAAAAGTGCTTGACGTCCAATCGAATGAAAGGAGAGGCGGGCCTTCCGATGTGGTCAGTGGTGACGGAACTTGCACACTGACAGGACAGCTGTTTTGGTGGTTACCTACCTATAAAGAAAAAGCTGCGCACTGCTCTTTACAAAGAATCAACCACGAGAGCAACGCGGTGCGCCTCGCGTTTTCGAACATGAAAAGCGCGTTCGGTCTGATCGGCCCCTCAGTGTGTCACGCATTTTATGTGACACATGTCACTATCTTAGACTGTATAGGTCACTATCCACTGACACATGCCAATGAAAGACGTTCATTTGTTGTGGAGCTTAACTGCTGCTGCTGCTCGCGCTCATCTTTTCCAAACAACGCTCTTTGCTAAATGACGTTCTTTACTTATCAGTGCGGCCGTGCGCAGTGTTAAAATGCACCCTACTGGTTAAACTCTGCATCAAACGTAATTTGCGCAGGACCAAACTTTAAAGGACTATGTGTATGCGTGGTATTACCATATTTGTATTTGATAATTCTTAATTGAAATAATTCCATGTCTTGCGATTTGAAAATTGCACCCTTTCAAATCGCGATTTCGATTTACAAACGATTAATCGTGCAGCCCTAGCCTGGAGGAAAGAGGACAGATAGTGTCTATACACGAGGTTAGTGTTGTGAGAAGTGTGTCTGTGGCAGAATTAACATCAAGTGATGCAAAGTGTGTGAAGGATGGAAGGGAGGTTTCTATGACAGATGAAAGATGGGCAGGAGAAAGGGAGCGCAGATTCTGCAAAGTGCGATAGTTGGCAGGATTGCTCCGCCTTTCTCTCGTGAGAGAGTGTCGTGGGCGAGAGACCACAGGAATGAATTGGAAACACATGCCGGACACACGCGCAGGACGAGTCGAATGGTCTTTACCTCGTCGGTCTTCACGCGAGGAGGGCTGAACGCTTCCAATGACGCTTCCGTGCCAGCGCCTCTATCTGTATTAAATAGGTTGCTAATCACGTGCTATTCACGTCAAAAGTGGGAACAGCTGCCCGTGCGTTTCAAATTAGCAAGACAAAGCCTAAATGAACACGCAATGGCTCAAGTCGAAACTAATGCTGGACTCTTCCGGACTTAAGTGCTAATTTATCCAAAGGTGAAAACTTTCCTGTAATCTAAATTCAACTAGCTGTAAACAACACTCCAAAGCACCATAGAATTATAAGGAAGATAAATTAGAAAACAAAATAATTCTCACTACTTAGCAAATATATCACCTAAGCGTCATACAACAGAAACATATAATATACACCGAACACTTACGCGTGCGCTCTTGCCGTGACTACAGACTACTCACTTATCCATTCATTCCTCCGTTCGTGATTGTGTTATGGTTCCCCCTCTGTCTGGTCTGTTCTCAGTCACATTCCCAAGGCTGCCCACATGAGCAGCCAATGGGAAAACTCCTGGCACTCCAGACGGCCAGTCTACCCCTTATTCTTCTACTGATAACCCAACATAATACTAGCTAAACTATTTTAATTTGCTAGCTATCTGGTGTTACTATCGAAAACGAGAACTATCACGAGGACCGAAACTAATAATGGGGGAAAAAATGGTAACTGAAATAAAAATAAAATCAAAAAGAAATAAAAACGCCAATGAACTTGTCCACCGGGGGGAGATCACAGGTAACCATAAGTGACATGTACAGCACACGGGATGACCCCGGAGGGGTGAGTCCCTGTGTATGGACCACTAGCCCAAGTATAGGGGTCCACCCGAGAAGGGATGACTCTGCCACTACTGGGCTTGGTATCGGGACCAGGAGTGCTAGTGATGGATGGAAATGGATGGGCGGAGAAAGCCAAAGACGCAATGCCCCAGGAGCCTCTGAGTTTCAAAGGGACCACTGGTACTCATCTGAAAGAGTTTTAGAGAGCTCAGCCCCGATTGGGCGTGCTCCCAAGAGGCGCACTATCTAGAGACAGAGTCGAGTTCCACATCGAGGCAAGGGAGGAGCACATTCTTGTCTCGGTCGACCTGGGAGCCCAGAAGGTCTAGGTGCTGAAACACACGATCCCTGTGCATACACCACTGACCTCGCAAGTGAGCAATTAGTCAGGACAGTGTATCCACATGACCTGTTCCCAGGGGGAGCCAGGGTGGTCCTTGCGCGAGAATGCATTAAAAACAGGGGTATTGGTAATCGGAACGGTCGAAGTCATGGGAATCGACCCGGAAGTACATGTCTTAGGTCACTTGCCACAACCCACTTCTGACAAACAGGCACCAGAGTGTGCTACTGCACCAGCATCCTGAACAGCAACCTGAGTCGGAGCTATTCAGGGAGCGCAGATCTAGACCGGGGCACAGCTATCTAGAGACAATGAGGTACGGGCAGAACCCGGAGACATCTTGGCTGAGATGGGGCGGGGCTGATGGGGGGCAGAGCGTACACGAGATCTCGGCAGCCAGACGTGCTCGACTGCCTGCATCTGCTTCGCTGCGGAAAGTTGTCCCAAGACATCTTCAACAGCGTCACCAAACAGCCTAGCTTGCGAGATGGGCGCATCAAGAAGGCAGGCCTTCTGAGGGTCACTCACTTGCAAAGGCACAAGCATGGTGATAAGCCTTAAACAGTGATTGAAGTAGATGAAGTTAGCTAGCCAAAACAAATCTAGTTTTATTTGTAAGACAGCTTTTTAACCTTATACTATGTAACAATGGTTTATATCTGTAAAACGTATAGTAAATAAATATTACCTTATTAAAATAGGAGAGATGCAATTTCCTTATTAACATATTCTGTATTTTATACAAACTTAAAGATTAATGTATGGTAAGATTCAACACGGAAAACACAGTAAACATTTAGAACAGCAATGCAAGGGTGTATTCACACATCTTGTTTGGTTTGTCAAACTCAAGTTTGTTTCCTCCCTTGGTGCAGATCTTTTGGGCAGTTGTAAATACTGCAAATCACACTCGGGTGCAGACCAAACAACCGTACCGAGACCCGACTGAACAGTCAGCACAACATGCTCTCTCTGCTGGAACTGTTTTGCATAGGAATGGGCACCGAAACCTGCCATTAAACAGGCTAAATTATTGATTAGCTCCGCCCTTAGCGGTTTTGCTTTCGGTAACTTACTAGAGAAGCACGCCGCATGTGCAGCCTGTGTCTGCATTTATATCTGAGCCTGGCTCCGCACCTTGCAGCACGTCTTCTAAACACCCTGCGAGCTGTTTAAACTTTATAAATGCACGCATCTCTCTTGTACGTACTCGCACCTGGCTGTGCATCACGCACACCATGAAAGATCTCCATGAGTAGCCTATTTTTGCACTTCCTGCTTTTCGCCACCTGAGAATGGATGACCTTAGCACACATGTGGGTCTGTTTACAAATTTTGGTTCACTTGGAAAAAGGGCAGTGTGAAAGCAAACCACACCAAGGAAAACAAAAATCAACATTGTATTTGGTCTGGAATATAGTTTTTTTATACTGATCCATGATATTATACTATAGACTGAAATAATACTAAAACTAAATAAATTTTTAGAAAGTGGCACCGGTCTTCTCATCTCCAAGGACTGGAAGATCCATAGTTGACACCAATTCTTTTGAATTCCATGCCATAACTTTTACTTCTCCATTAAAACTCTACATTGTAGTTATTTATCGCCTTCCAGGTCATCTGGAAGTTATTTCTCGAAGAACTGGACATGCTGCTATCGTCTGAGGACGACTGGCCGCTGTTTATTTCAACATCCACCTCTAGAAGCCTTATGCTTCAAACTTGCCAAACTGGTCCCCACCACAGGTACCAAGGTTGAGTCAGGTAATCAACTCAATCTCATCTACACACGCAGCTGTGGTACAGAGAACACCTTGGTTACACCTCTGCATGTCTCTGATCACTTTTTTATCATTTTTAATTTACTACACCAACCCCTCTGCCAGTCTCATTTAGGCAGAACCTATGCTCCCTTTCTCCTGCCCATCTTTCCTTTGTCGTAGAATCCACACACTTTGCATCACTTGATGTTAATTCTGCCACAGACACACTCACAACACTAACCTCGTGTCTAGACACTATCTGTCCTCTTTCCTCCACTATCTGTCCCTGGTTGTCCGATATTCTCCGTGAACATTGGGCTAAACTTAGAGCAACTGAAAGGAAATGGCGCAAAACTAAAGACCTAGCGGGCCTCTGTAAGTATCAGGCTTCGCTCTCTATCTTTTCTGCAGACATTCACACTGCCAAATCCACATTTTTCTACAACAAAATCCACAGCGTCACGGACTCGCACAAGCTTTTCAAAACCTTCAAAACTCTTTGTCCCCCTCCACCACCCCCTTCCAACTCTCTAACGGCTGACGACTTTGCCAGATACTTCACCAACAACACCAGGTCCATCAGCAGACAATTCTCAGCTCCACACATCCAGGATCTCACTACACACAACAGACCATCTTCTCTTTCTCTTCTCTTAAAGAGCAAGATGTCTCTAAATGTCTTCTCTACACTCACCCAACCACCTGCCGGTTAGACCCCATCCCCTCACACCTACTAAAAGCCATCTCACCCACACACCTACCATTACGCAGTCATATCATCAACACACCTCTTAATTGTAGTGCATATCTGGATAGTAACCCTCTTTGCTCAGTATTACGTACAGTCTATAGCAAGATGGACGGTAGAAGTAATATGTTCGTGAGCAGTAACACAGAATCCAACACATGTGAATACCAAAAACTCTAACATATAACTACACAAACGCATACACACTAAACATTCATACATTACGCAAGGAAAGAGAGGAAAAGCGAATGAGAATAAAGAATGGCAAAATTAAATTACTCCATCCCAAAACATCAGTTCTCTTAAACAAAATCACCTTAACGAATTAAGGGGCGAACTTAGTAGTAGCTTGGGAGGTGAGATGTCCAGGATCGGTTCTTGGGCCTCTGCTCTTCTGCATATACACCACATCACTTGGTTCCATCATACAAGCACATGGTTTCTCATACTATTGTTATGCAGATGACACTCAACTTCACCTCTCGTTTCATCCAGATGACTCTACGTTAGCCACACGAATCTCAGACTGCCTGGCTGACATCTCTTCATGGATGAACATTTACAACTCAACCTGGCCAAGACTGAGCTTCTCGTCCTTCCTGCCACTCCGTCAGAACAGCACCAGCTTACCATCCAGCTTGGTCCATCAAAGATAACCCCATGGATTTCAGTCAGGAATCTTGGTGTAATCAAGGATGATCAGCTGACTTTTAAGGATCACGTTGCTAAAACAACACGGTCATTGTACAACATTAGAAAAATCAAACCGTTCTTAACAGAACATGCAACACAGCTTCTCGTCCAGGCTCTTGTCACTTCTAGACTGGATTACTGTAATGCTCTTCTGGCCGGTCTCCCAGCCTTTGCTTTCAAACCTCTGCAAACGATCGGTAAACGATCTGCATCTCGTTGTTTCTTCACAGAGAGGCATGAGATCTGTCTCAAGGACATTTACTGTTGCCTGCTGGTGGAACGATCTTCCTATTTCCATCAAGACAGCTCGATCAAACGCACAATTCAAAAAGCAGCTGAAGACCCACCTCTGCCATGAGCACTTAACTGTATCATTTCTAATGTTCTCTGTCTACTTACTTATACCATCTTAATGTTGTATCTGAAACTTTGTATTACTAGCACGTCTCGTGAATATTGCTTTATTTAGACAAAACGCTTGCTGTTTTCCTCAATTGTAAGTTGTTTTGAATAAAAACATCTGCCAAATGAATAAATATAAATGTCAGAGGTGAGAATTATTACACCAGTTTTTTGGTCTTGAACAGCATACTTTGTGGACTCTTGTGATGGTGCTCTCTGTGGTCCTGATGGTGGCTGTGCTGCTCTGTGAGGGATAATGGCCCCCCACATTAGCCACACTTGGAATTTAAACAGGGCTCTAGGCTAGCATTTGAGAGGGATCCCAATAGTGGCACCAGTCTTTAACTTGGTAGCACATTTTTAACAAATACAATTATTGTATGCTATAACAAAGCAAACATAAATGATGACATAAACAGTGTTTTTCAGGTGTTTACATTCACATAATAGACAACATTCACAATTATACTTGCTAATATGGCCATTTGAACATACTTTTATGTGGATATGTTCATTTAAGTGTAGGATAACATAAAATTATACTTAAATTAGTATTTTAGAAAAGATTTTTAGTGATTTTACTTCATGAAGGTTGCATTGACACAAATCTTTGCTGGGTCACTGATAGATGAGTAAATAGCAGAGGCATGGGAGAGTGATTGTGCAAGACAATATTTATGTGCATTAAAGTTTAAATATATAATCATCAGTTTTGCAGTCGCACCAGTGACTCAGCCATGGTTTTGCTTTCTAGGGCCATTTTAAAACCGATAAAATGTAATTGACTATGAATCATGTCTCATAGGTGGACGTCTTTGCCTAGTTGAGTAACAACATTCTGTGCTTGAAATAATCTCTAAAACCAATTTGCTGGAGCTTAGTTCAGGTTGTTCTTCCAGGTTTTGCAGACAGAGGAGAATCAGAACAAGTAGTGGATTTGGCAACAGAAGGCTCATCGACTGTGGCAGATCTAAGCAACTGCTGATCCAGCTGACAACAATGCCAGGTGTTAGCATAGAGTATGACACAGGACCGGTTTGAGCAGTCACAGTAGCTTGTATCCATTTTGGTCCTGAAGTATAGTTGTGTGCCAGGACTTTTTGCCCAAGATGAAACCGCCTGCTCTTTGCTTTCATGTCTCTCCTGTCAAATTGTTTTTGTTGCTGCTGTGTTACCACCTGTTTTACAGTAGAAGGTCTCACTAAATCAAAACAAGAGCGACGAGAACGCTTCAACATGAGAAAAGCTGGAAAAACCTTTGTTGTCTCATGACTAATGTTTCAGTACAACAACAAGAAATCTTTCAGATGCTGACGAAGGCAATCTTGTCCTTGTGATTTCTTTAAGGTATGTTTGATGGTCTGAACCATGCTCTCTGTGAGACCATTTGTGGCTGGGTGGTAAGGACCTGATTTTTGTTGTCGTACACATAGCATAGCATTGTATCTAAAAATCTACATGATAAATTTACATCATAAAACTTGCATTTATCTTTTCTCACTTTCAAATAAATGTAATGTGATGCAATTCATTAATTGTATTATTAACTATTAAAAGGTGTTTGATTACTTGTGATGTCTGTAAGATGCCTAAGATTAAGAATGTATAAAAAGAATGTATATAAAAACTGCTTTTTCCAAGATGTTTCCAAGACCTCCAGATCTTTAGCAGGCATCTTACGGACGTAACTATGCTATCTGGGTACTAATGTTAAAAATATACTTACACTGAATAATAGTGAGCCATTCTGGTTGGTTGTGATGAACAATAGAAACACAGATGGTGTTGAGTGCAACCAGGCTAAGGACTATCCAATAGAAGCTGTCCGTTTTCACCATACGACGAATAGAGATCCGCAGCATGCGTTCCTTTCGGCGCAAGTAAGCAGCAGGCCCTCGTCTTGCAGTTCGGATACCAACCCTTGGTCTGGGACCACCTGACACACACACAAACAAAATGCACAATATATTTATAACCTCTCAAAATTAAAGTTTATGTTCACTTCCTGTCTGTTCATTTACAAAGTTACAAAGTCATTTATCAGGAAGTCATGCCACCTGGGGTTCTTGTTTGCAATGCTTACGAACAGCTATTTTGGTCATAACAAGACCACAGACCTATCTACTTGAATGGGGGAAGGCTGATCTTTCTAAAATTGCTAAAAAAATACAACTACCAGCAATTAAACTTGTAATCAATTAAACTGCATCATAACTTGTATATAGGGGTATAGTCTAGTATAGGGATGCAATGATTATAGATTTTGTTGGCACGATTATAGTCTGAGAAATAATCACGATTGCACGATTATGACGATTATTATGCAGTCATTGATTTCAACATTTTTACGGCCCTGCCAAAATTTAGCTTGCCCTACCACAAAAAATGTATAATATTGTCTTGTTAGTAGTTTGTTTTTTACCCATGTAATCTAAATAAATAAGGTTATAATACAATAAAAATTAACTAACAGAACTTTTATGTATTTTATATTTGTAATAAAGCAAACACACAAATGAAATAAACAGTGCTTTTCAGATGTTTTAGGTTGGTCTGTGATTATCAGGTAAGGAAACTGAATAAAGTAATCAAATGTAAAATAACACTTCATAGTCTTTACAGTATAAATTAAATATGGATAAAAGTCTTTAAGTTATCAAATTTAATCAGACATCAGCAGTGAGAGTGTTTTTATTTTGTGTCTTCGTTTTTTGTTGTTTGATGAGCATTAAAAAAGATTTTTATTATGCTGCTGTCCCTTTAAGCTGCTATTTTCGTTCATTGCAAACAATAATGGACCTAATCGCTAAATAACGTTCAAAGCCCAGTTATTGTTTAATAAAAATAATATAAAAATATGTTACATTGGTCCAGCTTGCATCAGGAGTAGACTTTGAATTTGAGCTTGTGCATACAGAATGTGCGCGTCCTGTGCGCTGTCTGCGGCGCTCATCCGATGCGTGACTCCGGTAACTTAAATGCAGCTTTGTTTGTTTACGTTGCACTGAAAGCCCAACTGTCACCACTACAGCCTTTTGTTAATGTAACGTTACATATAAGATTCGCTGTTTGATCTCTTTGCCATAGTTAAAAGTGTCTGTAGTAGCCTCCGTGTCTCTGATAAACACGTACGGCTTTTTAAGCTGTTGTAACTTTATTCGTTTTACGCTAGTTGCTACAGTTCCGTTCCGTGCAACAGAAATACTCGGTGTAATGGAGCCTTTAGGATTAATTAACCATGACGTTTTTAAGCGCGGTTAATAGTGAAATTCGGTAATCGCTGCATCCCTAGTCTAGTAGCTAGCCAAACAAACCCTACAATTAACTTGCCCTGCCATGTGTGTAGATGATGTGAACTTGACCCTACATCAGTTGTGTTTGTAATGCTGTTCGCAACTAATGGGAGGCCACCAGAAAGAACCCAGGCACAGGGCAAGCACAGTCCTTTATCTTTGGAGCGGCCAGCTGCCTCGATTGCTCCTAGTTCAAGTCATGTTAAAATGTAAAGTGGGCGCATTTGCCAGGCACAACGCAAAGTCCAAATGCAAACAAAATAAACCAACAAAAAAAAACTTATTTCGTCGGGGAGATTAAATCCATTAGTTCAGCTGGGATTTTTAACAGATAGTGGTAGACCCAACACCCACACAACGCCACACGCCACCATACCGGAAATCACCTGTTACTTATTAACATGGGCCCAGCCACGCCCACCAGTCAGCTGATCCTGTTACGCCTCCCATATCAGTATGTATTTTCCCTAACCCCCCGATCTCAAAACACTGCATATAGCAAGCTCGGTGCAAACTTTCGGAACTTGTCATTCTCTTCATTAAAAGCCAGCATGCGCATCAGGAGGACTTTTGCTTTATCGCATTCCTTCTTTAGATGTACTAAATAGAGTAACTTTATTGGTAGTTGATTGGTAATGGATGTGCTGTATTTCTGTTTGTAAAAAATCATTTATTATTATCTAGTAGTAGAGGGTAAAATAGTTTTGAGGCGAGATATGGTCAAGTAAGTGGCGCAACATTGTTACGCGATGTTTAAGGAAAATGTCCATAAATTTTACTATTTGTGGCTTGTGTTTTGAATATATGTTCCCCAATGTTTTGCCTAAACACATTTATTTTGTGCATTGTGACTTGATTCTGACTTATTCTGTTTATTATTTATTATAAAGGTATATTCTGTTATAAACTAATTCTGTAAATTCATGTTTCAATTTAAATATTTTTCTATGCATCAATGTTGCACTGTACTTTTGTTAACTACCTGGTGTCATCCCCGCATGCAAGCACACATGCATGCAATTTGACTATCAGTGGACTATAGACAATTCTGATTCATATGTTAAGACGATTCCCCTGTTCAGGGGAACAGGGGTGGCTGGTAACAGAGCATGTATTGGAAGGGAGGCAGCTTAGTGGTAGGTTGGTGAAAGGAGTTCTGAGTGAAGGGAGTCAGCAGAGGAACTGGCTCCAGGGCTCCTGGTGGTAATGGCAAAAGGTGTGGAGGAACCTCCCAATCTCCTGGATGTTGCGCTTCGTTTGCCCGTTGGACTGTGGGTGGTACCCGGAAGACAAACTTATGGTCACACCTATGAGAGTAAAAAAAAGGCTTGCCACACCCATGATATGAACTGGGGACATCGGTCCGACACCAGCTCAGGGATGCCAAAATAAGAGAACACATGATGGAAGAGGAGCTCAGCAGATTCCATGGCAGACCCTTGAGAGGGAGTAAGCAACAAGATTTTGAGAATCGATCAGCTATAACAAAGACACGTGTTACCGGAGAATCAGTAATAAAGTCCACTCCTAAGTGTGATAATGACCGGTGAGGAAGGAGTTTGCCTTTGGAGAGATGACAAGGGCTCTTGGACAATGCACATGTACTGCAACACTGGACAAACCATCTTCTCACTTCTCAAATCACTTCTTTACGAGTGAGAGGGTTTCATTGGCTCCTGGGTTTTCACTGTCCAGGGAACTGTGAACAGACTGGCTTAGGAGATTACATTGTAAATGTTGTACATACATACAGGTTGAGGTCACCACGAGGGACGAACGTTGGAGGCATTGGCAGATGAGAGGGCTTCGCTGACCATTGGGCTTGCCTTATAGTAGGTTGGTGAGAGGGAGGACATAAGATAGTAATAAAGAAGACGTACAGATCTGGCCTTTAAAAATGTGTGTTTTTTCGTGCAGGATCCTGAAGGCGATCATGCAGTTTGCCGCAGGACTGGTCTGACCTGTTTTTTAAAATAAAAAAAAACTGATACACTTCCCAGAAGATCCACCAGGTGGCACATCGACTTGTTTTCAATCCAATACGTCATGGATGTTGTACTGCGCATGCACCGTGGTATATTTGTTATTGTAGTATATTAATGCTTATGTTGTCTTAGTTTGTTTAAAATCAATAGTGTCTTTGAACAAACGTGCAAAACGTTCAGTATATTGTTTATAGGTCACAGCTTTTATCACAGGATCTTAACTTTAGAAGCTAAATGTATTTGATGAATGGTATATAAACTATTATAAACTTATATTTCAATGTTAAGTAATATGTAATTATATAACGTATATAATTATAACGTGTTTAGAGTTGCATTGCACAGCCATGAAACTACCATATGTCACCAATGTTATACTATACAGTCAACATTTTTATAATAAAACGATATATTAATTGCATTTGAGTCATATGTACTGTTTAGTGGAAGCAAAAATTAGGCAAGTAATAGTGAATTAAGAATTAGACTTTTTCATGATGTTAGTTTTTTAAACATGGCAGGCGCAGCAAGTGCGCATCTTTGTGAATGCGCATAAATGCTTAATGATTCTTGTATCATTCGTTTCAGAAACTACTTTTTGAAAGTTAAAACCGATCATAATATTAAATCAAAGTTGTTTGACACACTTTAGGAAGTTAATATAGTTGGGAGTTGCATATGGAAACATTTTCGTATTTTAGGCATGTTTTTCGATGCATGATCTCAATGTATGGTTTTTATTTTACCATGCGTGATCATTTTAAACTAAATTATGTTTAGCTTCATCGTCAGAGCGCTCGTCTCTCATTCCGGATCGTCGTTAGCTCTTTGGTTTGAGGCTCAGTTGGAGCGGGTCGTGTGCATTTTGTCTTTTTGAGATGCTTTTACTGAAGGATCATCTGTATTTATCCAGGTAGATATGGGCGTGAACATTGAGACTTAAACAATACTGACTGGAGACCCATTAGGTTACATGTCAATCAAAAATATTTATTTTCATTATTTGTTTTGAGATAAATGTGTATAGACATAATTTAAGTTTGTTGTGAATAAGTTTTGAAGTTTTTTTGTTTTGTTTTACATTTTACGACAGCTCTGATATGCATTTAAATGCTTCATTATAGCTAGTTACTAAACTAGTTTTAAAAACCAATTCTACCCACATATTCACATGATAAAGATACAGATTTAACTTTGTGTCAATGGCTATGAAGTGATTCACACCTGAGAAGATAACAGGCCCAACACACAACTGGCCTTTCAGTGTGGAATGTTGTGAAGCGGCTGGAACAAAGAATGTGAGAACATCTAAAGATTTGGAGTAGGTTGCAAATCTTGGGTCTTAAATCTACTTTAAATAAAAGTTTACTAAGTCAATAAAATGTAATATTGAATGTGTTTGTGTAAGCACTGTATATTGTATTGTATGGTCAAACACGTAAAGAGAATTGTCCAGCAGATGCTATCTGCACGTCAGTAAGTAACGTTAAATGCAGTGGTGGCGTTTCACCAAACCTAGGGTACTATGACAATATTTCTTCTGGTAATAATTGTACATAATATTAAAAATAAATGCTATAAATCATTCAACTTTAATAAATATTGTAACATGTTTAAACTGGTTATTACTGTGGTTAATGTGGTTAATTTACACTTTATGTCAAATGGTTACAGCTGTTCTTTGATGTAGTTGGAGTGCAGGGCGCTGCGCCTCTTGTTTTGTTTGTGTGGGTACCGGGTGGGGGTGGAACTAGTCTTGGTCTGACAATATAGTGAATAGTAAAGTAAACTTTAGAAATGATAAACGTATACCTTTAAACAGGGCTTAATACTGTGGCTAGTGGTTTTCTAAAAAAAAAAAGTTTCGAACCAACCAACCAACCAACGTCGATCCGGTATGATAGACAAGCGCTCTAATGATGAGGCTAAGCATATTTTTGTGTAAAACAACCGCGCATGGTAAAGTTTGTAAATGAGTGTACCATTTAAAATAAAAACCATTTTACACTTTAAAGATAAATATTATATTAAAGCAGGTAATGCCCGCATTGGCTTTAAACGTGCTGCTGCGTGTTCAAAATGTTTACTGTTTTGTTTTACTTGGTGATATATGTTAAATGAAGATGTTTAATGAAAATGGAATATTGAATATTGCACGCCTTCAGAGCGTTCCACACCATCTCAATTGGATTCTTATCCAGAAATTCGGCAGGAGTCTTAACCCAGTTCATAATGCTCTTCCGCAATGACTTTTTTAAATATACACTATTCCCAAATGAGGTTTTATGTGACGTGTATCGTGTCTAAAATTAAACTGCATTTTTCCATTTATTGTAAAAAGTTTGACATTTAAAACGTCAGATCAAGCACAAGCCGTGTGCTTTGATGGACTGTAGGCTACAGTCTAATATTTTTGTTATTACAGTTTTCTGTAACTTGGTGAAGTGATATGGAACGCGGTCAAAAGTATTCTACTGTATGTGTTTAAAGAAATATAATTACTCGATCCTCTGACGCAAGCAGCCGCTTCTCATTTTCACTACAGCTGCAGAAACAGTGATTGTGACACGACTGCCACCCAACGGTCTCGTCGCACCAATGCCGCTCGGCTAAATCACGTACCGCGGCACACTGCGGCATGGTGCAATATCCTGTTCTCTTTCTTGCGCATTTTTAATGGCCAGATTTGTAAGTCTTTAATAAATCTTCAATAGAAGTTAGCAAACCCCAAAAACTGTGACATTCCATCCGCTGCTAACGTACAGAACTTAACGACATAATCATATACAGGGAGATTTCCTTGGCGAATCTGATATAGGTGGTCACTTACATTTACATTTTGTCATTTAGCAGATGCTTTTATCCAAAGCGACTTACAAATGAGGTAAACAATAGAAGCAATTAGAACAATCAGGACATCAATACATAAGTGCAATAAAACTGTCTCAGTAAGCCTACCACAATGTACGAAGCTATATACACGAAGCAATATTTTTTTTGATAGAAAAGATGGAAAAATTAGAGACAGACATAGAACTCTGTATTAGTGAGTCAGGTGTTGGTGGAAGAGATGTGTTTTTAGACGATTTTTAAAGATGGCTACAGAATCACAGACGCGGAACAAATGCAGAGAAAGTTCGTGAGTGTGATATTTTTTTCTCCCCTTTGTGGAATGGCACAGGGATCTAGAGGGTACATACGACTGTATAAGCGAGTAAAGATATGGGGTTGCCAAACCAGTGGTGCTTTTGAAGGCCAGGAGCAGAGCTTTGAATTGGATGCGAGCAACTATAGGGAGCCAATGTATCCTGACAAAGAGAGGAGTGACATGCGCTCTCTTGGGCTCATTGAAGACTCTTGTCGCTGCATTCTGGATCATCTGGAGTCCAGCCCGCAGCGCATTGCAATAGTCCAGTCTGGACAGGACAATAGCCTGGACTAGAACTTGCGTAGCATGCTCGGACAGGAAAAGTCTGATTGTCCTAATGTTGTAGAGGATGAATCTACAGGACCAAGTGATCCTGGCAACATGATCCGTGAAGTTAAGCTGATCATTAATTACCACCCCCAGGTTTCTGGCTGTCCTGGACGGTGTATAGGTTGATGAACCTAGTTGAATGGAAAGGTTGTGATGAATCTTTGGGTTCACACGCAGTTCTGTCTTTGCAAGGTTCAGCTGCAGGTGATGATCCTTCATCCAGAGTGAAATGTCACTTAGGCATGCCGAGATGTGCACAGAAATCGTTGTATTATCAGGCTGAAATGACAAGTGGAGTTGCGTGTCATCCGCATAGCAGTGGTAGGAAAAGCAATGTTTCCGAATGACAGAACCTAGGGATGTCATGTGTATGGAAAAGAGTGGCTGCATAACCCGCGCCTTGTTGTGTTGAGTGGGAGATGCAGCAGGACAGGGGTTTAAGCCCTCTTGAGAGTGTCCACAAACTCCTAAAAGGGATCTGCCACACTCATTGTTATTAGGGTCTGGTCTTCTGTAACAGATAGATGAGAGTATACTTCAACAGGTTTATTGATAATACACAGTGAGAAGACAGATAAGCAATATTTATATATATATACATATATATACACACACACACACACACACACACACACACACACACGCTATATTGCCAAAAGTATTGGGTCACTCTATCTAATAAACAGGTTTGATGACTTTAGTAATTTTCATGAGTACAAATCTTAATGCTGCAGCATATCATGATATTAATAGCATCAGTTTGGAAAGGGGAATTTTATATCCCATCATGACAATGTCCCTGTGTATGAGACAAGATTCAGAAAGAAATCATTGATTCAGTCAGTGTGGAAGAACTTGACTGGTCTGCATAAAACCAAGTCCTGAACCCAGCTGAACACATTTGGTGTGACTTTAAATGCAGACTTTGAGCCAAAAACTCATCACTCCACATCAATGGCTTGTAGACAGGGGAACAGAAAAAAGGTGCTTAGAAAAACTGTTGCAACAAAGATAACAAAATTCCTTTCAATGCCATTTGTAGAAATGCACTTTAAAACCCCTTTCAAAAGCCCCTTTTCCTGTCCCAAAATGACGACTCCTGTGCACAAGTCAAAAAATCAAAACCTGACTTGCTCTTCTAAAAATCGTATAACGGGTCGCAGTTAGATCTTCAATCAGCACACTCGTTCAAAACAAACATCCAAATCAACAAAAAAATGTGTCACTGAACACAAAATCAAGATCCTGCCATAGCCATCCCAGTTTCCTGAGCACTATGGGAACTGAAGAAGAGGAAGCACCAACATTTGAAGGATCTGGTGAAATTCTGTACAGAGGAATAGACTCAGATGACTCCATATATTCTCAAACCTCATCAGACATAAAAGAAAACACTCAGAGGTGTTTGTCTTGCAAATAGAGGTTGCAGAAAGTATTAAATACAAGGGTGTCAATAATTATCAAATTATCAAATTGTTCAAATTGTTTTACTTTAATGAAACGTTGGCATTTTGTAGATGTTTTTAAATAAACGATCAAAACGAGAAACAATTTATTTTTACAGCCTTCTTTGCTTCAAATGACTGTGTGTGTGTGTGTGTGTGTGTGTGTGTGTATATATATTGGAAGATGACTTGTATGGTAAGTGACAAATGGTTGAATCTAAACTGAGGAGACATCTTTTTTTTTGTGAGACATTTATTTGTCCCCATGTGTTAAACAGCTAATAAACATTAAATAAATTATGTTATTTAATGTAAATATGCTGAAAGTTTTCTTTCTTGCTCAGCTCTGCCTTGGTATGTCTTTCTGCAGACTTCATAATTTCCTCGTCCTTCCACAGATCCACATCCTCCCAATATAGAACCCATTCTGTGCCTTGTTTAGCTCTCTGTGCTCTCTGTATATTCTACTTTCTGTTTAGATTATTGATGAAAACATCCTAAAACATGTATATGTATTATGAGAAGCAAAACGGGTATAATTCTATTTCACTTACTCACTGTTGCGATTTCCTCTCCTGGTCCCCGACGCCTGGCATTTTTCTTGCTAGTGGCTCGTTTTAACACTAAAAGAAGTGAAGAAAACCACCACTTGTTAGCCTTACATTTCTAAATATGTTTTGGACACAAATATTGTACAGCAGCTGCAATTAGCCTTGCAAAAAAAGAACATTTAAAAATATATATAATATATATAACTTGAAAATAACTTAAAGGACCAGTGTGTAAGATTAAGGAGGATCTTTTGACAAAAATGCAATATAATATAAAGTTCTGCTTAAAAGTTTGTGAACCCTCCAGACATGATCTGGTTTTGTGTAAAAAAAACAATAGAATCATCTAATCAATGTACATCCAAAACCCAATGTGTGAAGCAGACGTCCAAATGATGGACCCAAACAAAAAAAAGATATATTGTCATTATTTATTGAACAAAATACAGTGGCAAGAAAAAGTATGTGAACCTTTTGGAATTTCATGGTTTTCTGCATAAATTTGTAATAAAATGTGATCTGAGCTTCATCTAAGTCAAGGGTATTGACAAACATAATGTGTCTAAAAATATTAACACATTCTGATCTTTCTTGTCTTTATTGAACACACTCATTCAACATTCAAAATGGCAGTGGAAAAAGTAAGTGAACTCTTGGAATTAATAACTGGTCGACCCCCCCCCCCCTTTGGCAGCAATAATAAAAAATAAAAATTAAAGTGAAAGTGACCTATTTGTCAGATATGGTGACTCATACCTGAAATGTGACCTCTGCATTTAACCCAACCAGTGAATAGTGAACACACACACTTCAAGTCATGAACACACATACACCGGGAGCAGTGGGCAGCTAACACTGCAGCACCCGGGGAGCAAACTGGGGTAAGGTGCCTTGATCAAGGACACATCAGTTGTTACCTGCTGGGAATCGAACCAGAAACCTTCTGGTTACGAGTCCAACTCTCTAACCATTAGGCCACAACTGCCCCCAGTAACCTCAACCAGGTACTTCCTGTAGCTGTGGATCAGATCTGCACATCGTTAAGGAGGAATTTTAGCTCATTCTTCCTGGCAGAGGAAAGTAGCTGTAGTCCACACCTCCAAACTTATTATCTTATCGTGACTCCAGGTGTGCTAAAACCTGACTCCAATGAGACTTTTTGAGGTCATTAACTCAAGGGTTCACATACTTTTTCCACAAGCACTATGAGGTATTTTTGTTCTCAGTAAAGACATGAAAGATCAGAATTTTTTTGTATTATTTTTAGACACATTATGTTTGTCAAAACCCTTGACAACATCTTAGTACTGTGTCAGCCACCATAGTGCTTTGAAAGAGTGTGGGGAGTTGTTGGTTGCCATTCGCAACCTAATTTGCTGAATGCCACTAAATTTCACAGACTGGTCCTTTAAAGCAAAAGGAGTTAACACACAAACTGTAAAAAATTTTATTAGTTTAATATCCTGGACTGCTATAAAGATAACTAATGTTTGGAGAGTTTATATGATATGAAAGAATGAAAGAATAGATGGTGTATTGTATTACATGTATATGAAAATAAAAATACATGTAAAGTTACAAACAAATAAATGCTATACTTGCATCTAATTTTAATAACAAAATCATTTTTACCATCTAATGCCGATCTCCCAGAATTCTTGTTCTCCTCTGCAAGCATCACTTCCTCTGAAAAGGATACAGACAAAAAGATTACATATTTTAGTTTACCCAAAAATTTAAATTCTGTCATGATTTACTCAAACCGGTACCTAGCTTTCTTTTTTCAGCAGAACACAAAAAAATATAGAATATAGAATAAAGAATATATTTTGGAGAATGTTGGTAACTGAACAACGGCGGTACCCATTGCCTTGCATGGTGTCTTCACATTAGTGAATGGGTACCACTGTTGTTACACCATTCATCAAATTATCTCTTGTAAGAAAAAAATGAGAAGAGGGTGAGTAAATAATGACAGAATTTACATTTTTGGGTGAACTATCACTTTAATACTTCTAAAATACTTAAAGGAGCCGTATGTAACATTGACATCTAGCGGTTGAGCTTGGTATCGCAGTCTAAATTCAAAATATTGGTGAAGGTTTTTCCCTGGCAACAAAGCAGTCGAAAAACACTATTGGATAATCGTCAGTGGGCGGGGTCACCGGACCAAAGGAAAGCCAATTTCAGAGTAGAATAACTAGCTGTAGCATTGCATTCCAAAGAAACACGTATGTGAACGTAGCATGTTTCCTAAATATCTACAAACATATTATATTATTTTATTGATTTAGTACAGTAAAGATTTTACATACAGCTCCTTTAACATTAAATATCAAGGCATACAAAAATATACATGCTAAAGGACAAACAGTAATATAATCAACTTGGAAAGGCCATTTTATACACTATGGACAATAAGTTTTAACAATAATTTTTACACAACAAATTTAACAATAAAGATACAGAAAACAATATCATTGGGATCGATTTCAGACTGTTTTTTATGAGAACATATTCCCAAACATTCCTGAAATACACTATATTGGCAAAAGTATTGGGTCACTCTATCTAATAAACAGGTTTGATGACTTTAGTACAAATCTTAATGCTGCAGCATATCATGATATTCTATGGAACTGTGTGCTTGTAATTTAATAGCAACAGTTTGTGAAGAGCCCTTTTCTATCCCATCATGACAATGTCCCTGTGTATGAACAAGATTCAGAAAGAAATCATTGATTCAGTCTGTGTGGAAGAACTTGACTGGTCTGCATAAAACCAAGTCCTGAACCCAACTGAACACATTTGGTGTGACTTTAAATGCAGACTTTGAACAAAGAACTCATCACCAAACACCAATGACTTGTGCACAAGAGTCATTTTGGGACATCATAATATGCTGCAGCACTAAGATTTGTACTCATGGAAATTACTAAAGTCATCAAACCTGTTTATTAGATAGAGTGACCCAATACTTTTGGCAATATAGTGTATGTTTGGCTACTGCTGATTACAGCACGTTTTATGAACAAAAATAAATTTAAAGATAAAATCAGTGTAAGAGCCCCACTAAATGAAACACTGATCACTGTTCTGGTTTTTGTTCTTATTGTTGATGTTTTCTTCAGTGATTGTGTTTGTTAACAGCAGGTGTTTATCATTAATGATTCAATCATCACATAATTAATCATCTTCATCATCTCATTAATTTTAACTCTGCTTCAGTGTTACTTTAACTCTATGTAGATTGGACCCATATAGACTCTGAGCAGAGTTCATTTAACTCTGGGGATTTTGCTGTGTATCATTGGTATAAAAATGAAAGTATACCCCAAATTTTCTAAAAATAGAACCCAATGGAAGCATATACAGAGCAAAAAGAGCTGGAGCAAGGATAGATCCTTTGGGGACTCCACAAGTGAGAACAGCTGCCGAAGAAGTGCAGTTTCTCATACGAACCAAAAACCTCACATTTAATCAATTTGATTTGAACCATTTTAAAACAATTTCTTGGAAACCCACAGATTTTCCAAACGAGAGACAAGAATTGTATGGTCAACCATATCAAATGCTGAGCTAAGATTTAAAAAGGATCAAAGCCACAGCATTTTCCTTATCTGTAGCTTGCAAAATATCACTTGTAACTTTCAGAAGTGCAGATTCCATACTATGTAATTTTCTTAAACCCGACTGGAAACTTTCAAGCATTGGTAGTAGAAGGTGGAGGGAAGCCTGTTAGAGGTTGAAGGCTGGTGTTAGACAATTCGGGTAATGAGGGGCCGATGAGGGAGCGGTCCGACCGGATATAACTTCTGAATGCTTCTGTTGTCCAGTGGCTGAGTGCTTGAATTTGAGGCTAGGAAAGGCCTTTTTGGGCAGCTGTGGTTGATGCACCTATACGGAAGGAGTAGCTGGAAAAATGGTCTGCAGGGATATTGGATTGGAGCAGTAAAGATTTGAAATATAAAACTACGGTTTAATAAAACAAAAAATGATCATAATAAAGATAATTGTGTTCTCCACCTTGGACAAAAAATAGTTTTGACAAAAGAATTATGTATTTTATTTTTTTTTCTGCTTAAATTCTCATAACCGTAGCACGTCCTGATTGTGCATTATATGTTGTAATTTAAACAGAGTAAAATTTAAGTATTCTGAAAAAAACAGTTGGATGTTTTACTAGACGTTCTCAAATATAATATAATTCATTAATGTCATATTATGTATGATTATTAAAAAATTGCCTAGGGATCATGGCTTCACTTGTTTTTAGCAAAACATGCTATGAAATTGACAGTTTTCAATGGGTACATTAATGAGAATTTTTAAGGCGTTTTATTCTAAATATTTTTTTAATTGTGTTAAACTGTCAGTAAAAGTTTGGAAATTAATGCCTTTAAACATATCATACCTTTTTTAAAATTAATATAAAGGAAATTTGTTAATACAAGTGTTTTTAAGAAAATCACGTTTGACATCTTGAAAGCAAGATTTCGTGAGAATCACCCAGGTAGGCTAGAAGGGTTTGGTAGGGTTGGATAGAGGACTGGAGGTTGAAAATGTATATGAAATGGCCTCTCCTGGTTTAATTCATCTTGCTTTGTTTAATGAAGTACGATATGGTTTCTGAATCGAGCACTGACAGGTCGGAGATGGTAGGATGGATTAGGGGGTTAAAATAGGATGTGGTTGAGATTTCCGAGCCTCTAGGAAACCAAAGAAGGCTAGGACGAACATGGCATCGAGTGTGCGGGCCGTGTGCGTGGAAACCCTTTGCGAAAGGTAGAAATGCATTTGGTGAGCAATTCTAAGGTTATGGGTTGCCTTGCATCTGGGCGGGCGGGTTGGTTCCTCTGGATGCCCTTGATGATCAAGGAAGTTTGGAGGCTAGCTATGGCAGCAGAGGGTGAGTTAAATATAAGTTGGAAGAATTGGATTCCGCTCAGGTAGCCTTAATTGAGCTTGCTTGGTGATGAATGAGGTGATGGTGAGGAGAGAGAAATCAGGAAAGGGGAGGTTGTAAGCCTGATGGAAGGATTTAAAGTTCTTCCATGTGGTGAGGTATGATTGGAGGATCCTGGGGGAGACGGCTTGGTCGATGGAGTTTAGAGAAGTGTCTAGAAGGGTTTTTAGAGGGTGGTCTACCGGAAGATCAGCTTCGAATAGAGAGGTACAGGTGTTGGTAGAGAGTCTGCATGGGGCGCTAGCTGCCTGAACTTCTGGAAGACATACGGCAGAGGGCATCAGCTATCAGATTTTTTGAGTCGGGTATATGTTTGGCCATTAAAATAAACTGGTCACAAGCTGATATCCAGATAAGGCGTCTGAGAAATGACATTAAGGCGGGGGAGTGGGAGCTGCCTTTATTTATGCTAATTACGGTAGCCTCGTTGTCACAGTGAAAGGTAATGCTGGAGGCGGACCACTCTTTTCCCCAAAGGAAGACAGCGAAAACTCGAAAAGTGCAGAGGATGCAAAAGACTGTGGTAGTTCTGAGAGCTGAGGGGGCCAGATGGATGTGAACCAACGGCCTTGGTAGTAACCTCCAAAACCGATGGAAGGGGTGGCGTCGGTAAACAGGCAAATGTCAACAGGAAGGGAAACCATATCGCTGTAGAAGAAGGATATACCATTGCTTGAGGAATTGAATCCATAAGCTCAGCTCGTTGCGGCAGGAGCTGGTTAGGGATATCATGTCTTCTAGAGCATGAGCGGAGGATTCGAGGGAGAGCAGGTGTGTGACAAACGGGCGACCTTGCAGGATGCACATTGTGAAGTTTAAGTTGCAGAGAATGGAAATAAGCTCTCGTTTGGAACAGCGGGGGTTATCTATGAGGGAGGAGGCGATCAGAATCGTTCTATTGATTTTGAGCGAATCTAAGTTAATGCCTAGGAATTCGATGGATGTGCTTGGTCCTGAGGCTTAGTCTCTAGCTTGGCGAAAACCTTTTGAACTTTTGAAGAGATTTGCAGCTGGGATAAAGGTCGGGAGGTGAGATGATTTCAAAACTGTCTAGGAGGTGAATGAGGTAAGGGATTGGATAGTTGTTAGAGAGAATCTAGCAGATTGCCTCTGACAAAATATAAAATATTTTGGTGCTGCTTCTACAGCAAAATGTGAGGCGGACGGAAAAATAAAACTTTTCTTGCCAGTGTATGCCAAAAATATGCCAGTAGTCTGGGGGACTGGGCATGACTTTAAAGGCGGAGGTGATAATGACTACCTATCACCTTATCATGTATTATAGGCTACCTCTATTTAAACAATATAAACAGGACAACCATATACCAACTCAAGTGTTTATATGTTTTCTCAATGAGACTAATATTTGGTTATTATTATTAAACAACATTTTGTCAACCTCTCCGCAAATGCTGTAGGGACACAAATAAAACTATATTGTATTGCTTTGGACTTTCTTAAATAAATGGCACGGGCTAACAACAGTGCCAGTAAACACACTTTGCAGTTCACTCAGTTGAAAGCAGTCAAAAACAGCACGCAGTGCCAGTGTTACCAGTAAAATGGATCTAAATGAGCAAGCTGCTCCAAGCGGGATTCGAACTTAGAACCAGCGATGCAGCCATCATGGGAAGCAGGCGCACTAACAGCGAGACCACAGGCACTAACGTACGCTGCACGAGCACGACTAGATGTCGCTCAGTGAGGTTTACCTGCACAGATCACACTAGTTGCTCTCTGTTGCACATAATTAACACGTTGAAATGATGAACTCGAAATCATGTCATGAAGCAAAAAACTGTTCACGTGTAGCCTTTTTGCGCTCTTGTCTGGCGTCCCTCCAGTCGCCTAGGTGCAAAGATAACTGGAGCTGTTATACATGACAACAAATACCATACCAAACACAAGTTACCTTAACGAAATAATGATATTAAACGATATACCAGCATAGAAACCATTGTAAGCTTAAGATTTCGTTCTAACTGACAGCTGACATTGATACCTGGTGGTCAGTGTTGGTAATGCATGCTAATTGTTAGCTAGCAAACTTTTTTTATTTTCTGTGGCATTTTGAAGAGAAACAAAAATATTGAAGAGAATAAAAAATTTTGAAGAGAAAAAAAATGTCAAAATTTTTTTAAACTGTGAAGAGAGAAACAAATTTGGAGAAAAAAATATTATTTTTTAAGAAAACAAAGTAATCTAATTATAAAAGAAAAAAAATAGTCTAGATTTAGGCTACAGGAGGGAATATAACGGGAATATATATTTTTCTTCACCAAATGTTTTTCCCACGTTGCGGTCAGGGCTTCCATAGAACCGCATCGCAATGCATCATAAAAACTATTATTTTTCACAGCTAATCAAGTAAAGTGAAAGTGAAAGGGTGAATGCTCTACTACCTACTGCAGTGTTTCCCAATCCTGGTCCTGGAGAACCCCCAACTATGCACATTTTTGATGTGATTCTAATCTGACACACCCATCTGAGGTCTTGGAGTCTTTACTAATGAGCTGATAAATTGAAATAGGCACGTTTGATTAAAGAGCTATTGAAAATGTGTAGTGCTGGGGGTTCTTCAGGTCCAGGATTGGGAAACACTGACCTACTGTATATCTTCTTTCTTAAAATATGTGTACTTATATATTTTGTTTTTCATTTTCAAGAGACACCTAGTGGTCAGGTGTGATAAATATTTAGTCACAGGTGATCCTATTTAACTGCATTGTCTCTATTGTTCTTGTTTGACACCCTGATGAAGGCCTGTTAAGGTCGATACACATTCGTATTTTTTGTATGTAGCCCTATAAATAAAGCCTTTTTAAATATAAAAATATCTATGTGAGTGCCTGAATGTGGAATATCTTTGCATTTTTGTTTTGGAAAGAATCCACTTTCTCAAATCTGTAGTTGTTTAATTGAAACTGGTATGATACCCTTTCAGCCTTCTGTGATTTGTGTTCAGTGATTAAATGTCTGCAGTGGACCTCTGTGAGGAGAAATGGTGAAAGGTTATCGTTCACCAGCCATTGCTAAGATTTCTCAGATCGGGTTGTGCTGCATTAAAGCTTTTTTTGAAGATAATGTACCTAGCAATGTTTACAAATTGTTTTCTTATCGCTGATAATGTATGTACTTAAAATTAGGTTTCATAGGCAGCCACGGCCAGTTGTAAATACATATTACTGGAAGTTAGTGAGTCATACCATTCAAAGATGTATGTCATGAGGATAAGTGCAAGTAGTCCATTCTGGGCAAGTTGGCAAGATAAATGCTGTGCAGGCTGCACACCTTCAGCCTTTAGAGAGAGGATCCAGCCTTCACAGTTAGATTTTGAGGTAAAGACGTTCGACAACAGAAGCAGCTCATCTACTGAACATCCATTTTTGTTTTGGAAGCTAATAAGGGGAAGTGAAGGGTGACCAAATATGGTGTTCTATATTTTTAGAATTTGTGCTCTGCATTTAACCCATCCAAGTGCACACACACACACACACACACACACACACACACACCCACCACAGTGGGCAGCCATATTTTCTGCGGCGCCCGGGGAGCAGTTGGCATGGTATTGAAGGTAGAAGAGAGTGCTTGTCATTCACCTACAATCCCTGCTGGTACTGAGGATTGAACCTGCAACTTTTAGGCCACGATTGCCCCCGACAAAAACTCGAAACTTGAAAACTTTGGCATTACTCAATATAACAAATGTGCTCTATACAATAAGCACACAGTTACAGCAGCCAGAGGAAGGATAATAAGTGGACACATATAGCTATAGTTATTGGTGAACATAAACAACAACAAAAAATATGTTACCCAGTATGTGTAAATCCTGCAAAATCCAAGTCATTTTTTTGTGGAAATGAAACGTTTATGCTAATTATCTTAAAATTAGATTTTGGGACTTTAGCCTGGTTTTCATAGACAGGGTTACATTTAATTTGTTTTAGTTGATGAGTCAATGTTCAATAAAATGCATTAAAAAACCCAAATCTATTTAAACCAGGCCCCATTGGTAAGGAACAATGCAGTCTGTAGGCCTTGAAAGTGATCTGTTGTTCATCAACTGTTCTGAGCGCAGACAGGCACATATGCAAACACTTCGGTCTGTGAGTCAGTGTCACCTTTTTCTGACCCTTTAGTGCGTGGGAGCCAGAAAACCTTCATATACTCGTGTTCACCTGAATGTTGTGTGGGTTGAGGGTGAAATGTGAAAAGAGTAGTGTAGGTGTAGTACACGATCAGAACTCAGTCCTTCACTGAACCTGGGCAGAGACAACTAAACTTTGCTAGCCTGGATGAAATTATTCAGCAAGGTCAACTAATAGCACCTAATACGCTACTCATCTATACATAACCTAAATCAAACGTGGCATAATAACGTCACTGGTTCTCATCCTAGCATTATGTCCTGTTTTAAAACTTTTGATACTTGTCAGTTCCAACGTAAAAACACAGACATTTTTTTAAATGGCTTACTTTGTATTTCACAGAAGGTAGGCATTGGAGTTTTGAACAGTTAAATGTAGCGAGTAGTCTGTAGTCACGGCAAGAGCGCACGCGTAAGTGTTCGGTGTATATTATATGTTTCTGTTGTATGACGCTTAGGTGATATATTTGCTAAGTAGTGAGAATTATTTCATTTTCTAATTTATTTTCCTTATAATTCTATGGTGGAGAATTAAATTAATTATATTATTATTAACTTTGAAATTAAATGTACAAATGATGACTTTTAATGTGGTCTCAGATTAAAAACTAGCAATAAACCACCAGCTAGAACACTCTTTGGAGTGTTGTTTGCAGCTAGTTGAATTTAGATTACAGGAAAGTTTTTCACCTTTGGATAAATGAGCACTTAAGTCCTGAAGAGTCCAGCATTAGTTTCGACTTGAGCCATTGCGTGTTCATTTAGGCTTTGTCTTGCTAATTTGAAACGCACAGGCAGCTGTTTCCACTCATGACGTGATTAGCAACCTATTTAATACAGATAGAGGCGCTGGCACGGAAGCGTCAGCGGAAGCGTTCAGCCCTCCTCGCGTGAAGACCGACGAGGTAAAGACCATTCGACTCGTCCTGCGTGACTCAACCGAGCAACAAAACCGGCAACGCACAGTAGTATCTTTTCTAAAAATCCTTACTTTACTCTTTTTCTCTCCATTCTTGTCGCGTTTTCTATCCTTACTCGCACAGCATGTGTTTCCAATTCATTCCTGTGGTCTCTCGCCCACGACACTCTCTCACCAGAGGAAGGCGGAGCAATCCTGCCAACCTTCGCACTATCTGTACCTCTTCTACTCTTCCACTCTCTCTTTCCATTGGTCTCTGGAATTGTCAATCTGCTGTTAATAAATCTGACTTCATCCCTGCATTTGCATCCCACTCTGCTCTTAGTATTATATGCTAAACAGAAACCTGGATTACTTCTGAGAACACAGCAACCCCTGCTGCTCTCTCTAGTAATTTCTCTTTCTCCAGCATGGGAGAGGTGGTGGCACCGGTCTTCTCATCTCCAAAGACTGGAAGTTCTCCACCTACCCCTCCGTAGTCAACACCAATTCTTTTGAATTCCATGCCGTAACTATTACCTCTCCATTAAAACTCCACATTGTAGTTATTTATCGCCCCCCAGGTCAACTGGGTGAATTTCTAGAAGAACTAGACATGCTGCTCTCGTCTTTCCCTGAGGACGACTCGCCGCTTCTTGTCTTTGGAGACTTCAACATCCACCTGGAGAAGCCTTATGCCTCAACTCAACTCACCAACTCCTCTGCCAGTCTCATTTAGGCGGAATCTGCACTCCCTTTCTCCTGCCCATCTTTCATCTGTCATAGAATCCTCCCTTCCATCCTTCACACACTTTGCATCACTTGATGTTAATTCTGCCACAGACACACTTCTCACAACACTAACCTCGTGTCTAGACACTATCTGTCCTCTTTCCTCCAGGCCAGCACGTGCTACTCCTTCCAGTCCCTGATTGTCCGATATTCTCCGGGAACACCGGGCTAAACTTAAAGTGACTGAAAGGAAATGGCGCAGAACAAAAGACCTCGCTGCCCTCTGTAAGTATCAAGCTTCACTCTCTATCTTCTCTGCAGACATTCACACTGCTAAATCGGCATTCTTCCATGACAAAATTAGCAGCGCCTCAGACTCCCACAAGCTTTTCAAAACTTTTAAAACTCTCCTCTGTCCCCCTCCACCACCTCCGTCCAACTCCCTAACGGCTAATGACTTTGCCAGCTACTTCACAGACAAAACTAGGTCTATCAGCAGACAATTTTCAGCTCCACCCATCCATGATCTCACACCGCACATACACACAGCAGACCATCTTCTCTCCTCTTTCTCTCCTCTTAAAGAAGCTGATGTCTCTAAATTTCTGCTCTCTACTCACCCAACCACCTGACCGTTAGACCCCATCCCCTCACATCTACTACAAGCCATCTCACCCACACTCCTACCATTCGCTCACTCATATCATCAACACATCTCTTAATACAGGAATTTCCCCACTGCATTCAAGCAGGCCCGGGTAACCCCGCTGCTTAAGAAACCCACACATGACACTTCCCTACTGGAGAACTATAGACCCATTTCTCTCCTCCCGTTCATAGCAAAAGCACTTGAACGGGTTTTTTTCAATCAGGTGTCTACCTTCCTCACCCAAAACAACAGGCTGGACACCAACCAGTCAGGCTTTAAGAGCGGTCACTCAACCGAAACTGCCCTACTAACAGTTACAGAAGCCCTAAGGAGGGCAAGAGCTGAGTCCAAATCATCTGTTCTCATTCTCTTAGACCTTTCTGCAGCCTCCGACACGGTTAACCATCACATTCTTCTGTCTGCCCTCTCTTCACTGAGCATCACTGGAACTTCACTCTCCTGGTTTAAATCCTACCTCGCAGATAGGTCCTTCAAGGTAGCTTGGGGAGGTGAAGTGTCCAAATCACACCAACTAGTCACCGGGGTCCCACAAGGATCGGTTCTTGGGCCTCTGCTCTTCTCCATATACACCACATCACTGGGTTCCATCATACAAGCACATGGATTCTCCTACCATTGTTATGCTGATGACACTCAACTTCACCTCTCGTTTCATCCAGACGATTCCACGCTAGCCACACGAGTCTCAGACTGCCTAGCTGACATCTCTTCTTGGATGAAAGATCATCACCTACAACTCAACCTGGACAAGACTGAGCTTCTCGTCCTTTCTGCCACTCCGTCAGAACAGCACCAGCTTACCATCCAACTTGGTCCATCAAAGATAACCCCATCGACTTCAGTCAGGAATCTTGGGGTAATCATGGATGATCAGCTGACTTTTAAGGATCACGTTACTAAAACAACTCGGTCATGCAGGTTTGCAATGTACAACATTAGAAAGATCAGACCGTTCTTAACAGAACATGCAACACAGCTTCTCGTCCAGGCTCTTGTCATTTCTAGACTGGATAACTGTAATGCTCTTCTGGCTGGTCTCCTAGCCTGTGCCTTCAAACCTCTGCAAATGATCCAGAATGCTGCTGCACGCCTGGTCTTCAATGAGCCCAAGAGAGCACATGTCACACCTCTGCTCATCTCTCTGCACTGGCTCCCAGTAGCGGCACGCATTAAGTTCAAGGCACTGGTGCTTACAGAACAGCCACTAACACAGCACCCATCTACCTCAACTCTCTCTTACAGACCTACATCCCCTCCAGAAGTCTGCGGTCTGAAAACGATCGGCGCCTCGTTGTTCCTTCACAGAGAGTCATGAGATCCATCTCAAAGAGATTTTCTTTCACCGTTCCCTGCTGGTGGAACGATCTTCCTATTTCCATCAGAACGGCTGGATCAATTTCACAATTCAAAAAACAGCTGAAGACCCACCTCTTCCATGAGCACTTAACTGTCTCATAAATAAAAAATAAAGAAAATCTCAGCTATGCCCAGACAGTGAGCAGAAACTCCACACCAACATCTGCACAAGCTCCAACAGCCGAGCTGAAAGACATCCACCAGATGCTGAACCTGATCTGCTCACACCTACTGTCTTAAGACAAAACCTGCAAATTAAAATAACACCCCATGGATAAGAAAGCATTTACCATATCATGTTGGAATATTCAAGGCCTGCGGTCATCTGCTTTTGGACTGAAAAGCAAAAACATAGACTTTACTTTAGAAACCAAAAACTCAGACATTATCATCCTGCAGGAGACATGGAGCAGAGGAGACCAACCCACTGGTTGCCCTACGGACTACAGAGAATTCATCATCCCGTCCATCAAACTGCCTGGAGTCACACAAGGAAGAGACTCAGGTGGAATGCTGATCTGGCATAAGTCCGATCTCGCCCACTCAATAAAAATGATTAAAACTGGCCACTTTATAGAAATAAACAAGGCCATCACTTCAACAGAGAAGAACATATTCCTGTGTGCAACCTACATCCCTCCAGCAGAATCACCCTACTTCATTGAACACAGTTTCACAATCCTAGAAGGAGAAATCAACTATTTCCAGTCATAGGGAAATGGTCTGATCTGCAAAGACCTAAATGCCAGGACAGGCGAAGAATCAGACACACTTCACTCCCAGGGAGACAAACACATTCCAGGAGGAGATGTCCTTCCCCCCACCTACACACGCACAAAGACTTAACTACGATAAAACAACAAACAAAAACGGATTACAACTTCTCCATCTGTGTTGTACACTGGGTCTGTACATGGTCAATGGCAGAATGCGAGGAGATTCATACGGTAGGTATACTTATAGTTCAAAGCTGGGTAACAGTACAGTAGACTATTTCATTACCAATCTAAATCCAAACTCCCTCAGAGCGTTCACAGTCAGCCCACTAACCCCATTATCAGACCACAGTAAAATTACTCTCTACCTTAACAGATCCAAACCTAACACAGAAGCATCAAAACAAACTCGCCTCCATACCCTTAAATACGCATACAGATGGAAACAAAATAGTGAGGATACATACCAAAGCATAATTCGTGAACCAAAAATTCAAAACTTACTTAATGAATTCCTAGATACATCATTCCCACATAATAACGAAGGTGTAAATTTAGCATTAGACAGAATTAACCAAATATTTACAATATCTGCAGCATTATCCAACCTAAAATCCACAAATACTAAAATAAACAAGAAGCCTGCAAATGATAAATGGTTTGACAATGACTGTAAAAACCTTTGAAAAGAAGTACGAATTTATCAAATCAGAAACACAGAGATGCAGACAATGTAAACACACGCCAACTCTACCATGAAAAACTTAAAGAATATAAAGACACCCTAAGGAAGAAAAATAAACAAGATATACAAAATCAGTTAAGAGCAATTGAACAATCTTTAGAAACAAACCAATTCTGGGAACATTGGAATGCACTTAATAAATCTCACCATGAAGAATTACCCATTCAGAACAGAGATGTACGGATAAACCACTTCTCTAACCTCTTTAATAATATAAACAAGAACCATGAACAAACTACCCTATACAACAAACTATGCACTCTAGAGTCGACTATTAAAGATTACCAAAACCCTTTAGATTCTCCAATTACACTAGAAGAACTATGCGATAATCCAAAAAGCAAGTGGTATGGATGGCATTCTAAATGAGATGATTAAATATACAGACCAAAAATTCACACTTGCCATTCTTAAACTGCTTAATATCATCCTTTGTACAGGTATATTTCCCAGTATCTGGAATCAAGGTCTTATCACCCAAATCCATAAAAGCGGAGACAAATTCGACCCTAATAATTATTGTGGAATATGTGTAAACAGTAACCTAGGTAAACTCTTCTGTAACATCCTAAACAGCAGACTCCTCCATTATCTAAATGACAGAAACATTCTTAGTAAATGCCAAATAGGTTTCCAACCAAAATATCGCACATCCGATCATATATACACTCTTCATACTTTAATTGACAAAGAAACCAACCAAAATAAAAGAAAGCTCTTCTCATGCTTTGTTGACTTCAAAAAAGCTTTTGACTCAATCTGGCATGAGGGGCTTTTTCTTCAGTTAATTTAATGTGGCATTGGAGGAAAAACCTACGACATAATCAAATCAATGTACACGAATAACAAATTCGCAGTTAAAATAGGCAACAAGCACACAGACTTCCTCTCCCAGAGTCGTGGAGTAAGACAGGGCTGTAGTCTAAGTTCTACACTATTTAACATATACATTAATGAATTAGCTCGAGCTTTAGAACAGTCACCAGGACCCGGTCCCATCTTACTAGACACTGAAGTGAAATGCCTTCTGTTTGCAGATGATCTGGTGCTGCTGTCACCCACAAAAGAGCATCTACAGCAACATCTAGACATCCTGCACACTTTCTGTCAAACATGGGCCCTATCAGTTAACCTTAAAAAGACCAAAATCATGATATTCCAAAAAAGGCCCAGTCGTCAAAACCAACATCACAATTTTAAACTAAACAAAATGCCCTTAGAACACATCCAGAACTACACATATCTCGATATAAACATAAGTAACACTGGGAACTTAAACAAGGCTGTGAACGACCTGAGAGACAAGGCACAAAGAGCTTTTTACGCAATCAAAAAGAATATAAAAATTGACATCCCAGCAGGAATCTGGCTAAAAATAATCCAATCAATTATAGAACCAATCACACTGTATGGATGTGAGGTTTGGGGTCCACTTACAAACCAAGAGTTCACCAAATGGGACAAACATCCAATAGAGACCCTGCAGACAGAAATTTGCAAAAACATTCTACGGGTTCAGCGAAAAACTCCAAACAACGCCTGCAGAGCAGAACTAGGACTATACCCTCTAATAATTAAAATACAAAAAAGAGCGATTCAATTCTACACGTGCCTTAAAAACAGTGATACAGAGACCCTCCATCATAAAGCCTTAAGCCTTCAAGAGCTGAACCCAGAGAGAAGCCCACTCATCCAACTCATATCAGAACTAACTCTACAACCCAAAACATGACAAACTGAACCCCAAACCCCAGCCCGACTAAACCAAATCATAAAAACACAAAAAGAAAAAAAATATCTCAAACACTGGACGGAAGCAACAGCTCAGCAAAGCAAATTGGAATGCTATCTGTCATTAAACAGAGAATAGAAACTGGCAGAATACCTCAAAACCGTATCAGACCCTAAACAAAGAAAAGTGTTGACCATGTACAGACTCAGTGATCACAAGCTCACTGTAGAGACGGGCAGACACAGACAGACATGGACACCAAGAGAAGAGCGACTGTGTCCACACTGCACACAGAATCAAGTGGAAACAGAGCTCATGTGTCAAAACTATACACACATCAGAGAAACATTCTTCCCCCAGTTTACAAACTTCCACAAAGACTTCAACCAGTTTCAACAAAAGGACAAGATTTCATACATACTGGGAGAAAACTCAACCAGCTCAAACCTGACTGAGAGATACGTCAACACACTAACACTGACACAACAACAACCAGCACAACACAACAAAACACTGTACAACACACACAAACTGACACAACACAACACACACAAACTGACACAACACACACAAACTGACACAACACACACAAACTGACACAACACAACACACACAAACTGACACAACACACACAAACTGACAGGATCCTGTCACTCTCACTGAGAACTTTAATCAATACTTTGCTCTTTTTCTACTTGTATTGATATGTATATATAGATACTTATATACTTTTATCTTAACCTAAAGTTGTATGAATGTTTATATTTAATTTTCCTGTGCTTTGGCAATGTAAGATTTATTTTATCATGCCAATAAAGCTTCTTTGAATCTTGAATCTACTGAGCCGACGATGCCAATCTCTGTCTAGTGTACACCCGTTATCCTGTATGTCATGCTATAGCGCCGGCTGGGTGCCGCTTGCTTGCCATTGCCACATAAGGTTTTGTTTTGTATAACAGTGATATTCTTCAGATGCTTATCAGTTTTCACACATATGCAGAACTCTTTCTATAAGGTTTCTACCTTTTGAGCAGTGACATACTGTTACTACTGCTTATGGGACAGCAAAGTACAGAGCCGGTGGTGCCGTTCTCCGTCCTCTGTGTGTACTGGCTACTGTTTATCCTGTGTAGCATGTTATAGCGCTGGTCGCTGGCTATGTTGAATATCTTATTGTTGTGTTGATTGGCCCAATAGTGAGATGTACTAACAACCACAAGTGTGCTTTCTTAATGCGGGGGATGTGAAGGCGCGTTTTGTCTTACGGGTGCATCCTGATATGGTTGCATTATACTCAGTCTCGATATGAGCTTGACTGTGAGAGGCTTCAGACTGATTAATTTTGATGTATTACGCATTTAAGCCGTGTTACAACATATTAGCATGTGTGCCTCTGTAGTATTTTACACTGCTCAAAAAATTTAAGCACAACAGCAAGTGAGTCAACCTTCAGGGATATAAGGAAGCATAAGTGACAGTGAATCATTTTCACTTTTTTTGATGCAAATAAAAGTGACAACAGATACACTGCAGAGGCAACAGGCAAGGGTGGTCTGGGGTGGACCATCCTTAGAGGGTCACACAAACCTGCACATGCTATGAAGTATCTTAATGAAATCCTCAGATTTATTGTCAGATCTTATGCTGGTGCAGTGCAAGGCCCTTCTGGTGCATGATAATACTCGGCCTCATGTGGCTCTCTGTAGGCATGAGAGATACAGTGTGTCTGTGCTTCCCCTTCTCCCAAAGACTTCTGTCTACCGCTGATGTGGTCAATGGGACAAGAATATTTTGCCTCGTTTTAATTAGTTGACAAAATGTCCGAATATTTTTATTACAGTTTTCGAGCATTTCATGCACTTGTTTTTATTTAGTTAGTCTTGTTTTTGTCAGCAAAAACATGCAGTTGACAAATAATTTTCATCATAGTTTTCGCCCAACAAAATTAACACTTCTGCTCAGGTAATCAGTTTGTAAGAGCTAGCTCTCCCACTTGTCGATCACTTGTAATGCTGCTTTGCTTGCCCTGGTTGAGCTAATATGGGATTTACAGCCATTCTCGGTGAATAGCTGTTTTATGCAGTTTAGGCTAGATGATTCGATGTCACATGAAACCATGAATGGATTATTTGCCCATATCTCTAAATGCCTTAAAGTGCAGTGGTAATGCTCTCTGCATTTTCGGTCAAGCCGCTCCGCACTCTCCATGTCCGATTGGGCTCTGTGTGATTGTGTGACCACTCCGTGCAACATTGACCATCTCACAGCTTGTTTGTCTTGCAGGCAGAGCTCTGCAGAGACTAGCTGTTTGACTACGCTGTGTTTCAGCTTATAGATGCGTATGGGGGCAGTCTCACTGCTGTACATATGTAGCGGTATTTTCCCACATAAAATTGATCTGCAGAGCCACATTGTCACTAAAATGTATTGCCATTTACTTGATTTATTAAAACAATATAAATATTATAATATTAATGTTATCCTCTGCTGCGTGTGTTGATCAGACCTGGGTGTGTGCTGCATTGTTGCATGGACCTTGGCAGCGTATGCTGTGTCCATCCTCTTCAACCACATCCAGTGGCTTCTTTCAGTGACTTTGGAAAGTTCTTGATTATCCTCTGCTGGACCTGTGATTAGTGCAGCTTCAACAACACTTACTTTGCTGGTAGTTCGATGACATCACACCTCAGCACAACCATAGCTCATCTTCTTACGATCCACTAGTATATGCTTAAGGTTTGCTGGAGCTGCACACAGGTGGCAGGTTGGCTCTTGTCCACACCATACATGCAAATTTATATTTATTCATTTGGCAGACGCTTTTATCCAAAGCAACTTACAATTGAGGAAAACAGCAAGCAATTTGTCTAAGCAAGCAATAATAACGAGAAGTGCTAGTAATACAAAGTCATCATTTATGTTTGCTTTGTTATAGCATACAATAATTGTATTTGTTAAAAATGTGCTACCAAGTTAAAGACTGGTGCCACTAGTGCCATCCCTCTTAAATGCTAGCCTAGAGCCCTGTTTAAATTCCAAGTGTGGCTAATGTGGGGGGCCATTATCCCTCACAGAGCAGCACAGCTACCATCAGGACCACAGAGAGCACCATCACAAGACCAAAAAACTGGTGTGATTATTCTCACCTCTGACATTTAGATTTATTCATTTGTCAGACACTTTTATTCAAAACGACTTACAATTGAGGAAAACAGCAAGCGATTTGTCTAAGTAAAGCAATATTCACGAGAAGTGCTAGTAATACAAAGTTTCAGATACAACGTCAAGATAGTATAAGCAAGTATACAGAGAACATTAGAAAAGGAAAATATTTTTTTTATATTATGAGACAGTTAAGTGCTTACGGAAGAGGCGGGTCTTCAGCTGTTTTTTGAATTGTGAGATTGATCCAGCTATCCGGATGGAAACAGGAAGATCGTTCCACCAGCAGGAAATTGTGAAAAAAGGGGAGTCCGGCCAGAAGAGCATTACAGTAATTCAGTCTTGAAATGACAAGAGCCTGGACGAGAAGCTGTGTTGCATGTTCTGTTAAAAACGGTCTGATCTTCCTAATGTTGTACAATGCAAACCTGCATGACCATGTTGTTTTAGTAACGTGATCCTTAAAAGTCAGCCATGATTACCCCAAGATTCCTGACTGAAGTCGATGGGGTTATCTTTGATGGACCAAGCTGGATGGTAAACTGGTGCTGTTCTGACAGAGTGGCAGGAAGGACGAGAAGCTCCGTCTTGGCCAGGTTGAGTTGTAGGTGATGATCTTTCATCCAAGAAGAGATGTCAGCCAGGCAGTCTGAGACTCGTGTGGCTAGCGTGGAATCGTCTGGATGAAACGAGAGGTGAAGTTGAGTGTCATCAGCAGAACAATGGTAGGAGAATCCATGTGCTTGTATGATGGAACCCAGTGATGTGATGTAGATGGAGAAGAGCAGAGGCCCAAGAACCGATCCTTGTGGGACCCCGGTGACTAGTTGGTGTGATTTGGACACTTCACCTCCCCAAGCTACCTTGAAGGATCTATCTGTGAGATAGAATTTAAACCAGGAGAGTGAAGTTCCAGTGATGCCCAGTGAAGAGAGGGCGGACAGAAGAATGTGATGGTTAACCGTGTCGAAGACCGCAGAAAGGTCTAAGAGAATGAGAACAGAAGATTTGGACACAGCTCTTGCCCTCCTTAGGACTTCTGTAACTGTTAGTAAGGCAGTTTCGGTTGAGTGACCGCTCTTAAAGCCTGACTGGTTATATGTATATTTAAAGTCTGAATGTCCAGCTTGTTGTTTTGAGTGAGAAAGGTAGACACCTGATTGAAAACGGAGAGGATCTTAAATTATATAGCACTGAATTGCTTTAAACAGTTAACATGTATAATCATCTGTTCTCTATGGAGAGAAATGGGTCTATAGTTCTCCAGTAGGGAAGTGTCATGTGTGGGTTTCTTAAGCAGCGGGGTTACCCGGGCCTGATTGAATGCAGTGTGGAAAATTCCTGTATTAAGAGATGTGTTGATGATATGAGTGAACGATGGTAGGAGTGTGGGTGAGATGGCTTGTAGTAGATGTGAGGGGACGGGGTCTAACGGGCAGGTGGTTGGGTAAGTAGAGAGAAGAAGTTTGGAGACATCAGCCTCTTTAAGAGAAGAGAAGATGGTCTGCTGCGTGTATGTGTGGTGTGAGATCCTGGATGTGTGGAGCTGAGATTTAACTGCTGATGGAGCTAGTTTTGTCTGTGAAGTAGCTGGCAAAGTCATCAGCTGTTAGGGAGTTGGATGGAGGTGGTGGAGGGGGACAGAGGAGAGTTTTGAAAGTTTTGAAAAGCTTGTGCAGGTCTGAGGCGCTGTTAATATTGTCATGGAAGAATGTCGATTTTGCAGTGTGAATGTCCGCAGAAAAGATAGAGAGCAAAGCCTGATACTTACAGAGGTCAGCGAGGTCTTTTGTTCAGAGCTATTTCCTTTCAGTCGCTCTAAGTTTAGCCCGGTGTTCCCAGAGAGTATCGGACAAGCAGAGACTGGGAGGAGTAGCACGTACTGGCCAGGAGGAAAGAGGACATATAGTGTCTAGACACAAGGTTAGTGTTGTGAGAAGTGTGTCTGTGGCAGAATTACCATCAAGTGATGCAAAGTGTGTGAAAGATGGAAGAGAGGATTCTATGACAGAGGAAAGATGGGCAGGAGAAAGGGAGCGTAGATACCACCTAAATGGGACTGGCAGAGGGGTTGGTGAGTTAAGGGAATGTAGTATTAAATTAAAAGTGATAAAAAAGTGATCAGAGACATGCAGAGGTGTAACCAAGGTGTTCTCTGTATTACAGCTGCGTGTGTAGATGAGATCGAGTTGGTTACCTGACTTATGGGTACCTGTGGTGGGGACTAGTTGGAGATTGAAGGAGGTAAGCAGAGAGTGGAAGTTTGAGCCATAAGGCTTCTCCAGGTGGATGTTGAAATCCCCAAAGACAAGAAGCGGCGAGTCGTCCTCAGGGAAAGACGAGAGCAGCATGTCTAGTTCTTCTAGAAATTCACCCAGTTGACCTGGGGGGCGATAAATAACTACAATGTGGAGTTTTAGTGAAGAAGTAATCGTTACGGCATGGAATTCAAAAGAATTGGTGACAACTATGGAGGGGTAGGTGGAGAACTTCCAGTCCTTGGAGATGAGAAGACCGGTGCCACCACCTCTCCCATGCTGGCGGGGAGTGTGAGAGAAATTGAAATTACTAGAGAGAGCAGCATGGGTTGCTGTGTTCTCAGAAGTAATCCAGGTTTCAGTTAACCCTCTGGGGTCTGAGGGTGTTTTGGGGCCCTGGAGAAGTTTGGACATGCCCTGACATTTGTGCATTTTTCAGTTGCTTTCACAAACTGGGCTACAATAATATGTGAGCAGCATAAAAGTTTGTATTTAGGAGAAAAACAGTTATGCGCGGTTATAGAAAAAAACAAAAAAATATGTTCCTGAAATAAGGCCACAAAACACATTTAAAACATTTGTCCACAAGCCTTTTGAGAACTGGCTGTTGTAGATTAGAGTATTTGCTTCAAAATGATGTGAAAATCATCCTGCTCATTCATTCAAAAAAAACAATACATTGATTTAAAATTTCTAAATCACTTTTTGTTTAGAAAGGCCATATGCGAGAAGGCGTGAATGATCCTGAATAATAATGTGATTGACACCTGAGAAGACAAAGACCTGCATAATGAGCTTTTCAGTCAGGTATGTGACTGAGAGGGAAGTGCTACAACAAAGAATGTGAGGACAAGAGAAATATATGTTTTGTTTGTAGTTTATTTAGAATATGTCAAAATGAAACATGCAGTGGTACAGAAGATACATTCAGTGCAAAAACAGATATTCAATGTAAATAAAGATGATGATTTACAAAATGAAGATACAGAGCAAATATAGACATTACAGATGAGACCATATATGTCTGTGACACTCTGTTCAGCTGAAGACACAGGTGAACATTGCATGCTTGGCACTTGGAACCGTGTCATCATCAGTCTCTGCTTTCCATGACATAGTGGGGGACAGCTGCCTGATCATTTTCACTGTCATGTCTGTTGATAGAAAAATATATATGAGCATGCTAACATAGCAAAATAACCCTTTTTAGCAAACGCCATCAACCGGCACGTGAGACATTAGCAAACGCCATCAATATTTACACCTTAGCAAATATTTGTAAACATAAGCAATGCTGATAATGCAGTATTTTATCGTAAGCCAAAATGTTTGCGCACATTATGAATAAGCAGTGTCATTAGTTTACCAAAACTGAGCAAAATATAGATTAAAAGTTAGCAGCTGTAAGCTAAAGCTAACATTAACTATCCGAAATACATTACAATACATTTACACCCCATCAGATAGTCACGAATATCACTAAGCTACATAACTAAAACAGAAAACATAAGAAATAACAATGTTTAGAATGTACCACATTACAAAGATTTAACGTTAGCCTGTTTACGTTACACAGATAACTTACGCAGATATTTGTGAACAATTGTCATTGTCATTGACAGCAGTCAATGTTTCAAATAATAATATTACTTAACACTACTTTTATATGATCAGAATAAGAATGATAAGAATTATATAAAACTGAATAACTTACTTGACTTGCTGGAATATCCTCTGCTGGATCAATTCGCTCCTCAAAATGCAGTTTGTCATCAGAGTCGCGATCTTCTTCTGAGGTAAATTCATCCTCACTGTCCAAAACCATCTGAAGATATATTCGCTGGTAAAGCGTGCCATATTTTAAACACGTAGTAAAGTGAATAAAAGTAATCTTATTTGAAAATCTTATGGTTTGTATGGCATTGTCCGAGGGGGCGTGTGCCTCACACGTGGATCACCCAAACTATTACCCCGTGTGGGTGTGTTCGGTTTTAGCTCATTATCCGACAATGAAGTGAGACAGAAAAACTGAGCCTCTGGTTGGTTTCATGTGGATTTCATAAACCAAGAATATTTGTGTTCACTTTGACTTGCTTCATTTAAAAGTAAAGACTTTAAGCTTTATATAGATATATTTCTCAAGTCTGTGTGTCAAGTATTCACAGAGTTTTAGTTAATTTAAATGACGCGTTTCAGAAAAAAGTTTGCGGAGTCACCTGAAAGCGCACCTTGTTTACTTTCTTGATTTTACAAAAGCACAACATTTTGTTGTTGTGAGTGAAAAAGTCAAGAGCATCTGGCTGCAGAACTGCACTTGCACTCTCAGACACCTTCGCTTCCTTTGCAGGTGACGTCACTTGCAGTCAACACAAATAAACCGGAAATGTCTTTTTAAACATCTGCTGCTGTTGCCAGGTGACAAGACGCATTAAAGACAATTTATCTCTCTAGATCTATAACAAGGATTATATATTTGTATTATTTGATTTTGCATTAAAATAAAGCATGCCTGTTATATTTATAATGGTAAAGTAAATTATCAAGGGTATTATCAGGTGGGCAATTCCAGCGTTATAGATGTGACATTTAAAATCAAAATGTAAAAATGTAAAGTATATATTATATGATAATATATATATGTATATATTATCAACATGTTCTGCTTTACTAAACCCCTGATGATAGAGTTCAGACATCAGTCTATGCACGAGTTTTCCATTTTAAAAGAGGGAAAAGTAAATGAGGTAAACATGGATGTTTTTGAGAGACAACATATTTTGTAGGACCCTAAACAGAAACACAAACTTACCTTTAAATTTAATCTTAATAAGTTTAACACTATTTTTACCACAAATAATTAAACGGACGATAAACTATCCTGTGGATTCAACGTATATGCTCATAAGCTAGTATAGTTTATGTATGTTTATGTACAAGTGACGGACAGTGATATTATGGTTGGCTAGTTCAGCTACACAAACTCTTTGTATAAACAAACATAGAACAACATAAATTTGTATACTGGAGATTTAAATATAATATACTATCTTACATGGACAAAGCATTTTTATTAAACGTACGGCAAAGACCGCAAAATGTTCTTAATCCGACACATACTTGTACTATATGTCTATTGAAAATGACGTCGCAAGCAGCGCGAAGAGTGCAGGTATTGCCGTCACGTGCAGAGGAAGCGAAAGGTGTCTGAGAGTGCAAGTTTGAGAGTGCAAGTGCAATTATGCAGCCAGACCCTTCTCGAAAAAGTAGACTCTTTACAGATTCAAATGATATATTACTCTTATATGTACAATCAAAAATGACAAAGTATTCTAAGATCTTTTTACTGCTATCAGTAAAAAAATGCAAGTGCTTCTGCCGGCAGAAGCGTCCACCCTAGAGTGTTAATCCTACTATACTAAGAGCAGAGTGGAATGCAAATGCAGGAATGAAATCAGATTTATTAACAGCAGATTGACAATTCCAGAGACCAATGGAAATTCGAAGGTTGGCAGATAGTGCGAAGGTTGGCAGGATTGCTCACACTTTCTTCTCGTGAAAGAGTGTCGTGGGCGAGAGACCACAGGAATGAATTGGTAACACATGCTGTGCGAGTAAGGATAGAAAAGGCGAAAATAATGGAGAGAAAAATAGTAAAGATTTTTAGTAAAGATACTATTGTGCGTCGAATGGTCTTTACCTCGTCGGTCTTCATGCGAGGAGGGCTGAACGCTTCCACTGTGTATTAAATAGGTTGCTAAACACATGCTAATCGCGTAATGAGTGGGAACAGCTGCCCGTGCGTTTCAAATTTAGGTCTGTTTGTTTCAGGTCTATTTGTTTCCATACCCCAAAGGTCACTCCAAGTGATTTTGCGCCGTTCAATGCCTTTCCACCTCATCCAGCGGCCTTGCTGGGCTTGAGAGACTGCTCTGGCTCATCTACTTGCTTCCTCTTGAAGCAGTACCTCTTATATGTATATTTTCAAATCGCTCTCGCTGTGCTGCGAGGTCTAACAGTGCCGCGTGAAGAACGGCTTAATGATTTTCTGGTGTAGTCTTTAAAATTGCATGGAAGAAAGTGCAAACTGTTATAAAAAGGCACTAAAAGTGGCAAAGGCTGAGCACCTACGGAACCTCATAGAAACGAACAAAAACAATCCAAGGTATTTATTTAATACAGTTGCTAAAAAACCTTTCTTGAAGCCAGGCCCGGACGATTCCTGGTGGCTTGGTGACATATGTGGCCTGCTGCAAGGCAGCCGTTTTATCAAAGACATTAGGCTTGTTCGACTTCATACGGCGCCGCAAGATCCGACAGGCAGATGACATCAAAATACTGCGAGAGCAATTCGAAAAGCCATTAAAAGTTTGTTTTTGAATAGCTCTCGTGGTACTTTGATGTCATCCACCTGCCGGATCTTGCGGCGCCACATGAAGTCGAACAAGCCTATTTATGTAGAGTTCGACGGAGGGGCAGCGGGGATATAGGAAGGAGGAGCATGGAAGTTCTGAGAAGGCGCCGGAGCCGCCGGTGGAGGCATGCTTGCGCTGCTGGGGCTATCCGCCAGGGAGTCGGGTGTGCGGCTCAGGCTAGCCGAAGGCTTGCTGCGGTGCTGTAAAGTCCAGGGGTGGGTCCTCGATAGAGAAGTGGTTTGAACCGGCTGCGAATACGGAGATTTGCAGGCCCCACTGATTGAGTTGGCAGATTTTGCCAGAGATTGAGTTGGCAGATTTTGCCAGAGATTGAGTTGGGAGATTTTGCCGGAGATGCAGTCTTGGAGAATGAAGCTTCCTGGTGGATGGAACAATATAGGTCATACAGCTCCGCCTTGTTTAGCCGCCAGGAGATATGGATGTGATATGTCGGTGAGAGCCTGTCTGAGGCCCAGAACGGTCCATTTCTCAATGCACAGATAGCATTCATAGAAATAATTGCTTATGTCTTTACGATTTTAATTTTTTAATTTTTCCTAGGTCAAAATTGGTCTTCAGTGGTGGCTGACGAACACGGTCATCCCCATACAGTTAAACTTACCTACTCTTAAACTGTGAGTCCAATACTGACAATAAATCCAATATATATGAAAAAAATTGATTTGTCATTTTATTCAGTTGTTATTTAGTTTTACAACTTTTTCCAAGTTATATAATGGGTATTTTATTATGTGTCACTCTCACATCCCCCTTTCTTGCCTTCTTTGCAAAAAAGCTGTATTTTTTCCACTGGCATTCATTGATTTTTATTTGCCAGACTTGATCATTATATTGATCTGTAATTATATCAGATTCATAGGACATTAAAGAGTAAACTATTTCCACCCATCCCATAAATTAAATAACAGTTCTTATTTTAACCACATACAATTCAATTCAATTAGCAGCTAGATAACAACTTATGATATGTTCTGGTTTCACCTCTCTCCTGTCTTTGTCTAAACTAAATGATTTTATAGGTAATTTACTACGCATTGTCATATAAATAAACTGTATTATTTAGACTAAATCTGACTAACCACTCTTGCTAAATGGTCTAAGCACACTTACGCTCTGAAGTGTTTTGAGTAACTGATTTGATGGATACAGACAGTGAGTCTGTGTTTGACATATCAGTTGTTTCAACCATTCACTAAAATGAATCTGTTCAAAAAAGTCATTAGGACGTGAATCTGAGTTAGCAGACGCGCCATGTGTTAATCACAGCTGTTAGGACATCGCAAAAGATTGAAGTTAACAATTAAAGTCCAGGGTAAAAAATCCAGTTCATCCAGGGGTAATTCAGTTAAAATATTCACTGGATGCACCACGTCTTCTGACTTTTTGTCATCGTGTCAACGCTGCGCAGACCAGTCAGCATATGATTTCAAACTTCCGCGAGAGGGTTTAAAAGCAAATGATGCCATCTGCTTCCGCAACTACTTCACATCATATGCCGATCGGTCTGCGCAACACAGAATGAAGTCGAACACAGAGAGTGCACGGGCTCTCCGTTCGTTCTTTCCTGCAGTTATAACAAGTGCGGCAGTCACAAATCACAATCAATGATCAAATAAATCTTTGGCCAGGCAAAAATTTGTTTGTAGGAAAGCCCTAAATCTAATGTCAGCAGGCTTCCAGTGAGTAAGCACACAGATGCTAACAGTGGCAAGGAACCAAAAACTCCAATTTTGTATATAAATGGAGAAAAAACTCCTATCCAGCTAGTTAAATAGTTAAAAGGAGTGCCTGCCTAAAGGGCTACCAGGGATGTCATCAGTTTGCGAGCACCGCTGTTACATGGATTCATTCTTGACCAGTAATACTTTTTATGTATAATTTTAATGTATTTTTTATGTCAATATTTTGTGTTTGTTTATTTACTCATGTGGCTAGGATATACACATATTAAGCAAGATAATGTAGTGAATAATAATTATTTTGTACTAACAACTGTCTGGATGTGCATTATTCCTTACTGTGACATAGGCTGTGGTGTATTAAACATGCACAACAATGAAGAAGGTTACATTTACATTTATTCATTTGGCAGACGCTTTTATCCAAAGCGACTTACAAGTAGGAGAGCATAAAACATTTTGTCAACACACTAAACTGTACCCATAGTTTACAAGACCATGTTACTAGGAGGATTAAGCTGAAGTAAGGAAGGAAATGGCAAGGAAGAAAATGAACAACATGAAGAAATCTTTTTTTTTTTTTTACAAAACTACATGGTACAGGTTAACAGTCTTATCTACCACAGGTAACAAACACAGCTAAAACTAATCAGAACTTAAATAATGTGATGGTGATGAGTTGTTGGTGACAGGCAGTGATGGGAATAATGGCGTTTTTTCAGTAACGACAATAAAATGCAGCGTAACTATAATTGAGCTGACTGAAACGGTTTTCATCCTAGTAGGCTCTCTCTCAGCCAAAGGACCTGCAAAGTTTTTTTTACTCTGGTGTGTGTGTTGGCGGTGGGAACTGGGACACATAACTGATGATGAATGGGTGGAAACTTTGAAAATGGAGTTTTCGTTTTTGAAACGATCCACACTGAAACGCACTAAATGTATACATCCATGTACAGTTCATTACAAAAAGGCATGACGCATCACCCTGTGTAATTTCTTTCAGCCGTTTGTAAACTTTCTGCCTCATATGTCATGGCAATGTGACTTTTTTAAATGGATGGAATGAGGTAGGGATGCTGCTGCGGGTAATACAAAACTATAAAGTATCCTTGAGCTACGCTGTCAAACAATAAATTTAAATCTAAAGTATGCACAAAGTAACATTACCGCTATCACACTGGAAAGCAGTCAAAACATGGAGAGCACTTCTTGCTAAATGAGTCATATGACACGATTTTATGTTTTATTGTGTCTTTGATGTGTTACAAGTTGTTCCTGTATATATTAAACACTAAGGCTGGGTAAAAAAATATTGATTCCTTGATATTAATCGATCTTCAATTCAAAGAAACAATATCGATTCGGGAAATCCTCGAGCTGAATTTTTAAATCTGTTTTATTTCTTAAACATTTTAATATGTTTTATGATTTCACTGTTGCACATTTACAATGTTTTTATTTTTTTACTCAAAGTAAAAATTAAAAAGTAATTTAATTTGTGAATTCAAATTTAAAATTCAATAATTGTATGGGCTCTACTAATACTGTGAATGTGTATTTCATTAATATAGCAGTTACCAGCATATATATTTAAATATGGATTTCATGTCTGCAAAACTAGAATTATTTTAAATGAAATACTGATAACTAATCGATATTGAATCGAATTGAAACCATATAAATAATAATCAAATCGAATTGCCAAATTGGTCTCGATTAAACACGTAAAATGATAAAAATTTGTGTTCCCTAAAGCACCTCGTTACACACGCCCCCACTTCCCTACGTCAGTTCGAGAGAAGCGTTGAAGAACATCGGCCTAAATGTATACAAAAAAGAAGGCGTCTCTATTCCCGCTGTGGTGTTGTTGCTACTGCTGCTCACACAGTACCGGTGACATTATCAGCTGTCAATATGCTTTGGGCTGATGCTCCAAATAAGGGCCGTTACATTTCCGCCGCATGCTTGAGGTATTCGGCCAATCACAAGACACTGGGTAGTTGGCCAATCAGAACACACAGCGCTTTTCACAGCGATGAGGTTTGTAAACAAACGGCACGTTTCAGAAGGCAGGGCAGAGAGAAGCAACAGTACTGTACGGTATGTGAAAACTAATGTGTTTTTTGAACCGTAAACCACGTAAACACACTGTATTACACCAAATACACACAATAATGTTCATTTTAGCCACGTCATTTGACCCCTTTAACATGTTTTCATTTGTAAGAAAATATAAAAAATAAGTGGTACAGTACAGTATGTCTAGCACAGGGGTGGCATGGAACATTGCACATGCTAAAAAGTCATACAGTGAAAGGGACTTTATTAAAAAGTGCCTCAGTGATGTTATTGATGTTTTTTGTCCCTAAAACGAACATTTGAAACGTTCGGTAACGGACCTTCAATTGTCAGGACACACTGTTCAACAAAGAATATTGGACATTAATAACACTGTTGAAACGAATTTATATTGAGATCTTCAGAAGTGCGTGTATTTTAGCATTGCTGTTGATGAATTCTGCAATGTTCAGGATAAGCCACAGATGGCAGTATTTGTTCGATCTGTGTCAGAAGACTGCACGATTAAAGAAGAGCTGCTTGACATTTTGTCACTGGCAGACAGGACTCATGGCATCGATCTGAAAGAGACACTGATGACAGCTGTTGAGAAAGCCAATCTGTCGTTATCAAAACTAAGCAATTGCCACGGATGGAGCACCATCTATGGTCGGATATAAGAATGGCCTTGTAGGGTTGTGTAAAGCTGATGACCGTTTTCCAGATTTTTGGACGTTTCACTGTATCATCCTAAAAATCTAAACTTAGACCACGTAACGAAACCTGTGCTGGAAATTGTCAATTTTATACGCACACATGCTCTCAACCACAGACAGTTCAGAAATCTCATAGCTGAACTTGATGAAGATCTTCCATCTGATGTACTTCTGCACTGCACTGTGAGATGGCTTTCAAGAGGTAATGTTCTTTCGCGTTTTTTGGAGTTTTTAAATCCTGTGAAGCTGTTTCTTTCAGAGAAAGAGAAGGACTATTTTTGGTAGACATGCTGCATTATCTAAATGGACTATGGACTAATGTGGATCTGCAAGGGAGGTTAAAGATGCTGCCTGACTTGGTGCAGAGTGTTTTAACGTTCACCAACAAACTCAAGCTGTTCAAGACACAGCTACAAAAGAGAGAGCTCACACATTTTCCCTCTTTGTTAAAGGCCAGTGAACAAGCAGCAGAGGTTGTAAAAGCGAGTGCTGCACGGTATGCAACACTCCTTGAAAATCTTGAGCAGAGTTTTGAAAAGAGTTTTGATTCTCTGACTTGCGGCAAAAAAGACCTGAGATTATAATCCTCATTAACCCATTCACTGCTGAAACAGACTGTTTAAAAGCCCCTTTAGTGGAAGATGAAGCAGCTTCTCAGCTTGAAATGATTGAACTTTCTGAGAATGACAGACTTAAGTGTACTCTAATGGAAGGAACCGTGGAATTTTGGAAGAAGGTGCCAACTGAGCGATATCCCAATGTTAAACTGGCTGCACTCAAACTGTTGTCAATGTTTGGTTCGACTTACATCTGTGAATCACTTTTTTCCACACTGAAACAAGTCAAATCAAAGCATCGCTCTGTTCTTACTGACAGACATGTGAAAGAGTTACTGTGAGTTGCCACAACTGAATACAAGCCAAGTTCTTGTTAGACAGTTTTTCCACATATGTGGCTCTTTGCAGTGATAAGGTATATTTTTTTGGCTCATCATGTCAAACAGGTTGTGTGACAGTTTTATCATTTCAATTTGTACCACAAAGAGTTTATATTTTTACTGTTATTTATTTTTTGGTACATGTCTTATGGAGCAGAATTTATTTTTAGACTTATTTGTTGACCAGTTGTGGTCTGCGCAATAAATAAAGTTCTAAACCGACTATTGTCTTTTATTGTTCCAGTAAAGCAATGCTAATATTTACAGTAATCATATATTATTAGTGGTGCTCTAGAATGCAAAACATCACTATTGTAATTCTGCTGGCTTATTATTATAATAAAAATTATTCTTTTTCTTCCAATATTTCGGTGCATAACCCTTCCTGCAGCTTTTGTCGTAGGCCCATGAATGAGGGCTCAAATTGAGCGGCCTATTGAGGAATGGTGTGCTATGACCTTTATAAGCGCTCGGGCGGAGGGGGTTCGATAGGGGGGCAAAAAAAATCATCCGAAAAATCTCATTCACTTAACATTGCGGAGAACTTTGACGTGTCGTAGCTCCAAGCAAGTATTTCGTAGAAACATGCAGGTCACCACATTTGAAGAGGCTCTGTAACAACATACCTCACAATGGGGTGTAACTTGTACCCATGGGGCGTAAAAGCCACCCAAAAATCCCAATTGACTTATAATGGGGCAGGAAATATGCCCATATAAGGCGTTATAAACGTTCCAGATGGAATATCTTCGCAGTACAACCACTTAGAGACAAGGGAGTGGGCTCATTTTACTCAGGCATCCAATCAGTGTAACAGGATCATTGTGAAGCTATTAAGCCACGCTCATAGCAACCATTTACAGCAACATACAACCGATCCCATAGACTTCCATTATAAATGGTCCAGATGGATATCTTTGCAGCCCAGTGTCGTAGAGACAAGGGGGTAGGCTCAATTTACTCAGGCAACCAATCAGTCTCTCAAGAACATCATGGTGCAACCAAGCCACGCCCCCATTTACATTTACACTAACCTAGCAACCGATCCCATAGACTCCCATTATAAATGGCCCATGTTGAATATCTCCGCAGTACAATCACTTAGAGACAAGGGGGTGGGCTCATTTTACTCAGGCAACCAATCACAGCAACTTAGCAACCGATCACATAGACTCCCATTATAAAAGACCCAGATGGATATCTTTGCATCCCAGTGTTGTAGAGAAAAAGGGTTAGCTCAGGTGAGCTCATTTGACTCAGGCAACCAACGAGTCTCTCAGGAACTTCATTAAGCTATGAAGCCACGCCCATAGCAACAAAACATGATAACTTAGCAACCGGTAAACAAGTCTTATATCTCTGCCTCAGAACATCGTAGAGACATGGGGTTTGGTTCGTTTCACTCATGGCTTAGTGTATCATCAATTGGCCAATTCCAAGCCACGCCCATATCAACCAAACAGCTTAGCTTAGCAACCATCTAACAAGACCTATATCTCTGCATCAGAACATTGTAGAGTTACGTTACTCAACGTTACTTAGATAGCTTCTGTCCATAATTTATTTGCACTACTCTATATCCATCGCACTGCTGCTCACCATAGCCTAACTTATTGTATACATCCACCTGTAAATTTCTGTTTATAGGAATAGTCATCTGTACATTATGTTTATAATACATATCCATCTGTAAATCTCTGTTTTTAGTAATAGCCATCTGTATATTATGTTCATAGTACATATCCATCTGTAAACCTCTGTTTATAGCAATAGACATCTGTATATTATGTTCATAGTACATATCCATCTGTAAATCTCTGTTTATAGTAATAGACGTCTGTATATTATGTTCATAGTATATATCCATCTGTTAATTTCTGTCTATAGTAAGAGACATCTGTAAATCATGGTCATAGTACATATCCATCTGTAAATTACTTCTGTAATATTTATTTATGTAACTTATGCAACCGCTGTATATCCTGCACTTGCTGCTATTGCACTTCTGGTTAGACCTAAACTGCATTTCGTTGCCTTGTACTTGTACATGTGTAATGACAATAAAGTTGAATCTAATCTAATCTAGAGACAAGGGGGTTTGCCACGTAGAGCACCACTTCACACTTCTTCAGAAAATGTACCTTTCTAGTTAATATATAAAATATTGCCTGTAATAGGTGTCTCTCACATTGTCCCACAGCAACATTAAAATAGTTTAGATTAGTGTACAATGTGTTAAAAATAATTTTATCTATTTTTTTTCCATTTCATTTATTTAACATACTTAATATTAGGGGCATCCAAGATATTTCAAAGTCAAGTCAAAGTCAAAGTCAGCTTTATTGTCAATTCTGCCACAAGTACAGTACATACAAATGGAGGATTGAAATTGCGTTACTCTCAGACCCTACGTGCTTACAGATAACATAGAATAAACATATATCAAAAAATATATAAAAAATACAGATAAATACAAAAATCTATATATATACACAATACAACTTTACAAGCAGGGAAGTATAATGAGATAAATGTGCAAACCAGTGAAATGAACAACAAACCAGTGAAATGAACTACAGTGCAGATAAGATAAACACAGTGCAGATGAGATAAAACACAGTGCAGATGAGATAAACACAGTGCAGATGAGATAAACACAGTGCAGATGAGATAAACACAGTGCAGATGAGATAAACACAGTGCAGATGAGATAAACACAGTGCTGATGAGATAAACACAGTGCAGATGAGATAAACACAGTGCTGATGAGATAAAACACAGTGCTGATGAGATAAACACAGTGCAGATGAGATAAACACAGTGCAGATGAGATAAACACAGTGCAGATGAGATAAACACAGTGCTGATGAGATAAACACAGTGCAGATAAGATAAACACAGTGCAGATGAGATAAACACAGTGCTGATGAGATAAACACAGTGCAGATAAGATAAACACAGTGCAGATGAGATAAACACAGTGCTGATGAGATAAACAACAGATGAGATTAACAACATATTTGTCATATTTGAAAATTTTTCAAAGGTAACGCAGGTGTTACATTCCCTGGTAATTAGTTACTTTTATAACGATGTAACTCAGTTACTAACTCCTTTACTATTTGTGAGAAGTAACTAGTAAATATAACTTATTACTTTCTTAAAGTAACATGCCCAACACTGGTGACAAGTGTGTGATTGCTGACAGGGTGTAGGTGACAGGCCGTGGGGGATGACGGGAAATGTATTCTAGCATATTTAGTCCAGCAAAAACACTTGAACATGTTGTTTTCAATCAGGTGTCTACCTTCCTTCCTCATAACAACAGGCTGGACATTAACCAGTCAGGCTTTAAGAGCGGTCACTCAACCAAGACTTCCTTACTAACAGTTACGGAAGTCCTAAGGAGGGCAAGAGCTGAGTCCAAATCGTCTGTCCTCATTCTCTTAAACCTTTCTGCAGCCTTCGACACGGTTAACCATCACATTCTTCTGTCTGCCCTCTCTTCACTGGGCATCACTGGAACTTCACTCTCCTGGTTTAAATCTTATCTCACAGATAGATCCTTCAAGGTAGCTTGGGGAGGTGAAGTGTCCAAATCACACCAACTAGTCACCGGGGTCCCACAAGGATCGGTTCTTGGGCGTCTGCTCTTCTCCATATACACCACATCACTGGGTTCCATCATACAAGCACATAGTTTCTCCTACCATGATGACACCCAACTTCACCTCTCATTTCATCCAGATGACTATGGTAGCCACACAAATATCAGACTGCCTGGCTGACATCTCTTCATGGATAAAAGATCATCACTTACAACTCAACCTGGCCAAAACTGAGCTTCTAATCTTTCCTGCCACTCCATCAGAACAGTACCAGCTTACCATCCAGCTTGGTCCATCAAAGATAACCCCATCGACTTCAGTCAGGAATCTTGGGGTAATCATGTATGATCAGCTGACTTTTAAGGATCAAGTTGCTAAAACAACACGGTCATGCAGGTTTGCATTGTACAACATTAGGAAGATCAGACCATTCTTAACAGAACATGCAAAACAGCTGTAATATGCTTAATTTAATCAATTTACCTGCTCTGTCTATCCAAGCACGGTAGCCATTGAGTTCTCTCTCCACCTGTTGCTGCCGTCTAAGCTTCATGAATGCTCGTCTGTTCTCCACACGTTCTCTCTCTTTAGCAAATTCCCTGTAGGCATAATTTAAATAACTTATATCGTTACTGATGAGGAAATTTACACAACATTTCAATAAACGAAAGAATTGAAAGAATTTATTATTTTACTTGATTATTCATTACTAAATTTTGATTTTGGTAACCCCGAACAGAACTGCTAGTTACATTGATCATCACATGTTAAAAACAAATTATCTTTTGTAAATTTCATACCCAGAGAGGACACCTAAAACAAGGTTGAGCACAAAGAATGAGCCAATAATGATGAGAGGAATAAAGTACATCCAATTCCATGTGGGTCCAAGAGCATCATTGGTCTAGGGAGAGAATGTAAGAATATATAAATCAACACAAAGACTTATGTGGTCTGCTAAATAAGTTTTAGCAGACTCTTATACATCAGATTGTATTCTTTAAATTCATCAAACATTAGGCTTTAAGATGTTATACATGTATACATTTTCAAATGAAAGCACATCAACAGTTTAAGTTATTTTATTTAGTATCTTCATGTTTATTATAGACCATTAAGGCAGTGTGTCCACTATATTCATTTTGCCACACCAAAATGTATGAAACTAAAGTTGCTACTCAAAACTACGTGATGATGTCACGTTAATTAGCGCTTAATCCAGCACCACAGTTTCACAAAATCCTAACGGAAACACTGTAAGGTACATAATTAAACAAACTTCTCTTTTTATAATACAAATAGCTAATAATAATGCTAGGTAATAATAACAAAGTTTTCTGCAGTTGTAACACTGTAAAAAGTATAGATGAAACGTGGATCACATGCAGCTCTCTTAATATAAACTCAAAACAAAGTTAATCCAGTGCATTTAAAACACTTAAGACAAGGAAAAAAATAAAAACACTAAAGACAAGAAAAATGCAAAAGATTAGCATGCATGCCAAGAAAAACACCACCAAAGACTGAAAAGAATGGCTATATATACACACATTTTGTAATAAAACTAAAATAGAAACAGGTGTTAAACCACACACAACCAAGGGAACAAATGATAAACAGGAAATAAACAACACTGAAACAATGGAAAAAGATATAAACAAAGTATTAATGGACTAATATAGGGACATTTTATTGTAGTGTATCTTTTAAAGGTGAAAAAATGTTAAAAAAGGTGACAGATGTGAGACCCCCAATGATATATATATATATATATATATATATATATATATATATAACTGTATAACTATTACAATAATTATTACAATTTACTTATCTGTATTTCTTTCTTTATTATTACTTAATCAAAACAACCCAACTATTTAACCCTTGTGTTGTGTTAAAATAATTAAAAATAATTTTCTGGTATTGGACTGAAAATTAGTGACTTTGTTCACAAAGACTATATCAACCTCTCACAATTATTATTATTTTTTTGTGATTTTTTCCCCCACCTTGTCACACTTGTGGTGTCCTACCGAAGAAAGCTGATAAATTACTTGATATGCAATATTATCTCAAAATATTTGATTCAATCTTTTTGTCAACTTGTTTTCTTTCATTTAGGACTGGTTTTGTGTTTCTTTTTCAAACGGTTTAATTGTAGGCCTAGTTAATCTCAGTTTAGGAACCTCAGTCTTTGACTGAAAAAAGCATTTTTTGTAAATCATTTTGGCAAAATTAAATAAAATATGACCAAAATTTGCACTGTTGTTCACACTAGCCTACTTTAATCTAAACCAATTTGTTTAACAAGGAAGTTTGTTTTGAAATGAAGGAGGCATTGGGCGGGAGTCGAACTCGGGTCGCCGTGAATGCACTCTAACTGCAGGCTGTTGGTGCCGACACAAGTGGTCATGTTGTGAAGGCATGCACATGACCAACAACAGCATATTACATGTATCTTTCAAATGTATGCAATTTAAACAGACATTGCTTGCTTTCACATGTTTTTGGGGCACACATTGTGCATAAAGAATATGTGCAGTTTTTGTGTCAGTGTGTTCTTTTTTGTTTATCGCAATGGCCAGATTTGACATGTGGCCAGGTGGTCATTGATTTTTTTGCTCCCAAGTAAAAAATATAACTTATTATGGAGTTATATGGAGATATAGCTGGAATATGACAGTATAACTATTGTCTATAAACTGTTCCATGATATGTTCTTTAAAAGCTATAGTTTCTAAAATCTTTGCAGTAAAATACCCAAAAACCACTAGGCCAGTGTTATATATTTTGTTCAGCTGAGTATGTACAATGGGTCTCATTTACTAATCATGCGTACGTACAAATTTGAACAAAGTTTTCAATAACAAATCATGATTCACTAAAACAATTCGTGTTGGCTATGTGGAAAGACCTAATATGTGAACCTGGATCACAAAACCAGTCTTATGGGTCAATTTCTTTAAATTGAGATGTTTACATCATCTGAAAGCAGAATAAATAAGCTTTCTGTTGATGTATGGTTTGTTGGGATAGGCAAAAAAATCTAAATAATGAGAAAATGGCCTTTAAAGTTGTCCAAATGAAGTCCTTAACATAGCATATTACTCACAAAAATAAAGTTTTGATATATTTACGGTAGGTAATTTACAAAATATATTCATGGAACATGATCTTTACTTCATATCCTAATGATTTTTGGCATAAAAGAAAATTGGCTAATTTTGACCCATACTATTTATTTTTGGCTATTACTACAAATGTTCTCGTGCTACTTAAGACAGGTTTTGTGATCCGGGGTCACATATGGAGATGGTCTGGAAGTGTTTTATGCAAATGACTAAACTTGTGCACGTGGCCACTCATTTAGAATACTCCAAATTCACTAACATTAAGACGAGATTACAAACAAATTCATGTGCGTAAGCACGTGTTGTGAATTAGGCGGAAAGTTTTCATGTTGCACTCTTTTCCTAGATGGGGCATAACATGAAATTGGGGGCTCATCACATTTTCCCTTGGTGGATTTTTAGAAGTTCCTTAATAGTATTGTTATATTTATTTGAGTTCTGCAATTGTTTGTCTGGGGTTTTCATTTTGTGTGGGAGAAAGTGTAGTATGGCGTCAAAATTCAAATTGGAAAAATCCTGGACGAGCCCCCAATTTCATGTTACGCCCCATCTAGGAAAAGAGTGCAACATGAAAGACTGAGAGAAATATGAGTATGTGAACAATGATACATTTATTGTTTACATACTCATATTTCTGTCAGTCTGCATATTTCTTTGACAGTTCCGTACCTCGCAATGCACATACGAGGAAAATTAAGGGGGTGTTGTATTCTGAGCTTCTGAAACGTAAAATATTGCCAGGTGAAGGTGTGGCATCAGGTGTTGCATCTAATCTAGAGTTGTTTGAAGTTTTAGAGTCTGCGGAGGCAGAACTTAAAACTGAGGAAGCCGAAGCATAAATCCCGTTTGTCCAACCTTGCCAAAGGAGCAACTGTTAGAAATCCGCTTAAATGAGTTAGAAGTGGAGCTTGGCCGACAACATTATGAGAGTCAGCTGCTCGAGACGCAGCGTTAGCCTGAAAGAGCTGGATCTCCAGTTCAAATTCACACAGGCTCAGGATACTTCAAGCCCACAAGAGAACGCTGTCTCTGTATCAGAGGCGACAGCTGCTTCGTCTCCCCTACCTCCAATGTCGCAAGGTTTGCCAGTAACTTCTTTAAAATTTGATGTTAGTAAACAAATTTCGTTGGCTCATTTAGAGAGAGTGAAGTTGACACTCTTTTTGAAAAAAAAGACTCTTTTCCTTTCCTTTTCTATTTTAGTATTAATTATTATTACTATATCTACAATATATTTATGATGTGCTTTGTATACCGCTGCTGTAGAAATTAACCTGATGATGATGTAAAATTAGAAAAATAACTTTTTCACTGTGCACTAGCGGTCAAACGTTTTGGGACACTTCTTATGTGTTCATATTTTTTTCAAATTTTAGAAAAATAATAAACTCATCAAAATGATTAAATATAACAAAGGGAACTATGGGAATTATGTTGCAATTAAAAAACTGAAAAATACATTATAACATGTTATATTTTATCGTCTTCAGTGTCATCACCTTTTGACTAGAATTTGCAGAAATGTTTTAATGTAATTTTCTCAAGCAGCCTCTTGAGGTCTCACCCGGAGATACTTTTTAAACAAGATTAAAGGAGTTTTGATCTATTCTGTGTTCTTATTGGCTGTTCTTTCTTCATTATTTAGTCAAAGTTATCCATTTATAAAACATTTTTTATTAAATAAAATGTTAGTTTTGTCATGAAAAAAACATGTATTTTTTATATTTTTTTATTAAATTATATTTGTATCTACTAAACTAATTTCAGATATTTAAGCAAACACCTCAGATCAAAAGTTTTTTTTTTTAAATAATGAGAAAAATTTCGCTCAAGTGTCCCTAAACTTTTGACCACTAGTGTAATGTTTGATAGCTGTCATTCGAAAGTGACATGTCACACAGCATTCTTCCACCTTATAAACATTTATTGGGCTATGTGAATGATTTTTTATAAATAATAATTCATTTTAACATCATCTTTACAATTACCAAATAAATGACCAAACAATTAACTTTTTAATTATGCAAGAAAACCTTGTGCTTTGGTCACCTGAACCACTTATTTAGACTTGGCTGCGTTGGGCAGGGTACATAAGTGCTGAGTCTGGAATCACATCTCCGAAATAGTCTAAGCAAGAGATTTGATTGGTTGCGTAGTGAGTTTGATGTGGTCCAGAGTCCAGACTGGAGCACTGAAGGGCATATATGGCTCTGGCTGTGATGTCTGGTTTCACTTTGAAAAATGTGACAGTCAAGTGCAAAATGTGCAGTGCCAAGCTGCATACAAATCATTTAAATCCACAGTAAGTTTTATTCAATATCATCTTACAGTCTGTCTACACCGCAGGTGAGCGGCGCCAAAAGCCTCCGCCTCGTTACATAAGTTATCGCAAATGTAATGAAGCAATTGAACGCAAGTTCCAGTCCCTATCATCTGCAGTCCCAGGGGGCAATTGAGCGTAAGTTCCAGTCCCTATCATCTGCAGTCCCAGGGGGCAATTGAGCGTAAGTTCCAGTCCCTATCATCTGCAGTCCCAGGGGGCAATTGAGCGTAAGTTCCAGTCCCTATCATATGCAGTCCCAGGGGGCAATTGAGCGTTTCCATCAGACTCTTAAGTCAATGCTCTGTAACATTTGTGTAGAGTGTGAATGGGACTGGGATAAAGAGATTCCCTTTTATTGTTTGCCATTCGTAACACAACACAAGCATCACTTGGCTTTACCCCATCTGAATAAATCTTTGGCCATTCGGTACGAGGGCCTTTGACATTTTTACAAGAACAGTTGTTATGTGAAAATAGCCCTCCACAATCTTAAAATTTGTTGGACCATGTCAGTGATTTTCGCGAGCGGCTACATGCTGCCTGGTAGTCGGCAAGGAAGTCACTGAGCAAGGTTCAAGAATGGATGAAAACCCGTTATGATAAGGGGCTTTGGAGAGTTCTTTTTTAGATTATAGATAACGTTTTGGTTTTGTTACCTATACTAGGATCATCATTGAAAGCTTGTTTGTTGGGATAAACTGACTACATTGTGAATACCTCTGACCGTAAGAGAAAATCAAGAGTTTGCCATGTTAATATGCTTAAGGCATATGTGGAACGTGATGATGTCTCAGGACAGTGGGCAGTCGTGGCCCAATAGTTAGAGAGTTGGACTCATGACCAGAAGGTTGCTGGTTCGATTCTCAGGGCTGGCGGGTAATGGCTGAGGTGCCCTTGAGCAAGGCACCTAACCCCCACTTGCTTACTATACAAAATGTACAAATGTATAGTACAATGTAATGTAAGTCGCTTTGGATAAAAGCGTCTGCCAAATGCATAAATGTAAATGTAAATGTAAATGTAAATGTCAAGACCCTGTGTCAATTGTTACAGTTTCGTCTGCGAATGTGTCTCTAGCTGACTACTCTCCTGAGAGTGATGACTTGAAGATGAGTAGTGTGTATTTTTCGCCAAGCCGTTTACTTAACCCTTTCACACGTAAGTTTAACATTTTCAAAATGACCCCCCGGCATGAGTTTATTTTCAAGGCGACCGTTAGAACGTATCACTTTAATATTTCCATGGCAACGCGGAACTGCTTATCATGTGACACACTGCAGAGCCACAGCAGCTGTATGACTGATGTATTGTTTTTACATAATATTTCTGTTTTATTCAAAATATTGACAAACTTGTTAACTATGTCATGAAATATCTGATATTCCGATTGTCAAATATGTGTATATGAATGTGTTTTGTTGTTTAAACCCCTTTATAATGATCACGTTAGTTGAGCTAACAGTTATAAGCGGGCACCGCCATGTTTGTTTGTGCCGCGGTTCAGAGAATCTGTCGGATTTACAGCATGTGATTTTAAATGTATGAAGCCTAAAATAAACATTATACGATTAAAAGCACTGCATAGTTGTGATATGTGACAGGATTGAGTACGTTTGTCTCTGGCTCAGTGCCAGCAAAAGCGCTGAATGTTCTAATCACACCGGTGTGATCGTACGCGCCAAAGGGTTAATTCTGAAATTTTACAGACTTTCAGTTTCAGACTTATAGTTTGCATGCCTAAGTCTTTTCCTGTCCCGTGCTGTAGCCTATTGCAGTTCTTTTGTTTATTGGCCCTTTGTTAATTAGTTCACCTTGTGTTTCTTGTTACCCCGTTTTCCCCAGTGTATTTAAGTGTTTCCCCATGTGTTTCTGTTGTCAGTCGTTGTTGAATGTTATCTTTTTGGTTTTCCTCCGTTTGTTTTTTATGTTTTCTTGTAGACTTTATTAAAAAGACTTTAAACTGTGATTGGATCCCATGCTTGCCTGTTAACAGTTCCACTTTGCCACATATTTTATAACTGGATTGATTTTACAGTGTTAGAGTAAAGGAACATGAATGTTCCCTACCAAGAATATCTGCTGAGGGCACACAGGTGTGATGTAGTTTCCCACTGTAAAACTCCAGACCAATGATAGCGAACATCAGAATGGCAAAGAAGAGCAGAAGACCAATCTGTAGCAGTGGCACCATGGCTTTCATAATAGACTTGAGAACTATCTGTAAACCTGGTGAGATATAAAATCTGATTAAAACCGTTGAAAGTACATTTGCATATAAGTAGCTGCAGTCTTTAATGCTTTGTTCAGGGGATGGCATAGGTTACTTACTGGGAATACCCGAAACTAGTTTAAGCGGTCTTAGCACACGCACAGCCCTCAGTGTTCTTAGATCCACTGGAATATTCATATGAGATCCAGCTGTTGCCAGAATCCTGCAGACAAAACACACAGAAAAAAACCCCACAATTGTAATAGTTTGGTAATAAAGTGATGTGGGTCATTAGATTAGATTAGATTAGATTCAACTTTATTGTCATTACACATGTACAAGTACAAGGCAACGAAATGCAGTTTAGGTCTAACCAGAAGTGCAATAGCAGCAAGTGCAGGATATACAGTGGTTGCATAAGTTACATAATAAATATACAGAAGTATTTACAGATGGAATGTACTATGACCATGATTTACAGATGTCCTAACTATGACTTAACAGATGGATATATACTTGAACATAATATACAGATGTCTATTACTATAGACAGAGATTTACAGATGGATATATACTATGAACATAATATACAGATGGCTATTACTATAAAAAGAGATTTACAGATGGATATATACTATGAACATAATATACAGATGTCTATTACTATAAACAGAAATTTACAGGTGGATGTATACAATAAGTTAGGCTATGGTGAGCAGCAGTGCGATGGATATAGAGTAGTGCAAATCAATTATGGACAGAAGCTATCTAAGTAACAGTGCAATGGAAGAAGTTATTGCATATTTCAGTTAAAGTGTAGGAGTGCAAGATGTATAGTAAACAGTCGGTACTGTAATGAACAGTTGGCAGTGCAAATGAACATAAATGTTGTGTATAGACAGTCTATTAGTGCAAATAACAAGTGAAGTCAGGTGTGCAATGGGGGGGGGGGGAGAAGAGTGTAGTAGTATATGAGGGGCAGTGGGATCAGTGAGGGGCAGAGTTCAATAAAGAGACAGCTCTGGGAAAAAAGCTGTTCTTTAATCTGCTAGTCCTGGTCCGGAGGCACCTGAAACGCCTGCCGGAGGGCAAGAGAGAAAACAGTCTGTGAGCGGGATGAGAGGAGTCCTTAAGAATGCTGCGAGCTCAACACAGACAGCGTTTCCTCCTCTGATGTCCTCCAAGGATGGAAGTGGAGTCCCTGTGATGCGCTGGGCGGTTTTCACCACCCGCTGCAGTGCCTTGCGCTCTGCAACAGAGCAGCTCCCATGCCAGACTGTGACACAGTTGGTCAGGATGCTTTCTATTGCACAGCGATAGAAGTTCACCAGGATAGCCGAGGACAGCCGATTCTTCTTTAGTGTCCTCAGGAAGAAGAGGCGCTGGTGAGCCTTCTTGACTAGGCTGGAGGTGTTGGTAGTCCAGGACAGGTCCTCCGAGATGTGGATGGATCCCCAGGAACTTGAAACTGGAGACACGTTCAACAGCCATCCCATTGATGTGGATGGTGTCATGTGTGCCTCTTGACTCTTTCCTGAAGTCCACAATGAGCTCCTTTGTCTTGGAGGTATTAAGGAGCAGGTTATTGTTGTTGCACCATGTGGCTAGGTGCTGGATCTCCTCCCTGTAGGCCGTCTCATCGTTGTTGCTGATGAGACCAATCACCGTAGTGTCGTCCGCAAACTTGATGATGGAGTTAGATCCGTTCACAGGCTTGCAGTCGGAGGTGAAGAGGGAGTAGAGGAAGGGGCTTAGCACACAGCCCTGTGGTACACCAGTGTTGAGTGTGATAGTGGTGGAGCAGATGGAGCCTGCTGTGGTCTGTTGGTCAGAAAGTCCATAATCCAATTGCATAGGGAGGTGTTATTGCCCAGGTCTTTAAGTTTGGATATTAACTTGGATGGGATGATGACGAGTTTGGATGGGTCATCTCATTATACAAAGTTGACCTTTCCATCCACTGTTGTTTTCCTTATGTGTGAATGGCCATTAAATCCCAAAGGAACAAAAAGGCCAGAAAATACAAATCTTTACAGAAGAACAGCACTTCATTAAGAAAATGTTGCTATTCATATAATTTAAGTAATTCACAAAAATTCACAAAATTCACAAAAACTCAGTTGCTAGCTAAGTTAAAGCCTCAGAATCAATTATTCAGCATCATGTTTGATTAGTAGTGGATTGGTAAGTGATAAAACCGTTCTAACTGTGAACTTTAGACAATGCAGATGCAAAGTAAATGTATACAGCAATACAGCAACTTCAGCGCATGTGTAATGTCTGTCAGCTGCAGTGCCCTCGTGCTTCACTAGAGGACTTCACCTGGACTTCACACAGCACACTACACTTCCCATAATCCATTGCTGGACTCATCATTCATGATTGTTTTCACCTGTGTCTTGTTATCTGTTGCACTTCTGTCTATTTATACCCTGGTTTGCCATTCACTCATTGTGAAGTCTTGTTTGTGTCACACTGCATTTCTGAGCGTTCCCTGTTGTTATTTTGTGTTGTGATCTTGTATTGTGTTTTGTTTGTCTGGCTGTTGGCTGCCTGCCCTGACCATTGCCTGTGACTACGTTTATGATTGTTTACTGCCTGTCCTGACCTTTGCCTGTACTGTTTGGATGATTAAAACTGCATTTAGATCCTCAACCTCTGAGCGGTTTGTGACAGCATGCTCTCAATTGCTAGGTCCACTGTTTGTTTTCTCACAGGTTTAGCATATTGCAAAAATTGCTGTCAGTTTAATGTTACATTAAATTAAAAAAAATAAACAACACATTAAATTAAATAAAACCAAAATAATATGTTTTTGTATAATATCTGTAGCAGAAATTAAATCATTTTATTTTACCTCAAATGCAGTTTTTATTATAATTGTTGAATCATTCCCTAAATTAAATTTTTCAAATTCTATTAACGGTCCAAAGTGAAGCATCTAGTGGTGAGGTTGCGAATTGCAACCCACCAGCTCACTTCACCCCTCCCCTCCCCCTCATGTTCTAAGCGCTACGGTGTCTGTGAGAGGATTAAGATGTTGTCACGTTTTCGCTTCTTTCCCAAAAGAGAAAACGTATTTACGAAACGCGCTCTGTAGAGCCGTTTGTCCATTTAGCGATACTGTAGTCACAACATGGAGAATTCTATGTAAGGGTGAGCCCGCGGTGTATGTAGATAAAAACAGCTCGTTCTAAGGTAAGAAAAACATAACACTTCATTGTGTAAGGTCTTTATACACCTCTGAACACATAGTTATGGATATTATATTGCATTTCTGTTAATAGAGACTCCAAAAACTTACACATAGTACCTTTAAATGTAATGTTTTAATTTTATTTTAGTATTTAAATTGTCAAATAAAAGTGATTAATGAAACCGTTCTAACTGTGAATTTTAGACAATGCAGATGAAATCCACACACAGGTGGGACATATTGTATGGTGGCGACTCAATTATGTTATAATAACGAGATAAAATGTCGTTAAAACAAAATAATATGTCATAATAATGAGATAACATGTTGTTAAAACAAAATAATGTTTTCTCATAATAACGACTTATTATTTTGTTAAAACGAAATGTTGTTCTTGTGTAAACAACGTATTTTTCCAGTTTTAACGAGATAATATATCGTTTTAACAACATATTTTTCTCACGCAGGGTTTCATTCGACACTTCAACAAGTTTACGGGGCAGTTGTGGTCTAATGGTTAGAGAGTCGGACTCGTAACCAGAAGGTTGCTGGTTCAATTCTCAGTACCGGCAGGTAACAACTGACGTGCCCTTGATCAAGGCACTTACCCACCCCGTTTGCTCCCCGGCGCTGCAGTGTTAGCTGCCCACTGCCCCGGTGTATGTGTGTTCACGACTTGAAGTGTGTGTGTTCACTATTCACTGGTTGGGTTAAATGCAGAGGTCACATTTCGGGTATGGGTCACCATATCTGACAAATAGGTCACTTTCACTTCACTTTCAAAACAAAACGGAATGAAGGGTAGCCGACGAGATGGCACATTTAACTGAACTGATTTGTTTTTACTTTTTGCTCGATTTGAGTCACAAAGACATTTTATTAGCATTAAGCCATGTTGACGGGGTTATTATTAGTCTGCAGACATTGCGTCAGCAACTTAAAACATCTGAGACTGCATAGACGAAAGAATCAAACGGACCCATTGGAAGTGGCATTATTCCTTGTTGATGAACTAGACCGTTACGGGAAGCTACATGGATATAAACTACTACAGCTCTACTAAATCTGTAAATCCTGGCCCCAATTTTATGTGGCACATGGACTTCATGACAAACTTAAACATTTTGGTATCTGCATTAACGGCGTGATCGATGGATTTTCTAGGATGGTAATTTGAATATATATCTTCATCTGAAACACCACGATTACAAAGAAAAGTCCCAAAATCCATGCTGACCTCATTAAGAAGCTAACTCTTGTGTTGATGTCCGCTATAGATTACAGTGGGCCGTGGTTCACCAATAAAAACATGACATTTTACTTATGTCCATCTGCAGAGAAAACATGTCGCTTTCATGAAATAATAGTCTATTTTTATGCATTAATGATCTTCTAGCGTCATATTATCCATCCCGTTTTAATAAGAAAATATGTTGTTTAAATGACATATCCTGTTAAAACGAGAAAATATATTGTTTTAACATCATAATATTTTGTTTAAACTGCATATTATCTGGTTAAAACGAGAAAATATATTGTTTTAACAACATAATTTTTCGTTTAAACAACATATTATCTCGTTATTATAACATAATTGAGTGGAAAAAACAAATTGTAAGTGACAGCAATGCACCACCGTAATATTGTCTTGGTTCTGCCCTTCTTGTCTAGTGATCTCCTAGAGCCTTGTGGGATTTCAAAAAAGCACAGATGGGGGTGGAAATTTGGTAATTAAACAGAATTTACAGTGTAACTAATTGTAACAATAATTTACCTAAACTGTACATATATGAAGTTAAAGGGAAACAAGATGCACAATTTGGGAAATAAAGAGGTAAGAGTCAGGAAAATGTAATAATATTTATCCTGTAGGTATTTTAAAACTAAGGGGTAACTATACTGTATGACCTACTATTCTAGACAACAATCTTATGATTGCAAGAACGTTTAGGTGAACATACACTGCGTACATTTTGTTATAACAATGCACCACTAGATAAGCTACTGTTTTTTACTTTAATTATTACAGCACACATGATGGATGTTAACAACACACTGGAAATTATATTTCTGTTTTATGTATAATTTTAACATATATGCATATGCATATTTATCAACAAATCGTAATCGGCTGCTAATCGTATCAGCAAATCAAATACAATTATAAGATGATTAAGTAAAAATGCACTTTTACCTCAGTGCATACATAATCATATAATTATATTGTGAAAGCAGCTAATTTATTTTGGTCATCTGTTTCAGGGAAAGTAAAATAAAAACAATTGCAACAGTTTTCTCTGTAATTACACTGATGATGTGTTGCATTGTTGGAAACAATGTGGGATCGGACACAAGGTGGGAGCGGACACAAAACTCATGAGGTGGCTCATGCACAATATTAAGGAAGGTAAGTATAATATTATGTATTTATAATCTATTTCCCCCAAACACAGAGGATGCCTACCTGTTGAACCCATTGAAGCATCTGACCTCCTTCCCTATCTATAATCCTTTTTTTTAAGTTATATTTTTTGGGATTTTTGCCTTTATTGGACAGGATAGTGGAGAAGAGACAGGAAGTGAGCTTGGTTTAAGAGGCGGGGGAGCGGGACCGGCAAATGGCGCTCGGGTCGGGAACCAAACCCAGGTCGGGCCACAAGTGCGCTTCGGCAATACATGTCGGCGCGCTAACCACAGGGCCACTGGCGCCGACCCTTTCTATATTCTTGACTGCTCCTCTGTCACGCTTAAAGTGTGGGAAATGCCTCATTGTAAAATTAAACTGTGATAAAATATTGGGATTATAACACCTAGTCAATTTAAGCAAATCTTAACAACCTGATTAAAACTAGTAACTGCTGTGAAAGGGCAGCTAACAATCGGGGAAAGACTGCCGGGCAGGCATGGGCTAGCTACCCATGTCGGCAGGATCCGTTACTATGAAATGTAGTGGGTCGACCCACCTATGGCTACGAAAAAAACAAAAGGACTCATGGACGGATCACACGGCAACAGACCTAGGAACCAGCAGAAGTTAGAACAACAGAATAGAAACTACATAGAGACAAAGGTAACATCAGAGAAAGGTCTAAAAATCCATCAAGGCAGGATATAGTGCCTGAAAGAGATTAGTAATGGGGCCTTGCATTGACCAATATTTCACAAGAGGTAGGGCAAATCAATCGGGTGAAGCCCAGTGGCGGGACAAGCACCACAGTCCACAGGGTATCAGAACCCCATACGAAGCCCAACCAGGCACAAACTTACCAACACTCAGTAACCCGGAGACCACCCAGCCGCAGCAAGCAGTTGAAAGGTAAATGGATGAAAGAAGACCTCAGATACATTAGCCTAAATCCTGCAGCAAAGAGTGGGCAATCATTGATTCAGACCTCGTCCAGCTATTAGCAGGTCAGATGTTGAAAAAAAGCAGATGTTAAAAGGAAACGGGAGAAGATGGGGGAGATTATCTACACCTATGGTGTGGAGAGATTTGGAGTGAAAAGCATGAACCCAAGGTCACAGGAGTCAGCCGGCCGGCCAAAGTCCAGGAGACAACAATAGATTGACAGACTTGTTAGAGAAAGGAGGAGCCTAAGGAAACAGTGGAAGAAGGCCACCGAAGAGGAAAGAAAAGGCCTAGAGACACTACAAAGCCACATAAAAATCGCCTGGCCTCGCTGTGAAGAGCAGAGAACTTGAAGAAGCAACATGAGAAAAAGGAGCGAACCAGGATTGCCTTCTACAAAGTTTATTTAAAGTTTGTCAGTAGCATCTTTAGCAATGAGAAAATTGGGAGGAAATGGAACCCAGTAACTGCAGTAGCGGAGGCGAAGGCAGCCCTCAGACACAGGGACATTGTAGGACAAGTCTAATATGCCAGAAGGGGGCTTGGTTTGGGACAAGCAACACCCACATGGCAAAAAGCTACACCAAAAGAACAGCGTCACCTAGTGGTGGTGGAGGTACGACATCGAGAGGAAGCAAGTAGATGCACCAGAGCAGTCTCTCAAGCCCAGCAAGGCCACTGGATGAGGTGGGAAGGCATTAAACGGCGCAAAATCACTTGGAGTGACTATTGGGGTATGGAAACAAACAGAATAAGTTTCATCGTCAGAGCCACATATGATGTGCTGCCCTCACCAACAAATGAGCATGTATAGTGTTGACAAGATCCAGCCTGCCACCTCTGTGCAGCTCCAGCAAATCTTAAACATATACCAGTGGGTTGTAAGAAGAGTTTGATAGAGAGAAGATACACATTGAGCCACAATCAAGTACTAAGGTGCTTGGCTAAAGCTCTAGAGACCAAGAGAGTGGCAGCAAATGCCATGCCCCAAATGCCCCAACTAACTCCTTTATTTGGGAAGGGCAGAAAAAGCAGACCAAGCCCTTATCCCCAGCATTAGGCCTGCTTAACATAACCAGGGATTGGGAAATGCGAGTTGACTTAAACAACAGACGTAATTTATGTCACGGATTGCATTGAGGACCGCGGTTGCAGACAGCGGTACAGGATAACAAAAAACTTTTATTATAAAACAGAAACAAAAGACCCATGATGAGGGAAAAACAGGACAATTAACTAGAACAAAAACAGACTAAGCAAAACAGAAACAACCCATGAGGGGGCAAAAGGGGGGCCGCGAGCTTCCACACAAAACATAAACACACAGACGGCACTGTCTGCCCACATGATGATAAATACAATGATCCTGCCCACAGGACTCTAGGAATTGACTAGGCAAGAAGGGCAGGACCATGACACTTTCCCCTTGGAAATTGCAGCAACCAATCTTTGGTCTAACTCCAGGAGGTCTGTCATCATAGTTGAGTTGACTGTACCTTGGGAAGAAGCCATCCATGAAGCCTTCGAAAGAAAGAATCTCCGGTATGCCAATTTGCCAGCTGAGGCAGAAGAGCGAGGCTGGACAGTGAAAGTGTTCCCGGTGGAAGTGGGTTGCAGGGGCTTTGTGGCCAATTCCACTACAAGACTGCTTAAAGAAGTTGGGATTAGAAGACAGGTCCAACAAAGGGTAGTCAAAGAACTTGCTACTGTTGCTGAGAGAAGCAGCCACTGGCTGTGGTTGAAACAGTTGGACAAAGTCTGGGCTACCAACTGCAACAATGCAACACACACCCAGGTCTGATCAGCCTGGGCTGGGCCTCCCTTGGCTGAGGGTGTCTTGTGGTAAAGGGCAGAAACACCCAATGAGGCTAAGGTACAACTGATGATGTGTTGCATTGATGGAAACAATGTGGGATCGGACACAAGGTGGGAGCGGACACAGTAAGTATAATATTATGTATTTATAACTTATTTCCTCAAAACACAGAGGATAACACCTAGTCCTTTTAAGCAAATCTCAATTGTCCTATGTAGTTACAGGGTAAGTATAACATCTGCAGGCTGTTAACTAAAGTGAGGCTTTTTACCCCCTATGAAGTTACAGGTTAAGTAAAACTTTTGCGGGCTGTAAAGTAAAGTGAGACTTTTTAACACCCTTGTTCTATGTTTGTAAAAACACATATATCCTTATATCCTTCACTCTGCAGCATTTACTGTGAAATAACTTATTTTAAACACATTTAAATGAAATGTTCATTTGTGCAAGCAGGAAAGTACAAGAGACTGTGCTGTATTGTGAATACGTCACGGCTGAAGGGCTCTGTAAGGCACAATGCAAAATGAACAATGCACAATGCAGCCCTTAAGTCGTTGCAAGCACTTATTCACAATACAGCACAAGCCTCAAGTACTTCTATAAAAATGCTTACCACACAATACAAATATTAAAGACAACATTATTAATCAATTGAACTTTCATGAAGTAAAATTACAAGGCCTGCCCTTCACTGGCCGACTGTGATCACTGGGTGCAGTGGTCATAGCTGTGTTTTATCATTAATCAAGGACTGGAACTAATCGTTTTACAGTTTTAAATATGATTTGTTTGGCTTCTTCCTTTTTTTTGTTCTTTTCTGCTGAGGTTTTTGATGTTGAGGAGTTGATCAAATCTCATAGCTCTTGCTGTTCTGCGATATACGAAAATAAATAAAAATACATTATTATAGAGAGATATTTCTTTTTTTTGACTTAGGTAAAAATATTTAAAATGACAATTACTGTGGTATTGGTACTGTGTTGTACTGTGGACAATTACCCCTTTATTCCCTGAACTTTGCATATTGTTCCCATTTACCTATATGTACTGTAGAGGTACATTATTGTTACAATTATTTACTCTGTAAATTCAGTTTAATTATGCGGTACATTTCGGGCCGTAATCTAAAGCATTACAGAAAATTGCGGCGGGTGATTTAATAACAAGGCTAACATTAGAAAACACAGTATCAATATCTCATTCCCACAATGACCAACGCAATCTACCAAGAGCGTAAATTAGCGCAGGGTTTAAGACATGCTTTTTTGGGGCGTTAAATAAAATCACAAATACCAGTAGCCTACAATGACAAGTGCAAACCTTAGTAAATCCCGTTGTATGTGATAGATTGTTGTAGGATCTGAATTTCTTCAAAGCAATCTTTACTTATGTGTAATTTCTAAAGATGATGAAATTCTGACTTAAGAGTGGCCTACAGACATTTTGTGCTGTTCTTATTTTCTTATATATGTTATTTTCTATTTTGAAATAGTTATTAGTTATATATTTTACCTACGTATTATGTTCTTTCATTTTACGCATTTGTATTGTCATCACAAGTAGATATGAGTTTCAGTGATCTCATTCTCAAGGTTCATATAAATGTCACGAGACATTTTCCACTGTCTATGCTGGTATAATAACACCTGTTGAATCTGTTTCTAGTCAGACGATGTTAGAATGGGCTAGACAGAGTTAGTCAGAGTTCGCTCCTAAAGAAGCTATATGAGCATCCTAAGGCAATGACTTTCTCTAATAAACTTGGCTTATTTTATATTAACATCAACTTCGTCTCCTGCCTGCTGTTCTTCCCTCTTCATCTCTGATAGTAGACATTTAGGTCTGCTGGATGGTTAGATCTATCACTTTGGCTTTACGGTAACAAGATGGTATCATTTGGATCAATATAACAAGATATAGTCTATTAGATCTATCAAATGATTCATTTAAATACTCTCCTCCCATGAAGTTTGTGTCTGAAGAGGAAACTCCTACAAATTAGTCATAAGGCCAAGGAAGGTCACCTTTCCCACTTGCAACACTACCCAGCTTGTGGAAAACACTGGGTTTATCATGCAGCTGCGTGGATCATAGATATCACTATACCAAACCTTTTTCCAGATACCTTATTATTGCTGTAAACTGCTGGATTATGACTGTTCAGATGAGCCACAATGAAAATGAAAGTTAAAGAAATATAACAGTGACAAAATGTATATATGTAAGCAATTGTTTATATTGAAAAAGAATTTGAGGAATATTAATAAGAGTATATAAGAGAAAAGAGAGTGCAGCAGTAGAACGATTGAGTGAGTGAGTGAGTGGGTGAGTGAGTGGATGAAAGCAATGCTCGGGGGTGTAAATGGTGTGAAAATTCAAGGTTGTGAATATTTCTGAAGCCTCCAGAGCTGCAGCACATTTATACTATTCTACATATCTGCTACAGAAACAGAGAGGAGACGGTTTTAAAAGCTATGATACACTAGTCGGCCTACTAAAAGTGTTCATCAAAGACAAATCGTTCATCAAAGACATTTTTTTATAAAACATATTCTTTGGTAAATAAATGTAATGTTTAACCATATTTCACATTTATGTGTAAATTTACCAAACACTATTAATTATTTGTTAATTCAAGTTCTTTGTACCAGCCACTGTAAAAGCTAAAATGCAAACATGAAATGAATATGGACTCACCCACACATGCACACCTACACACAGAACTGAGCTCTAAGAGGCAGCTCTGGGGGAAGGGATAACACTTAGTGGTGAATCACCACCATATCTGCACCAAATATATATTATATTTCAGACACTACAGTATGAAAGAAAAGCTTCATACTGAGCGATACTGTGTTCTGAATATCTGAATGCACTGTAGAACATCTGCTCTCTGGACGCTTCAAAAGAATCACAAAGGAATAGTCAGCTTTACTATAAATACTAAAAAAAACTTGGGAATTTGGAATGCTTTAGTGTCACACAGTCAAAAAAAGAGAGAAATACAAAATGTGCAGAACTATGGGTTCAGGTCTAAAAAATGTGCAACAGGACAGGTCTAAAAAATGTGTACCCTTTACCAGTAGTTTAATAATTCAAAATATTATACTCTTGATACTTTTTTATAGTCTGAATAATTTGGGGATATTTAATTTTGAAAAAGTAAACTCTGTAGCTGTCACCTCAAGTCAATTGCAGTGCAGTATTATACTCTAAAAATGACATTTGTAAGAAAGCAGTGATGCAAAAAAGGTGTGTGCGAGCTGTCATTCAAACTTCACAATGCTTATATTTGTTTCATTACATGAAATTCAAACTTTTTCCCAGTGTTCCCAGGAGACATGTGAAGGACAAAATATCAAATTGGCTCTGTCCCAGCAGATTAACTTGCAGCTATTCATTAATTTCAGATCAAATGAAAGCCACAAGCAATGGCCTACTGGCCTTGTTTTAGTTCCCAGATGAGTGAAATAAAACATGTGGTTTCTTTTAAGTCTGACTTACTTTCGCTGTTTTAAAAGAGGTCAGGAGTGTGGTGGCCAAAAGTGTGGCAGATATGTAGCAGGGATAACCAGACTCATTTCAGATTTAAATGCCATTTGAAAATCAGGATTTAATAGTGGAAAAAGTGAAACAGAACTTTTTAAAATGAATTATTCTTATCATAGAGATATAACACTTAAAGTGATTTGTGGATCTTCACAGATATTCTAAAATAATGCCATTAAAGAAACAGTTACATTTAAATATTCTTTAAATATAAAAAATAACTCAACACAAAAATAAACACACAACACAATTCCCATAATAAGATCCCATTGCTTCTTGCATATCACAATGACACATAATAACCAATGGGATTTGCCATTATCCATGAGCTGCCATATTTCATTTAATTTGTGTTCAGAAGAAAGGTGTCATGATCTCTGTGTGCCAGGTCATTCTGTATTCTTGTCCAACAGTGCTTTGCAACAATGACTTAAGTCCTGCTGATCATTTCTGTCTACACAGCAAAATCCCCAGAGTTAAATGAACTCTGCTCAGAGTCTATATGGGTCCAATCTACAGAGAGTTAAAGTAACACTGAAGCAGAGTTAAAGTTAATGAGATGATGAAGGTGATTAATTATGTGATGATTGAATCATTAATGATAAACACCTGCTGTTAACAAACACAATCACTGAAGAAAACATCAACAATAAGAACAAAAACCAGAACAGTAACAAGGGGTTAGACCAGGCAATCGAACCAAGTATAAAAGCACCATAAGATGTAATTTGTGATCAAACTGTTCACCGGTCAGTTCCTCAGGGGACATAAAGTGCCAGCTCATCCAGAGAGCGAAGAAGTTCTAGGATGGCATTGTTAAGTCGAGAGCCGCCTGCAGTTCCACCATTACTGATGTCCAAGACACCACAGACACTGAAGGTTCAATACTTCCCCAGCCTCCTGTGTCCACCGATGACGAGTCAATGCTGCTTAGTTCTTAACACCCATGAGAAGTTAAATCATATTACCAGGGGGAAAGTCTGAAGGTTCTTGTAATGAGGCTTACCCTCCTTTAGCTGTTTATGTTTTAAAGTTAAGTGCCCTCTAGCTGTCATGAAATTACAGTCACTACCAATTAAAATACATGTTCGATTATACATAACCTATGAACTTTAAACATTGTCCCTTACCCACCGTTTACCATATTACAATATTAAATTTGATTTAAATCTACTTTTCCATTTATATATTTGGCAAACGCTTTGGATAAGTGACTTACAGTGCATTCAAAGTACATATTTTATACATTTTATAGCTTTCCTGTGGTTCAGTGGTTAGAGCATGGCACTAGCAAAACCAAGGTTATGGGTTCGATCCCAAAGATTGCACATACTTAGAAACAATTCTATAGTATAATGCAATGTAAGTTGCTTTGGATAAAAGCATCTGCCAAATGCACAAATGTAAATTAAAGGAACAATACTTGATTTTTTGTATGACCTATTGACAGAAATGCAATATAACATACAAACCCTTAGAATAACCCCGTTTTATCTACATACAGCGCGGGCCTAGGGCTGGGCGATTAATCGAAATCGAATCGCAATCGCGATTTGAGACAATAGCGATTTGCTAATCGCAAAGGCTGCGATGTGAAAAATAAGAAATGCGTCTCTTCCAGTCAAAGCAAAAGCATGACTGCCCGGCTCGCCTTGAGTGACAGTCTTACTAACCAATTGAGTGAGCGCACCTCCATTCTGCCCAATCAGCACTGCCCTAGCCTGCGTAAACGCCCACCATTACAAACAGAACGCGGGAGAGAGAGCGAGTGGGATTGTGGCGTCTCGGAATGCTTCTCATACTCGCGTCTCTCTGTCACGCATGCGCGGCGCGTATCCCGCGTTTTACGGGCGAGATGTTTACACTTGCCGCACACATGCAGCCTGTTTCATAATGCGTGTAATGTCCAGCTCCGCACCGCAAGTCTCCACGAGCGCATCTGTGTTAGCTCGCGCCTGGCTCCACGTTTATAACAAATGTACATTCAATCTAACTGCTTTGCTAATTTCACAATAAAGTAGCCTATTTTAATAATTGACTAAAGTAATAGGCTACAGTTCTTTATGTATTCAAAATAAACAAATATTTCCAGTGAAATTCACTGGCAGTGGCTGAGGTGAACCAGTTGTGAGAGTCAACAGGAGACTGAACCAAGGCATTTCTCCTCTCCACGCACATTTTAATGAAGCCCAATGAGTTTTTCTCATTGACTTGTAACACATAAGACATTTATTTCCCCACCTACTAGCAAATACTGTATGTAATGTGTGAAGAAATGGCCATTAACAAATCATTTTGGTGAACAAACCGAAAAAGATCGAATCACCTAAATGAACAGAAATTTGCATTCCTAGTTTTCAACATTAATATTTTTACTTATTATAACATAAAGCTTTATTTGATCTTTAACAAGTAGATACTGAGTTAAGAGAGCTCAACAGAAATTCTAAATTTCAAATGTAACCGTCCACCACCTAAAGGCAATGCTTTTCTGAACAATGGTAACCACAAAACTAAAAGATATAACAAATCTCAAAGATAAATTAACATTAAACACTAAAAAGTGTTTATTTGAACTGAAAGACATAGAATAACACTTATTTAAGGAAATAACTCTAAAAATGCAGTCATATGCAAGGCATGCTGGGCAATATAAATCCTCTGCCCACTTGTAACAAATACATGTTAACACAACACATGTTTCACAAATCATTCATGTAGTCCCAAGACACTCGTCTAGAGACAAAACACTCATTTAAAAGGCATGGCTTTTCATAGAACATAATATTAATTTAAAAATGTTCATGTGTGTGAGTATTGACCATTATTTGGATGTGACAATTCTAAAAGCTGCACTTACCTGACTATTGAAAATCAATATTGACATGTGAGCTATACATATGGTGAACTTGGTGAGCCTTTGGTAAAAAATCTTTATTTTTTCATGGTAAGGTTGATGTTTAAATTGAATTGGTTATTTAGTTAAATTTTCAGTAAAAAAAGTATTTCAAAAATGTTATGATCAACCTAAATAAGGTCAATCCCATAAAGAAATCTTATATATGGCCATATATGAACAAATTTGTTTGACATATGTTCATATATCAGACATTTGTATGTAAATAAGAAAAACATTTACATGTATTTCACTTACCCACTTAACACAACAATGAAGTCCATTACGTTCCAGCCATTTCTGAGATAGGAACCCTTATGGAAAACAAAACCAAGAGCCACCAGCTTGATACCAGCCTCAAAACAGAAGATTCCAATGAAATAGGGCTCTGTCTTCTCCTAATTGAGGCAATGATAAAGAAATAATTAGCAAATTTTAATATGGACATTTAAACATGAAATATGGTCTAGGTGTACATTTTAAATTGTGTGCAACTATAAAGAGCTAAATGTGGGATTCCATTGTCTTTAATAAATCAATTTTAACTTGGACAATCAAGTAATTCCACATAGCAAGAGCACATACGAACGCACACACACTTTATTTACCATTATTATATCATATAAAGGTATTCTCAGTCATGGTATTGAAGGTGGAAGAGAGTGCTGGTCATTCACTCCCCCAACCTACAAACCCTGCTGGTACTGAGGATCAAACCTGCAACCTTTGAGTTACAAGGCCACGACTGCCCCAGATGTCTGTGTTATGTAACTTTTTTATGATTTTGCTATTATGATTCTTTTGCTTACCAGCCGTTTCGACATTGGTGTCTTGTCCTCACCAGGAAGATGCTGTTCCAGAGCTAAGACAATGCAGTTGGCTATGATGGTGGCTAAGATCATATACTCAAATGGAGTAATAGCAGAAAGGTTAAGGTAAATATTATTTCAGTGGGGCAAATGAGGACAAAAGAGATTCTTCATTATGATGCTCAACTACTCAGTTAACCTCCAGAAATATTTTCACATTTCTGCTCATGTGTTGTTGGCTTTCGTTGCTACGTAAAATTTAATTAAGTAAGCTCTTTTTGTCTTACACACACCTGCTAGGGGGCCTATTCAGTTCAGGACTTGGTTTTATGCAGACCAGTCAAGTTCTTCCACACTGACTGAATCAATGATTTCTTTCTGAATCTTGTTCATACACAGGGTCATTGTCATGATGGGATAGAAAAGGGCTCTTCCCAAACTGTTGCTATTAAATTAGAAGTACACAGTTCCATAGAATATCATGATATTCTGCAGCATTAAGATTTATACTAAAGTCATCAAACCTGTTTATTAGATAGAGTGACCCAATACTTTTGGCAATATAACGTATATCTAACCCAAATGTACTGTGGCTACTGGTGACATATTGAGGTCCTGTGAAGCGAATCGATCGATTCTTGCAATAGTATGAATGTTGTTTTCAAAAATATTAGCAGTAATCTACAACTTCTGCCAAACTTCCTGATCGTGATCGTCTTCTTGTGCAAGTTGGTGAAGGATGGCCAACCAGCTGCGGGTGCGTTTAGCGCCACCTGCAGATCGAGAGTGTTGATAGACTTTTCGTCACATAAATGAATTTACTTGCTGCTGGTTAAGGTCTCACACGCGTCCTTTCTCTCCGTTTAAAACAAACCGAAACTGCATCCGAAATCGCCTACTTCCATACTATATAGTAGGCGAAAATAAGTATGTATATGTCCGAAACCTCAGTATGCACAAAACAGTAGGCGAGAAATACCCGGATGGTCTAGATTTGTGAGTGTGCATTGGATGGACACTTCTCTATCCCATGATGCCACAGGAGTTGAGCAACTGTCAAATAATTAATCAAATAAAAACAGCAGAAGCTTTTAAGGCGGGTGTCCGTTTTCAAATGTATGTACAGATGAATGGATTTCTTGTGGATAAATTATGTTTGTTCCGACACCAAGATACAGGTTGTTGTTAATACATCATAGGTCAAAGAGCACCAGGGTCACATGACAATAAAACATGGTGGATGCAGTACCCCCACTGATACTATATAGAACATACTGTTTTAACAGTCGATAGGTAGGTACTTAATTTAAATCATTACATACTGTCATTTTTTAAAAACAACTTTAACCGATGTATTTACTTCATGTGCTTTTAGAACTCTTGAAGGCATAGCAGCCATTCACATCTATTATATCGAGCACAGAGGGTTATGGAATGATTTTGCAGACAAAATTAAAAAGAAATTGCAAACTGCATGTGCAACTGCGTTTCTATTTGGTCGTGTAAAAATTGTGACATAATTCAAACGCTAATGCAAACCGTTTGCATTTGCGTTTACATGAACGCACAATGTCGGCCAAATTTCAAAAGGAAAAGCAAAGTCTATTTGCAATCGAATTACTTTGTCTTACTTCCCTGTCATATTTAAATTGCAATAGCAATTCCCCATATGGTATTTCACTTCCTCTGGTGTCGCGTAGTAAGCCTGCCAAGCATGCCAAAACTCAAATGAAATCGCAAATCCCTTTGAATTTGCGTTTCCTCCGACTTTCTGTACAGAAACCTGTCAATCAATGGCGGGATGGGCTTATGCAATGGGGTGTGTTTGTATTGTGAGGTGATGTCATTCACTGTCGACTGGAAGTAGATACAATAGGAAAGTAATAGTATACAGCTAAACACATTAGGATTGACATTAATGCTTGTTTGGAAATAACTTATATTATAGTTGTTGTTCTCCCAATTCATAAAATAACTCCTCCTCTGTCCCTTTGACACTCACCCAAGAAAAATAACACAAAATACCAAACTATACCTTCATAACACAATATTTTAATCTGGTAAACAGAACTACAAACAATTTAAACAATTTAACAAGTGAAAGTGCGATGTGTTGCAAAAATGTTCTATTTAGCAACAAAAGCAGCATTAAATCTGCTTTTTGGTCATCTTGGCCTGCACCAACAACTTCCTTGCCTTCTTCGTCTTTTGAGCTATGTTCTACCTTAATTCTTTCTGCTCTAACCACGGCCATTGGATAAGCCCACCCCCACCATTGATTGACAGGTTTCTGTACAAGTCAGATGAAACACAAATGCAAAGAAATTTGCTTAAACCCAAACCCGATTTTTAAACCTTTATTGTGTCTTAGAAACGGCGGTTGCTAACAAGTTGCTAAAAGTGAATCTTAAAAGTAAAAGTAAATCTAATAAATAATGCAACATGAACACAGAAAACCAGACTCTCAAAACCACGAAATTTCCCATTGACTTAACATTGTGACAAACTTTGACGGCTCATAACTCAGAGCGAAGATTTCGTAGAAACATGCGGGTCACCACATTTGAAGAGGCTCTGTAAGAACTTACCTCACAATGGGGTGTAACTTGTACCCCTGGGGTATAAAAGCTCCCCAAAATTGCCCCATAGACTTTAATGGGGAAGGAAATATGCCCATATAAGGCGTTATAAATGGCCTATGTTGAATATCTTCGCAATACAACCACTTAGAGACAAGGGGGAGGGCTCATTTTACTCAGGCAACCAATCAGTATCCCAGGAACTTCATTAAGCTACGAAGCAACGCACATAGCAACCAAACATGTTAACTTAGCAACCATTTAACAAGACCTATATCTCTTCATTAAAATGTTGTAGAGACATGGGGGTTGGAATATCATACTAGCAACATGCTAATCATGCTAGCAAACATGCTAATAGTGTTAGCTTCATGCTAGCAACATGCTAATTGTGTTATCAAACATGCTAGAAACATGCTAATCATGCTAGCAAACATGCTAATCATGCTAGCAAACATGCTAATCATGCTAGCAAACATGCTAATTGTGTTAGCTTTATGCTAGCAACATGCTAATTGTGTTAGCATCATGCTAGCAGCATGCTAGTCATGCTAGCATTATGCTAGCAACATGCTAATCGTGCTAGCAACATGTTAATCGTGCTAGCATCATGCTAGCACTTGTTAATCGTGTTAGCAAACATGCTAGCAACTTGCTAATCGTGTTAGCAAACATGCTAGTAACATGCTAATTGTGTTAGCAAACATGCTAGCAACATGCTACCTGTGCTAGCATCATGCTAATTGTGTAAGCTACGAAGCCACATCCATAGCAACCAAACAGATTAGCTTAGCAACTGTTTAACGAGACCTATATCTCTTCATTAGAATGTCGCAGAGACACGGGGGTTGGCTTGTTTCACTTGTGACTTGAAGTATCCTGCTAGCAACATGCTAACAACATGCTATTAGCTAAAAGGCACTGGTTTGCTTACAGAACAGCCACTACCACAGCACACCACATCTCCTCAACTCTCTCTTACAGACCTACATCCCCTCCAGAAGTCTGCGGTCTGAAAACGAGCGGCGCTATTGTTCCTTCCGAGAGGCATGAGATCCATCTCAAGGACATTTTCTTTCTCTCGTTCCCGGCTGGTGAATGATCTTCCTGTTCCATCAGGACGCTGGATCATTTCAACAATTCAAAAACAGCTGAAGACCCACCTCTCCATGAGCACTTAACTGTCTCATAAAAAAAAAAAAAAAAAAATAAAACTTTTACCCCTATTTTCCTTGTTGTTCTCTATATACTTGCTTATACTATCTTGACGTTGTATTTGAAACCTTGTTTACTAGCACCTCTCGTGAATATTGCTTACTTAGACGAATCCTTGCTGTTTTCCTCAATTGTAAGTCGCTTTGGATAAAGCGTCTGCAAATGAATAAATGTAAATGTAAATGTAAAAACATACTAAGCTTGTTTTTCTTTAGACTTTTGCCTGGTTTTTACAGACTATCATGTTGGAAAATGTTTAACCTAAAACATTTTAAACTATTTCAAACTCTTCAGGCCAGGTTTTGTCAAGCCAACATAAAGTTTGTTCATAAACTTTTCTATCTAGTTATTATTATTTCCTTTTAGTTATCATTTCTGTAAAGCTGCTTTGTGAAAATGTAACTGAATTGACTTCAAAAGATGTTTCATAGAAGTGTTTTTAAGCATTAAGAACAGCTTTCACAGTGGATGTTTAAGTCATGGTAGGGGTTATTTGGGCATACTGGTGACTGTTAGTTGTCTTAGAATGCATGTAGCTGAAATCTTATTATGAGCAGTAAACAGAGACTGTGATTAAAGTAAAAGCATGCAGCTCAGTCAAATGTTTTTCATGGCAACTAAACACTATCCAGCGCTCTTTGTTTTCTCTAAAGCAGCTCAACATGGCGTCGCCCCCTTTGTTGTGTGTTCCTTGGGGCTGCATTCATGTAAATGTTAGGGTTTGTGATGTCACTCACCTGGGAAGTAGCTTAGAAGGGGTCAAATGGAGCAATTTCATGTTTTACTGTATGTTTGGTGTGTTACAAGTTGTTAATGCATATATTAGACACGTAAAATTGCACAAATTAAAGTTTTAAAAAATATGATATACCAAAAGATTTGTTCTGTTTAAAAGCGGAGGCTTATCCAGACTTCCCTGAAATGCCTCATTTAAACATGCCCCCACAAATCTAGAAGTCATTATATTCCTTAATTATGTCCCCTCTGAATGCAACAAATGCCTTGTTTATAAAATTTTGTATTGTCGCGACAAGAGGAGCAATAGTAATGTACTGTATGTAAAAACGAAAGTGTTTTCTTGAACCATAAGCTGCATAAACACACTGTATTACAACAAATGCACACAACAATGTTTGTTTTAGACACATCATTTGACCCCTTTAAAAAGTGTTTTCTGTCAATGTCATTGAACTTTGAGCGCCATACCTTTGCAGATGTTCTTTATGCTTAAACAGCTATATTACACACTAGTTAAAATAAGTTAAAATAAAATTTCACCCTTGAGCAACTATGACTGCAGGACACAAAATAAACAGGGCAAGGTTTCTGATAACCATTGGTAGCGTTTTTTCTATTTGTGAGCATACAAGTGTTCTCCCCTTTTTTAAGCATGTTGTCCAAAATTCACTTAATGTAATAATGAACAAAAAGTGTCCATTAACCTTCAGATCTGATCATGGTGCAACAGAGATTTTTGTGTGTTTTATTTAAAGCGTACAACCAGTCATAGCGTTTTGTTGTGGCGCACTGCATGCTTACATTGGACTACTTACAGTGAGCCGCTGTGGATTCGTTTTCTTTCTCAACGGAATCGGCTGCATGTATAATTCTCATATGGATCATGCATTCATTATTATATTGACACATGGTGAACCACCAGATCTGCTGTCCACTCTCTCCAAACTTGGCATGTTTGGAAGTGCACTCTTTGTAACTTTGACTCTTATCTCACAGGCAGATCCTTTAAGGTATCCTGGAGAGACATCCAGATCTCACAAGCTGACAACTGGAGTTCTTCACCGATCAGTTCTTGCCCCTCTCCTTTTTTCTATATGAATCAGTTTTTTTCATCACCAACCTCTCCAAGACAGAAGTCCTTGGTATACCGGCCCATCCATCAATTGAACACTACTTTACCATTCAGCTCGGGTCCTCAACTATAACACCCACCAAGTCTGCAAGGAACATGACTTACCTCTCACATCGCAGCAACCACTCGAACATGCAGGTATGATGTACAATATCAGGAAAATCAGACCGTTCCTGTCAGAGCATGCCTCTCAGCTTCTAGTCCAAGCTCTGGTCATATCAAGAATGAACTACTGCAATTCTACAACCTCCTTTAATGTTGTTCATTTTCTCCTTGCCTACTTCAGCTTAATTCTCCTAGTAACATGGTCTTGTATACTATCGCTACTGCTTAGTGTGTTGACAAAATGTTTTATGCCACATAGGTCACATAGATGATAACCAGGATGAGTTGAATCCTTTAGTATGTTTTTAACTCTGTTGTGATAGCGAGAGCTGAAAAGTTTGTTGAGGGAGGGTAGTGGGCAGCCAATGATTTTTTGAGAAGTGTTGATAACCCTCTGATGAGCATTCTAGTCTGCAGCTGACATACCATACAGTGATACATTACGTCAGTACGCCTTAAAGGGCACAGTAAATCCTTCTGTAAGTTGTTTTTCTTGGCAAGCACGTGGCAAGTGCTACAATACCTGGTCGATTAAGGGGTTATGGCCCAGAGGAACCTTCCTGGGTCAATACTGAGGACATTCTAAAAATCATCGACTACATACTGATCGACCAGAGCCTAGACAGCATTTCCCTACACCAGTCGCTCGCAGGGGGGAGGGGTGCGTCAGGCTCTGTTATGAATAAGTCTGCCCCACCCCCTTTCGCTCACCAGCCCGGCCCATTTGCCTGAGTTCTAATGGACTCTGGACTTAATGTCCCATAACACCTTGCACTCTGATTACCTGTCTCACCTTAAGCTCGTTATCCCTTATAGCAGAGGTTCTTAAAGTGGGGTCCACAGACCATAGCTTGGGGGTCCAAATAATTTTTGGTTTGTGCAAGCATAATGTGTTGGAATGTGCACATTCCAATTTTAAACTACGACAAAGAAGGTTGATGTCATAAAGGTTATTAAGAGAGATTAATCAAATTGTAGACAACCTCAGAGACACTAGGCTTGTGGTTTAGAAAACCACACCACTGGCATGATGCACCCAGGCTCCTGAGGAGAGGTGTGAGAGCTGCAAGTAGCAACATGAGCCAATCACCGAAGGGGCAGAACAGACCTCATATAACAGAAATTCAATTTACATGAAAGACAGGTAACGTAAGTGAGCATAAAGTCATGATGAACATTTCCTATATCAATGCACCAAATGTTATATACAGTAAGGTTACTTTATTATGAGAAAAAGACAATGTCATAGGCAAATGAATAATATGTTCAGTCATTTCTGTGCGGCTCGGTCCAAAGACCACATGAGCCAAATTTTTAATTTAAAGGAGGAGTAGCCAAAAAACTTCACAGGTACGTTCGTATTAAATGTTACAAAATTTCAGTTTGAAAAGTGAATTTTTGAACTGCTGGTGGCACTATAGAGTGAGTGTTAGAGACCCCATACTTGGTCACATGAATATTGAGGACCACCACTACGAGTGTGCCAAATTTCATCATTTTCCTACATATCTACTATTGTTAGGTGAACAAGATAATGCCAATGATGATACATACTGAGTTTCGTGTAGATATGCAAAAGTTTGGTGATGATACAGCATCAAATCTATTTTGGCGTGCTCGCCATCAAATTTGTTTACGTAATATATATAAATGGTTTAACGAATCAAGACCAATTCCTTAACTTTTTATGAGGATTGTGTCTAGATGCTACATACCAAATTTTGTGTAAATCGGACAAATGCTGTAGGAGGAGTTTGATAAAAAGTCAAGTTCTTCCACACTGACTGAATCAATGATTTCTTTCTGAATCTTGTCTCATACACAGGGACATTGTCATGATGGAATAGAAAAGGGCTCTTCTCAAACTGTTGCTATTAAATTAGAAGCACACAGTACCATAGATTATCATAATATGCTGCAGCATTAAGATTTGTACTCATGGAAATTACTAAAGTCATCAAACCTGTTTATTAGATAGGGTGACCAATATAGTGTACAATCAAGTTTAAATTTGTTCATGTTCTCTCAGAGTGAGGTCACAATGACCCTTACCAACTTTCGTGAAAAGAAACCTCAAAGCAATTTAAAACGATAGCTGAAAGTAATTAAAACAACATAAAATTGCTTGTAACTTTTGACCAATAGGTGGCACTGCCACCAAATTTCTATGAGGCGAACAAGATGTGCCAATGATGATACGTACAAACTTTCGTGTCAATACACAAACTTTGGTAGTGTCAATTTTGAAGTCAATCAGAACCAATTTAACATTTTGTTTCATTATAAGTGGCACAGCCCCACCAAATTAGCTTAGGAATAATAAGTATATATACTCACAAAAGCATACAAATTAAATGTTACTAAACTTTTTTTTGCATTTTTTGGCAACTTCTCATGGAAATTTTGACATGTGGCTCATGATTATAACCAGTGAAAGCTCCGTGCTTTCTATGGTAGTTTTGTCTCAAACGGAGTAAAGATTGCGAAGATATTTGCAATTTTATTGTAAGCACTAAACTAAAAGTGTCATAGAGTGCAATCGTATCGTCATGAGCCAGGATTTAGATGAAAACCTTTGTTTTAGCACTTAACGGTTCATAAGTTAGGATCAAACATTTATGTGAAACTTTTGGTTAGACTGTGGTAGCGCTAGAGAGATAGCGATAGAGACTCCAAATTTGCTGTAAGTAATATTGTGACTGTCCTCTATCTGTGTGCAAAATTTCACAAATTTTTACTATACGGTTCTATGGTCTACATTGTGAAGATCTTGACTTTCCGTTGAAGTGTGAGTTTGTGGAGGTCTGATAAAGTTTGGTGTTTAAACACGAAACAGGAAGTTGTTGTAACTCGTATGCTATTGTTACGATACTACACAGAGACTACAGTTGGGCGAACAGCCAAACAGCCAAAACTCATAAATAAGCATTCTGTTTTTAGTTGAAAATGTTAATGTGCACGCACACAGCTATTGAGTCTGATTGAAATGAGGCTAAATCCATTTCAAAGGCTAAATCCATTTGTTGATGAATGTTATGTTACGTCACAACACAGCTATTGGTACCTTATGTCTGCACTGCATATTAGAATTGAGAACAATCAAGTGAAAACTTTGTACACCATATGTTGACCACAGAGAGACTAATAAAGAGGTAATAGTGGACCATTTTCCACACGTATGTAACGTGAGAGCTGCCACAGATCACAGAGGAAAGTGTCTACTTTTAATGATACTCCAACAGAATCCAAGAACAACAGGTAATCACACAGGATCCACACTATACAAAGGACTGAGAAACATAGATGTGTGAGTAGAGTCCGGGTGATGAGGGGATTGCTGGCAGGTGCTGTAATTGCAGACGAGTGACAGGAAATTGGGAAACAAGCAGGGAAACAAATAGAACTGTGACAACATAAATTAACTACTCTCTGCTATAAAATCTGTGCTGTTTTCACTACTATTGACTTGACTAATGGGCAATTCCATGCAAATGTCAACCTAACCATTGAAAAGTTTTTACCAGAGGTTTTTACTACACTGATAGAACAGATGTCAACATTTGACGATTCAAAGACCCACGTGAGGTCTCAAAGTATTTTTTTGTTTTAGCATCTTAAGACCCAAGCTTTGATTTTATATGCATTTTTAATTTATTAAGCATATGGTGCTGCAGACCCAAAACGTATGGCCTCATATGAGGATGCATGGTCTCAAGAGGTTAATGCATGATTTTCCATAGTCAAAGTGCTATTTTCAGGATTGTCACATCCAAAATAGTACAAATTCCTCATGAATGGACACATGAACATTAAAATGATCTATTTTGTGTTCAATGAAGAACCATCTCTTCTCCATTTGTTGGGTATTATTGCTTCTGGTTTGTACATTTTAATTCACATGAATCGTACAATGTATGTTGTCTCTCAAAATCAATGTCCTTTTTCGTCACATCCATAACGCATGTTTATTTCCTTTTTATTTTTTTTACTCATGCATAGACTGATATTTTTCTGATGTTTAGACTCTATCAATAAGGGTTTAATAAAAAATAAACAATGGTTCAGTATATTGGTAACAAATACATTCTCTGATCGTTTATGCGTCACGTGCCTAACACAAAATGTCTCATTGATAATGCTGGAATTGCCCTAATGCTTACTAACAAGTGCCACTACATGAGGACAGTCATGATCTTATGGATTCAATAACTCACGATGGACAGTACCATTCCTTATGGATTTTTGCCGTGGTCAAATATCAGCTCAAATATCATCCGAATCCGCCACGTCAAACAAATCATCCACCCGCACCTATAGCCTACTTTTCTCTGACATAGATATCCGCACCCGATTGTAACATTAATTATTATTAAAAAGGCTTTATTACTCCCTTCAGACTTTGATGGGAATATAGCTGTTTCTGTCATTAGCCTACACACATAACGTTACAATGCAGAACACACACATAAACTGTATGTTCAGCCCAAGCAATGACTTAATAACTTATCCACCCGCGACCCATCCGCAATTAATCAGAATGTACTTTTTTATTGTCTGATCCGCCCGACCCGCGAATCCTCCGCAGCGCCCGCGGATATAACCGTGATCCGTGCACCTCTAATCTGTGAGCTATCTAAAAGCAACATCTATAAAAAATGCGTTATCTTTTAAGCATTCGAGGTGTCACGTGTTATGCATGGCAACATTAAAAAAGGCGAATGTAAACTGTACACTATGTACACGCGTTTGCATTAATAATAATGCTTGCATAGACTTCAGTGAAATGCGCTGGTTTCTCTTGGCGTTCTGAACTGGTGCGTGCAAGTCTCATCGACAGAAAACTCGAGCTTTTATCAGCTCCATCCAGCGCATTTACATTAAATGTGATCAATTGTGGATCATTTTACACGCTTCCATGGTGTGCAGTTTCTGTTCATGTGTGCACATTTTCAAAATTTCGGCCGGGCAAAGCTTTACGGTCATGTCCTAATAAAGTATAAGTAGGCTATGTGTGATAACCATATATACATACAGTTAGGGTGATATTAAACAACTTAAACCATGATTGCTTATGTTATATACCTCGTTTCGTTTGGTCACACCACAGGGTGTCACTGTTGCCTCAACGCTTCAGCACTGCCGCGCTGAGATCGATTGCTATGTCTGAGGTGAAACACGCCCCACTCATTACATTTACATTTACATTTATTCATTTGGCAGACGCTTTTATCCAAAGCGACTTACAATTGAGGAAAACAGCAAGCGATTCGTCTAAGTAAGCAATATTCACGAGAGGTGCTAGTAATACAAGGTTTCAAATACAACGTCAAGATAGTATAAGCAAGTATATAGAGAACATTAGAAAAGGAAAAATAGGGGTAAAAGTTTTTTTTTTTTTTTTTTTTTTTTTTTTTTTATGAGACAGTTAAGTGCTCATGGAAGAGGTGGGTCTTCAGCTGTTTTTTGAATTGTGAAATTGATCCAGCAGTCCTGATGGAAACAGGAAGATCATTCCACCAGCCGGGAACGGAGAAAGAAAAATGTCCTTGAGATGGATCTCATGCCTCTCTGTGAAGGAACAATGAGGCGCCGCTCGTTTTCAGACCGCAGACTTCTGGAGGGATGTAGGTCTGTAAGAGAGAGTTGAGGTAGATGGTGCTGTGTTAGTGGCTGTTCTGTAAGCAAGCACCAGTGCCTTGAACTTAATGCGTGCCGCTACTGGGAGCCAGTGTAGAGAGATGAGCAGAGGTGTGACATGTGCTCTCTTGGGCTCATTGAAGACCAGGCGTGCAGCAGCATTCTGGATCATTTGCAGAGGTTTGAAGGCACAGGCTGGGAGACCGGCCAGAAGAGCATTACAATAATCCAGTCTAGAAATGACAAGTGCCTGGACGAGAAGCTGTGTTGCATGTTCTGTTAAGAACGGTCTGATCTTTCTAATGTTGTACAATGCAAACCTGCATGACCGAGTTGTTTTAGTAACGTGATCCTTAAAAGTCAGCTGATCATCCATGATTACCCCAAGATTCCTGACTGAAGTCGATGGGGTTATCTTAGATGGACCAAGTTGGATGGTAAGCTGGGGCTGTTCTGACGGGTGGCAGGAATGACGAGGAGCTCAGTCTTGGCCAGGTTGAGTTGCAGGTGATGATCTTTCATCCAAGAAGAGATGTCAGCCAGGCAGTCGGAGACTCGTGTGGCTAGCATGGAATCGTCTGGATGAAATGAGAGGTGAAGTTGAGTGTCATCAGCATAACAATGGTAGGAGAATCCATGTGCTTGTATGATGGAACCCAGTGATGTGGTGTATATGGAGAAGAGCAGAGGTCCAAGAACCGATCCTTGTGGGACCCCGGTGACTAGTTGGTGTGATTTGGACACTTCACCTCCCAAGCTACCTTGAACGACCTATCTGCGAGGTAGGATTTAAACCAGGAGAGTGAAGTTCCAGTGATGCCCAGTGACGATAGGGTAGAGAAGAGAAGTGATGGTTAACCGTGTCGAAGGCTGCAGAAAGGTCTAAGAGAATGAGAACAGATGATTTGGACTCAGCTCTTGCCCTCCTTAGGGCTTCTGTAACTGTTAGTAGGGCAGTTTCGGTTGAGTGACCGCTCTTAAAGCCTGACTGGTTGGTGTCCAGCCTGTTGTTTTGGGTGAGGAAGGTAGACACCTGATTGAAAACAACCCGTTCAAGTGCTTTAGCTATGAACGGAAGGAGAGAAATGGGTCTATAATTCTCCAGTAGGGAAGTGTCATGTGTGGTTTCTTAAGCAGCGGGGTTACCCGGGCCTGCTTGAATGCAGTGGGGAAAATTCCTGTATTAAGAGAGTGTTAATGATATGAGTGAGCGATGGTAGGAGTGTGGGTGAGATGGCTTGTAGTAGATGTGAGGGGATGGGGTCTAACGGGCAGGTGGTTGGGTGAGTAGAGAGAGAAGTTTAGAGACATCATCCTCTTTAAGAGGAGAAAGAGGAGAGAAGATGGTCTGCTGTGGTATGTGCGATGTGAGATCATTGATGGGTGGAGCTGAAAATTGTCTGCTGATAGACCTAGTTTTGTCTGTGAAGTAGCTGGCAAAGTCATTAGCCGTTAGGGAGTTAGACGGAGGTGGTGGAGGGGGACAGAGGAGAGTTTTAATGTTTTGAAAAGCTTGTGGGAGTCTGAGGCGCTGCTAATTTTTTCATGGAAGAATGCAGATTTAGCAGTGTGAATGTCTGCAGAGAAGATAGAGAGTGAAGCTTGATACTTACAGAGGTCAGCGATGTCTTTTGTTTTGCGCCATTTCCTTTCAGTCGCTCTGAGTTTAGCCCAGTGTTCCGGAGGGTATCGGACAACCAGGGACTGGAAGGAGTAGCACGTGCTGGCCTGGAGGAAATAGGACAGATAGTGTCTAGACACGAGGTTAGTGTTGTGAGAAGTGTGTCTGTGGCAGAATAACATCTAGTGATGCAAAGTGTGTGAAGGATGGAAGGGAGGTTTCTATGACAGATGAAAGATGGACAGGAGAAAGGGAGCGCAATAAATACAATTACACATAAATAACGAAATAAAAGTATAAATACTCAATTTTTTTTTTTTATTCATTTTTATTTTGTCACTTTGTATATTCCATTTAATATAAGCATTTTACATAATATATTTAATATATTGGCAACAGCTGTTGCCAGTAATATTAGTTACTGTAGGCAACACAATGAGTTGTTTAAATTCTACAGTAAATTAAAAGAATCTGTTTACAGTACAGGTAGACATCATTAAAAGCAGGTGTCACACTCCAGGTGTGCAAGAAGACTGAAGTGATGGTGAGTTTATTGACATACACGGGCACAAAAGGGTAACAGGTAGGTAATCCAAACAAAGGTAGACGGGCAGGTAATCAGGGTAAATATTCCACACACAGGCAAGTGTTCCACAGAAAATGCCATCTTGAACATAACAACTGGTATATAACAACTAGACCGGAACAAGAAACAAGGCAAACCACTGAACTTAAATAACATACAGCAAACACAGAACAGGTGCAAACACAAATCAAACACAGGTGCAGAGAGTAATCAAAAATGGCTGGGTGAGAGTGCGGTGCATGATGGGTATTGTAGTCCAGAGACATACAGGGACAGACAGAACAGTTACAGAATCTACTAACTCACTGAAGTCACACAGTCTTAGATGAACATCAACAGATGAACACATTAAATCTGTCAACATCTCACCAAAGGAGAACTAAACACAAACATCATTAACATCTTTACTTATTACAGACACAACTTTCACTTTATTTCTGTCATATGTCTAAGATCTATATCTTATTATCTTATAACAGGTTAATCTCTAGTTTACAAGGGTTTCATTATGTTTTAAGTCACCATGATGGTGATCAGTGTTTGATTAAGTTGGACTCTTGACTTTAGTTTTGTTTATTTTTTTCACTTTCAATAGTTACATTAGTACTTTGTATTGTACATGTATGCAATAACACTGAAAGGGAGAAATAGGGATGCAGCTTTATGTTTGCTTACTAGCTAAAGCTTCATCAGAGAGAACTTGATTATTATATAATATTAAAGCATTTATTATTTATTAACTTATTACAGGTTTTAAAATGGAAAGATCTCTGTCAAAGTCTTTCTTTGCACTGAAGATAAACTTAGACACTTGACATACAAACCTCATCAATGGTGACAAATAATCATGAATGAGTTTTGTACTGTACACCCAACAGTTCAATTGAATGTCACATTGCAGTCGTTTATCTCTTGTGTATCTATTTTGACCAATTTGTTTGGCAAAATAAAATGATATTCTTTTTTTAAATCTGGTTCACATGTTTAGAGCATCTTAAAAAGGAGAGTCAACAGCCCAACTAAAAGAAACACTGATCACACTATTGGTGACTTACAAAATTCAACATTTCAATCTCAATAAAAATTTTTTGTAGATGTGTGACCTACAGTAACTAGCTGGCAACAGTGTTGCCACTATATTACTGTAGAAATAGCAGGCAAGGGTTAACAGTGTAGGGATAGACAACATCATACACAGGAGAGGAAGGGGAAGAAGCTAAATTGCAGAAAGATTTTTATAATCTCAAATATTGTTGCCAGGGTGATGCAGTTTATGGCAAAAAAAGAGAAACAGGAAGTGTATCATATCTACAGCAAACATTGAGGGATTTAGATTGGACCTGAGCTCTGAAATGCATGTGCCACTTCTGAGAGCCAGTATGTAGCGGTGGCAAGGGCCCGATTGAAGTGATAGGCTCAATGCATCTGTGCTATTTAAAGGTGTCTGCATGGTATTTCCAGTTCCCTTTTGACAATCAACTAGTTTTTGGATACCTTTGTTGTAGATCAGCTCAGCTTGTCTGTTTTGGAGTTGTTTTTGACAGCTAGACCATAGTTACTGATTACATTGTTTAAAGCTTCTGCTTTTACTGCTTTTCTCAAGAATAATCATCTTTCTTTGTTCCTCACCCCCAAGTATTCACCCCTCATCAATTGTGTGAAGCCATCAGTGAAGACCATCAAAGTGTGGCCTGCAGGGGCAGACTCCACACTCCAGGACAGGTTTCAACACACAGACTGGAGTATGTTTGCTTCTCAGGCCACCTGTGGCTTTCATACGGACATAGACAGCTACACCTCCTCTGTACTGGAATACATTAACGTCACCATAGACAGTGTTACAACCCAGAAGCAGATCACTACATACCCAAATCAGAAGTCATGGATGAACAAGGAAGTGCACCTCCTGTTGAAGTCATGCAACACTGCCTTCAGCTCAGCCCAGTTAGCAAAATTGTTGCGGCCCAGATTCGGCCCAAACCCGACACTTTCATTTGGCCCACATTCGGCATGGAATGATGGCACTTGGGCGGTCCGCTCCTGTTTGCCAGATCTGAGCCACAAGCAAACCATGGCAAGACCACATGTTAGCCAAATGTAAACCAAATCAAATAAAACTGACCATAATCTGGCCCACAGTTCGCTTTTATTCTGGCCCAGATCCGCTCCAAACCTGACACTTTCATTTGGCCAACATACCGCAAAGTGTCCAGTTTTTTTTTCTTCTTCTAGACGTTCTATGAAAGTTCCCAGCTAACAAAAGTCACCATCATGGTGATCAGTGTTTCCAGAGTTAAGCTCTTTGCCCTTAATCATCATAGGTTACATTTTATTTGTGCAGTTGCTGTGTGCTTTTAAAGTTCATTTGTTAAACTAATGCAATTGAGAACCTTATCTTATGGGTTTGTTTGGTGGTTATTAAAATGTTGATTCAATGATGTCTGTTTTGTTAATCCTGAAATAACAGTATAAGATCAGAGGGTTTATTTGCAATTTGTCTAGAAAGATTTCAGAAATCTGTATGCGAATTAAATTGAGTCTACAGCAGAACTTCGACACGAACAGACATGAAGAATGAGTGGATGAATCTCAACAATGGTGACAATCATCAGACTAATTCAGAGCAACCGCAATGCATGCTGGGAATCATGAATGGGTTTTGTACTATGATGTTACCCAGCATGCATTGCAGTATTAAATTGTCCTTTGTTGATTCTCACCATTACTGAGGTTCATACACAGATTCTTGATGTCTGTGTTTTTCTTTTTTCTGTATTCAGCCATAGATAAAATTTTATTTGCACTCATATTTAATCCACTTCCTAGACATCAAAATGCTGCTACTTGATCTTAAAATGTTATGTCAGGATTAACAACACAGACATCATTGAATCAACATGATGGTGATTTTAATGACCACCAAACAAACTCATGAGATTAGATACTCATTTGCATAGGCCAAATGAATGTGCCAGGTTTGGGCCGAATCTGGGCCGCAACAATTTTGCTATCTGGGAGGTGATGCACAGGCCTACAGCATTTCCAGGGCAAATCTGAAGAGGGGCATTAAAAAGGCCAAGCACTGCTACAAACTAAAGCTAGAGGAGCACTTTTCCAACTCTGATCCTCGACGCATTTGGCAAGGCATCCAGGCCATCAGCGATTACAAACCCAGCCACTCCACCCCATAGTCACCAGAGATGGGCATGTAAAAAAAAAGCATCTCAATAAACAAAGCACTTTACAAGCACACAGTTACAAGCATGCCAAACCTAATGCCTAAAAGTCAAGAGCCCAACTCAAGGAAACACTGATCACCATGGTGGTGACATACAAACTGATAACCCGCCTACGGGCCCTGTGCATGTTAAGGATTAAGTATTTTGTATTTGAAATACATGCCCATCTCTGCTTGTAACTGTGTGCTTGTAAAGTGCTTTGTTTATGGAGCTGCTTTTAAAGTACTTTATTCATGGAGCTTCAAATGAGGCTCTAATCACATGTTGTTGGTTTTTAAACTAACCTTCTAGAACTCATCTGTGCTGATCCTAGAAAGATGTTATAATGAATTTATAATACGATGAATTAGTATTTTAAAATCTAGAAAAACTTGTGAAAACGTGATGTATTAAAACTACAGCTAAGTTTAGACACACACAGATATCAAGAATGAGCGTATGAATCTCAACAATGGTGACAATCAACAACAGAAAACTTCATGCTGCAATGCATGCTGGGATTCATAAATGAGTTTTGTACTATGATGTTACCCAGCATGCATTGCAGCATAAAGTTTTCTTTTGTTGATTGTCACCATTGCTGAGATTCATACACTGATTCTTGATAGAATGGCACAGAAGTCTTGATTCTAAACTCTGCTGTAGTTTAAATTTGCTGCTTGTTTTCTAAATTGTTGAACATCAAAATACAATTAAACTTTCTGACATTTTGTTTCTTTTAGGATCAATCCAGATGAGATCAGTTTATAAAACTACTAAATAACAGCCAACACCACTTGACATGAATCACTATAACACATATACTTTAAAAGCACACAGTTACAATGCAACACAAATCTAACACGTAAGAGTCAAGAGCCCAACTCAAGGAAACACTGATCACCATGATGGTGAGTTTCAACTAAATTACTTTCAACAAAACCAAAATTAAGTGTTAACCCACCCACAGGCCCTGTGCATGTTAAGGGTTAAGTATTTTGTATTTGAAATACATGCCCATCTCTGATTACACATATACAGCATCATTTGCACTCCAGTACTATGTACTGAATACTGCAATAACTCATCTACTGCACTGTTTACTTTAACTTAATAGCTGCTGTCCATCATTTATGCACACTTTATATTCATTTGCACTACTGTTCAGCATAGTCAAATTTATATTGTACATTTCCATCAGTAAATTTCTGTTTTTAGTAAATAGCCATCTGTATATTGTTCATAGTACATTCCCACTAGGGCTGGGCGATTAATCGAAATCGAATCGCAAAGGCTGCGATGAGAAAAATATGAAACGCGTCTGTTCCAGTCAAAGCAAAAGCATGACTGCCCGGCTCGCCTTGAGTGACAGTCTTACTAACCAATTGAGTGAGCGCACCTCCATTCTGCCCAATCAGCACTGCCCTAGCCTGCGTAAACGCCCACCATTACAAAATAACAAACAGAATGCGGGAGAGAGAGCGAGTGGGATTGTGGCGTCTCGGAATGCTTCTCATACTCGCGTCTCTCTGCCAAGTGTGCGCGGCGCGTATCCCGCGTTTTACGGGTGAGACGTTTACACTTGCCGCACACATGCAGCCTGTTTCATAATGCGTGTAATGTCCAGCTGATAATGCATACCAAGTCACGTGTCATTAAACGAAAATGTTGCAAAGATACAACCACATGATCCTTTGTTGTGCTCGTCTTGATTTCGTTAGGGTTATACATGAGAACCATTTGATCAATCAAAAAGCTTTTAATAAGTTTTTGTGAGGAGGGTCTCTAAATGTCATGTACCAAATTTCATGGAAATTTGACCAATTGTGTAGGAGGAGTTTGAAAAGTATGTTATAAATAAAATGCCATATGGCAGACAGAAAGTATGGTGGAATATGACAAATTTGGTATAAAATTTCTCGTCTCAACCCAACAAATCTAGCAATATAAATAAAATGACATTATGTTAATTTTTTCATATGTTATAAGCAGTTTCATTCATTTTGTTATATCTATTGACCACTAAGTGGCCTAAAACTTTACATGTCCTCTCAGAACATGGTCATGATGAATCACAGCAATTTTCGTAGCAATACGCCATTGCGTTCGTAAAACACTGACCGACCTAGGAACATTTGATATGTTTCTACTCTACATGACTCAAGGAATAAAACGAGACAACTCTCATGATTTTAAATGAAATATTTCAGACGTTATAAGCAAAAATAGCATATTTTATATCTTAGGACCAGTAGGTGGCACTGTGCCGAAACTTGATGTGTTACCTCATGTCCAGACCTTTATGACATAAACCAAGTTGTGCATTGATACATGGAAGTTTGGTAAAGAAACAGCTTAAAAACATTTTTTGGAACATTTGTCATTGAATTTGTTGACGCGCTGTATGAAAACGGATTGACTAATTGAAAATCTTTTAATACATTTTTGTCAGCCCTGTGTCTCTAGATGCTACATACCAAATTTCGTGCAAATCACTCAAAAGCTCTAGGACGAGTTTGAAAAAGTATGTTTTTCAACGATTTTGTTTCTACGCCGTACAGTTCAGAAGTTATGGGCAAAAATGTATGTGACAATTTGGGGCCCTTTGGGGCTTGACCCCTAATTATCTTTTGACTTAAATTATGATAATTTTCTCAGGTGGATGCTGGGGTCTTATCTTTTTTGGACGGCTACGTATCATTGTTATTTAACTTTACACTTAGTGCATGTCTATTAGAATTAGCCGGTCGGCATGGTAGCCCAGGCATACATTGATAGTAATACATGCGGTTCACATGGCTCTTCGGAGCAGCAGCAGTACATATCTCTTGGCGATAGATCTGCTTGTTGGGGGGTGTTTCTGTTTCTTGACTTGTATTGTCCATTCTGTATTTCCCGCTTTGTTAGGGCAGTTGTGGCCTAATATTTAGAGAGTCAGACTTGTAACCCAAAGTTACATTCTCAGTATCAGCAGCGATTGTAGGTGGAATCTTCCAACCAAAACACCATGACTGGGAAGATACCCTTGAACAAGGCACCGAACCCCCAACTGCTCCCGGGAGTGTGTTCACAGTGTGTGTTTGCACTTGGATGGGTTAAATGCAGAGCACAAATTCTGATTATGGAATGCCACACTTAACTTGATATTTGTTTTATGTGCATCATTCCCTACATGCTCACAGCAGCATTTTGTGGATGTATTGGCAGTAGCAAGTCTCACATGTCATGTCACATGGCACAACTACATGGCAAAGTTTACTGGTTCTTTCTTTATCAGCAGCCAATGAGCTTGCGGTTTAATGTTTACATATTGGCTAGTGATTGTCGTAGCAGTGCAGCATGCTTCAGAAAACCTCAATCTTCCCCAGCTTCATCTGTATAGATATGCTTTAAGGTGATCATGTATGCTACACAGGGGTTATTATACATGTTTTATGTGCAGCAGCAGCATTCTTTACATGCGCACATTAGCATGTTGTGGATATATTGGCAGTAGCAAGTCTCTGTACTTGCTCTGATGCTGCAGCAGCGTAGCAGATCAATTTCACCAAGACCAAATACATTTATATGTCATTTACACTACTATGCTAAACCCTCCGATATTTGTCATAACAGAAATGTAAATATCAGCAAGTCATGTGGCCGCAACTGCATTTAGGCATGGATCTACTGAATTTCAAATCAAACAGAAGAAATGATCTGCTGGAATTTCATGCTGAACAATGAATCTCCAGGGTTTACAAAAAACCTTATATTCTAGTAATTGTCAGTTCTCTGGATGGCAAAAGTCAAAGGAAATTATTCAACTGATTCAAGCCAATAAAAATCCAACTGTCACTTAAATAATCACTCTTTATGCCCAAGGTATGTAGGAGAGCATCTTTAAAATGACAAAACAGCAAACCTTGAAGCAGATTGACTATAGCAGCAGTAGTGACTGTGGTCTATATCTACGTCTTAATAAATAAGTTTTCCAATATAATTGTTTAGGAAATTAAATGGTACACAATGCATTGCATCTAGCACATTTTTTGTTTTACAGCATCTTCTAAATATTTGAGCCCATTCCAACAGTGACTTTATTCTGAGATACACTCAAAAAAATGTCTCTTTGGTTGAACATGATTCAATCATGTACAGTGGTTACATATGTTTGAGTCATGTTTCTTTAACATGAAATTAACATGTAGCAAGAACATGAGTGAATCAAGTAAACTTAACATGAAATTAACATGTAGCAAGAACAAATCACCATTATTGTGCTCAGTGTTTGCTTTAGATGGGCTCTTGAGTTATCTTTTAACATTAGATTACTTTTGCCTATTAAAAGTCTCTTGCTGTATATTTGTTGTGGCAAAGAAAATGAGGGTCCAGTGTAATCATTGTGAAGTTATTGGGGTTGATAAGTTGTCATTTTGCTAACATTATGTGATGCTATTGAGTAAAATTACAGTTTAACATTTTCTTAGGAATAAACAAAACATGCTTAAAAGCTTTGCATTAAATAATCAGACATGAAGAATCAGTGTATGAAACTCAACAATGGTGACAATAAACAAAAAAAAAAAGCTTCATGCTGCAATGCATGCTGGGTAACATTATAGTACAAAATTCATTCATGACTCCCAGCATGCATTGCAGTTGATCTGATTTAGTTTGATGATTGTTACCATTGTTGAGGTTTGTATGACGAGTGTTGATGTCTAAATGTGTCCCAGAAATATTGTATTTGTGACCAGAACTTATCAAATACTAATTTTACTAACATCTTTACAACATACCAAATAAAGCAAATACCTAAAAATGTTCTCTTATGAAACATCACTTTCTTGATGCTTTACACGTGCTTTCATTAAACACATTACATGGAGTGACAACACAAGAAGCTACACTTAAGAATAGACAAGGCACAAAGGAACAGGCATGGAATATATACAGAGTCTGTGATGAAGATAATGGCTGACAGGTGAGGTGATGACAAATGAGGGACAGGTGCAGGAGTGTGGAGGATGCTGGGGAATGTAGTCCATGGGGAAAACTTGGCAGAAACAGGCAAGGAGACAAACAGGACCGTGACAATACGGGGGGGGTTTGCTGGGTGGTCGTCCTGGAGCTCCCGGCTCAGACGTCCAGGGGCCACGTAGGACCCGCTTGCGAGGCTTGGGGGCCGACTCTGCAGGCTCGGGGGGAGGCTCGGGGGCCGGCTCTGGAGGCTCGGGGGCCGGCTCTGGAGGCTCGGGGGGAGGCTCGGGCAAGAGTTCCTTATACATCCCCTTTAAACCCGAGGGGTCCCACTCCGGAAGTAGCTGATCCACCAGGGGGAGCTCAGGAAGGCTTTGAAGGGGGTCGAACTCCAGCAGGAGCTGCAGGGCCAGGGGAAGCCCTAGAGTTGGATTCTGGCCCTCATGGCCTTCCATGCTCCCGTTGCGGCATGGCGCAGGCTCGGGAGAGCCGGGGTGTGCTCGTCGTTGTGGCTTGCAACGGCAAAGCTTTGTGGAGGAGTGGAGTGCGGGCTCGGAGTGAGTTGAAACGATCCCCTCGCCAATGACCGGTACCGGATGACCACCGCTCAAGTCCCCATCTGTCCCCCCGACGCGGAACGCTGAGCCATCCGCCTGGAGGATTTGATTAATAAAGTCCTCCAGCGGATACTCGTCCGCGTCGGGGAGGAAGACGGAGACGAGCAGATCGTCATCCAGACCGGTCACGAACACACGGTTCAGAAAGGGATCGCCCCAACTCACCCAACCACACACCCCGATAAACTCCAGAGGACGGCCGTTCTGACGAAGATCCAGGATGCAGTCCTCTGGAGGGATGGTGTTGAAATCCATTTTTGGTGGTCTAGTCTTCTGTAACGCGTTGAGTCCACAGGAACACAAACAAAGGTAAGGTAAACTTCAGAATACTTTACTTGGCGATAGATCACAGAACATTACATGGAGTGACAACACAAGAAGCTACATTTAAGACTAGACAAGGCACAAAGGATCAGGCATGGAATATATACAGAGTCTGTGATGAAGATAATGGCTGACAGGTGTGGTGATGACAAACGAGGGACAGGTGCGGGAGCGTGGAGGATGCTGGGGAATGTAGTCCATGGGGAAAACTTGGCAGAAACAGGCAAGGAGACAAACAGGACCGTGACAAGAAGAGAGGAGAAATTTACTTAACAAATGTCAAGAATCAAGGTCCCAACTAAAGCAAACCCTGATCACAATAATGGTTTGATGAAATTGGGAAAAAAAATTAACAATAATTGTAAGTGCTTTGCTTCATTACCAAATCAATAACTGTTAACATTGATTCAATGTTGCTATCAGGGTATTAGAGTTTAGTATTTAGTTGTTTTAGGACTTGTGCAGAAGAGTATTTTGTTGGGTTTACTTGATTCAGTCATGTTCTTACTACATGTTAAACTCGTGTTAAGAAAACATGATTCAAACATGCGGAACCACTGTCCATGATTGAATCATGTTCAACCAAAGATCTTATTTTTGCAAGTTTGAGCTAGAAACCTATACAATTGTGTTAAATGAAAGTGATTTGTTCATGTAAAGTGAACAGTATCAAAAATTCATTTTTTTGAGTGTAGATCTTTCCACAATAGCCACATTTTCACAATCAAGCCAGAAGCAGGCGTGCTACTGCGTGTCAGGCCAGTCACGTTTCCACAGTCACTTCCGGGGCTCGATTGTCACTCGCCAGGGCTTACACAGAGCCAATGGCCAGGGTTTTTTGGCCAGCCGAATACCTTGGGCCAAAGCGAGCCAGTTGGAGCTTGAGGAGTGGTTAAGGTCAAAGGCAAAGATTATTTGAGTCAGAGGAACTGCAGCAGCGACGCAAGATGCGTGTTTCACTTTATAAACAAGCGCCAATAAATTCAGATAACCAGCACTTATGTAAACTTAATACGTAAATAAAGGAATGCTCTGATATTATATTTGCTCTCCTGTCTAGAAATATGGCACATAGTCTTAATGCAAAAACTTTATGTACTAGGGCCCAGGTTAGGGAGCAGACAGAATGGCTTAACCAACCATCTGCTAGCCGTCTCATGTCAACGAAAACACAAAATATGCAACATATACAGTAGTACCCTCGTCTCCAAAACATCATAACATAGAGCAGGGTTCTCCATCAGATGGTCCAGGTGTGTTTGATTGGGGTTGGAGCTGCAATCTTCAGGACAGTAGCTCACGAGGAGCAGGGTTGGAGAACCCTGACATCGAAACACTGGTGTCTGTCCCCCGGACTAGTAAATACACAAGCCTCGTCTAAAAGGCTGAGGTGGAGGTGTTGCTGCACTTTACAATAATAATTTTAGCATTACTCAAGTCTAATTTTAAATTCAATTCTTTTGAAGTGATGGTACTTCATATAACATCAACTAATGTTAATGATAAAACATATGTGAAATTGTATTTGGCTACTGTATATAGGCCTCCAGGGCACCACAGAGACTTTATCAAAGAATTTGGGGACTTTTTATCAGAATTAGTACTGGCCGCAGACAGAGTCCTTGTTGTTGGGGATTTTAACATCCATGAAGATAATGATACAGATGTTCTGGGACTGGCTTTTAACGATATTCTCAATTATATAGGCGTTAGACAACACGTGACAGGACCCACTTACCTTCATAATCATACTTAAGATTTAATACTGTCAATACAGTATAAATGTGGATGATGTTAAAATTCTTCAGCAGAGCGAAGGCGTCTCAGATCATTATCTTGTATTGTGTATGCTCCACCTGCCTATAGCTGCAAATCAAACTCCATGTTACAAATATGGTAGAACAATAACTTCTACTACCAAATACTTGTTTCTCGATAATCTGCCTGAATTTTCTCCATTCCCTACCATATCTGATAACTTAGAAGGTCTTGGTATCCTCACTGAGAATATTAACTCTGTCTTCTCGGAAACACTAAACACAGTTGCTCCTCTTTGCCTAAAGAAGATAAAAGATAGCAGTCCAACGTCGTGGTGTAATGAGCACATGCACGCTCTAAAGAGAGCTGCCCGATAAATGGCGCGCAACTTTAAGAAAACAAAATTAGAGGTATTTTGCTTAGCTTGGGAGGATAGTGTTTTAACATACAGGAAAGCCTTAAAAACTTGTAGATCTGCATACTTTTCATCACTAACAGTGGATCATCTAATGGATCATCTAATCTAATGGATCATCTAATAGTTCATCACTCAGATATTGGACATCATCATAGTAGTAATGAATTTCTTTACAAATAAAATTGATAATATTAGGGAAAAAAATTCACATAGCAGGCTGCACAAGCAGATCAGACAACAAATTACCAAATGCAATTATTTTCTATTATAGGTAAGGATGAATTTTCTAAAGTACAGTACAGTACAATGTAATGTAAGTCGCTTTGGATAAAAGCATCTGCCAAAATGCATATATGTATCTTCTAAATCAACAACATGCATGCAAGATCCTATACCTGCTAGTTTACTGAAAGAGATGCTCCCTGAAATTATAGATCCTTTGCTTAGTATTATTAACTCATCTCTGTCATTAGGGCATGTCCCTAAAGTTTATAAGGTGGCTGTTATTATGCCCTTATCAAAAAACCTTAACTTTATCGTAGGGAATTGTTTAATTATAGACCTATTTCGAATGTACCTTTCATTTCTAAAGTACTTGAAAAGGTCTCATCACAGCTATGCTCCTTCCTCCAAAGGAACGACATCTATGAACAATTCCGGTCAGAAACACAGCAGTTCATTGGCCTTTTGAAATTCCTCTCAGAAGAGATTGGTTCTCAAATTCAAACCCCATCTGTTGACACAACGTCTCGTTCTCTCCATCAGGGAACAGAGGTTACAGTCGTAACCGAAACGTTGTCACTGCTATGCTGATGATACTCAACTATATATTTCCTCGAAGCCGAATTAAACACAGCAGTTCAATAGAATAATGGAATGCATAGTCGATATAAAAGTCAGCAAGGAATCTGGGCATTTTATTAGATAGTAATGTGACATTTGAAAGCCATGTCGCCAACACCTGTAAAACCGTGGTCACATCACCCTGAGCGTGCCCACTCTTGTCTGATATCGGAAGCCAAGGAGGGTCGGGCCTGGTCAGTACTTGGATGGGAGACCGTTTGGGAATAAAAACTGCATTTTTCCACCTTAAGAATATAACCAAACTACATCATATGCCGTCACTATCAGATGCAGAAAAGCTGATTCATGCATTCATGACGTCAAGACTAGATTACTGTAACGCACTATTAGGTGGCTGTCCTGTGAGATTATTACAAAAATTCCAGCTAGTTCAAAACGCAGCAGCTGGAGTTCTTACACAAACAAAAAAAGTATGAGCATATTATCCCGATTCAGTCAGCATTGAACTGGTTACCTATCAAGCAACGTATTAACTTTAAAATCTTACTGCTTACCTATAAGGCCCTACATTGTTTAGCGCCTCAGTACCTGAGTGAGCTTCTATTGCATTACAGCCCTTCTTGTTCACTACACTCTCAGGGCTCTGGTCAGTTGGTAATACATAGAATTTTAGATCGTAGATCGTTTTCCTATCTAGCGCCTGAACTTTGGAACAGTCTTCCTAGTACTGTGCAGGAGGCAGACACACTCTGTCAGTTTAAATCTAGATTAAAGACGCATCTCTTCAATCTTGCATACACACCACTTCTATAATACAAATCCTCTAAGGGATTATTAGGCTGCATTAGTTAGATCAACCGGAACCAGGAACACTTTAAATTAACATTGACAATTCAACAGTTTTTAACATTGATTCAATGTTTGCTTGCTATCAGGTATAGTAAATAGTAGATAAAAATGAACAATTTTCATTTCTACTTTCAGTTTAACTTAAAAATACACTAACAAATTTGGAAAAACAAAGTAGATCCAACTTAAAATTTGTAATATGAAATAAAAAAAATAAGTTGTAGATGACACACAAAAAGAAATTACTAGAGAAATACTCAAATTAAGTTGACTTTATGTGCAGATATTATTTCAACCGACAGAAAATGTAAGTAGTTTGAACAAAGATTAGTCTTGTTTAATCTACATAATAAAATAATGAAAAGTCATATGATGCAAAACATCATATTTTTTAAGTAAATCAAGCAGAACATTTTTATCAGTGTATTCTGGGGCAATTTATTGAGAAATACCTCTTCAAAATTTACTGTAACATTGTCTCTTTCTCGTATTAAACTATTCTGACTGGATGTAATGTTTTGTGCATTACTATGCAATTTTATCTTCTTGAGTTCATTCCCACTTATGCTATCTGTTTGTCAAATACATTGTATTTCTGTTATTTCTACTCTTCACTCTCGTTTCAGCCCTTTCGTAAATTGACCCATCCTGGGTCGGAATCCTGGGTCAAGCACGTCAACTGAGTGGCACACCTGCTAAACCGAAAGCCTCGGGTACAAGAGGTCAGCAGCCCCTCCTCCCCCTCCACACTCTCTTTTCAGCTCTCGTTCTGCCTTCACTCCGCTACACCCATCCATCCGAATGCTCCAGTCTTGGAACCTCCTCCCATCGCCAGCAACGTCAGGGCACAAATAGTTTTACCTCTGCCATCAGGGTAGCTCAGTGGAACTAGTGCCCCTACTGGGGGGGCCCTGGACACTGAGCTTCAAAACAAAGAAGTTTTAGGCTGTGACAACATCTCTTGTGCAGTCTGCAGATTTCACACTCACTCCACCACAGCATGTCCATCAATCAACTCGTCCATTCCTCCCATTCCTGAGCCGTTGCAGCCAATATCTACCAGCTACGTCCCTCGCACAATGAGCACCCATCCCACACCACTAACCAGGTTTGCTTAAGCTTAAATCACAAGTGCACTAGGCAGCGCTGCCGTTTTTTGCATGTTTGTTACTATTGTGGTGGCGCTCATGCCCGCATTATATGCTTTATATATGGCTTTAATCCCGGTATCGATAGCCTCCCCTCCCAGAGCTTCACCTGCGTTAATCTCCAGTCTGCTCTTGCCGAACCAGATATAGTTGACCGTCTAATTAAAAACAAAATCATTTCAAACTTCATAACATTTTATGAGCCCACCTTTCTGTATTTTCCATATCAGTCCCATAGGATTAGCCACCAGAAAAATGCTTAATAATCGACCTCTCATCCCTGCATAACTCCCCCTTTCCAAGCCTTAACAGCCTCATTCTGCTCTACAAATTTTCTCTCCATTACCACGACATTGACCAAACCATAACCCTGATTAAAGAAGCAGGTTGTGGCACTTGGCTGGCCAAAGTCGATATTACATTCGCTTCTAAAGTAATGCCCATTCACCCAGATTTTTGCCATTTATTCGGCATACGCTGGAACAAAAAATTATATTTCTCCGTCCACCTGATTTTCTGCTGCAGAAGCAGCCCAAAAATCTTCGACATGTTATCAGACATATTATTTTTAAAATCTCTTCCCCCAACTTTATTCCAGCCTCACACCTCTTAATGGTCCACGCACTCGAGGACCAGATTCCCCTAGCCAAGTTGTGCTGCAACGAGCTGAGATCGGAGCCCTTTCCCTGGACAGCATGCCAAATACGCATACCACATTCTTTGCTTATTAATTTGCCACCTATTTTATTATTTGTTAACTTACACAGCATCTCCACAACATGGTGACGGCAACAACACTACTGTGGGAATAGTTACGTGCTTTTAAACAGAACATATCTTTTGGTTTGAGACTTTAATTTGTGCAGTTTTCAGTCTCAAATATGCATGAACAACTACTAACACACCAAACATACAGGCAAACATGAAATTGATCCATTTGACCCCTTTTTAAAGGGATAGTTTAGCCCCAAATGAAAATGCGCTGTTAATTAAATCATCCAATGTTAATAACATTTTTCAACAATACAATAAAGAAGACATTTTGTTATATTGCAAGTGAACAGGTACCATCACTTTGAGAGTTCAAAAAGTAGATATATCCAATACAAAAGTAATCCCCACGGCTCCTGGTGACATACTGATGTCTTGTGAAGCGAATCGATCGGTTTTGGCAAGAAACTGAAAACAAACCAGCCTCTGGTCCATTTAGGGCCACCCACAGAGCAAGAAGGTAAAGCGCACTGCCGTTCAAAAGTTGTTTGGTCCATACACCCTTAATCCCTTCAAAGCTTTCACTCGGGAAGGTATTAGGGCAACGGAATAAGCCCTTCGGAATGAAACGCAGTGAGACCACTGTTTTTGAGATCATTCTTAAGTGACAGGAAGAACATTGCACTCAGAGGCTGTGTTTTAACATTAATAATGTTGTAAATAACATTTAGTTTCTTGCAAAAAATGTTTGATGTTTGGCTTCACAAGATTTCAAAATGTCACTAGGGGATTATATTTGTAGTGCATAAATCTACTTTTTAAATTTGTTTCTTGCATTATATAATTAACGGAACACTGTGTTTTCTATTAAATGTCTTCTTTATTGTTCTACTGAAGAAAAACGGGATATATCTCCCTCCAGAGGGCCTTTCGGGAAGGGAACACCACATCAGACCTTGGCATTAACAAAATGCTAATATAGCTACTAATAGAGAATAATAAGCCACTAATTTAGAATCTTTTGTAGCTCGTCATGTAATGCTGTTGCTGCAGGTGTAGACAAAAACTCTACATTTGTACACTTGTCTAATGTGTTGCAACATCGTGTCACATCTGTTATGGACACTGTGCTATATTTGATTAGTGTTGGAGCTGAACTATGATCTCCAGTGATGAAACGTACACTTGTAAAAATGCTGTATAAAAATATGATCAAATCATCAGCGTATATAAGCTGGCATGGACAAACAATGTTATTCCAGCATGATTGTAAAATAAGAGAACTTGGCATGCTAGAGTGACTTCTTAAAATCTTAGATATTGCAGCATTTCTTTAGATTTAGTTTACATAAAATCTAAAGGTTTGAATTCAAATGTGTATTTTAGTAAAATACCAAAAACAATACATGCCTTGGTCTTCAACACACTGCAAGAAATGAATATCTTACTGAGCATTTTTGTCTTGTTTTCTAGTAAAATATATCTAAAAAAGTAGAAAGCAACCAATGCATCATGGTTTGCCAGAATCAAGAGACCCTAAAATCTAACCAACGCTGCACTCAGATTCAGACAAATGTGTTCACTGTAAAACCCTTCTTAAGGAATGAACTAACATTCTAAAATAACCTGTGCTTATAAGGATTATAATAAAAGTATTTAGCAAAAGTTCTCTGACAGACTAAAGCAATAAGTATTAAAAATAACCAGTATACAAATGAGTGCATACTAATGACAGAGCAGCCTTTATAGATGAAAGGTAATCTTTCTGTAGAAAAATAAAACATCTTATGCAGAGTTGCAAATATGTTATATTGCATTCCTTGCCAACAGGTAAATATTGTTTTTAACTTTTTTACCTTTGCTAAATATGCCAGTAAACAGTTTGTCTACAACATCACAGGCAACTTAACCAGAAAATAATCATCAAACCAACAAATAATTACATCAATGCCCATTTGTAACTTTATCATTTATAAAAGACGACAAAGCTTGATAAAGGATATGGCCATTCAATGATCTTCTTTGCATATTTTCTTAGGATGTTATTCTCAGCAAAGATAAAGAGAGACCTGTTAACGGTGAGGCAGTTGTGCTTGGCTGGCACTGGGTTGTACAGAGCCATGGTCCGAGCCCGTTTCATATCCCCTACAGACTCGCTCTCTCCCTTACCCTCAATGGTCATCTCCTTAGGGATGTCTTCAGATTGAGCCATGTCTCTCAAAGAACCAACTCCAGCTGTCATAAAAGAAGAGTCCCAGCTTATTCCATTGTTTTAACAAAAAAAATCACCTTGAAGAATACTCCGCAAAGAAACTTTTTTGTGACCAAATAAAATTATAAGGAGTCCTGATAAACAGAGGGTTGCTTTTTCAAAACATTTGATCCATTTTGGGCATTGTTCTTGTGGAAATTTCTTTCTTTGCGCAGATTATGAAATCCTGTTTCAGAAGTCCAATGATAAAAACCAATTCTCTTAAGCTATAAAACAGAGAAATCAGGCACCATCCAGTCCATTTCTTTAAATGTCAGTCAAATGGTCACTGCTCAGATGAATAGTGTAATGCAGTACAGTTTGTAATACCTGTTACACTGTTACTCTGATGTATAACGGTGAATGTGGTCCTTTAGCATCACATATTGCCTTGTCTCTCGCACTTACCCGCCCCCATCTCTCTCTCTCTCTCTCTCTCTCTCTCGCTCTCTGCCCCAATGCTCCCCCACCCACACACACTCATACACATGCTTTGGAAAATCAGGACATAGAAAAATTGGTTACCATGGAAATGTATTTTACATTTTTGAATGCAAAAGGTCCATGAAAGTGCCTTATTTTGTTTGTCAGATGATAAAATGAATCAGACAAACAGAGCTGAGGCATTTATATTCAATGAGTGCTAACCTTAACAATGAATTCAAACCTCCCCTTTATTAATTGACAATAAACAATGTACCTTCCACAGTAATACACTTTGAAAGCACCGTAAAACACTGTACAACCTAAAGGCTGTTGACACAATTATTAAGTACAAGATCAAACTGACAGCCTAGAGACTAAAACTACATTCAAGCTGTAAACACCAGTGCCCACTCTCTAGTAATACAAAATATTTTTAGGTTAGGCTTGCTTCATTATCAGGCTTAGACCTGTGCAATAATGATATGCTACTCGTTACAGAAACACTGATTAAGTCTATTTTCTATGGTCATTATGATGTGACAGGAAGTTAACAGTCTCTAAGCATAATGGAGTCCATCAAAATGTTACGTTTGTGGTTTATTAGGTGTGCAACTTCATGCAGCGCTGCACAGACCGATTCGTTTATGATATCAAATTAACACAAGAGTGTTATCACAGTAGATGGCTCTGTATGGTTTCAATCACTTCCACTGTACTTTGATATTATACGCAGATCATTCATGATGTCCGACAAACTATTTGGATTTGTTTTGGGTGCAGTGACACATGGCTGCATTATTTCCCCACACTCCCTAGCTCCCAAATCCCCTGTCTGGAGAGGATCCACTATGATAGATTTCATAAATTCAATCAAATTAATGCTTGCAAAATGATCAGAAACAGGAAAATGACCGGAAGTATTCATAAACGCACATGCATGTGCAGTTCAAACTGATATGGATTGTGTGTTGATAATACTGCTACGAGGCACATAAGGAGCACGAGTCACCTTTAACTAGTGCAGCAGGTTAAAGGGTGCATTGTATTTGTTGCACTGTTCAATTCAATTTTATTTATATAGCGCTTTTCATTGTTACAAAGCATCTTTACATGCATCATAGTTAAAAATGTAAATAATAATAGTAATGGATGAGAAAGAGAATATATAGACAGTATATGGTATTATTGCAAGCTTTTCTCTATGTAATCTACACTGATGAAACTAAAATAAATCCTATGTTAGATTGTCAGAACATAAGGTCGTCAGCTCCACAACCGACCACGCCCCCTACATCAGCGCTCCCACCACGTGTCACCCGATCCCTTTCACCAGACTTCTAATGAACTACATTTCCCATCATGCACCGCACTCTGGCAGTCATCTTGATTTCATCTCCACCTGCACCTCATTTACCAGACACTATTTAAGTTTGCTTGTTTAAGTTTGCAAGAAGTTTGCAGGATAAGCGAGTAGTCTGTAGTCACTGCAAGAGCGCACACGTAAGTGTTCGGTGTATATTATATGTTTCTGTTGTATGACGCTTAGGTGATATATTTGCTAAGTAGTGAGAATTATTTCGTTCTCTGATTTATTTTCCTAATAAGTCTATGGTGCTTTGAGTGTTGTTTGCAGCTAGTTGATTTTAGATTACAGGAAAGCTTTTCACCTTTGGATAAATTAGCACTTAAGTCCGGAAGAGTCCTGCATTAGTTTCGACTTGAGCCATTGCGTGTTCATTTAGGCTTTGTCTTGCTAATTTGAAACGCACGGGCAGCTGTTTCCACTCATGACGTGATTAGCACGTGATTAGCAACCTATTTAATACAGATAGAGGCGCTGGCGCGTCAGCGGAAGCGTTCAGCCCTCCTCGCGTGAAGACCGACGAGGTAAAGACCATTCGACTCGTCCTGCGCGACTCAAACGAGCAACGAAACCGACAACGCACAGTAGTATCTTATCTAAAAATCCTTATTTTACTGTTTTTCTCCATTCTTTTCACTTTTTCTATCCTTACTCGGACAGCATGTGTTTCCAATTCATTCCTGTGGTCTCTCGCCCACGACACTCTCTCACGAGAGGAAGGCGGAGCAATCCTGCCAACCTTCGCACCATCTGTACCTCTTCTACTCTTCCACTCTCTCTTTCCATTGGTCTCTGGAATTGTCAATCTGCTGTTAATAAATCTGAATTCATCCCTGCATTTGCTTCTCACTCTGCTCTTAGTATTGTAGGATTAACTGAAACCTGGATTACTTCTGAGAACACAGCAACCCCTGCAGCTCTCTCTAGTAATTTCTCTTTCTCTCACACTCCCCGCCAGCATGGGAGAGGTGGTGGCACCGGTCTTCTCATCTCCAAAGACTGGAAGTTCTCCACCTACCCCTCCGTAGTCAACACCAATTCTTTTGAATTCCATGCCGTAACTATTACTTCTCCATTAAAACTCCACATTGTAGTTATTTATCGCCCCCCAGGTCAACTGGGCAAATTTCTAGAAGAACTAGACATGCTGCTCTCGTCTTTCCCTTAGGACGACTCGCCGCTTCTTGTCTTTGGGGATTTCAACATCCACCTAGAGAAGCCTTATGCCTCAAACTTCCACTCACTGCTTACCTCCTTCAATCTCCAACTAGTCCCCACCACAGGTACCCATAAGTCAGGTAACCAACTTGATCTTATCTACACACGCAGCTGTGATACAGAGAACACCTTGATTACACCTCTGCATGTCTCTGATCACTTTTTCATCACTTTTAATTTAATACTGCATTCCCTCAACTCACCAACTCCTCTGCCAGTCTCATTTAGGCGGAATCTGCGCTCCCTTTCTCCTGCCCATCTTTCATCTGTCATAGAAACCTCCCTTCCATCCTTCACACACTTTGCATCACTAGATGTTAATTCTGCCACAGACACACTTCTCACAACACTAACCTCGTGTCTAGACACTATCTGTCCTCTTTCCTCCAGGCCAGCACGTGCTACTCCTTCCAGTCCCTGGTTGTCCGATACCCTCCGGGAACACCGGGCTAAACTTAGAGCGACTAAAAGGAAATGGCGCAAAACGAAAGACATCGCTGACCTCTGTAAGTATCAAGCTTCACTCTCTATCTTCTCTGCAGACATTCACACTGCTAAATCTGCATTCTTCCATGACAAAATTAGCAGCGCCTCAGACTCCCACAAGCCTTTCAAAACATTTAAAACTCTCCTCTGTCCCCCTCCACCACCTCCGTCCAACTCCCTAACGGCTAATGACTTTGCCAGCTACTTCACAGACAAAACTAGGTCTATCAGCAGACAATTTTCAGCTCCACCCATCCATGATCTCACATCGCACATACACACAGCAGACCATCTTCTCTCCTCTTTCTCTCCTCTTAAAGAGGATGATGTCTCTAAACTTCTGCTCTCTACTCACCCAACCACCTGCCCATTAGACCCCATCCCCTCACATCTACTACAAGCCACCTCACCCACACTCCTACCATCGCTCACTCATATCATCAACACATCTCTTAATACAGGAATTTTCCCCACTGCATTCAAGCAGGCCCGGGTAACCCCACTGCTTAAGAAAACCACACATGACACTAACAATAGACCCATTTTTCTCCTTCCCTTCATAGCAAAAGCACTTGAACGGGTTGTTTTCAATCAGGTGTCTACCTTCCTCACCCAAAACAACAGGCTGGACACCAACCAGTCAGGCTTTAAGAGCGGTCACTCAACCGAAACTGCCCTACTAACAGTTACAGAAGCCCTAAGGAGGGCAAGAGCTGAGTCCAAATCATCTGTTCTCATTCTCTTAGAGCTTTCTGCAGCCTTCGACACGGTTAACCATCACATTCTTCTGTCTGCCCTCTCTTCACTGGGCATCACTGGAACTTCACTCTCCTGGTTTAAATCCTACCTCGCAGATAGGTCCTTCAAGGTAGCTTGGGGAGGTGAAGTGTCCAAATCACACCAACTATACACCACATCACTGGGTTCCATCATACAAGCACATGGATTCTCCTACCATTGTTATGCTGATGACACTCAACTTCACCTCTCATTTCATCCAGACGATTCCACGCTAGCCACACGAGTCTCAGACTGCCTGGCTGACATCTCTTCTTGGATGAAAGATCATCACCTACAACTCAACCTGGCCAAGACTTAGCTTCTCGTCCTTCCTGCCACCCCGTCAGAACAGCACCAGCTTACCATCCAACTACGTCCATCAAAGATAACCCCATCAACTTCAGTCAGGAATCTTGGGGTAATCATGGATGATCAGCTGACTTTTAAGGATCACGTTACTAAAACAACTCGGTCATGCAGGTTTGCATTGTACAACATTAGAAAGATCAGACCGTTCTTAACAGATCATGCAACACAGCTTCTCGTCCAGGCACTTGTCATCTCTAGACTGGATTATTGTAATGCTCTTCTGGCCGGTCTCCCAGCCTGTGCCTTCAAACCTCTGCAAATGATCCAGAATGCTGCTGCACGCCTGGTCTTCAATGAGCCCAAGAGAGCACATGTCACACCTCTGCTCATCTCTCTACACTGGCTCCCAGTAGCGGCACGCATTAAGTTCAAGGCACTGGTGCTTGCTTACAGAACAGCCACTAACACAGCACCCATCTACCTCAACTCTCTCTTACAGACCTACATCCCCTCCAGAAGTCTGCGGTCTGAAAACGAGCAGCGCCTCATTGTTCCTTCACAGAGAGGCATGAGATCCATCTCAAGGACATTTTCTTTCTCCGTTCCCGGCTGGTGGAATGATCTTCCTGTTTCCATCAGGACGGCTGGATCAATTTCACAATTCAAAAAACAGCTGAAGACCCACCTCTTCCATGAGCACTTAACTGTCTCATAATATAAAAAAAAAAATTCTACCTCTATTTTTCCTTTCCTAATGTTCTCTATATACTTGCTTATACTATCTTGACGTTGTATTTGAAACCTTGTATTACTAGCACTTCTCGTGAATATTGCTTACTTAGACGAATCGCTTGCTGTTTTCCTCAATTGTAAGTCGCTTTGGATAAAAGTGAATAAATGAATAAATGTAAATGTAAATGTAAGATGTAGATCGTTTTCCTAGCTAGCGCCTGAACTTTGGAACAGCCTTCCTAGTAGTTAGTTAACGTCCATTAGTTAGATCAACTGGAACCAGGAACACTTCCTATAACAGCTGATGCACTTGTTGCATTAAAGAGTGTATTTTGCTCTCAGTTGTCTTTTCTCAATGTTCCGAGGTTACCATAGCGAGCAGGATGCAGTCCGTACCCAGACCAGATGGTAGAGCTGAAAGAGAGAAGCTGCGACCCATCAAGTTCTCACTACAAAACTGCTAATGCAATTACTAACTGTTGGGCAGTCATGGTTAGAGAGTCAGTCTCCTGACCAGAAGGTTGCTGGTTCGATTCTCAGGATAAAAACATCTGCCAAATGCGTAAATGTACTATAGCGAGTGTAGCGGAGTGGCATTGCATGACGGGCCATGCGGCCATTAGGGGGCAAAGCCTAAAAGGGCCCAGGTATAGAATTTAACCTAAATTCTCTTTAAATAGTCGACTACACCACCTCACGACCCTGTGAGGAAACAGGAGAAATGCTAAGGACACAAGGTTCATTACCAAAAAGTTTCAGGCAAGAGACAGGAGTATAAATGTAGACAAAAATTATTAAATCCTAATATATTTAATATTTAAAATCCAATATTTAAGTTGCCAAATAGACTGTGACACGCACACAAAAGAAATTAAGCTCTCCAAGAGCAGGGGACTGCAGTGGGTGGCTGGTTACAGACTTAAATACCACACCATACCCATCACACAGACACACCAAATCAGGAAATCAAGTACAAAATATAAATTACATGACACTCAAAATGTGACAAAGAAAACAACCATCATGCACAACATGCAGCTTCCCCCTCTAGATGACCCGAGAGCTAAAAAAAAAAAAAAAAGAGAAGAAGAAACCAACACAATACACAGAAAATTCCAAATTAAACATTAAGTAACACAATCCAATTAAAACAACTTAAAAGTAAAAGAAACAAATTCCTCACGATACAAACATGAGGCAAAGAAACAAAGAAACAAACAACAATCCAGACCACCAGTTCGTCCAGAAACAGAAGTGCCAACTCGCGTACCGAGCGACGACGAACAGGGCGACACAGTCATTACATATCCAGATCAGGGAATTCTGAGACAGAATCGCTAACTCGGATGCAGAGCGACGACGAACAGGGCGACACAGTCATTACATATACAGATCAGGGAATTCTGAGACAGAATCGCCAACTCGGATGCCGAGCAACAACGAACAGGGCAACACAGTCATCACATATCCAGATCAGTTCGTTCAGAGACAGAAACGCCAACTCGGGGGCCGAGCGACGATGAACAGGGTAAAACAGCCATGTGATCCTCCCAGCTAGCCTTTAGTTCCGACGGGTCTTTAAACCCCTCCTTCACAGTTGTGAGCCCGAGCTACAGCCCACGCCATTTGTGGTATTCACTTATCGGCAGCATCGGACCAGCTGGAGAAATGGGTAGCTTTAACAACGACGCATAACGCCAGCAAGGAGGCAAGATAAACTATCGCACTCCGCCCAGGAGGCGAGGTAAGCTGGCAGCCTAACCCCTAACAGTGGCAAACTCTCACACTTATGTACCCGCAAGTTTAAGGCTATTAATTAACGTTAGTCGAATCACCTGGGCACATGTGAATCGATCTGCTACACGAGGATGCAGTCTGTACCCAGACCAGATGGTGGAGCTGAAAGAGGGAAGTGGTGACCCATCAAGTCCTCACTGCAACTGCAATTAGCTACTGGAATCTTAATGATAATCGTACACCTATATCTACCATTCTATTTCATTTTAGCCTAGTTGTGCAAACTGGTTGGGTCCTGGTTGGGTCTGGGTTCTCCCGAGGTTTTTTATCTCCACTGGAGTTTTGGGTTCCTCGCCACTGTTTGAATATTGTTTTGCACTATTTGTGGGGGGCTGCTGACATCAGCTCTAGAATTTAAAGTTTTTGTATTTATTAATATCACTTTAAATGTAATCATTCTGTGTAATTTGTTTAATTTATTTAATATAGGAATTTATATTTCGTATAATATGTTACCTGTGTTTCTCTTTCCTATATCTTCTGTGTTTGTGTGTGCCATATATTCTTTTTTTTGTGGTATGTGAAATTGGGGTGTATTTATTCATTTTGTTGTTCTTACTTTCCTTTTATAAATGTAATGTTTTGCTTATAGCCATTCTGTTTAATGTACAGCTGCTTTGTAACAATGGAAATTTTAAAAAGCGCTGTATAAATAAATTTGAGTTGAATTGAGAAGAATGCAGACGCTCCAGGACTGGACGGTGTGTGCCCTGATATGCTTAAGGCAGAAGTACAGAAGACACCACAGATCGTTCAACACATCCTTCAGGACATCTGGGAGAAAGACACAACCCCAGAGGCCTGGAAAAGTGGTATCATCATCAAGCTTCCCAAGAAGGGGGATCTTGAGGACTGCAACCATTGGTAAAGCATCACCCTAATCTTCTCACCAGCAAGATCTTCAGCCATATCATACTGCAGCACATTATAGTAGCGGTGGATGACATCCTTCGGCAAGAACAGGCTGGCTCCAGGAATGGATGGTCATGCATTGACCACTGTGGCGAGGGGGCGTGGCCATGCTCCGTCTGGGAGGGAGGAGCTTCAGTCTGGAGCACGGAGGGCGGCGAGTATGTCATGTGTGGGTTCTAACCTGCTGTCTCTTGTTCCAGTGATTGAAGAGAGGAGGCTTAAAAGGCGCCGTCAAGGGTGAAAAAGACACACAGAAACCCGGATGTTTAAGAGAGAGAGACACACATGCACGGAGCGTGTGAACCCGGAAGTGGAGCCGCTAAATCGAAGTGTGACGCAGATATTATTTCAGTTTTTGTTTTATACTTTTTGAGCTTGTTTGTTGGGACTTTGAATAAATATTATTTTGGATTTTACCCGCCGACCCTGCCTCTTTCCTCCGCACTCTACGTAATCCAGTCACTATACGAGAGCTTTGATATTTTTTTCCTCAGCCAATTTCCGCAAGCCGGTGATCCGGTATTATGGATCAACTGGGGGTCGTGTTAACTTGGGACATGCGCATGCACACATTTGTTTTTACCTGGGCATGTTCAAGCGCAAACCAGTGTGCAACGTTTTGCCACGGTTTCCGGGTTGAACTACATGTTTCAGGGAAAGGATTTGAGATACGTTTTCTTTGTCAGCCCAATCAGCAGCAACTTGTATATAAACCATGCGGTATTAAAGAGACAGCTCACACAGTGAGTCCAAGTAAAGTTTTTTACAAATGTGTCTGCTGCAGCTCGGTATACGCAACAATAGAAGATATTAGAAGTCGTGTTTGTCGTAAGAGTTTTATAGTAAAAATATAGCACATATCATGATGATGTAGTTTTCATTAGAATGGCCTTCTCAGCTGCCATAGTTACACACAAGCGGCAACCTTCTAAGTGACTTAGACTGCAATTTATCGACTGGCCTCTAGAGGCTGGCTCCAAAAGAGAGCAGAATATGATTGAGCCCCATGCTAAAATGCCCAAGTTTAGAGCAGAAAAAAACGTTTACAGCCTGGTACAAAAAATCTTTTTGGTCTATATAGCTAATTTTGCACTTCATGACAACTGTGAGGGGGGTGAATTTTTTTATAACTCATCTGTTTAAATTATATTAAGCCTTAAAATTCTGCAAAATTAGAGGTGTGGCCACTTGAGTGACAGGTGGCCGTTTATCTGCTGTCTGTTAGTGAAGAAGATTTTATTAACCTAAATCTAAAGGAATCGCATGCAATCTAAGCCACCATTATAATTCTATATATTTGACTGTTCCAGCATATCTACATAGCAAGGTCTTTTGTCACATCTACATAGTAAGGTCTTTGTTGCCCACAAATGAGACCAAGATAAAGAAGAACATCTGTTTCCTGCTTCTAACTGTATTGGCAATGCTTAGGACCCCTGCGGGAGAAGAGCCCTATAAAAAGCCATCCTCAACACACAGAGACAGTTCTCTCCTATGCAGGTCCCTGTCCTCTGCAGTTCTCTGTGGGAGGGCCCGGCCCTGCATATGGGGGGCTCGGCTCTTTATTGGTGTAGTCAATAAAAGTCTATCTGATGGAATCAAAACCCGACTCGAGTGGTTAATGAAGAATGGAAAAAAGAAACCACAACATTAGCTGTCACGACGCTGAACTTGGCATCTCTGCAGTTTTGTTTTAACAGGTCTATGGCTTTTTCGTGATAATTTTGTACACTTATCCAAATAATAGGCGGCCGTCAGCTCCACCCACGTCCCGCCTCTTTGCCCATTTTCGATGACGCGCTGCCAAGATGCCAACGACCGGCTCCGCCGACTTTTGGCTTCATAATTGCTGTACACATATCTACGAGTTACGTCACACTATGTCCATGTTTTATATATTCTGTGGTTACAACCCTTGTGTCATTAGAACAGAGTATTCAATGTCCAACTGTTTCTGTTTAAAAAACTTTTTGCACCTGAACACAGCCCTGATTTCCAAGCAAATGTTACACAGCGAGGGTTTTCAAGGAGCGCTGATAAAAAAATTACGCATCTCATTATTTATAAATGTTGGTATCAATAGCGGACTGTTTTCATGTTGTGCACCGCACACCACGCCCATGTTATTCTGAGGCAGGTTTTTATTGAAAACTGGTAACATATGTGAACTTTAGTAGGCTATATTTATGAAGCTACTTACGTTGTAGTCAGTGCAAATGTTCGAGTGGTCTGTGCGCTGTAACGATACGATACATCCATTTGGCTGATCTGAGTTCGAGTCTCTCCTTGTTGGGTCATTTATGATTACATTACTCTCTGTCCCCTTAATAATTTATACTCTTTGAACTAGTCAAAAAATGTAAAGCTATAATATGCATAAAGACCAGAAGCCTATTAAAAATTAGGCCACACTGTTGGCAAAAAGTTAATAACTAATACATTTTAATGAAATTTTCTCTACTATTCTTTGTGTTTGAGAGAAAAGCACTCCATTCAAGGTTTTTCTGATTTGTATGGTGTACCTTTTTGAAATGTCCTAAAGGCATATTTGCAGCAATGGTTGAATTTGAAAAAACACTTGCCTAATATTTACGCTTCTCCAAAGCAACTTTGGAGTCTCTGTTTGATCAATATCAGTGTTTCATGGGATTGACTTACAACCTTTGTGTGGCCAGCGCAATATTCTACCAATTGAGCAACAGGAACAACCGCATACAGATAGTAGATTTAAATCAAATGTAGGCTATATCAACTTTCTGTAGAATAGTGACCTTTAGGGGGAGCTAGAGGGAGTAGAGTGGGAGATGTAAAGGTGGAAGAGTAATAAAGTTGTGTGTTGAGCTATGCGCGTGGTGTGTGGATGGATTATACTACACCTTCTTTAAAGATGTAAGAAAGGCAAGTGTGTTATTATCACAGAGGCATACACTCAAAAGAGAAAATAAAATAATACTAAGAAAATAATAGCAACATCATTTTTTACTGCATCTTATATCTTTGGTTTCTTTATCTCAAATTTATAAGGAAAAATGCAACTTTACTACTTCTGTAGCTCAGTTGGTAGAGCACGCAACGCAAGGTCGTGGGTTCGATCCCAGGAAAAAACACATGATAAAAGACATAGACTAAATGCAATGTTAGTCGCTTTGGATAAAAGCGACTGCCAAATGCATAAATGTAAATGTAATGTATAAATCATCAATGAGACTTGTTAAATGCAATTAATCAGTTAGTCAAACAATCAATAATAAAGGAAGCAGAACATCAATGTTTCAGGTAAATGGCGTTTTAATGATAACTTACGTGCTTTACTATCTAATATCTGAAACTACACAAATACTTCATGAGATCGATAAACATTGCAGTACACCACCGACGATGCAAAGATTTTTATTTCTTAAATGCCCTGACAAATTTAATAAACACTGAAACTGCTGGCCCATTTCAACGTGGGGATGGTTTGTAATCCGCTGAAAGCGCATCTAAGTAAACTTGCTTTAAACTGCGTCCAATAAACTGGAGCATGAACCGAAGAATCAAATCGATATAATATAGATAACAGCATTAACATTAAATGGGGTGCGTGTTTTATTCAGCACTCCTTGGAAAATCGCATTCGCGAATCTGTCGCGGTCTAACATCTGCTGAGAAATCAAGTAAAATGATTTGCGTGCACGCGCATGTCCCCATGTTAACACGATCCCCAGTTGATCCATAACACCGGCACCGAGGCCGAAAAACGAGAGGAAAGGAAGGGAGGATGCACAAATAAGAATTCAGAAGCACCCAGAGTGTGCATCATTCTGCACTTGGAATTTCTACCGGAAGTAGACCGAATCTTTAGAATACGCTTTTCAACGGCCTATGATTTGGGCATACTAATTCTATTTTCGAATACTATTTAGGACGGATAGTTTGCGAATTGAGATGCAGCACACTTCAGCGGATATCCCGTGCTCAGACAGTAGGGAACAATGAACACTGTGTAGGAACCCTATTGAGTGGAACGCAGCGAACAGCGCTTGTTCTGTTCACGTGCTTGTGGTGCGTCGCTTACTGTGCATGCGTTCTGCGTCCGGTGTGTGTATGATGGCGGCGTACGTGGACATACTGAAGAACGAGTTTCCGCAAATCGACTCTGAACTTTTCGAATATATCACCGGTACTGTACATCTGCATCACACATTCACCAATACTCATTATTAAACATAATGTGCAGTCGTGCGCGCATGACAGATAGATTTCATACGAGTATAACACTGCTGATGTTTAAAGCATGCTAACGTGAGCACAGTTGAATGAGTTTCTGACATTATAATTATTATTTACCGCTGTTGCTATCAACCCTATCAGATCATCCAAATCAAATAAGGCATGTGCTTATACGTGTGCAATAAAGCGACAGTACAGTTAGACACCTTTTCATGTTTCCAGTCCAGCAGATAATTTACTGTGACCTCGTGGTAATAATATGTATTGCTTGTCTGATGTCCACTGAACTAAACATTATTGCTGTGTTATACACCACGTCGCGTGATGAGATATGACGGTATAGATTATTGATGTGACATTAGAACCCTTACAAAAATACCCTAAAGCAGGGCTGTCTAAAATCGTTCCCCTGCAAGCATCTTGGGCTAGCACTTTACAGGCCCCCAGCAGGCTGTCAGCACAGGGCCCCTGAAAATGTGCTCACTGGCAAAACATTGGCCCCTTAGTGCTGCACTGAGTCATGACTCATTTGGCCCCCAGGTCAGGAAGCCCTCACATGGCCCACACTATCCAGACAGCAAGCTTACGGTACAAACCATTGAATCAATGTTAAAAACTAAATTTGATTTGTCAGTGTTAATTACATTGATTGAATATCACTTTTGCACTCGCTATTAATGTAGAAAAAATTAATTCTGGATTTAACTTTCATTAAGTTAATTGTCTTTAATTTTAGTGTTTGCAATGGTGTTTAATGCAAACACACTACATTGAGAAAGCCTAATGAAAGAGATGTTTTAAACATGTACATTTGCGGTTGTTTGCTTTTATAATATTAACTGATCAAATTTACAATCTGGTTTAAGTAAAATGGATGGTAAGGTTTTTGTGACTGGTGACTGTTGAGGTTTGTAAAATCACTGCAACAGAAAACTTCACTGACACATTTAGACATCAACACTCATCATACAAACCTCAACAATGGTGACAATCATCAAACTAATTCAGATAAACAGATCAACTGCAATGCATGCTGGGAGTCATGAATGAGTTTTGTACTATGATGTTACCCAGCATGCATTGCAGCATGAAGTTTTCTTTTGTTGATTGTCACCATTGTTGAGTTTCATACACTGATTCTTATGTCTAATTGATTCAACAGTTGAACTAATTTTTAAATATATTTAAATAATTTAGTTCATTTCTAATAATATGACAGCTATAACACTGCTTTAATCTCACACTACTGCCACACAATTTCGCCACATTAATAACAATATAGAATCAAAAGTATTTATTTGATTAACATCTCAATGAGCTCTGATCCAATTGAATCTTAGCTTACTTTGCCACAACAAATGTATTTTAACACACTGTTGGCCATAGAAAACTTAGTGTTAAAATACAAGAGTCAACACTGATCACAATAATAGTGATTTGTTGAAATTGAAATTTTTTCAACTTTAATTGTGGGTGCAAAAGTGATATTGATTCAATGCAACTAACATTGAAAAATATTTTTTTTTAACATTGATTCAATGGTTTGTACCTGTTAAAGTACATTTTACATTTACATTTATGCATTTGGCAGACGCTTTCATCCAAAGCGACTTACATTACATTGTACTATACATTTGTACATTTTGTATAGTAAGCAAGTGGGGGTTAGGTGTCTTGCTCAAGGGCACCTCAGCCGTTACCCGCCAGCCCTGAGAATCAAACCAGCAACCTTCTGATCATGAGTCCAACTCTCTAACCACTGGACCACAACTGCCCACAGTAGCTTGCTGTAGTGTAGTGGGGGCTTCCTGGGGGGCAAAACGAGGGCTATCCATGCAGGACCAGCAATAAAGTTTTTTTTAAATAATTTTTTATGTTGATTAAGGATGGCAGTAGTTTGAAGTTTTGTCTTATCACAGTTTGTCAAAGGGCATCAAATGAATATTTAACAAAACCTCTAGTCTTGTATTAGTTTTACAAAATACAAAAACACAAAATATTCCGCCACCAACTGTGTATCATAAACCAATACTGTCATCCTAAAATGTAAAATTGTTTGTTTATTTACCTCACCCCCAGGCCGTTTGAGATTTTTCTTGAGCAGAACAATAAAGGAGATTTTTATGTAAATCCGTAGCCCTCTGTGTTCCATATAATAGATGTGAATGGCTGCCATGCTTGCTTCAAGAGTTCTGAAAGCACATACGTAATCCCTGTGGCTCCTGGTGACATATTGAGGTTCTGTAAGGTCCTGCAAATCGATAAAACAATCAAATAATTATTGCGATATCATTTTCCTCGACTAAAGCTATAAAACTATAACAACCGTTCGATATAATGTATGCACCGCTCGCCAAAAGCACACCACACACCCTCCGTTCGTGTCCTCTTACTCTCGAGTAGATATATCCACACAAAATGATGTCAAACTGCCCATATTAGCAAGTATCCTTGTAAAAGTAGTTTTTTATATCTTAAAATAAACATAAACAGTAGTGCGTAAGCACAGCAAAATGCGTGTCTATCATCCGTGATCTGTGCGCAAGCTCTTAAAGGGACAGCAGCATGATACACATCTCTGTTCAAATGCTTATTAAACATAAAAGAACAAAGACAAAAACACTCACTGCTCCTTACTGATTAACTTTTGTAACTTTAATAAGGTTTGATCTATATTTATTTTATTTACAGACAAAGTTCTAATTCATATTTATATGGCGGTGTACACATTCATCTGCGGGTGCATCTCTTTACCGGCTGACAGGATAGACGACGCGGAGAGACGCGATCCTGCGGCGGGTCATAGACAGACCTCACGCTCATATGCAAAAATGTCCCATTTCTTTAAAATCATAAAAATTTGGCGGCGCAGTGCGTGTCTGCTACGCCACTGCCCATGTGAACAAAATGGCATGATCCCCATTGCATAACACCTCTGCGAAGATTCCACTGTGAGATTGGTAGTCGAATCGGGCTCTTGCTATCGAAGCATTGAATCTTTGACTATTCGGGGTCACCCCTAAAAAATATATACTGTATGAAAACATCCGACATGGACATAATCATGTTTCATCAGTCAAAACACCCTTATCAGCATGTTATTCAGTTGTAGCAATCTATACAGGCCTGTTTTATTATTCTGTCACTTCCTGGAACGTTCTTCAGCGAGTGTCGCTAGTGTCGTTGTGCAAGGCGGCCCTCCAGTTTGAATGAGACAGACATTATATGAATGTTAACACAACGTGAAGGTTATATTGACTTGTTTTTAACAAAAATGTAATAAATATTACACCTCTCTGTAGAAATTTGAATCATCAATATTTCTTCAAATATACACACGTTTGAACATGTTATTGTGAAAACTTTTGCATTGAAGAAAAATAGGCTCAGGGAAAGGTTCGTAAAAAAATCCAACATAATCTATTATTACCTGTTACTATGGTGCAAGGTGGTGTTGCGTGCTAATTAGCATGTTTGTGGCGTACATTACGCTGTACTTTCATTTATTCTCTAAAGTTACTGTATTTAATACAACTGAATGCCCCAAAAAGCTGTTGTTGTTTATATTAATTTATATATTTATTGTTTCTGTTGTCAGACATAAAATAATAATTACAGACGAATGTTTTTCTTCATACGTCCAGGTGCCTGTAAAAGGTGTTTTGTACTCACTCACTCACAAGCTGCAGTTTGGTCATAAATGTGCTGCTTCTGCTGCTCACTGAACAGAGAAGATGCTGAGAGAGACATGTTTCCACTCACTGAAAGCTAATAATGTTTATATCAAAAAAAGTCGCTTTTCTGAAGGAAGTAAAGACCGCACCAATGCGTGCCTGTGTGTATGCGTCTGTTTAAGAGTAAGACGACGTGAAACGGATCTCAATTCACTACTTGCGCATATTTGTTATGCGGCTATCTGGCCGCGTGCATGTATCAAGCAGCCCGTGACAACCGAATTGAGTTCTCTTTTGTGTCGACTTGAGAATATTTATGTAGGCAAATAATAATTTTCTGTGACAATACGATTCGTGACATGTCTGACCGTCAACTGGCCCAAGGGTCTCCCACGCTGGCCCCGGGCCATCAGGCAGTCCTTATTGTCGAACCCTGCTCCTAAACAGTTTATTACAAGTTTTCTTTAAGATAATGTGATTGTTCTCACAAATACAAAACAGTAAAACAATAATCTGACTGCATGTTATGTTTTGTATCCTGCAGGTGTGTTAGACAGTGGTGGTTCAGATTTTGAGGATGCTGAGGAAGTGTTTGACGCCATCGGTGGCGTTCTTCAAGAGGTCGGTGACAAAAATGAAGATGACATCCGGGACATATGCTTCCAGATGTTCAACACACTCCAGCTGTAAGTATAAATGGTCCAACACAGTGTTTTCCACAGGTTACTGTGAGTCTGGCTCTGGATGACATCGTGCATATTTCTCAACACCTCGTACTTGTACTTGGCACTTCAGATCTTCTACTCTCTGAACTTTCACATATTGTGGGCAGTCATAGCCTGATGATTAGAGAGTCGGACTTGTAACCCTAATGTTGCAGGTTCGAGTCTCTGTACCAGCAGGTATTGTAGGCGGGAGCGAATGACCAGCGCTCTCTTCCACCTTCAATACCATGAAACTGCGGTCACACTTGACTTGTTGTTCCATTGACTTCCATTCATACGCATGCGAATGCGTCAGACCGAAAACGCAAACCTGTCCAAATATATTTCGCTGCGTAGCAAAGTTCAAGTTTGGTGAACTCTACCTTGCGAATTCGTGTCACGTGAATGCGTGAGACCAATAGATGGTCAAAATGTCACAGAGTAATAACAAAATAATAGATAATGAAATGCAAATAACTTTCTATAAACAGTTTATAAACTCACACAACTCCAGTGTGTGCCTGCCTTGATTTTATATCCTCCCCCTTACGTGTCTATGCCGGACGCGACCACATCACCACACAAACCTATGGTGAGGATCAGCTGTCAGTTTATGATACAGTCCTACAGATGTACCTGACTCGCTGTTTGCTGTCCGCTAAAGTGAAATGGGAAAGTAACGTTTAAACTTCAAATAATCTAAATAATTGATTAATATGGTTATATTTATTAACATTACATAATGCAACTAACAAAGAACAAAACTTTTTTGCAGCATTTATCAATGTAACAATGTTATGTTGTGTGAGAAGGAAAGAGGCAGGCAGGGTTGGCCTAGTAAAATCCAAAAGAATATTTATTAACTTCAAAGCAAAGCGGTCTCAAAAACACCAAACAAACAGAAACAAACAAACTAAAGCACACGTGGTAGCTTGTGGCTACGCTAGCTGGGTCTGGTCAAGTGGCACGCTCGCTCGTGCGTGCGTCCTTTCTTCTTGCACTGTTCAGCTCTTTGGTTAAAAACCCGCCTGCGCCCTCTGCGGCGCTTCTTAAGCTTCCTCTCGCCAATCACTGGAACGAGAGACAGCAGGTTAGCAGTCACACTTGACCTACTTACCGGCCTCCGTGCTTCGGACTGAAGCTCCTTCCTCCCAAACAGAGCGTGGCCACGCCCCCCTTGCCACAATTAATATTTGGTGTTGTTCATACAAATCCTGTTGTTTATTCATATTAGTCCATTGCTAAATGTTAACATATACAACTGTTGATTTTGAACAGACAGACTTTGTTCCTGTAGTAAACTACTGGCTATAATGTTTCTTCGTGCATCTGCTTTGTTGACAAGCCGTGAACAAAAGGAAAAAGCACTGGTGTTTATCGCCATGTCATCCCGCATTCTACTATCGAAATTAAATCACGATAAATGCAGGTAGTGAAAACCGCATTTATAAAAATTCCACGTAGTGTGATGACGTAGTTAATCACCCATCAGAGATGTGTCTTCGTAAAATAATCGTAAAAGAAGTATTTACCTTAATAAAATGAAACCTACAGTAATGACAAATAAGTTGTGTCTGCACCAGATTCTTTAACGTTGTGTCCTGTCGTTCAGGCAATCTCTGGGTGCAGAATATGCTGTATTGAGTGACCGACAAGTTCTAGTTCCAGTTCTAGTGTTGGGGTGTAGCTAACTAGTGGCACTACTAACTTAACTGCCATCTATTGCTGTATGTATTGCGACTTTATCTAATTGTGAGAATCTTTTCAATGGACCGTAAAGTACAAAGATAAATGGATTGCGATTTCAAATCTGTCACACACACATCCTAAAAAAGAAAAATGCTTTTTAATTGTATTTAGTGGTCGACCGAAATGGTTTTTTTAATGGCCGATGCCGACATTAAGAAAGCAATGTGATATAAAAAATGTAATTATAGTAAATGAGAAACATAAATTTTTTTTTTGAACAACTGTGCATTTACGTCATCGTTCTTCACTTGTGCCAGCAAATTAATGCAGACGTGGCGGCGTAGTCGGATGTGTTTGACTGCGTGTTGAGCTGCGCAGCCTCCCATGTGGATCGGTCTGCACATGAAGTTGAACACACCCAATATTATCAGAGATCACAATGTTTTTTAAGGCGATTATCGATAAATTATTTTTAACACATCGCCCAGGCCTAGTTCAAATACAGTCACTGTTACGAATCTGCCATTAGCAGACGCTTAGTACGCGCTGTGTGTGTGTGTTATTCACAGACATTGCAAAAGAAAGAGCTTAACATGGAAACCACTTCATTATTGGATAGGATAGATTTTCGTTTATTAAGTGTGTTTTTGTCACCTGCATCATGTGCATCATAGTACACCATCTCAGATTGTCACTCATAACATTTCAGGACTCTTTGATGTGGTGTTTTTAAATAAATGCCCCCCTAATGTCCCATATACATTGTTTTATTATGTATGTTTTAGGAGTGCAACTAACGATTATTTTTATTGTTGATTAATCGAAAAAAATAATATATTTATTAATCGGCAATAAAAATAATCGTTAGATTAGTCGTCTAATCGAACAAATAATATATTTATTAGACGATTATATTTATTTTTGATTAATCGAATGATTATTGTTGGATTACCGGATTAATTATTTGGTAAATGTTTCAGTAAAATAATACATACAGCTTCAACCATTAGTATAGCTTCAATGGTACAGCTTCAACCGATACTCTCCGGGAACACCGGGCTAAACTTGGAGCGACTGAAAGAAAATGGCGCAGAACTAAACACCTCGCTGACCTCTGTAAGTATCAAGCTTCACTCTCTATCTTCTCTGCAGACATTCACACTGCTAAATCGGCATTCTTCCATGACAAAATTAACAGCACCTCAGATTCACACAAGCTTTTCAAAACTCTCCTCTGTCCCCCTCCACCACCTCCATCCAACTCCCTAACGGCTGATGACTTTGCCAGCTACTTCACAGACAAAACTAGCTCCATCAGCAGTCAATTTTCAGCTCCACCCATCCACGATCTCACACCACACATACACACAGCAGACCATCTTCTCTCCTCTTAAAGAGGATGATGTTTCTAAACTTGTTCTCTCTACTCACCCAACCACCTGCCCGTTAGACCCCATCCCCTCACATCTACTACAAGCCATCTCACCCACACTCCTACCATCGTTCACTCATATCATCAACACATCTCTCAATACAGGAGTTTTCCCCACTGCATTCAAACCCACACATGACACTTTCCTACTGGAGAACTATAGACCCATTTCTTTCCTTCCGTTCATAGCAAAAGCACTTGAACGGGTTGTTTTCAATCAGGTGTCTACCTTCCTCACTCAAAACAACAGGCTGGACACCAACCAGCCAGGCTTTAAGAGCGGTCACTCAACCGAAACTGCCCTACTAACAGTTACAGAAGCCCTAAGGAGGGCAAGAGCTGAGTCCAAATCATCTGTTCTCATTCTCTTAGACCTTTCTGCAGCCTTCGACACGGTTAACCATCACATTCTTCTGTCTACCCTCTCTTCACTGGGCATCACTGGAACTTCACTCTCCTGGTTTACGTCCTATCTCACAGATAGATCCTTCAAGGTAGCTTGGGGAGGTGAAGTGTCCAAATCACACCAACTAGTCACCGGGGTCCCACAAGGATCGGTTCTTGGGCCTCTGCTCTTCTCCATATACACCACATCACTGGGTTCCATCATACAAGCACATGGATTCTCCTACCATTATTATACTGATGACACTCAACTTCACCTCTCGTTTCATCCAGATGATTCCACGGTAGCCACACGAGTCTCAGACTGCCTGGCTGACATCTCTTCTTGGATGAAAGATCATCACTTACAACTCAACCTGGCCAAGACTGAGCTTCTTGTCCTTCCTGCCACTCCGTCAGAACAGCACCAGCTTACCATCCAGCTTGGTCCATCAAAGATAACCCCATCGACTTCAGTCAGGAATCTTGGGGTAATCATGGATGATCAGCTGACTTTTAAGGATCACATTACTAAAACAACACGGTCATGCAGGTTTGCATTGTACAACATTAGGAAGATCAGACCATTCTTGACAGAACATGCAACACAGCTTCTCGTCCAGGCTCTTGTCATTTCTAGACTGGATTACTGTAATGCTCTTCTGGCTGGTCTCCCAGCCTGTGCCTTCAAACCTCTGCAAATGATCCAGAATGCTGCTGCACGCCTGGTCTTCAATGAGCCCAAGAGAGCACATGTCACACCTCTGCTCATCTCTCTGCACTGGCTCCCAGTAGCGGCACGCATTAAGTTCAAGGCACTGGTGCTTGCTTATAGAACAGCCACTAACACAGCACCCATCTACCTCAACTCTCTCTTACAGACCTACATCCCCTCCAGAAGTCTGCGGTCTGAAAACGAGCGGCGCCTCATTGTTCCTTCACAGAGAGGCATGAGATCCATCTCAAGGACATTTTCTTTCTCCGTTCCCTGCTGGTGGAATGATCTTCCTGTTTCCATCAGGACTGCTGGATCAATTTCACAATTCAAAAAACATCTGAAGACCCACCTCTTCCGTGAGCACTTAACTGTCTCATAATATATAAAAAAATAAATAAATAAAAATTTCCTCTATTTTTCCTTTCCTAATGTTCTCTATATACTTGCTTATACTATCTTGACGTTGTATTTGAAACCTTGTATTACTAGCACCTCTCGTGAATATTGCTTACTTAGACGAATCGCTTGCTGTTTTCCTCAATTGTAAGTCGCTTTGGATAAAAGCGTCTGCCAAATGAATAAATGTAAATGTGACGAGACACCATGAAACATCAGAAATTAAGTCCAAAATGCATTTTTAAAGTATAAAGTGCATTAATGATGTGGTGCACATATATAAAAAATAATTGCACAACTATGTTAGCGTGTTATGCCATCAAATTACAATGGATTTCAGGATAGAACATCAATCTTTAAACATGTCAATATCAACCATCTTTATCAGACTAACACAAAATAAGCATTACTGGTGTTTTAAAATAAAATAGTGACTTAGTCATATCTACCACAAGCAATAAACCAAACATCAACATGTCTTTAGATGCTGATCACTGTCTCTTTTTCAATGACTTAAATTTCCGGTCAAGTTCTAGAGACATTCTTGAGACAAATGCTATAACATTTTTTCATCATTAGATGTCACGACATATTTACCTAGAACCTTAAATCTACCTATAATGTGAACTATATATAGTACCCCAGATGAGATTGGCAGAAACTGTGTGCCTTATGTCCCCTTTAAAGACCAGATAAAGACCCCTTTATCAGAAAGAAACGCACAGACATGGGGTAACGTTTTTTGATTTATTTGTGTGATCTGGGTGATAATCTGAATTCATTGTAAATACATTTTTTGTTATTTCAGGCAAGTAATTTTGACTGAGGACAAAGTTAATTAATATACACATTAAGATAGAACAAACTGAAAGGAAAAACATTTTATTTTCAGTTTATTCCTGTAGTGCTGTACTGTAGAGAAGAGAGACATAATTATGAAAAAGAAGGTACAGAATGCACAATATTATAATATATGTTATTATTGCCATTTTTACAATACAATGTACACTGACTGAACTGAAGTCTCATAAATTTCCACTCCAAGGTTAGAACGTAGAGATTACTGTCAGATTATTAATGGCTGGTAATGGTTTATTTTTCACAGAACAAAATGCAACTCTGGTCAGCAGCAGGTGCGGTTGAAGACTCCAGTACAGCTATCACAAGTGTCTGCAGATGCAGGTAAGATGTTTAGTTATGATAAACTAGACTTTACACTATTGAAGATGTGATTGATTGCCTGTTTTCGAAGCTTTGATTGTGTTTTTTTGGGGTGTTTAACAATAGATGTTTGTTTCAAAAAACACTTTATATTTTATATATTTCATCTGTATTCTTCACCGCTGTCTCCGTTTTTTTCTGGTTTCTATAAAGTCCCTCCTTCTGAAACGCTCCGATCTGTGGTCTATAAAGCTGAACCAGTCTGTCATGATTGGTTCCCTCTCTCAGAGCACGTGTGGAGTTTTCATAAGCTTTAACTTTAGGCAATTAACAGTAACGATGGCATCGGTTTCACCTCATCACTTCAACACACAGAACGATCAGAATTGAGAAACGTAACGGAGGAACGTGTGCATGTGCAAACTTCGATCTTTGTTAGAGATCACAGTTTTGTTCCTACTATGGCAGGGTACATGACACCAGACGGATTGGCATCAGACTGGTCACATAAACCGTAACTTTAGTTAAGTTCTAGGCAATAAAAACATAACTGTTTGTTACGTACAGTCTTTATACACCTCTGAAGAAACAGTTTTGTATGTTATATTGCATTTCTTTCAATAGATCATAAAAAAATCAAGTATTGTTCCTTTAAATATAAAACTTAGTATCAGTACTTTTTGGAGTAATAAGAAAAACCCCTGTGATAATGCTGATAACCATGATCATTTTGTTCACTATAATCGTGATGTAAAATTTTCATATTGTTACATCTCTACTTCTCTACTCTGCATCAGAAGAGGAGCAAAATCTTATCGACTCGTTTTCTCACATGTTTGCAGGAAAAGACTCACTAATATAAAGGTTGTAATTTTTCTAATTTTCTGGGATGTTACATGCACCGGAGACCCAATTATAGCAGTTTATAGCTCAGTTTGACCATAAATCTGTATCACATTCTTTTATGGATTGTGACTGTTTCATGTTTTGTCGAGGTTTTTTCTCCTGACTCTTTTAAATGTGCAAAACAAATGTCCAATATAGAAATAAAACAATTATTGAGTTGTACTCATTAGGCATGTGCTGAGAGGACATTTTCCCACCAGTTCTCTGAACAAAAATGATTATTAACATTATTCCTTATTAACAAAACAAAGCATTATATGTATGTAAGTGCTAACACAAATAAACTTAGTTTGTGGCTCATTATTATTATTAATGAAAACAACAATAAATACTAGGGATGCAACAATACAGTAAACCCATGGTTCAATACGTACCTCGGTTTTTAACCTCGGTTTTCTGTCCGGTTCTGATGGCTTGGCAAAATAAAGTTGTTGTTTCATTATTCTATGCTTAGGTGAAAGGAACATGAAAATGTTTAAAATAAAAAAGGTTTTGCTTGCAATTCTCTTGATTTTACTTGTAAGCATATTGTTATAGTGTCAATAACAAGTTTAATAACTTTTTTAAATATTAATCAATAATAAGAAATAAACAGAAAGTACAGCTTATTGATAATTTGTCAGGTGTTTAATTAAATATGTTAAAACATATTTTATTCCATACTAGATTTTAATAAGTGAACACAGTGATGGTTAAGCTAAACTTTACTTGCTGTATAATAGTGTAATTAGTATAATTATAGTATAATATAATAATTCAACATACATAGTGAAATACATCATTGCTTGATATTTAAACGGTCATTTTCCGGATAGCAAGCAGTAGGATAGATTATATAGCTCAATAGATGTGTAAAAGCAGCACTCTGTGGCAAGATTTTAGTTCGGCTATTAGTCTTTATGTAGTATTGAGAAACACGTAAATGTGAGAAGTGTCGTGATATAACTCATGTTTCATCTTAGTTCGGCAGCGCTCCGCCTTCCGCCATTCTTCTCCACATGAGGCTGTTTACATCAGAGTGCGCATGCGTATGACGTATACGCAGCATAACGCTAAGCTCACTGATTGGTGCAAGCAGCAATTACGGAGTCAAGCTCAACCATGGCCCAGATGACCAGATTTTGAAAACCAATTTTAGGGTGTATTCACACAAGGAAAGTCCGCTAGTTCACTTGCTTTGGTCTGGACCAAATAATTTTTTATTTTTTGTTGTTTGGTGCGGTTTGCTTTCACACTGCCCTTTTTGCAAGTGAACCAAAATGTGTAAACAAAACCACATGTGTGCTAAGATCATCCATTCATTGGACAGAAAAAAGCAGGAAGTGCAAAAATAGGCTACTCACAGAAATCTTTCATAGTGCAATTTAAAAAAGTTCTAAATATTAAATGAGCAATAGAATTTTATGGACATATTTATGCATGTTTATTTTAAGATGGATTACATAAGTTCTCAACTTAATAAAATATTACATATGTTTGGTTGTTATTTGTTTTTAAGTATTTTGGATTTTCATTAATCTAAATGAAATTAGCAAACCAGTTAGACATTAAATATGTTTGTTTTAATTCAGAACCAGTCACGGGTAAAACAAGTGATTTCCTGTAGCTCAGTGGCGTTAGCAAAGCCAAGGTCATGGGTTTGATCCCAGGGACTGCACATACTCACATTGCATTATACTATACATTTGTTTCAAAGTCTCTTTGGATAAAAGCGTTTGCCAAATGCATGAAATAATGTTAAAAAAAGTGATTAGAGAGGCAGGTTGCGTGCCTTCCTTACTCCTTTTGGAAGACGCGCGGGTGATGCGCAGCCGGGTGCGAGTATGTACGAGAGAGATGCGCGAATGCATCAAGTTTAAACAGCTCGCAGGATGTTTTAGGAGACGCGCTATTACAGTGGTGCTGCGCAGAAGATGGATTACTGCAGTTAGGTCGGATCGAGGTCGGGCTATGTTCACACCTTAAACGAACTGCACCAGAGTTCGTTTGGAACCGGACCGAGACCACCTCTTCAGCTGGGTCTCGGTACGGTTGTTTGGTCCGCACCAGAGTGAGATTGTTGTATTCACACCTGCCCAAAAGATCCGCACCAAGGGAGAAAACGAATTTGAGTTCGATTCAAACGAACCAAACAAGACATGTGTGAATAGCCCCTTAAACAAATTGGGACATGCACTTAGAACACAGTAAAATTGCTTATATCTTTTGACCACTATGTGGTGCTATCACCAAATTATGAGGCTGACAAGATGTGCCATTAATGATACATACTAAGTTTCATGTCAATATACAAAAGTGTCGCGAAGATACAGCCCCATGACCCCTTGGCGCGCTCGCCTTAGAATTAATTGACACTGTATTCAAGAATCATTTGACCAATCAAAAGCTTTTAATAACTTTTGTTAGGAATGTCTCTAAAAGCCATATACAAAATTCCGTGAGCATACCAAGCAGCTTTTGTAGGAGTTTTGAAAAAGTATGTTTTCTATATAATTCAATATGGTGGACAGGAAATATGTTGGAAAATAACAACTTTGATATCAGTGAACTTAGCTTGAGCCAACAAATATACTAATGGTTATCGAATAACATTATGTTGATTTCATCATATGTTATAAGTATTTTAATAAAGTTAATTTATTTATTTATTTGATCACTAGGTCACGCTGTGCCGAAACTGTGTATGTTATATCAGGTCATGACTGCGATGAAATGTATTACATTTCATGTTAGAGGGAAAAATAATTTCGTTTCAAGGTTCAAAAGTTATAGGCAAAAAGGTATGTGGAAGTTTGGACTGTTGGTGGCGCTATGAGTTTGGGTTAGAAACTCCATATTTGCCATGGTTACAGATCAGACTGCCATAAGAACTGGGTGTTGACTTCAAGAGGAGGCAGCAACAGATTTTTACTTAAATATTTTGTCTTATACTTTCTCGTTATCTTATATTTTACACACTAGATTTTAATGCACTGCAGTATATATCTGTTCCAACTACATATTTGACAAATGTTAAAAACAAGTCTAGTTGCCTGTGTGATAAACTGTAAATTAGTTAATTTTAATTGTGTAAGTGTGAGATTCAAGCAACCCTTCAAACGTAATGCTTCATTTTTCTTATTATCTTTATCAGCATCATCTGCTAATGATGTTCATGGAATATGGATGATAAAGAGGAACCAGAGTACAGTAAGGCCATTTTCATGCTTCAATAAATGAAAAACCAATCATGCACACAAATGAATTTCCAACAGTTCTCTAATGTGATAAATGAATGCTTTCAAAAACAAACCTTTTGTTTTTCAAAACCTGTATGACATTTTCTCCCTCAAAACACAAAAGGAGATGATTTCATATCTAGATGGCAGTAGATTCTGATTCACTTGAACTCTTTGTAAAGCAAAAAAGTTGATCTTGTTGTCTGCTGATCATTTTTAACATACTCTGATCATTTTTTGCAAGACAGTGCCACCTCTCTCAAATGTTAGTCTAACGCTCTGTAAAGCAAGTAATATAAAAACACAAGGCTTGGTCTACAATAACTAATGGAAATTAGTAGCAGTGTCGTTGTATACAAATTGAATTGAACACAAAATCTACTTTTATGTCCCACAACTAAATATGCTGGTGTCGTCACTTCTGTCAATTCTTTTTGTGCATTGAATGACTGATAGCAAAATTGTAGTTTTTGTGGATACTATCCCTTTAATGTTTTTCTTTTTGAAAATGTCATTCTAGAATGTGGATGCCAAGAAACTGGAAAAAGCAGAAGCCAAACTAAAAGCCAAACATGAGCGCAGAAATGAGAAAGACTCACAGAAAACCTCCTCTACACTGTGAGTACTGATGTCTGCTCTTTAGGGGGGACACCAAGCCGACACCGGCAAGGTAGCACAACAGAGAAGCTGACTGGGGGGTCTGTTCATGTTGACGTCGTCTGGGTCAAAGTTACCCTGACACACCATGCCCACACACGGGGATGGCAGTAGTCGTTATTCATTACGTGAAACGGCGAAGAACTGGAAGACTAGTGATTGCAAAGCAGCGCCTGCCTACAAGTTTGGATTTGTGATAAGATTAAAATATTTGCGTATTGAAATGAAAAATGTAAAAATTGAGAAGTGCGTTCTGTGCATTTTCACTTAAGTTTGACGTTAGCTGGTATGGTCACTTCTGTTACCAGAAGTATCGTCTGGTATTGTATCTGGTAACGTCTGGTATCGTCACTTCCCTACACTGTTTGTAGGTCCGCTGGTAGCCGTGTGCAACCATGAGCCGAGCGATCTCCTGAAAAACTTTTTCATTACGTGTCGCCCCATCGAGCTCTCGCTGGATTCGCTCCTCTGCTATCAATGAAAGGAAGGTCTGAACTTCAACTACTGACCATGTTACAGACATTTCTTTTTAATTTGTTTCAGATTGTTGTTTAGCGAATTGCAGACTGCAACACTGTGGTATCTGCCTGACTGTTTTTTAAATCTACCAGGTGGGATGTTTTTGTGTCGCAAATATAATGACGTTGGTAATGACGATTCTCCTCTAACCAATCAGTGATCTGCAGTGTTTCCGCGTCACATTTTAGTATCGGTTCGGCTCACTTGGAACCTCGAGCGAGATGGTACTAAAAACAGTAACAGGTACTAGGTACTGTACACAGTGGAAAAGCTCCCAAAAGTGAACTGTACCGAGTCGTACCGTGCGGTACCATGCAGTGGAAAAGCGCCACTATTCTTTTTGTGCACTGGTTCGCTAAGCTAACTCCCCGACAAGCTTCACCATTGATGCAACAAGATGAATTGTTTGAATACCTGGGTCGGGGACTTAAGCCACCCGTGCACAACACTGTATACTGTTTAAACCACAGGCTAAATGTCTTTATATTTTATCTGATGTTGTTCTGTTTGTGTGTATATTTTTAAGGGTTTTGGAGGAGGCTTCGGCCAGTCAGGCCAGTAGTAAGAAGGAAAGTCGCGCCGACTCCTCTGGGAAGAATCGTAGTTATGACATTCGCATTGAGAATTTTGACGTGTCTTTTGGTGAGAGGTGAGAACCTTTTTTGCGATCATCAAAAACAAACATTTATCAAACATACCACAACAGTTGTAATCTAGAAACCTCACATTTCCACAGAAAGAAAAAGTGAAAAAAGATAAGAACTTAAAATTAACAGGGCCTTGGGGCAAAAAAAGTAATATGCCTCTGCAGAGTGCGCAAATGTTTCCTCATCTGAACAAAAAACATTTGCGCACTCTGTCATTCTTATACGCCACTGCAGAGGCATTTTACTTTATTAAGGTTAACATGTAATCGAGTAATTGATTGTTAATTTAAAGGGGCAATATAGAGAATTTGCAACCACTGGCTCACTCCAGTGCTCACCCCTCCCTTTCGAAGAACTACTGTGGCTAACACAGGACAGACATGCCGTCACGTTTTCGCTTCTTTGGGGATAACATATTTACGAAATGTGACTAGCTTTTACAGATTTGCACAGTTTTACTCATGCAGTTTGTCTTTTCGTAAAGCAGCATGCTCTGTTCTGCAGATGTTTGCTGCAGGGCGCTGAGATGTGTTTGGCCAGCGGCAGGCGCTACGGCCTCATTGGCCGTAACGGGCTCGGTAAGACCACTTTGTTGAAGATGTTGGCTAGTCGGAGTCTGCGCGTCCCCTCGCATATTTCTATTCTGCATGTGGAGCAGGAAGTGGCTGGCGATGACACCACTGCCCTGCAGAGTGTTCTAGAGAGTGACACAGTCAGAGAGGAGTTGCTCAGGGAAGAGCGCTTACTCAATGCACACATCGCCAATGGAACGTAAGTCACCAACACACTACATTATATCACATACACACATACAATTTGCACTGCACTACCCACAGTAAAGAATTGAAAGTATAATTAGTAGATTGATTGTGAGGTCACATCGCTACATGAACAGTATCCGCTTGTTAAGCCTGGTGTCACGCACCACCATATATAGTAGGCCATACCATAAATCACAACTTAACAAGCGGATAGGCATTTGTTTAAACATTTATTGCACAAACACAGACTTTTTCTTTCACTGAACCATATTGCAACAAACAGCAGTGCCAAAGTCATAATGCGATTTATATCAAATGATAATAAGAGGGAATAAAAGTTACTTTTTTTCAAATTTTAATTAATTTCTAGACTTGGAAAACTCATAGAATTATGCACATCTGGGTTTTAGAACAAGGTGTGGCAAAAATTTCAGCCAGCCCTGAATGAATTTGATGATGTCATCCTATATTTACCTGTTAAAATGCATATTGCCCAGTGTTTTCGAAAGCCACAGGGTGCTGTATATGGTTGCTGTTTGAGCATAAAATCATCTGCAAAGGGAGATATTGTCTTAAACAGAAATCACTTTTCAAATGGCAAAATACACAACAAATACTACAAAATATGGCAAAATATATTTATATTTCAAATATATGCAGATATAGAGAAAATACTTTAGTACTTCCCATCACTGGCAAGTACAGAGGCATTAGCACTAGACCAGCTCTTATGTCACTCATGTCTCATCCATGCCATTCAGCTGCACTCACTTAACTGCTACCAAGAGGACAGACACGGCGCTGTCTGGTAAGACTGGTGGAGGTGGTTTGTGTGTGTGCGTTAACAAAGAATGGTGTAACAATGTAGTGAATGTGATAGTGTCCAAACACTATTCATCACTGGTGGAGTGTACCTTTCTACCGTTCACGGCCATTGTACGGTGGATGTATATATTCCGTCGAGTGCTAATGTAAAGGACCTGTACAGCTCTATCAGCGAGCAACAAACAAACAACCTTGATGTTTTTTATTGTATCTGGAGACTTCAACCATGCAAACTTAAAGTCAGTTCTGCCAAAGTTCTACCAACATGTAAACTTTGCAAAAAGGAAAAGAATCAATTGGACCTGATTTACACAGCGGAGAAAAACGCAGACTGCTTATATTAGGTCTGGGCGATTAATCGAAATCGAATCGCAAACTGCGATTTGCTGATTGCAAAGGCTGCGACGTGGATGCGATGTAAAAAAAAAAAACGAAATGCGTCTGTTACATGACTGCCCGGCCCGCCTTGAGTGGCAGTTTTACTAACCAATTGAGTGAGCGAGTGTGATCGTGGTGTCTGCAGGTTCAAGATCTATATTAGGCAAATTAATAAGAACAACAGCGTTCATGTCATATGAGATTACTTCGGCTTCGAAATGACAGACACCGAACAAAAAAGATAATTTGCAAGACCTGTGTCACAACAACTGATCTGTCAGTATCTCCCTTATCGGTTCTGCTTTCAGTACTGGGGAATAAAAGATACATTATTATTAGTACATGAACGTTATCTTATATTAAGGAGTGTGTAGACGATGTGAACATCAATAAGACCATCACCACTCATGCCAATGAGAAGCCATGGCTGACAGCAGATCAACAGCAACTTAACAGAGCCTATGGCAAGCTATTCAGACCATCACAAACTACAAGCCTCTGCCACTGGTGTGTGTTGCACTCAACCACTTTTGTTCACGTTTTCATGAGATGCAGAATGACACAACTCCATCAACTCTGAACGACCAAGTGATTTGTCTGTCTCTAGCTGAAGTAAGGAGAACCTTATCTAGGATTAACCCATAAAAGTCTGCTGGTCTCGATAACATACCTGTTCATGTATTAAGAGAGTGTGCGCTCATACCAGACATCTTCAACACCTCACTGAAGTAGGCAGTCGTCCCCACATGTCTCAAGTCCACCACCATCATAACAATACCAAAGAAGTCACCTGTAACCTGCCTGAATGACTACCGTCCCATAGCACTAGGGGTTAAACGACTGTGATAAAAGTCGAGTCGATGTCGACTAGTCGATTAATAATTTAAACCAGAGTTGGGGAATGCATTTCAACAAGATTTGACGGGTGCAGACGGTAAGACACTCGTCTGTACGGGTCACGGGAGAATAAAATGATTACGGGACTAGATAACATATAATAATATTGCCGTGAGTGGGTGGCAATGACATCCGTCTCACCGTCAGCTGTCTTCTTAAAGGTATAGTGTCAAAATTACATTATCCGCGACTAGTCGACAACCCCTAACTGACACCATTCATGATGAAGTGCTTTGATTTAGCCTTCCTAACACACTTCAGTTTGCATACTGTCCAAATCACTCTACGGACGATGCAATATCTCCCACCCTCCATTAGGGCTGGGTATCGTAAGAAATGTTTAGGTTCCGGTTCCAGTTTTGCCCAATGATTCCTGGTTCTGATTCTGGTTCCATTTAAATGAACAATTATTGTTATTATTAACTATTTTACCTGAATTGAATGGAGTGTTGCTGTAAGATTAATGTTGAGTAATGCTAGTCCATCAATCACATGTGCTTCAAAGCTTCTGTTTTTACACTATAACTATACACAGTAACATTCTGCTTTTCAAGCAGGAATAAACTGGTTGGCCAAATAGTTAAGGGCTAAGACACTTGTTCATTTTCCTAAATTAAAGAAATATTAAAATGTTAACTGTCATACTTAAAACCATGTATACAATACAAGCAGCCAGGAGAGGGTGTGATGCAATGAGTGCTTTAAACATTTTTAACGTTCTTCTAAGCTCACCGTTATGGTAAGGTGAAACATTGTCGAAACACACTCGGAGCAGGTGACCACAGACAAAGAAGTGGAAGCTCGTGGACACTGTAAGGGGTGGGACATATTCGAGACCCGCTCTAACCAGACAGACTGGGTCACCTTGACAAATCAAAGCGTTTTTGAAGAAGGGGAATCATAAGAGGCTGGAACTTAACCAAGCGTTTGGTAGAAATGGTGAAGACAGATGCTGAAAAGTAGCTTTTGAACTGAATCATTTGTATTTGTCCTTATTTGGTCTGTTTGCTTTTTAGCGCCGATGGTTTAGAAAGTGTTCGTCTCTCTGAAATGTATGCCAGACTTGAAGAAATAGAAGCAGATAAAGCACCAGCCAGGTGAGTCACATGCTATTGAAAATATTAAATAGTAAGTTTTTCTTTCAGACCACCTTGTGCTAAGTCTTCCTGTAATGTTAGATTCCCATCAGCAATTGTTGATTGTCACATTGGTAATATTGTGTTTAAAGTTTGCACATTTAAATCAGTCATATCGTCCTGAAGTATAATCAATGTTTTTCACTCCTTCAGGGCATCAGTCATTCTTGCTGGTCTAGGCTTTTCAGTCAAAATGCAACAGCAAGCAACCAAGTGAGTATAAAAGGGCTTAAGGGCTCTGTGTCTGCTAGGGATTTTTAATACTGAATCTATTTAATTATTGTTTGAGTTTACAATCACTTAATCTAGTTAAGTGTGCTTTGTTTTTACATCTCAAGATGTGTTGCATGCATCATGCGTCTTGTAGCTCTCTCATGGCCTGTAGTGGAGTACCCATTTCCCAAAATGCTGTTCTGTTAACTTACAGTATCATGTGTTTTTCACTTTGATTTATTTTCTGTTAATTTTGCCACTGTGTTAAATAAAAACCTAGGGTTGTGCTGGGTGTCTTCTATTAGTGATGAAAAGTAGGCGGATCTAGATGTTTTTAGAGCTTTCCAGTATGCGCAGAGGAGCAACTGTGTTTAGCGTTTCGGAGAAGGAGGAGTTAACATTTTCTGTTATAGTGTGAAGATCTACGTTTTTAGGCATGCTCAGGAATTGAGACAATTCAGGCAGATTATACCGTCTGTTACTCTGCTGAAGTTGCTCTGGCAAAGTTCATAAATCCGCTTTTTCAAATGCATATTCTGGATCATATTCGGGCCTGAACTCACACGGTACCGGTGACATTATAAGCTGCCAGTGTGCTTTGGGCTGATGTTCCGAATAAGGGCCGATACATTTCCACCACATGCATTGTGCAGGTATTCGACCAATCACAACACACTGTGTAGCTGGCCAATCAGAACACACAGCGCTTTTCACAGCGATGAGCTTTGTAAACAAACGGCACATCTCAGAAGGCAGGGCAGATAGGAGCAACAGTACTGTACGGTATTACACCAAATACACACAATAATGTTCATTTTAGCCACATAATTTGACCCCTTTAAAGAACTTCTAGCCCAAATCTCCATAGATAATGGTAAAACCACAGACATAAGTAGACGCAGAGACGCATCTCTTGTATCCTTATAACTTTTTTGATGCCCCACTACACGCTACGTTTTAATGCAAAAAAATGTTGAAACTTTTTATGTAATTTCTGCATCTGAACTTCATCTGAATGTTGTACTCATTAGGTATGTGCTGTGCTGTGCTGTGCTGTGCTGTGCTGCGGGCTGAAATTCGCATTGTAAACAAAAATAAGAAGGCTGTAAGCTAGCGCTGGACAGAGCAGATGTGCCTTGTGCTATATAAAGAAGATGATTCTGACTTCATAACTGCACAGCTCGCGTATGTATAGAGAAGTCGCGCTTATTGATAACTAACGTAGCACGCCTGGGTGTGTAGGGTATCTTGGTTCAAACGCGCCTGACTTTTTATCTGCTCTGCTCGTGCTGTACAGAGCAGACTCCTACCGATCTGCCGTGGCTTTTTATTCCAGCGTGTGCGTAATGCAAATCGGTTTGCCGTTTAAAAGGGTTCACCACCCAGCACTTTGAGTTATGTAAATTTAGTTACATGAAGTGACATTGTGCTGCATTTAATTATTAATCTTTGTTTTTTGCTATAGGGAGTTTTCTGGAGGATGGAGGATGAGGTTAGCTTTAGCACGAGCTCTCTTTGCACGGTGAGTTTAACCCTTATAAATATATTATTTTACAATAAAATATGTAGATTTCTTATTTAGAAGCCTAATCATAAAACAAATTGAATTTGTAATTTTTTTTAAAAGTATTAGTAGTTTTTAAACTGTTATAATAGGTTGTTTGCAGATGATGTGACGTCATGTCCCTGCGGAAAGTGCAGCGTGAGGGCAAGAGGTGATATTTTACATAGGAAGGCACTATCACAAATGTTTTGCATCGTTTATGGTTGTTTAAATCGATCAAGGCGTGAAACCACAATGCGTTTTTAATGTGTAGCAAAAGTTGTTCATGAAGGGGGAAGTGCGAGTATTGCCTGAAAAACAGAGAAAAAATTGGCATGTAAACCTGGATCTCGTGTGATAAGGAAACAGCTTAAAGAGCCCATAATCCAGAAAATGCACTTTTAAATGTTGTTTAAAAACAACTCTGTGTCAGGAGTGTGTGTACAGAACCACCCTAGAATGCTAAAAATGTATTTAGGGTATGGGTCACCATATCTGACAAATGGGTCTCGCAAACTTCAAAGCGAGATTTTTCACTTCACCCGTTTAATAAGGGCTAGTTTTCTAACAGCACCTAGTGTTTATTAGTGTTTTGACAGAAATTTCGTTTAGGTACGTTAAACCACGTAAAGTCCCCATTATTCGAACTGGCTTCTCTCAACCGCAGGTTCAGGCTTACAAACCACCTTTTCCTCGCATTTTCCCCCTTCATGAAAAACGCCTTGTGCTTTTATGGGTTGATCGATTTGAACCAACCATAATCAACTCAACAACATAAGCATTTTGAGTTTGTGGAAGTGAATTCCTATGTGGAAAACCGCTTCCTGCCCTCTAGCTGCACTTTGCGTGTCATCAATACCATGTGATTGTAAACAAGCTGTTAGTGTATTTATTTTATAATTCCAATGGAGAAGTTAGCTTTGTTTGCAGTACTTATTTTATGACCTTTTGTTACAGGCCTGATCTTTTGCTACTTGATGGTGAGTTACACAGGCACAAGCCATATTTTACCACTGTGTTGTTTAATAAAGATTATACATATATCTGTTATATTTCCTTCAGAGCCCACAAACATGCTGGACGTCCGAGCTATTTTGTGGCTGGAAAACTATTTACAAGTGAGTTTCTGCTGTTTAGTCTTGTTATGTAAAGCTGCAAAATTTATTTTAGAGGTCGACCGATTTATTGGAATCTGCAAAAATTCCAGCCGATCGTTTTTTTCCGGTTGCGTTTGGGAACGCAGCGGGGAAGCTCTGTTGCTGCTCTGCGTTACAGAGTTAATGAGCGGCCCTATATTGGCAAAATTAAATCGAACACCATTAACGTCTCGTGCTGTTTGTTTTGACACGTGACGTGATCCTACGGCACGGAGCAGAGGATACATCAGAACATAGGATACATCACACGCAGATGTAAAAGGTATGGATACAGTTCACATTGTCATATAATGTATTACAAATTAAGTAATTTGTTGACTACAGTCTTAAAAATAGAGGCGCTTAAAAGGTTCTTCACAGCGATGCCAAACAAGAACCTTTTTTGGTTCCACAAAGAACCATTTAGCCTAAGGTTCTTTAAAGAACCATCTCTTTCTTACTTTTTTGTATAATCTGAAGAACCTTTTTTCATCACAAAGAACCTTTTGTGAAACAGAAAGGTTCTTCAGATGTTAAAGGTTCTTTATAGAACCAAAAGGTTTTTCTATGGCATCAAAGAACCTTTTGAAGCTCCTTTATTTTTAAGAGTGTAGGTGCTGCATTACTGTAGATTAAGTAAGTTTGTAAACAAGGCTGAGAGGATGCTATCATTAAAACCTTAAGCGGTTAAAAAAATGTGGAGAAAAACAATAAAACACTCAAATATGAAGCAATGTTTACGTCTTGATTGTTACTGCGTTTTTGCTTTAGTTTATAAGATTTAAACAATCACGTTTGTGTGTTTGATAACCATATAAGTTTTATATTTAAAGCAGGTGATTAGATAATGTCATTTCGGCTTCATGCAGCAGAGAGAAACGTACATTACATTATCTTAATGTGCTCTTAAGGGCTCGACAGTGCAATCGTTTTTTAGGCGAATCCTGAGAAATTGACAAACCGAAGCTTATTAAAAGCTCATGAATACAGTTGTAAGAAATCTTTTTCCATGTACTGTGGATATTTTTGATAGAAGAAAGGCCATGCCACCATTTCAGGTGCGCTTCTCTGACTACATTTGTCATATGCTGCTTCTGCCTACGAGCAAGAAACAGTATAGCATCTCTCTCAATGCTTTTATGTCAGATGCTGATTGTTCTGCGCAGACATAGAATGCTGTAGTTTTAGTGATAAACTTATTCTTAGAGTAGACTTAGGTATTTAAAATTGTATTAATAATAATTCAGACTATTAAGGCAATTACACACTGAGTCCGAAATTCGCATCCGAAACGTTCGCACGTTAAACAATAAATACGACCTCACATTGTGTCAATCACATTTACACACTGCCTCCGAAATTTTCGTCCGTCATAAAAATAATCGGACCGGGTTCGATTTTCTGCGTTTTTCGCATCCGTAGCAAGCATTTTGATGGGTGTTTTGAGAATTCAGAGCCACCATACAAGCGAGGGTGACGAATACGAAAAAACGTACATGAAAATTTCGGACTCTATGTGCAATGGCCTTTACTGTTTTATTTCAAGTTTTTGACTGATACATACAATTTTGAAAATTCATCCTAGTTTTAATATTCATTATTAACGTTTTTTTACTTTGGTTAATGCTATGTTCTGACATGAAAAACCGTACAGTAATATTGCATTTTGTTAGTATGAGCTAATTCACCTGTGATTTTTAACACCTATTTGAATTCTTTTTAGATGGCAAAGGCTTTGAGGAAAGTACCAGAGTATTTTACTCAAGTGTCACCAGGAAAGGGACAGTAATGTCTGTGACAAAATAATCATCTTCAGGTAAAAGTACCACCAACATTTGGAGTCATCTTGACCATGTCCACCCAGAAGCCAAAAAACCCCCCAAAAGACACAAAATATGCTTTTCAGCTCTCAGTGTAACAAGGTTTTGAAAAGAATGAAGAAAACCCCCCAGATCTAAGATCTGCCATGATTGATTCAGCTGTCATTGAAGTGATTGCTGTTGACAACCAATTATTTTCTGTTGCAAACCTTGGATTTAAAAGACTCATGCCCCTTATAGAACCAAGATGCAGGATTAAAGATGGAAAATACTACAGAACAAAAATGCTTTATGAAATGCATTGCAGAGTTTTGACAGAAGAAGTCTTTCACTGTTGGTCTGGTCCCTGGTGAGCCTAACTGGACATTTCATTTCTGAGGACTGGTCCAGAATGCATGGGATGCTGAATGTCAAGCCAATGACTGGATCACACACAGCCAGTTATATTCAAGAAACATTCATTAAAATGTTAGAAGATTGGGATATTGCACCAGAGTGTGTAGTTCTTGTCCTGCATCTAGCTGAACTACCTCATGTAAGCTGCGCTGCTCACACCCTTCAGCTCATTATTAATGAATCTAGTCAGAGAGCTGGCCTGGACATTATTGGTATTTTGAAAAAACTGGCCAAACAGTGGCTAAGGACCATTCAGGAGGAGCTGGACATCCCAGCACACAACATCATCCAAACTCAAACTCTGTGGAACTCGACACTTCACATGCTGCAGAGAATGTATGACCAGAGGCGGACACTGAGAGGGCGTTTTTACTAGTGCATACTTCAACCTCTAAAACGGAGACTTTTGAAAACGCTGAAGACCTCGTTTTAGTTTAAAAAGTCTGGGGTTGCGTTTGTGCAAATTGACGATAAGGGAGACTTTAGAACGGGGTGTCCAACCCTGCTCGAGGAGAGCTACCGTCCTGAAGAATTCAGCTCCTACACTGCGTTAGCACACCTGTCTGTAATTCTCAAATAACCCTGAACACCCTGAATAGATGGTTCAAGTGTGTTTGATTGGGTTTGGAGCTGAATTCTTCAGGACAGTAGCTCTCCAGGAGCAGGGTTGGACATCCCTGCTTCAGAATATGCAGGCGTGGTTGCCCACATTCGCTCACTGATTGGGTTTTCTGTGTCATTGCGTTTTCTTCCCTGATTCATTAAGCTCGTATCTAGTGTTGTCAAAGTCCCGGTACTTCGGGTCCAAGTCGGTACCTAAAAATAAAAAAGTTGTCGGTACCTCATTTTCATAAGACCCAGTACCACCGACGTAACAGGTCAACCAGGTACTGATTTGCCTTCTGACAGGTTGTAAGTCGGAAACTTATTATAGATGCAATAAGATGTGATGAGCTGAGAAGTGTGGCTCTGGTCCACAGATGCGCAGAGCTGCGCAGCTCTGGTCCACAGATGCGCACTGCTGCGCACAGAAATACTCCAGATTGAAGTCATATCATGAAGAAAACGAACAGAGTTTCAAGCGGTAAGTTTCAAATTCTGTCAGCGATTGCATTATGAATGTTGTAGCACATGTTAAGTTAAAGGTTACATTACAATAAACATCTCTGTTTGCGTGTTAATTTGTTAGCGCCAATGCTAATCCATTCAAGTGTTATTATTAACCATTTAATGCTTTTATAATTTTTATTGAGGTAAAGTGAATGAAAGGACATGAATGGGGTCTACAGTACCTGTTTTATATATTCGAAATCTATGTGCTAGAAAGTAATAGAAGTATGACTAGCAATGTGCATGCTGTTAATATCATTCAGTCAGAAAAAAATATATTCTTGAATAGATTTTATAAGCCAAATTTGAAGCATTTATTATTTTAATATCCAGTTACCTAAATGAAAGTAATCTTGTTTAAATGCAGTATAAAAACTGAGGTGTATTCTAATATTGCACATACATATGTTCAGTCAGTTGTCTTACTGAAGTTATTCTGTTTGTCTTTTACAGCAGCAGACTGAGGAGGATGTGCATCAGTGAACACACAGCAATTTCAGCAACAAAAAACTTGTATAGCCTACTTTATGTATACAAAATGACATTCCTTTTTATACATTTATATTAATAATGAGCTTTATTAATAAAATTGTGTGCTTAAACTAGCATGTACTGGGGTTTTTGCTTTGGTACCGAAATTGGTACCGAGAACTATGGAGTTTTACTGGTATTGGACTACTGAAATGTTGGTACCGTGACAACACTACTCGTATCATATGAGTCAATATGCTACCTGAAGGCAACAATAACTAGCCTCGCAACGACCATGTAAACATCAGGCTTGTTTGACTTCAAGCAGCGCTGCGTACACTGGTCGACGCGGTGATATTACAGCACCACAAGAGAGAATCGAGAGCCGTATGCTTTTAAATCATGCTCTCAGTACTGCGATGTCATGTGTCTGTCGGTCTGCACGCCGCCGGATGAAATCAAACAAGCCTAATTACATGGATTACCTCATCTATCCACACGAAGACATCCTTGCTTTTCTTCACCATCATGTTTAGTTTGTACTGGCTGGTCTGTGACTAGTAACCAACCGTCATCAACAACCAACTTGTATGTACAACTGTTTACATTTGTGTGCGTATGCCCAGCGTGTCTGAATGGTCATGTGACATGCATTTTCGGTAGTGTAGATTTTTTTCTGAAACGGCAATACAAACGAGGATCGTTTTTGTTTTTTAAAACACCATTTTTTGACAACCACGGGCTAATGTAAACATCACCTGAATGTCTATGCCGGTGAATGCGGCCATATCTCCTACTTATCTGCCACACAGTGGGACATTGTCTGTAACCTGAATGACACACTGGCTCCAATAGCAGAAATCACAATGGAGATGAGCCATTGGGAGTCATCAGCAACATGCTTTATTTCCAGTGTGTCTTTTTTGGAGCTGATGCTGCAAGTAGAGAGTCCATCCTCAGGAGGGATCCAAACCGTATGCAAGACAATGCTAGACAGCCTGACAAAGCGATTCTCCAAGGCAGAGGAAACAAAAACACCATGCCTTTGCCTCAGAAGAAACACTCCAAAATGCAAAACTGTGGCTAAAGCAGAAAGCTAAAGAGCATGGTGCACAAAAGCCAAGTTCTACTGCAGAAACACCTGAAGGGGATGAAGATATAGATCCAGAGGCAAAGAAGCACAAAATGCATCAGTCCACCTGAGTGGACACGCTGTATGCCAAGTAGTGTTGTTTTTGGCGGCCTGTTTTCATTTTAGTTTTAATCTAGTCTTTGTGGGAAGCTGTCATTTGAGTTTTTATTAGTTTTAGTCACGTTCATACTCTTTTTAGTCTAGTCAAGTTTTAGTCGACTGAAAGTCTGAGCATTTTAGCCTAGTTTTAGTCAACGAAAACTGATGACATTTAGTCTAGTTTTAGTCAATGAAAATTGTATTTTAGTCTCTTTTTAGTAATGCAATTCTATTTAACCCAGTCAATATGGTATAAGTACCTAGTAGTATAGACGAAACCACAATTTTCTTTTAGCCAAACCTATTTCAAACAAGGTTATTTTATTATATTATTGTTACTTTATAGACTCAAGAATACAGCCATTCCAGACACAGAAGACGCTCTGATTTGAATTTACAGCATATTTATTTTACCAACCAAACATGTTAGAATTACGCAAACATAAATTTAAAATAAATAAAATAGCATCACATGACAATGCCAGAAACAAATTATTACAAGATTCAAGTTTAACAAAGAAAAACAAGGTGCGTGAATGCTCGAGCTACAATAACATACTAAAAAGTGCAAATTAAATGTGTGTGTCTGTTACTTGTATTGCTTGTAAACTGAAGTCAGATTGTGCATCATAAAACCTATTAAAAGATATAACACTACAAATGGTTTGGACATTAGAGAGATGTAATGGGATGGGAAGCACTGGCTGCATACAGTGGAATTTGTTGACAGAAAAGAACAAACAATACTGAATTATGCCAACTACTGAACCAAGTAACCAGCAGTTTTAACAGCAACTACATAAACTTTAATCTCCTGGATGTGTTATTTTAAGACTGGTTGTCACAAACAACAAAAAACAAAACTGTCCAGTACAAATATACACACACAGACACACGTGCGCGCTAGTAACACACGTTTGTCTCAGTCGTTTTCAGCTCAAGTGGCTAACGTCTAAAGCTAACGTTAAAATGAGACACATTAACCATAGCCTCATGAGCTGGCATGAGCTTTCTAAAATAGAAAGTAACGTTACGTTAATGTCTTGACTTACCTCAATTTCATTATGGAATGCCTTGAGATGTCTCTTAAGGTTCGTGGTGTTTTTTCCTGCAATTTTGTGGCCGCATTTCTCCCCATCTTTATCCACAACACATTTCGTTTTCTTTTCCACTTCTATGTAATGAAAGTTTTTCCAAATGTCGTTTCTTCTTTTTCTCTTAAAGACGAAACCCGGCTGGCCAGCCATCGTTCTCTGACTTAACTTTCTTAACTCGTCTAAATAGTGCTGCGAGTGGTGCTTGAGGAAGTGACGTCACCTGCGTCTGTGTAGCGCAACCTGATGCAGCCACTGATCTATCAGTATAATAGCGCGATATATCATAATAGATAATGCAACTAAACGAGCCAAAAAAACGTTATAACGTATAATTTCATCTTGTTTTGGTCAACGAAAATGAAGAGACATTTTAGCAAAGTTTTTATTTTGTGAACCACATTTAGTCTCGTTTTTATTCGTCAACAATATTGCATTATACATTTAATTGTAGTCATCGTCACATGACCAGCATTTACGTTGCGTCTCGTTTTCATCACGTGATAAAGGTTCGTTGACGACGATATTTAGTCATAATTTTTGTTGACGAAAGCAACACTAATGCCAAGATCCTTGGACCCACAGCTGTTTCTAAGGGGCTGTACTTTGAGATTTTGTATTTGTATTGATCGTCTCGCGGTGAGGTTGCGAATTGCAAATAACGGCTCACTCCACCGCTCACCCCTCCTCTTCGGAGCACTACAGTGGCTGACACAGCACAAAGATGTTTACACGTTTTTGCTTCTTAGCCGAAGGAGATAACATTTACGAAACCCGCTCTGTACAGCAGTTAGTCCGTTTAGGGTGACTGTAGGAACAATATGCTGAAATAAGTCAAAATTACTGGTTAATTGGTTACTGCCCACCTTAGTCGTTAGTATCAGTAAAATCCAGTATCGGTCAACCTCTAATTTATATTATATTTTGTATAAAACTTTATGTAGATTTCATCTTAAACGCTAGATTTTGCTCACGTACAATAGTTTTCAGATTTCTAAAATCATGCGAACGCCAGAACCTGCGCATATTTCCCTTTATAAATCAGGGGAAGACTGAATTTCTTAAAAGCAACCTTTGTGTTTGTGTGTATTTTAGATGATGAAATTCTGATTTGAGAGTACAGACATACATTTTGTTTTGTTCTTGATTTCTTACCTTTGTTTTTCTTGTACTATCAAAATTTGTACTATTTTGATAGTTATATATTTTACCTACTTATTCTGTTCTAGATTACCTTTTTTGCTGTTCCTTTAGATTAGATTAGATTAGATTAGATTAGATTAGATTAGATTAGATTAGATTAGATTAGATTAGATTAGATTCAACTTTATTGTCATTACACATGTACAAGTACAAGGCAATGAAATGCAGTTTAGGTCTAACCAGAAGTGCAATAGCAGCAAGTGCAGGATATACAGTGGTTGCATAAGTTACATAAATAAATATTACAGAAGTAATTTACAGATGGATATGTACTATGACCATAATATACAGATGTCTATTACTATAAACAGAGATTTACAGATGAATATATATTATGAACATAATATACAGATGTCTATTACTATAGACAGAGATTTACAGATGGATATATACTATGAACATAATATACAGATGTCTATTACTATAGACAGAGATTTACAGATGGATATATACTATGAACATAATATACAGACGTCTATTACTATAGACAGAGATTTACAGATGGATATATACTATGAACATAATATACAGATGTCTATTATTATAAACAGAGATTTACAGGTGGATGTATACAATGATAAGTTAGGCTATGTTGAGCAGCAGTGCAATGGATATAGAGTAGTGCAAATAAATTATGGACAGAAGCTATCTAAGTAACAGTGCGATGGAAGAAGTTATTGCATATTTCAGTTAAAGTGTAGGAGTGCAAGATGCATAGTAAACAGTTGGTACTGTAATGAACAGTTGGCAGTGCAAATGAGCAGTCTGGTAGTGCAAATGAACATAAATGTTATGTATAGACAGTCCAGTAGTGCAAATAACAAGTGAAGTCAGGTGTGCTATGGGGGGGAGAGAAGAGTGTAGTAGTATATGAGGGGCAGTGGGATCAGTGAGGGGCAGAGTTCAATAAAGAGACAGCTCTGGGAAAAAAGCTGTTCTTTAGTCTGCTGGTCCTGGTCCGGAGGCACCTATAACGCCTGCCGGAGGGCAGGAGAGAAAACAGTCTGTGAGCGGGATGAGAGGAGTCCTTAAGAATGCTACGAGCTCGACGCAGACAGTGTTTCCTCTGGATGTCCTCCATGGCTGGAAGTGGAGTCCCTGTGATGCGCTAGTGTGGTTTTCATCACCCGCCGCAGTGCCTTGCGCTCTGCAACAGAGCAGCTCCCATGCCAGACTGTGACACAGTTGGTCAGGATGCTTTCTATTGCACAGCGATAGAAGTTCACCAGGATATCCGAGGACAGCTGATTCTTCTTTAGTGTCCTCAGGAAGAAGAGGCGCTGGTGAGCCTTCTTGACCAGGCTGGAGGTGTTGGTAGTCCAGGACAGGTCCTCCGAGATGTGGATCCCAGGAACTTGAAACTGGAGACACGTTCAACAGCCATCCCATTGATGTGGATGGTGTCATGTGTGCCTCTTGACTCTTTCCTGAAGTCCACAATGAGCTCCTTTGTCTTGGAGGTATTAAGGAGCAGGTTATTGCTGTTGCACCATGTGGCTACGTGCTGGATCTCCTCCCTGTAGGCCGTCTCATCGTTGTTGCTGATGAGACCAATCACCGTAGTGTCGTCCGCAAACTTGATGATGGAGTTAGATCCGTTCACAGGCCTGCAGTCGGAGGATGTTGGATGCTGCATTTGTATTGTCATCACAATTAGATATGAGTTTCAGTGATCTCATTCTCAAGGTTCATATAAACGTCACGAGACTGAATGTTGTGAAGCACTCTATGCACTTTCCACTGTCTATGCTGGTATAATAACACCTGTTGAATCTGTTTCTAGTCAGACGATGTTAGAATGGGCTAGACAGAGTTAGTCAGAGTTCGCTCCTAAAGAAGCTATATGAGCATCCTAAGGCAATGACTTTCTGCTGGGTGGTTAGATCTATCACTTTTGGCTTTTCGGTAACAAGATGGTATCATTTGAATCAATAACAAGGTTGTATAATCTATCAGTGTTGTGCAAGTTACTTCCAGACTGTAATACATTTCATTACTTGTTACTGTTATTTAAAAGTAATCCCTTACCTTACAATATTACTGTCTCAGAATTGTAATACGTTACATGACTCCTGTATTACTTTTGAGTTACTTTCACCAAAATAACTACAGAAGTAAAACTTAACATTCTAAAATGACTAAATGTACTGCAGAGTATTTTACACTTGAATTCAAAGTGAATAGAATAATGGCAACAATAAGAAAATAAAAAAATCTTCATCTTGTCATGGCATTGGAGTTTACATATAGTCCTGTTGTATCTAATATAAATACCCAAGCTATTCACAGATATTGCCAGAATATCACTTTTTCTCTACCATACTTTTAACAGACTTAGATCATTTGTGATTCAGGCTGTCATCCTTTCTTGCATTGTCTTGAGCCTTCACTTTGCCGATTATAAACTATATTGTTAGTAGCCTGGAAAGGCCACTGTCATATCGCCCTCTACTGGATGTAAAATGCTCTGCAGAAGATGTGTATTGTTTAGTGGTCATTAACATCCAAAACTCGTGGAAAACGCAGGATGCACCGCTTTCTCACAATCTCCTGTTGCTTGCACTCATAAGTTATATTTGCTGAAGACAGAGAGAGACGCGAAGTCCGGTTTGAAATGCGTGCATGTCTTTCTTTTATTGAAATATAGAAATGCGTGCATATGTCCCCACCAGTTTTCAAAATAAAGTTACGCCACTGAATGCGCATACGTCCATCTCGTGAATGTACTGTCTTCTGCCATTTTCATCCATTTGCAGCGTTTGCCGCGCTGGGGCTTACAGTGATCCGGACAGGGCTAATATCCTTAGACCTCGAGCTCAGAGGCTGAAATCATGCCGCGTTACAAAATACAAAGTTCCACCAGCGAGTGGGAGATGAATGACACCACACGCGTCTATTCACTGACTACGAACAGGAAATAGAACTTAACTTGCAGGATTTTTGATTTGTTAATGTCTCGCGAGCGAAAAGTTGGTTGTAACGCAGCGCGTTTCTGAACACGTACTGAGTAAAATATTACTGAAAATTGATTAGTAATGCCTTACACTACTGCATTACAGCAAAAGGTAATACGGTACTGTAATACATTTATTTTGTAATGCATTACTCCCAACACTGTAATCTATCAGATCTATCACAGGGCTATCAAGTTTTCAGTCAATAGGAAAAAATAAGGGAAAAGAAACATGTAGCGCATTGTTGTTGTTCTGCTTGCTCAGCTATTCATTTCAATTATATTCAGTCATTTGGTTGAAACAGCAGGCTCTTCACCACACAATCACTTCTGATTGAAAGGGGGTTATTTTCACACTTGGTCATTTTCAGGGGTCTGAGCACTATTCGCTGGGTTTGTTGGCCCATATGTGAACACTGCATCTCAGACCCTTTTAAAGTGAGCCGAACCAAGACCATCCAAGGAGGTTCACTAAAAACATGCATTGTGAACACAAACCGCTCTTTCGATCATCTCTCTCTCTCTCTCTCTCTCTCTCTCTCTCTCTCTCTCTCTCTCTCTCTCTCTCTCTCTCTCTCTCTCTCTCTCTCTCTCTCTCTCTCTCTCTCTCTCTCTCTCTCTCGATAAGTACAGTGAGTGCATAAAGGGAGCTGCGTGTAAATAAAGCGCATTGTCACATATTTCTCAACATGGACAGCTGATGCTCTTAAAAATGTTCAAGATGACTAAATCTGTGTGTAAATAATGCTTTAATAAAAGCGTGTCAGAGGACTCATGGACCTAGATTTTGTTGGTTTAAAGCTCATTCTAGCCCAATAAATGAGCTTTCCCAGACCCTAAAGGATCCAACTAAACCCAGGCACTGATGTAGTGATGACTGTCAGATCATTCATGTAGGATGTAGATCCATGTAGATCGTACAGCCAGTTATCATCACTTTTTCTTTGAACACATCCATTAAACATACAAGTGATAGTGGAAAAAGTAAGTGAACCCCTAGGCTTCTGGAGTCACTAAATGCCAGTTGAAGGTGTTACCTAACCAGGAATCCAATCCATGAAAGGATAATAAAGGTGTGGTTTAGAGCTCAATTGACTTATATAAACATCCGAACAGTGTCAATGTGCTATTCACAAGGAACATTAGCTAATGAAAGTCATGCCTTGCAAAAAGAGAACAGCGTGGTTTGTGGATATATTTTTGCCCTGTTGATAACCATTTACAAGGTGGATATATAATTTTTCTGCTCATTTTCTTGTGTGTCATCTCTTTGTGGGGTATCGTTTCCTGTTTTTGTGTGGATTACTTTCCCTTGAGGTCATAAACCTTTTCTACTGAATACTGCTCCCGGCATCCATTACTACACATACAAGTGAGATTGATTCAAACTGGAAATACTCGTTGGACATTTGAACACACACATTCATTCACAGGGTTTTTTGGTTGTATTTCATGTAGATATTGTCTTGTATTATACACGGTCTTGTATGAACGTTTTTGCTCTTGGACCTTTCTTGCAGGTCTACAGAAAGCGCTTGCTTCAGGTTATTGCTGCCAAAGGTGGTTCAACCAGTTATTAAAACACTTACTTTTCCACCATCACTTTATATGTTTAATAGGTGTGTTTAATTAATACATGAAATATCATGACTGTTTGTGATTTATTAGCTTAGAATTACTGTGTTTGTTGATATATGTGACTTTGGTGAAGATCAGAAGACATTTTATTTTATTTATTAAATAATCTGGAAAGTTACAATGGTTTGCTTATTTTTTCTTGCAACTGTGTATATATATATATATATATATATATATATATATATATATATTTTTTTTTTTATATATACAAGTGGTATAAATATATACAAATAAGTGTTTGCGGTTACACCTTATATTAAGGTACACAAATTCATCATTAACTACTTATTAACATGCATATTGGTTGTATATTAATATATATAAAGCACATATTAATGCCTTATTCTGCATTACCTTATTCTACATCTCTTAATCCTACCCAATACTTAAACCTAAAACTACCTTGTAAGGAGTAATTAGGAGTTTATTGAGGCAAAAGTCGTAGTTAATAGTTTATAGTGAGAGTTGGTCCCTATTCTGAAGTGTGACCGTGTTTGCTATTATGGCTTTTTTCTTTGCCCTAGACATGGCTCTCCACCATCCTTGTGGTGTCTCATGATCGTAATTTTCTGAATGCCGTGGTGACAGACATCATACACCTGCACTCCCAGCGGTTGGAGAGTTACCGTGGTGATTACGAAAACTTTATCAAAACGAAGGAGGACCGGCTAAAGAATCAGCAAAGAGAATATGAGGCGCAGTTACAGTACCGAGAACACATACAGGTAAACCAGTCCAGATAACACATATGGGTTAAGTGTATGAACACACAAACTACACAGTTAAACAAAAAACTCTACAGAACACGTACCGTTAAACTAGAAACTCGACAGAGAACACGTACAGTTAAACAAGAAACTCTACAGAGAACACGTACAGTTAAACAAGAAACTCTACAGAGAACACGTACAGTTAAACTAGAAACTCGACAGAGAACACGTATAGTAAAACAAGAAACTCTACAGAACACGTACAGTTAAACTAGAAACTCGACAGAGAACACGTACAGTAAACAAGAAACTCTACAGAGAACACGTAGTTAAACTAGAAACTCTACAGAGAACACGTAAAATTAAACTAGAAACTCTACAGAGAACACGTACAGTTAAACAAGAAACTCTACAGAGAACACGTACCGTTAAACTAGAAACTCGACAGAGAACACGTATAGTAAAACAAGAAACTCTACAGAGAACACGTACAGTTAAACAAGAAACTCTACAGAGAACACGTACAGTTAAACTAGAAACTCGACAGAGAACACGTACAGTTAAACTAGAAACTCGACAGAGAACACGTACAGTTAAACTAGAAACTCGACAGAGAACACGTACAGTTAAACTAGAAACTCGACAGAGAACACGTACAGTTAAACTAGAAACTCGACAGAGAACACGTACAGTTAAACAAGAAACTCTACAGAGAACACGTAAAGTTAAACTAGAAACTCTACAGAGAACACGTAAAATTAAACTAGAAACTCTACAGAGAACACGTACAGTTAAACTAGAAACTCTACAGAGAACACGTACAGTTAAACTAGAAACTCTACAGAGAACACGTAAAGTTAAACTAAAAACTCTACAGAGAACACGTACAGTTAAACTAGAAACTCTACAGAGAACACGTACAGTTAAACTAGAAACTCTACAGAGAACACGTAAAGTTAAACTAAAAACTCTACAGAGAACACGTAAAGTTAAACTAGAAACACCACAGAGAACACGTACAGTTAAACTAGAAACTCTACAGAACACGTACCGTTAAACTAGAAACACCACTGAGAACACGTATAGTTAAACAAGAAACTCTACAGAGAACACGTACAGTTAAACAAGAAACTCGACAGAGAACACGTACAGTTAAACTAGAAACTCTACAGAGAACACGTAAAATTAAACTGGAAACTCGACAGAGAACACGTAAAGTTAAACTAGAAACTCTACAGAGAACACGTAAAGTTAAACTAGAAACTCTACAGAACACGTACCGTTAAACTAGAAACACCACGTACACGTCTACGTACAGTTAAACAAGAAACACTACAGAGAACACGTAAAGTTAAACTAGAAACTCAACAGAGAACACGTACAGTTAAACTAGAAACACTACAGAGAACACGTAAAGTTAAACTAAAAACACAGCAGAGAGACAGTTACACTAAAACCACAAAATGCTTACTGTTTTGTATCACTTGGTGATATGTTAAATGAAGACTGTTTAATGTTATTATACATTTAATGTTGAGCTTCATTGCATTTGCGTTGTGGTGGAAAGAAGATTCTCTACTGCTTTTTTGACATTTGCTTTTTAAATCTTTCAGTGTGTACAGCGCATCTGTGAATAACAACAGCCTTAAGTACAATTATTATAACCGCTTTTATCATGGACTATGGGACGTAATAAACTGTGGTTATGTAACTTTATTTGCAGTGAAAACAAATCAAGTGGTTCAACGGTTTGCTCGTATAAGGGCAGAAAAGACAGTGGTTATTATTTTTATTATAATAGCGTGTTGTTATAACTATCAGGTAGAGCTGCACGATTAGTTGTTAAAAGATCGCAATCTCGATTCAAACACCCAGACGATCTCATTAATGAAAATCAATTACACCTCTGACTAAAATCATATGTCGTAAAAAAAATCATAAAATCGTATGAAATGGCTCCGCAAACAGTCTTCAACCACACACTGTTGTTATTTCTGTGTCAAATGATCACAGAAGTATTTGGAATTAAAGTGGAGTTGCCAACACACACGCATGAAACACGCGTTTGCTTAGCTCTCAGCCTGCATAAATTAATCTCACACCAAATAACAAACTAACAAAGTAAATACAGCCTATAGCAACAAAACTGCTCTTATGGTTGTCTTTCAGGGTTGTGTTACATTGTTGTGATTTTGCTTCACACATCTTAACTGGACAGGTTTGAAACAAAACTTTAAATGATTGCAGTTGGTAGCGCAGAGAAATCCGAATGCGCGCTTATATCTGTCATTATGGTAAAAACACGTCATGAGAGTTTGTGGAGCTTACGCTAATAGAGAAACTGCGCTATAAGAGCTTTTCATCAAGTTGCCCAGCATTTCATGTTTTCATTTTACAATTTAAAATGTTTGTAGTTGAGAATAAAGTGTTGGTATGTTTATCCATTGTATGTTTCGTTAAATACCGAAAATCTCCCTTTGTGCGTCCTAGCGGATATTTCGCGAACTAGTTTCACATGTAAATGTTTTTAACTGCCGCCCTGTGTTTGTTACACTGAGGCAGAGGATTTGACAAATCAAACAAACTGTAAGTCACTTTGGAAAAAGGCATCTGCCAAAATGTATAAAATATAAATTGTGTTATGGATGATATTTCAGTGTGTAATGCAGAAAAGGATTGGTTAATGTGACTGTTTCTGTCAGGTTTTCATCGATCGCTTCAGATATAACGCCAACAGGGCCACTCAGGTGCAGAGTAAACTCAAGCTGTTGGAGAAACTGTAAGTGTTACATCACTCACTGATCTCTTATTGGCTTTACGCGCTCCTGCTGGATTCTAACAGTCCTTTTGTGTTACAGGCCTGAACTGAAACCCATCGAGAAGGAGTCTGAAGTCATCTTGCGGTCAGCTCTTTATTTACTCCTACAGTGTTCAGCATAAATGAGTACACCCCTTTTGAAAATTAATGCTGGGTTATATTAAACATTTATTTGATTACCGTAATGGCTGTTTCACATAGCACAGCATGCGGCGCCAGGTCTAGTTTTGCTGCGCTGCTCATGCTCAAATAAAGCGGCAGTTTTGGCCACAAAGAGCCACTTACATTTAAAGCATGTAAGTGGTACTTCTAACAGTCGCCATGACTTCCAAAACCACTCTTGTCAGAACAGCACATTTGAAGGTTTTATAATACAAGTCTGTCTTAAATGGTATATGCTTATATTGCATATGTATGAGGGGTAAACGGCGAATTACGCTGTCAATGTATTGACTGAACCTAATGCTCATCATACACATAAAACTACATAGACATCAGGTTATATGCTTATATTGCATATATGTGAGAGAAAAGTGATTGCATCACGCTATGACTCTCCTTTGGTGAGTATACCCTCTATTGTCTTGACTTGTATTGATTTTTCAAAGCATGAGCTTAAGTGTAATGGCTTTTTACACTTTATAACTTGCACTAAGTGGATCTGAAAGAGCATGAAACAAGGCATACAGTATATACAATCTACAAGAGGTTTTGCTCATTAAGGCCCTGTCCACACAATCACAGGTATTTTCAAAACCGCAGCCTTTTCTATGTGGTTTGGCTGTTCGTCCGCCCAAAACGCACTGAAACCGAACTTTTTTGAAAACTCGGGCCAGGGTTTTAGTGTTGTCGTGTGGACGGTGAAACCGGAGATTTGGCCTATGAGGTTGAAATGCGCACCGCTATCTTATTTGTTTGACGTCAGATTCCAGGCTTCGGATTGGCCAACACAGCTTTATGGTTAGGGTTATATCGCCACCTCTTGGTTTGGCACGCTCTTGACAGCGCTTCATAGTGTGTTTTTGCGTTTTCATGTGGACATGGTTTTATTTTTAAACGAAGAAGAAAAAATCCAGTTATAAAGATACCCATGTACGTGTGGCCTAATATACTTTAAAAAAAACATAATGCTAATTTGCATTGTTCTGCTCTGGTACCCAAGCAGCGTGGTGCGCGCCGTAAATTCTTCCAGTGTGCAATGACAATGGCCGCATGCTGTAATTCTTGGCACAAAGCTGCGCTTAAAAGTTAGTTATCGAGCATTTCAGTCGTAATTGAAGTGAAATGTAGGACTAAATCTCAAGTGTCAGCCATAGAGATGATTCACAACACTTTGCTGTGCCACAAATGGGATTTTGGATGACGACATAAGCATGGATCAATCACTGAATATATTTCCTTATTTAAGAATATTCCCAGATAAATTTACATGGTGATATTCCTAAGAGGAGTTTACATTCAACACACATTTGACAATAAAGACTTTTCAAGAGAATACATTATGATATGCACATGAAAGATACACATTTTTGCAGAAATTGTGTTTGCTTGTGTTGGATTTTTTGGAGTGGTGTTGGGAAGCCCATGAAACGCATGACAATGTGTGGAGCTGTAGGAAAATTTCACCTTTCCTGCAATGCCCTACTGGCTGGACTTCCAGCCTGCACAACCAAACCTCTTCAGATGATCCAAAATGGATCTTTAATGAGCTGAAGAGAGCACACGTCACTCCTCTCTTTGTCAGGTTACATTGGCTCCTCCCTATAGTCGCTCGCATCCAATTCAAAGCTCTGCTTCTGGCCTTCAAAACCACCACTGGTTCAGCTCCCCCTACCTTCACTCGCTTATACAGACTTCTGTCCCCTCCAGATCCCTGTGCTCTGCCAACCAGCAATGTCTTGTGGTGCCATCCCAGAAAAGGAAAAATCACTCTCACGTATCTTCACTGGATCTGTTCCGCGTCTGTGGAATGATCTGTCTGTTGCAACAAGATCTGCAGATTCTGTAGTCATCTTTAAGAATCGGCTAAAACACATCTCTTCCACCAACACCTGACTCACTAATACAGTGTTCTATTTCTTTTTCTACTTTTATATTTACTTTACATTTATTCATTTGGCAGACACTTTTATCGTAAGCAACTTACAATTGAGGAAAACAGCAAGCGATTTGTCTAAGTAAAGCAATATTCACGAGAAGTGCTAGTAATACAAGTTTCAGATACAACGTTTAAGATAGTATGAGCAAGTATATAGAGAACATTAGAAAAGGAAAAGAGAAGTAGAAGTTTTTTTATTTTTTATTAACAGACCGTTAAGTTCTCAAGGAAGAGGTGGGTCTTCAGCTGTTTTTTGAATTGTGAGATTGATCCAGCTGTCATGATGGATACAGGAAGATCGTTCCACTAGCAGGGAAGAGCATCATGCCAGAAACTGGAGCTTGGACTGATGACCTATGGTGTCCTCGGAAATCAGAGGACAGGACATGGAGAACAAAACAAACTGACATTAGCATGGAGGCCGTTCACAGAAAGTATAAGAAAGTTACAAAGCATGATGGTGTGTGTAAATACGGTTCCGACTATATTGTGGTATAGACTGTTTACAGTGAGTTAACAGTGTTATTGGTGAGTTAGGTGAAAACTATATAAAAGAGATGAGTCTTTAGTCTAGTTTTAAACTGAGTGAGTGTGTCTGAATACTGAAAATGGCTGGGGAGGATATTCCAAAGTTTATGAGCCAAGAGAGTTTAGGAGTTGCGCTCTACTTTTTATATTTACTGGCATTAGGGGTAATAATGAATACCTCTGTCTTGTTAGCATTTAGCATAAGAAAGTTGTTGGCCATCAAGTTTTTGATGTCATTAGCAGTCTGTTAGCTTCGCCGTTATCACCCGGTTCGGAGGAAATGTAAAGCTGGGTGTCATCAGCATAACAATGGAAATTTACCTGATAATGTCTCCTAAGGGGAGCATGTAAAGAAAACTGTGCAATTCAGTCGAGAGTATTTTAATACATGTTAAACAAATAAAACATGAACACAATCCAGATGAAAAAATTTATACGACTTGGTTTGTTAAATATTAGATCTCTGAATAATAAAGCACTTGTTGTTAATGACATAGTTAGATGTGATCAAAATAGATGTGCTCTGTTTGACAGAAACATGGCTAAAACCAGAAGATTATATTACTTTAAATGAGTCTATTCCCAAAGATTACTGTTATAAACACGAGCCTCGTCTAAAAGAAAGAGCTGGAGGTGTTACTGCGCTTTACAATAATACTTTTAGAATTAATAATACTTTTAGCATTACTCAAGTCTCATTTTAAATTCAATTCTTTTGAAGTGATGGTACTTCATATAACATCAACTAATGGTAATGATAAAACATATGTGAAATTTCTTTTGGCTACTTTATATAGGCCTCCAGGGAACCACGCAGACTTTATCAAAGAATTTGGGGACTTTTTATCAGAATTAGTACTGGCTGCAGACAGAGTCCTTGTTGTTGGGGATTTTAACGTCTATGAAGATAATGATACAGATGTTCTGGGACTGGCTTTTAACGATATTCTCAATTCTATAGGCGTTAGACAACACGTGACAGGACCCACTTACCTTCGTAATCATACTCTGTCAATACAGTATATATTCAATTCAATTCAATTTTATTTATATAGCGCTTTTCACAATGAGTATTGTTGCAAAGCAGCTTTACAGGAGAAAGCAACAGAAAAAACATAAGAAAGGTAAAAATTATTAAACCTTTAAATTAATTTAATAAAATAAAATAACTATAAAAGCAGTCTCCTGGTGAGCAAGCCAACACGGCCCTGTTGCGAGGAACCCAAACTCCAAATGATAAATATATGGAGAAAAAAACCTCGGGAGAAACCAGTCTCAGTCGGGAGGGCCAGTTCTCCTATGACATGTCACAGCTGTACTAAGTGACTTTGATTAACGTTATAGAGAAAATGATTATCATAGAGAGCCTATTAATGTAATAAGGAAATAGATTTTGTTAAATTTGTTATAAGGAATGTTATATGCAGAAAACAGAACTGTGATGGCATAATGTAACTGAATGCAGCTGTGACTTCAAACTGCTGTCATGTGATGTAAGTTTAGCATTTAATACTAAGTATTGTAATACTGTTAGCATTAATATGACAACAATTAGACCATCTTTGATCTTGGTTGGTGATGGGGTTGCATGAGCTGGAGCTGGGATGGTCAGTCGGGCAGAAGGTTATCGCAGGAGGGTGGAACCGGATGTTTGGCTGGAGCTGCTGTAACCTCTAGTTAGGGATGACATAAGGCGTTCATCCGGAATCTCACCTCGGGATGACATCCGTCTGGACCTGGTGTAATCTCTCCCTACCTCGGGATGGGCATCCCGAGGGGGGGGAGAGAAGAGACTCAATTAGCATAGCTGCTGTTCTTAATATTTTATTTGGTTTACAATTCAAGCATTATGTGAAAGCTTGGCTGAAAAGATATGTCTTTAATTGTGATTTAAATTGGGAGACTGTGTCAGACCCCCGAACTGTAACAAGAAGGCTATTCCAGAGTTTAGGCGCAACGTATGAAAAGGCTCTACCTCCTTTGGTAGATTTATTTATCCTAGGTGTTATTAAAAGTCCACAGTTTTGAGATCTTAGAGAGCGAGCTGGGTTGTAGCGTGATAGAAGCTCTGTTATGTAGGTAGGAGCTAAACCGTTTAAGGCTTTATAAGTAATTAAAAGAACTTTAAAGTCAATACGATATTTAATGGGTAGCCAGTGTAGAGATGATAAGATTGGGATTATGTGATCATATTTTCTAGATCTTGTAAGAACTCTGTCAGTTGCATTTTGAACTAACTGTAATTTGTTTATTGATGATGCAGGACAACCACTTAGTAGTGCATTACAATAGTCAAGTCTTGAAGTCATAAATGCATGAATTAGCTTTTCACCGTCAGCAACACACAAAATATTTCGTAGTTTGGTCAATATTTCTAAGATGGAAGAAAGCTGTTTTTGTGGTGTTTGAGATGTGTTTTACAAATGATAGGTTGCTATCTAATATAATGCCTAGGTCTTTAACTGTATTTGCTGGGGTAACGGTGCAGCCCTCGATTTGTAGGTTGTAATCCGCAAAATTCTGATTACGTGCATTTGGTCCAACAAGTAGTATTTCCGTTTAATTAGAATTTAGGAGGAGGAAATTTTTAGTCATCCAGTCTTTTATGTCTTGGATGCACTCTGCCAGTTTGGATAGCTGAAATGAATCATCTGGACGCGATGAGATATATAGTTGAGTATCATCTGCATAACAGTGGAAACTAATTCCATGTTTTCTAATAATGTTGCCAAGGGGCAGCATGTATATGGAGAATAGCAAGGGTCCTAGAACCGATTCCTGGGGCAATCCATAATTAATTTGCGTTAGATAAGACGATTTCCCATTTAGTTGGACAAAGTGATATCTGTCAGATAAGTATGATCTGAACCATTGTAATGCCTGTCCCTCAATACCAGTATAATTCTGTAAGCGATCTAAAAGTATTTTATGGTCTATGGTATCAAACGCAGCACTAAGGTCAAGCAAGACGAGGAGTGAGATGTTGCCTTTATCTGATGCAATAAGCAGGTCGTTTGTAATTTTAACGAGAGCAGTTTCAGTGCTATGATGTGGTCTAAAACCTGATTGAAATTTTTCGTGCATGTCATTATTTTGTAGGAAGGAGCACAACTGGGTGGATACTACTTTTTCTAATATTTTAGAGAGGTATGGGAGATTTGAAATCGGTCTGTAGTTTCCTAGGTCATTGGGATCTAAGTTTGGTTTCTTAATAAGAGGCTTAATGACAGCCATCTTAAAGGATCCTGGGACATGGCCTAGATTAATTGACGAGTTGATAATATTACAAATAGGCTCAATTGCAACGGGTAGTAATTCTTTTAGTAATTTGGTTGGTATAGGGTCTAGCAGGCACGTTGTTGTTTTAGATGTTGCAATAAGTTTAATTAAATCGTCCTGTTTTATGGGTGAGAAACACTGTAGCTTTTCTTGAGGGCCGATGGTTGATGCTAATTCATAGGGCGTAGTCGAAGGTTGAGTTTTTTGCTATATTGTTGCGTATATCTTCGATTTTCTCTGTGAAAAACTTTATGAATTCATTGCAACCAAGATGCGGTGGAATAGCCAGGTCAGGTGGCGTCTGTTTATTTGTTAATTTAGCAACTGTATTAAATAAATACCTTGGATTGTTTTTGTTCGTTTCTATGAGGTTGCGGAGGTGCTCAGCCTTTGCCACTTTTAGTGCCTTTTTATAACAGTTTGCACTTTCTTCCATGCAATTCTAAAGACTTCTAATCGTGTTTGTCTCCATTTGCGCTCCAGTTTATGTGTTCCCATTTTAAGTGATCGGGTGGTGCTATTATACCATGGTGCTATGCTTTTCTCGTTGGTCTTTTTCAACTTCAAGGGTGCAACAGTTTCTAGTGTGTTAGAGAAAATAGTGCCCATGTTGCTGGTCATATCATCAAGCGATTTTGTGTTTATTGGAATATTTATTAGATGAGTCAGATCTGGTAAGTTCTTTGCAAAACTATCTTTAGTAGTCAGAGTTATTGTTCTACCTTGTCGATAATGAGTTATGCGGCTGATTTCTGCAGTGTGTATTGTACAAGTTATAAGGTGGTGATCGGTGACATCGTCGTTCTGAGGTATAATATCAATATCGGTTAGATCGATTCCACGAGATATAATCAAATCTAGTGTATGATTAAGTTGATGGGTGGGTCTGTCGACATGTTGTATTACACCGAAAGAATGTAATAGTTCTGTGAACGCGAATGCGTCATTTGTATTATCTATGTGGATATTAAAATCTCCGGCAATCAGTAATTTATCAACGTTGACCAATAGGTCTGATAAGAAGTCCGCAAATTCTTTTAGAAAATCCGAGTAAGGCCCAGGGTGCCTATACACAGTAGCCAATGTGAGTGAAAGCAAGGATTTTTTACTTTTGTTTGGAACGCTTACCTTAAGTGCAAGTGCTTCAAAGGAGTTATATTTAAGTCCTGTTTTTATATGTGGATGATGTTAAAATTCTTCAGCAGAGCGAAGGCGTCTCAGATCATTATCTTGTATTGTGTATGCTCCACCTGCCTATAGCTGCAAATCAAACTCCATGTTACAAATATGGTAGAACAATAACTTGTACTACCAAATACTTGTTTCACGATAATCTGCCTGAATTGTCTCTATTCCCTAGCGTATCTGATAATTTAGAAGATCTTGATATCCTCACTGAGAATATTAACTCTGTCTTCTCAGAAACACTAAACACAGTTGCTCCTTTTTGCCTAAACAAGATTAATGATGGCAATCCAACACTGTGGTGTAATGAGCACATGCACGCTCTAAAGAAAGCTGCCTGGAAAATGGAGCGCAGATTTAAGAAAACAAAATTAGACATATTATAGATTATATTGGACATAATAATAATAATATCCATTATTATTTATTATTATCGAGGAAATACCTCGATCCAAGATGGTGGTGCGTGCACACGCTGTGGCTCCTCTCTCTCCCGACAGAACGGTGTATTCGTGTTTTTTGTCTTGTAAGTCGCAGTGTCTTTGTACGTCTTAGCCGCACATAACTGTCTTTAAGCGCGCATACAGTCGTGAGTTTATTCTCGATGTTGGTAGAACAACATTTTTAGAGTTAAACTCTGCACACGCCGAAGAGCTGCGTGACCTCGGTCTGCTCTGGAGGATCACGTCACCACCGACCCCCACTACTGCATCTCGCCCACAGTGGAGGCGCCACAAGCGGCGTGAGAGAAAGCAGAAGAGGGGTAAGCACGGAGATATCTGGGCTAGGCTAGCGGCTAACCCACACAAGCCAGCTATCCCACCATCGTACTGGCTAACGTATGCTCTTTGGACAATAAACTGGACTACATCCGACTACTACGCTCAACTCAGAGGACCGTAAGAGACTGTTGTGTTTTTGTGTTCACAGAAACATGGCTCAACAACAACGTACCGGACTGCGCCATCCAGCTCGACGAGCTAACATGCTATCGAGGGAGGTAAGACCCCAGACAGCGTGAGGAGATCCCTCAGCAGGATCAATGCACGCAAAGCTCCGGGTCCTGACAACATTCCTGGGCATGTGCTGAGAGACTGTGCAGCAGAACTCACTGATGTCTTCACCGACATTTTCAACATCTCGCTGAGTCAGGCTGTTGTTCCCACATGCTTCAAAGCCACCACCATCATCCCAGTCCCAAAGAAGTCATCTCTATCCTGCTTCAATGACTACCGTCCAGTTGCACTCACTCCTATTCTCATGAAGTGCTTTGAATGGCTGGTCATGCACAACATCAATCTTTCCTCCCCCCCTCTCTGGACCCCTTCCAATTTGCATATCGGTCTAAGCGCTCGACCGATGACGCCATCGCCACTACTCTTCATGCTGCACTAACTCATCTGGAAAAAAGACTCTTACGTCAGAATGCTGTTCATAGATTTCAGTTCAACACAATCATCCCTCAAAAGCTCACTCACAAACTGGTCCAGCTGGGTTTAAACACTTCGCTGTGCAACTGGCTGTTGGACTTTCTGACTGGGAGACCTCAGGCAGAACGGGTTGGCAGTAACACATCCAGCACTATCACACTGAACACGGGGGCCCCCCAAGGATGTGTACTTAGCCCCCTCCTCTACACCCTACTGACCCACGACTGCTCACCATCACACGACTCCAACCTCTTCATCAAGTTTGCGGACGACACAACTGTGGTGGGTCTCATTAGCAACAGAGATGAGACAAACTACATGAGTGAGGTGAGCCACTTGGCCAGGTGGTGCAGTGACAACAATCTCTCTCTGAACGTGGAGAAGACGAAGGAGATTGTTGTCGACTTCAGGAGAGCGCACACTCAGCATGCTCCTCTGACTGTCAACGGTGCGACTGTGGAGAGAGTGAGCAGCACCAAGTTCCTGGGTGTGCACATCATGAAGACCTCTCCTGGACTAACAACACTGCAGCACTGGCGAAGAAAGCACAACAGCGTCTATACTTTCTCCGCAATCTGAGAAGAGCCAGAGCCCCAACCCCCATCATGTGCACCTTCTACAGAGGCACCATCGAGAGCATCCTGACCAGCTGCATCACTGTGTGGTATGGCACCTGCAACGCGTCCTGCCGCAAGACCCTCCAACGCATAGTGAGAGCAGCTGAGAAGATCGTTGGTGTCTCTCTCCCCTCCCTCCAGGACATTTTTGGTACCCGTCTCACCCGCAAAGCCCTCTGCATTGCAGGTGATCCCACCCATCCATCACACAGCTTCTTCAGTCTGCTGCCATCAGGGAGGAGGCTTCGGAGTCTCCAGGCCAGGGCCAGCAGACTGAAGGAGAGCTTCATACACCAGGCAGTCAGGAAGCTAAACTCCCTTCCGACCCTCCCCTCCCTTGCCACTCGCACCTCTGAACCCTGAACCCATCCATCCCTTCCCACATCATACTCTGTCCCGCACTTGTCACTTTATGGAACATTGGACTGCTCAACCCCTTTTCAGTAGTGGTCTGAGCCTCCTCAACTAACTACCTCTAAGTCAGTTAAACAAGCCTGCTCTCCTGACACTTTAAAACAGACCGATAAGTTTTGGACTACATTACATTTGCACTGTTGTTATTTTCATCTGCACTGTAGTGTTTCTCATCTACACTGTTGTTTATTTCATCTGCACTGTTGTTTATTTCATCTGCACCATTTGATTTGATTGTTTCATCTGCACTGCTGTTTATTTCATCTGCACTGTTGTTTATTTAATCTGCACTGTTGTTTATTTCATCTGCACTGTTGTGTATTTCATCTGCACTGCTGTTTATTTAATCTGCACTGTTGTTTATTTCATCTGCACTGTTGTTTATTTCATCTGCACCATTTGATTTGATTATTTCATCTCCACTGCTGTTTATTTCATCTCCACTGCTGTTTATTTCATCTCCACTGCTGTTTATTTCATCTCCACTGTTGTTTATTTCATCTACACTGTTGTTTATTTCATCTACACTGTTGTGTTTCTCATCTAGACTGTTGTTTATTTCATCTGCACCATTTGATTTGATTGTTTCATCTGCACTGCTGTTTATTTCATCTGCACTGTTGTTTATTTCATCTACACTGTTGATTATTTCATCTGCACTGCTGTTTATTTCATCTGCACTGCTGTTTATTTCATCTGCACTGTTGATTATTTCATTGGTTTGCACATTTATCTCGGTTACATATCCCTTGCTTGTAAAGTTGTTTTGTGTATATATATAGATTTTGTATTTATCTGTAATTTGATATATTTTGTGATATATGTTTATTCTATGTTATCTGTATGCACCTAGGGTCTGAGAGTAACGCAATTTCAATCCTCCATTTGTATGTACTGTACATGTGGCAGAATTGACAATAAAGCTGACTTTGACTTTGACTAATATATTTAATTTATTTAGCGCCTTTCCCAACCTCAAGGACGCTTTACATTTGTACACCAATTTAACACAAATACATACATTGTAAGAAAATACATATTCGTCTGGCATTTGCACAGGACGAAGGGTCACATGCAGTTGCATGAGATTGTAAACAGAAAAACAAAAACCATAAACAAAAACTTTACATTAAACATAATACATACAAAACATTCAAGGACGTCAGATAGAAGACAGGGACTCCTAAAACATAATACGTATTTACTGATAGTGAAGATTGAACAGGTAGGTTTTGGTGGTGGTGGTGGTTCTGAATGCAGTAGGGAGCGTATTCCAAAGTTTGGGAGCAGTGACAGAAAAGGATCTGCCGCCCATAGAGGATAGACGGAACCTAGGGACACGTAGAAGTTCAGAATTTGAAGACCGGAGAGAACGAGAAGGTATGTAGGAGGAAAATATCTCCAAAAGATAAGAGGGGGATAGATCATTCAGTGCCTTAAAAGTGAGCAGTATGATTTTGCATTTTACACAAGATGATACTGGCAACCAGTGAAGATCAAATAAGATAGGGATGATGTGGGCAGATTTCTTGGTGGCGGTTAGCATTCTGGCAGCAAAATTTTGTATGTACTGTAAGCAGGAAATGGAGTTAACTGATAAACCAGAGAAGAGTGCATTGCAATAATCAATATGGGACGTGATTAATGCATGTACTAATGTTTCAGCATCATGTCTACTGATAAAAGGGCGCAGCTGGACAATACGTTGTAGGTGGAAAAAAGCGGTTTTGGAGAGGCTGCGGATATAGTCATCAAAGGATAGTGAGGGGTCGAGTTTGATACCTAAATTTCTTACAGTAGCCGAAGGGAAGATAGTAGTAGCATCAAGATCAAGGCTAAAATCCACAGAATTGTTTTTTATTAGAGATGGGGGACCAGTTATTAGAATGTCAGTTTTACCCAGATTCAGACTAAGAAAATTTGAGTGTAACCATCGTTTTAACTCACTGACACATGAGGAAAGTGAGGATAGCGTGTGGATGGACTCTAGTTGACAAGCAGTATATAACTGAATATCATCCCTATAACAGTGATAGTTAAAACCATGGCAACGAATGATTTTGCCAAGTGGCTGAATGTACAGAATAAATAGTAGTGAACCAAGAACGGAGCCCTGTGGGACACCCTGTTTAAGTGAGACAGTGAGAGATTTAGAACTGTGTAAGGAGATGTGATATTGCCTACCCATGAGATATGAATTAAACCAGGATAGTGCGGAGCCAGATATGCCAAACTTATCTTATGACAGACAGTATCAAAAGCAGAGCTGATGTCAAGTAACAGAAGTAAAGAAAGACTACCCGAGTCATCAGAGAGTAAGAGATCATTACAACCTTTACTAATGCAGTCTCTGTACTATGCTGTAGGTGGAAGCCAGATTGAAAAATATAAAAAGAAACTCAACTTGATCCTAGGGAATTAGTTAATTATAGACCTATTTTGAATCTACCTTTCATCTCTAAAGTACTTGAAAAGGTCTCATCAAAGCAACGTATTAACTTTAAAATCTTACTGCTTACCTATAAGGCCCTACATGGTTTAGCGCCTCAGTACCTGAGTGAGCTTCTATTGCATTACAGCCCTTCTTGTTCACTACACTCTCAGGGCTCCGGTCAGTTAGTAATACCTAGAATTTCAAAATCAAGTGCAGGCGGTAGATGATTTTCCTATATAGCGCCTGAACTTTGGAACAGTCTTCGTAGTACTGTGCGGGAGGCAGACACACTCTGTCAGTTTAAATCTAGATTAAAACTCATCTCTTCAACCTTGCATACACACCACTTCTATAATACAAATCCTCTAAGAAGGGATTGTTAGGCTGCATTAGTTAGATCAACCGGAACCAGGAACACTGCTTTAAAGAGTGTTGAACAGTATTTTGCTCTCAGTTGTCTTTTCTTAATGTTCCGAGGTTACCACAGCGAGCAGGATACAGTCCGTACCCAGACCAGATGGTAGAGCTGAAAGTGGGATGCGGCGACCCAACAAGTCCTTACTACAAAACTGCCACTAGCTACAGAAATATTAATGATAATCGTACACCTATATCTTTATTTTATTTTAGTCTAGTTGTGCAAGCACTGTCGAGCTTGTAGAGATGCTGCAGTTTTTGCCAGTGGGGAACTGGTTCCCCTGGTTGGGTCTGGGTTCTCCTGAGGTTTTTTCTCCATTGGAGTTTTGGTTCCTCGCCATTGTTTGCATATTGTTTTGCACTATTTGCCCGACCGGGGGGGCTGCTGACATCAGCTTTAGAACTTAACGTTTTTATATTTCTGCATAATCTATTTTATTCATTTAATACTCCATATAGGAATTTATATATACATATAGTTCATATAATATGTTACCTGTGTTTCTCTTTCTTATATCTTTTGTGTGTGCTTCTCTGTAAAAATAATGTGTGCGTCAGTGCATGTGTCTTGTGTATCTGTTTTGTATATGGGTGGGCATGTACTTGTGTGTGTTTGATGAGTGTGTGTTGTGTGCCTGTGTTTTCTTACATGTTCCTACATTTTGATGGTGTGTAAAATTGGTGTGTATTTTTCTCTGTTTGTCGTTCTTACTTTCCTTTTAACAAATTGAAAGCTTTGCTTATAGTCATTTTGTCTAATGTACAGCTGCATTGCAACAATGTAAATTGTAAACAGCGCTATAAAAATAAACTTGACTTGACTTAAAGTGAAACAGGATGTGCTCTAAAACTGATCTCTGTGGCACTCTGAATATAACTCGAGATTTATATAACATTTGATCATTTATATAAACAACGTGGTAGTGTTTCGTTTATGCCACACTCAGCCTGGCAAAGCAGCCTTTGACAGTGTAATAGCCATAGTTGTGAAATGATTTGACTTTTGAGGAAGATCAATGATACCAGTGATGTGTCATTTCACTGATGTTTGTCGTCTTTGTCTTCTTCTTTAGAGCCTTAACACACAAGATTCTGTGTAAACTTGAAATCATTAGATACATTTTGTTTTCTTAGCGGATTTGCGTTTATGATCTGCGTATATGATTCGCTCTGTCCTGCCGTGCTGCTTGCGTGATACTGATGAGAAATTAGTTTTAATTTGCCCCAATAGACATGTTTACAGTGTATGAAACATTCCCAATTTGATTTTGCCTTTGGTACTGACTGGTCTAATTTAAAACCAGATTTGCACAAAGATTCATTCTAAAGGATCCCATAGAAGGTATTAATTTCAAAGAAATCTGATAGGGTATGCTCATTTTTTCTGAACACTGTATGTTACATTAAAGCAACAGCAGTCTCTCGCTCACACATGTGTTTTCCCAACAGGTTTCCGGATAACTTTGAGAAACTATCGCCGCCCATCTTGCAGCTGGATGAGGTGGAGTTCGGCTACACGGCCGACCTGAGGCTCTTCACGCAGCTCAGCGTGTCAGCTGATCTAGAGTCCCGCATCTGCATCGTATGTGTCTTTGATAGAAGATCTGATTTGAGTTCATGTGATCGTAATGTTCCTCATGTCATCGCTGAAAGCTGTGGTAAACCATTTGTTAAAAAAAAAGTGTTCACAAAAATGTTTCAGTAGATTTAATTCAGACACAATTAATGGTGTTCGAACCGAATCACGAACCGATTGTGATTTGAAAGGGTGCAATTTTCAAATCACCAAAGCTGAAATTATACAACATGGAATAAGAAACAAACCCCCACACAGTTTGCATCAAAAGTAATACATTCAGAAAGAGTTTTAACACAACACGCGCTGAATAAAACGCAAGCTGAAGCGGAAAAGATAAGTGACAACGGTTCTTCTCCACAGTTCGTCTTGCAAATAGCTACTTCACAAACTATTACATACAGTGCCCTCCACTAATATTGGCACCCTTGGTAGATATGAGCAAAGAAGGCTGTTAAAATAAATCTGCATTATTTCTCATTCAAGTAAAACAATTTGAAGTAAGGGAAATATTGGTCCATTATGCAAAGACACAAGGCCTTCAAGTGTTCTGCATGTGTTCAGTTTTGTGAATGTAAAACTGTTTCCAGCACCAGAGTGGAAAGTAAGTAACGTTATGATATTTGAGATCGGTTTTTCCATCTCTTGTGTAGGTTGGTGAGAATGGAGCCGGTAAATCCACCATACTGAAGCTGCTAATGGGAGAACTGACGCCTCTCAATGGTACCAGATACGCCCACAGGTAAGATTCATATATGGAGACACATGGGCCGTTATATATATCCAGCCTGGCATTCTGTTTGACTTTTTTTGCCTGTTTCCACAGAAACCTGAAGATCGGTTACTTCAGTCAACATCACATAGATCAGCTGGACCTCAATGTCTGTTCAATTGAGCTGCTGCTAAAGAGATTTCCTGGTACTCCCTCAAATGAACACTCAATCCTACCCAACACTATCATAGCATTACTACTCTTGAGTTTTCTGTTTCAAGTCATTACATGTCTATAGTTACATTTAGGTACATATAGGCACATTTGTCTAAAACATTTACTTTTGTATGTATCAGGTCACATAGAAGAAGAGTACCGCCACCAGCTGGGCCGATACGGCATCACAGGAGAGCTGTCCACGCGGCCGGTGGCGAGTCTTTCAGGAGGACAAAAAAGCCGTGTGGCTTTTGCCCAGATGACCATGCCGTGGTAATGTGCAATGCTCTGCGTTCATGTGTTTTTGCTCATCTCGCATAACACAGCACTTCATTCATCTGTTTGAATCTTACACTTGTTGTCAGTGTCTTCTGAACCTTGCATTTTACGGAGTCTCTGGTTCTCATTTTATAGCCCCAACTTTTACATACTGGATGAACCGACAAACCACCTGGACATGGAGACGATCGAGGCCCTTGCAAAAGCCCTCAACGCATTCAAAGTAAGAGTGGGATCTGCTTAGTTCTGCATCGAGCTTTCACATATCATGACGGATCATAAAATGCTATTCTGTGATAAAGTCATATAGAACTGTTTCTGCGGCCAGTAGACCTGGAGCTACTTAATGGCCATTATAGCTGTTTAAGTATTCAACAGAGCTGTGGATTGATGGACACAAAACTGATTTCAGCGAGAGCACTGTGATATATGACGATGTCTCTTTCTCTGTCAGGGTGGTGTGGTTTTGGTATCCCATGATGAGCGTCTGATCAGGCTGGTCTGTAAAGAGCTTTGGGTGTGCGAGGGAGGACGAGTGAATCGTGTGGATGGAGGCTTTGATGAGTACAAGGACATCTTGCAGGAACAGTTTCGACGGGAGGGATTCTTGTGATCTATACCTGTCATCTGTTTCTTCATTACATACACCAGAACTGCCATCTTACATGAGAGCGTCTGCAGTCCCAAGGGCCAGTAGGCTCTTTGGACTAGAGCCATTTAACTTCAGATTTTCCAATTCATGCACCTGAGACATGTCGTCCATGTCTGAGCACCTGCGCTTCACCAACTCCAGTGCAAGCAACCAATTGAAGATCAAATAAAGGCCAAGAGGACATGTGCACAAACTGATGTAGTACTTCACACCAATTTTAAAAGATCACTCGAAATGCGAAAATAAAATGATAACTGTTCAACTATCTAAAATGTACTTGTTTGATTTGTTTCATCAAAGAAACACAAATGTCATTGTGTCTTTTTTACCGCAGAAGTAGATCATTAGATAGAAGTGAATAACTTGCTCACAACAATAGCAAATCGATTTCTGGAGATAAGGATGCAAGCGTTTCTGCTCCTGCCCTGTCCTGTAGGGTTTTGCTCTGACTCTAACATGTGGGTGGTAGATTATCAGATGTCTGAAAATGCCGTTTCAGAGGCCCACTGTCTTAACAGATGGAGCAGCATTCCAATCGAAATGAAATACTCCAACCAAACACTTGGTTTGCTTTTTGTGTTTACATTTAACAGTATTCTTTGCTTATATTTACCAAGGGGGCTAATATTTCGGTTTGAAATCTGTCAAACTAGATGCGTTTTGGCTTATTAAGTTCATCTAACCATCCATGTGTGTCAGAGCTTATTCACCATGCTTGATTTTAAATAAATGCTGGGAAAACGCAGAATATAAAGGTGTAGAACATAGATATGTTACACTGTTACGGTATGATTCAACAGAAACGACCTACCTGAGATTAAATGGTTAGTGCACATCCACGTTTCAGTATTCCATTTGTAACTGCAGCCAGGGACATGCAGGCAGATGATGACAACAAAATACATTGTCAACTGGTCTGTGCTATAAATTTGTTTTCTGTAGGATTCCAGTAATTTTGATCATTAAATTTGCACATTTTCTGTTTCAAATACAGATACGCACCTCACACACTGGGTTAATGCATGCAATTAAGTGCCTCAGAGATTACGTATTTTTCTATGCAAACCCCAGAAGTGAGTTAGCGGTTCCATCGCCCCAAAGTCTGTTTTTTTTTTTAATGGGTCTGAAATAAGGTCTGGGGCTAACAAAACCTCTAAATATTTTCATGTTTTAATCTATGACATAAAACACACCAGTTATAACTCGCTTGTGATTTTTTTTAAACCTTTATTGTGTCTTTGAAACGGCGGTTGCTAACAAGTTGCTAAAAGCGACACCTTCCTTTGGCGGGGACGTTAGACGTCATCACGCGTATAAATCTAATAAATAATGCAACATGAACACAAATCTCTAAAATCATTGTTGGGGATTCATTCACGAAGTAATTACTTACCAGGGAACACGTTTTTAAGAAAGTTGTCGGAGGCTTGGTGGTGGTGACGATGATATCGAGCGACCGTAGTATAGTTTGTTTACAGCTTCGTGTTAGCTTTTTATATCTGCCGTTTGTATTTAAGCTTCGAAAATAGCAAATATTGTGTTCATCTGTAAAGACAAAACGTGTAAACATCATCTTTCAAAAGACTTGGTCGAGGGAACCAGCGCGGCGCTAACTTCTGTGTTTAGAAATCCATTGGCACATGCCTGTTGCTGTCTCACTGTATGTTGGCAATCGGTCATTGTCAGATGACATCACACTTGTGGGAATCACAGCGCATTGTAGGTATTGCTGCCATTTGTAAGGAGTTCTGTAGTTGAAGAATTGTCAGATTTGGGTGGCACTCCACCCAAAAATAAAAATTCTGTCATCATTTACCCACCCTTAAGTTGTTCCAAATCTGTATAAATGTATTTGTTCTGATGAACAGAGAGAAAGATATTTGGACGAATGCTTGTAACCAAACAGTTTTTGGTTACCATTAACTACCATAGTAGGAAAATTTACAATGGTAGTCAAAAGTACCCCAGATTTTTTTTTATTTCCTACATTCTTTAAAATATCTTATTTTGTGTTTAACAGAACAATATATATATATTATTATATATATATATATATATATATATATATATATCCTACTATGGTAGTTAATGGTAACCAAAAACTATTTGGTTACAAGCATTAGTCCAAATATCTTTCTCTCTGTTCATCAGAGCAAATGTATACAGGTTTGGAACAACTTAAGGGTGGATAAATGATGACAGAATTTTCATTTTTGGGTGGAGTGCCCCTTTATCATTTTATTAATGCATGAAAATCGACACACACATCAGTATTAATGATAGTTAGATACTGGCAAACGCTCATAAAGGGCCATGGAGCAGGCGCTTTATAGCACCACATTTTGACAAAAGTGGGTGGACTTAGTTTTTCCTACAGTAACTAAACTTCTCATCAAGCTGGACATCTTTCTATATTACAGTCATTAGGTACGACCAACGGGAAGTCTGCTATTTCAGTTTGAATGTGGAACATCTGGCTGTAAATTAAAGCTCATTTCTCCTAGGAGAATCATGCAATTAAAACCAAGATGCAAAGTTGCAAATTTGGGTTGCCATGGTGATTTTTTTAAAGTAACAGTAAAAAATGCTGTAATACTAAGGTTATCCACCAGATGAAGTAAGGATGAGAAATCTTTTTTAATCCTAATCCTCTTTCTACTTTGCAGTAGATTGACAAACAAACTAATACATAGAATTACAAGTTAAAGGGATAGTACCCAAATATTCTGTCATGATTTACTCTCCCTGAGGTTGTTCCAAACCTGTATAAATGTCTATGTTGTGCTGAACACAAAAGAAAATATTTGGAAGAATGTCAGTATTCAAACAAATCTCATCCCCCATTTACTGCCATAGTAGGGGAAATAAATTCTATAGGAGTCAATGGGGGATGAGATCCGTTTGGTTACTGATATTCTTCCAAACATTTTTCCGTGGTGTTTAGCAGAACTAAGAAATTTATACAGGTTTGGAACAATCTGAGGGTGAGTAAATGATGACAGAATTTTCATTTTTGTGTGAACAGTACTTTAACATGTATTCATGTAATTATTTCACAAATGCTTATAGAGCAATAAATGTTTTGGTAAAACTTTACAATAAGGTCTTGTTTTTAACATTACTTAATGCATTAACTAACATGAACTAACAATTAACAATATACTTTTACAATATTTATAAATTGTTGTTAATGTTACTTAATAAAAATGTTCATGTCTGTTCATGTACAGTAACTGACTGAAACTAAAAAGTGTGTTTGTGCATGTGTGTGTCTGTTTTACACATGTTCTATGTCAGTGGTTCTCAACCTTGTTCCTGGGGACCCACTGCTCTGCACATTTAGCATGTTTCTCTTATCTAACACACCTGATTCAAATGATCCGCTCATTAAGGTAGAAATCCATGAACTGAAGCAAACGTGTCAGTTAAGGAGACATACAAAATGTGCAGAGCAGTGGGTCCCCAGGAACAAGGTTGAGAACCACTGGTCTAGGGTAACCCTTTCATTTTTGTGTACTGCCCAAAACAACTAGATATTTTCATGTGAAATAATACATTTATTATGGTAAAAAAACATTATGTATTGTGTAAGGTAACGTATGTGTAAGGTAAAAATTTGCAGATTTTTACCTTACAGATTTTGCAGATTAGTACTGGTTAAAAAATAAATAAAACCAAATATATAGTATAACCACTACATAAACTATATTGCCAAAAGTATTGGGTCACCCTATCTAATAAACAGGTTTGATGACACCAGCCTTCAACACATTTGGTGTGACTTTAAATGCAGACTTTGAGCCAAAAACTCATCACTCCACATCAATGGCTTGTAGACAGGGGTACAGCCCATTTGGAACAGAAAAAAGGTTATTTCCAAAACTGTTGCTACAGAGATGGAAACAAAATTCCTTACAATGCCATTTGTAGAAATGCAATTTAAAACTGTTTCAAAAGCCCCTTTTCCTGTCCCAAAATGACGACTCCTGTGCACAAGTCATTGGTGTTTGGTGATGAGTTCTTTGTTCAAAGTCTGCATTTAAAATGACACCAAAAGGTGTTCAGCTGGGTTCAGGACTTGGTTTTATGCAGACCAGTCAAGTTCTTCCACACTGACTGAATCAATGATTTCTTTCTCATACACAGGGACATTGTCATTATGGAATAGAAAAGGGCAGTGGCGTAACTTTGTTTCGAAAAGTGGTGGGGACATGCACGCATTTCAAACTGGAGTCGCGGCTCTCTGTCTTCCGCAAATATAACTTACGAGTGCGAGCAACGGGAGATTGTGTGAAAGCAGCACATCCTGCGTTTTCCATGAGTTTTAGATGTTAATGGCCACTAAAAAAGACATATCTTCCGCAACCATTTCTTAATTTCTTTCAAAAAGTGGTGGGGACATGTCCCACCTGTTCACCCGCAAATTACGCCTATGGAAAAGGGCTCTTGACAAACTGTTGCTATTAAATTAGAAGCACACAGTTCCATAGAATATGCTGCAGCATTAAGATTTTTACTCATGCAGTTTATGTATTTATTTGGCATTAAATCTGTACATTGCTATTTTAAATTACTAATATCTTTAAATACTTTCCAATATGAATGAACATCTTATTAATTTAAAATCCACATAGAACGTTTAACAGTCATTGTATGGTGTAATTTTATTGTTGTTCAAATGTATGAAATATATTATGTGACCCTGTGTAATGGCTTCAGTGCCAGTGCCGTCAACGCCCCTTGCATCAGCGCCTACTCAATGCGTTACCTGTTCACTTTCCCCGGACTTCTGAAAACTACATCTCCCACAATGCACCGCACTTCCCACCACTATGATGGTTTGAGCACCTGTACCTTGTTTTATCGCACCCGTTTTGCATCACGGACACTATTTAAGTGTGTACGTTTGTTTGATTCATTGTTCAGTCTTGTTGTTGGTCCGTGTTTGTCACAGAACTGGTGAATAGGCAGATGAGGACCCCACAAGGGATGGATTGATGGTAGATTTATTGCCACAAGCACAACATACACAAAACAGGTGGTCAGAAAAGTATTCCAAAGACACGATAAACAGTTAAGTTCTTCAAATAATCCGATAAACAGGTAAATTCTTCAAATAATCCGATAAACAGGTAAGTTTTCCAATAATCCGATAAACAGGTAAGTTTTCCAATAATCCGATAAACAGGTAAGTAAACAAAGCTCTGACATAAAGACGTGAATATAACAACTAGACCGGACCAAGAACAGAACTTAAATGGAACTTAAATACACACAAGAACACATGGCAAACACAGAACAGGTGCACACACAGGTGAGAGTCCAATCAAAGATGGCGGGTGAAGAAGTGCATGATGGGAGGTAGAGTTCTCAATATTCAGGTGATAGTGACCGGGTGAAACGGGACGTGGATGTCGATGTGGAAGGTGTGGCCGGCGTAGAGGCAGGAGTTGTTACAGTACCCCCCCTCCACGGGCTGCTCCAGCAGACCCAACAGGGTGGCGGGGACGACCTCGGGGATGTGGGGCAGGACAATCGGGGTGAGAGGCGTGGAATTCTTGGAGGAGAGTCGGGTCCAAGATATCTGTGCGAGGGACTGAGGATTGCTCTTCGGGCCCATACCCCTCCCAGCTGACGAGGTATTGCAACCGTCCAGCGCGCCGGCGAGAGTTCAGGATCTCTTCCACCCTGTAGATCTGCTGGGCGGCATCCAGCGGAGGTGGAGGGGGGGGGGGATCCACCGCTACACCGGTACCTGAGGGAGAAACAGACAGAGGGTTAGTGAAGGGCTTGAGCAGAGAGACATGGAAGGACGGGGAGATCCGGTAGTGTGGGGAGAGCTGGAGTCGGTAGGTGACAGGATTGATCTGACGGGTGGTGAGGAAGGGGCCGATGTAGCGGGGACTCAGCTTGCGGCAGGGCTGCCGTAGGCGCAGGTCTCGGGTGGATAGCCAGACTCTCTGTCCTGGAGTGAAGTGGGGTGTCGGTGATCGTCGTGCATTGGCGAAGTGCTTCTGCCTACGGACAGCCTGCTGGAGATGGTGATGCGCTGAATCCCACACCCTCTGGCTCTCCCGAAACCAGTGGTCCACAGCTGGCACAGACGAAGGTTTCTCCGACCAGGGAAACAAGGGTGGTTGGTAGCCGAGCATGCACTGAAAAGGCGTGAGGCCTGTAGAAGTCTGCTGTAGAGAGTTCTGTGCATACTCGGCCCAGGGTAAGTACCTGTGCCAGCTGTGCTGATGTTCGTGGCAGTATGTCCACAGGTACCTCCCAATGTCTTGAATCTTCCGCTCCGCCTGACCGCTAGCCTGAGGATGATAGCCAGAGGTTAAGCTGACGGTGATCCGGAGTAGACTGAGGAAGGCTTTCCAAACTTGGGAAATGAACTGGGGCCCCCGGTCCGACACAATATCCTCGGGAATCCCAAAGTTTCTGAACACGTTCGTGAATAGGGCCTCAGCGGTCTCCATAGCTGTGGGGAGACCGGGCAGTGGGACTAGCTTTAGAAAAGCGGTCCACCGCTACCAGTATACAGGTGAAAGTGTCGGACGGGGGCAGATCGGTAACGAAGTTTACAGCGAGATGAGACCAGGGTCGGTCAGGTATGGGTAGTGGCATCAGCTTTCCCTCCGGCAGGCGTCGAGGGGTCTTTGAGATGGCACAGGCGGAGCATCCCTTCACATAGCGGGAGACGTCCAGGGACATTCCGGGCCACCAGTAACGGGCAGAGAGGAGCGAGAGGGTTCGCTGTCTGTCTGGGTGTCCTGTCCCGGGAACAGAGTGAGCTGAGTCCACGAGGGCTGTGCGGAGTTCGGGCGGCACAAAAGTCCGGCCCTCGGGACCTCCCGGCGGAGTGGGATGGTGCAGATTGGCGATCTCCTGGTCGATCTCCCATACCAGGGGGCTGACGATCATGGCTGGAGGGAGAATAGGTTCAGGATCAGAATTATCCGGATGTAGATGGGTTTGGCAGGATAAGGCATCGCATCTACAATTCTGGGTACCTGGGCGGTAGGTTACGGTGAACTGAAACCGGGAGAAGAAGAGAGCCCAGCGGGCCTGCAGTCTCTTGGCATCCTTCAAGTATTCGAGGTTCTTGTGGTCGGTAATGACTACGAAGGGTTGTTGTGCTCCCTCCAGCCAATGTCTCCACTCCTGTAGTGCCAGCTTGATGGCGAGAAACTCGCGGTTGCCAATGTCGTAGTTTACCTCCGCCAGGGACAGCTTGCGTGAGAGTGGGATCCCCTGCCGCTGGGAGAGTATGGCTCCTACGCCTGAAGAAGAGGCATCAACTTCGACGATGAACGGGAGGTCGGGATCTGGGAGGCAGAGAGTAGGAGCGGTGCAAAAGGCTTCCTTGAGTTGAGTAAAGGCCTGGAGGGCATCGGGGTTCCAGCATAGGAGTCGACCTTTCTTGCCGGTCATGGCCGTGAGGGGTGCTGCTACACTGCTGAACCCAGCGATGAAACGGCGGTAGAAGTTCACGAACCCTAGGAACCGCTGAAGTTCCCTCACGGTCTTAGGTCGAGGCCAGTTCCGTACAGCATCCACCTTCCCCTGATCCATAGTAACTTGGTTGTGGGAGATGATGTAGCCTAGGAAGTGGATGGTGGATTGGTGACACGCAAACATTTTTGTGTGGGCATTAAGGACTCGGTAATCGATGCAGGGCCTAAGACCCCCGTCCTTTTTCCCCACAAAGAAGAAGCTGGAGGCGGCAGGGGACACAGATGGTGTGATGAATCCTTGATCCAGTGCCTCGCTCACGTACTCTGCCATGGCCTTCTGTTCCGGGACGGACAGGGGGTAAATCCTTCCTTTCGGAATTATGGCCCCAGGCAGCAGCTCAATGGCACAGTCCCATGGCCGGTGTAGGGGAAGCTTGGTGGCTCTCTGTTTCGAGAAGACATCCTGGAACGACCGGTATTCGGGGGGTAAGGCTCGGGCAATGGAATTCTCGGAACTTGACACAGAGGTCGACAAAGCGGGTAGTTTTTGAGCTGGTGACGGGGAGTCCTGGAGCAGGGTCTCACCGGTTCCTGTCTTCTTGGTGGACCATCCGGTGATGTTGCCTGTCATCCAGTCGATCCGAGGTTGGGTTCGTTGGAGCCACGGTCGTCCCAGGACCAGATCCGACATAGACCCCTCCAGAACCCAGAAGGAGAGACTCTCGACATGTCTATGAGAGAGATGTACTGTCAATGGAGGAGAGTGGTGAGTAACCCGGCCTCGACCCAACGGTTTGCCAAAAATGTTTTGGATGAACATCGGACGTGGGTTCTTGATGGGGCGCAGTCCCAGTTGATGAAGCAGCCTTAAGGAGATGAAGTCTCCGGCAGCTCCGGAGTCTATTAGGGCATATACAGACACAGACAAACTGGGGGTGGATATCATAATCTTTGTCAACGGAAGGTAAGATAACGAGGCTGGAATCTAAACGGTACTCACCGAGGACCGGACCGGGCGAACAGGGCAGACGGAGATGCGATGACCTCCGCAGTACATGCATAGGTTCAGTTTGTGTCTTCGGGTGCGTTCCTCCTGTGAGATGCTGTAGCGGTCTATCTGCATGGGTTCTGGGTCAGGAGGGGTAACTCGAACAGAGGCCGCCACGCGAGGAGGAGGTGCAGCGGGGCGGTGAGTAGCGCAGGCGAACAGGCGCTGATCTACGCGAACAGATCGCTCAGGTGGAGCCTCACGTTAGTCTGGAGGCCCTGATGGTACACCGCGATGAGAGCTGGTTCATTCCACCCGCTGGTCGCCGCCAGGGTCCGAAATCCCTGCACAGGCCTACAGCACTTCCAGGGCAAATCTGAAGAGGGGCATCATAAAGGCCAAGCACTCCTACAAACTAAAGCTAGAGGAGCACTTATCCAACTCTGATCCTCGACGCATGTGGCAAGGCATCCAGGCCATCAGCGACTACAAACCCAGCCACTCCACCCCTGTAGCCACAGATGCTCTCTTCATGAACGAGCTTAATGACTTTTATGCTCGCTTCGAGAGGGACAATAAGGAAACTGCCACCAAGCTCACACCCTTAGATGACCACCCGACCATCACACTCACCTTCTCAGATGTCTACACGGCACTGAGCCAGATCAACGCACGAAAGGCTGCTGGACCAGATGGCATCCCCGGTCGTGTACTAAGGGCATGTGCAGAGCAACTCGCTGGGGTCTTTACGGATATTTTCAACCTGTCCCTCGCCCAAGCAGCTGTGCCAGCATGCTTTAAATCCACCTCCATTGTGCCAGTGCCGAAACACTCTAGCCCAACGTGCCTGAATGACTACCATCCTGTAGCACTCACACCTATTGTTATGAAGTGATTTGAGCGGCTGGTCCTGGCTCACCTAAAGGACTCCCTTCCGTCCACACTGGACCCATACCAGTTTGCCTACCGCAGCAATAGGAGCACAGAAGATGCCGTCTCCATAGCACTGCACTCTGTGCTCTCACACTTGGACAATAAAAACACTTATGCACGAATGCTGTTTGTTGACTTCAGCTCTGCATTCAATACTGTCATCCCTTCCAAGTTAATCACCAAACTTGGGAACCTGGGCATTAACACCTCCATTTGCAACTGGATTATGGACTTTCTGACAAACAGACCTCACCTTGTTAGGTCAGGCCACATCTGCTCCACCACCATCACACCTAACACTGGTGTACCACAGGGCTGTGTTCTGAGCCCCCCTCCCTCTTCACACTCGCCTGCAGGCCTGTGAATGGATCTAATGCCATTATTAGGTTTGCAGACGATACTACAGTGATTGGTCTCATCAGCAACAACGATGAGACTGCCTACAGGTAGGAGGTCCGGCACCTGACCACATGGTGCTCAGACAACAACCTGCTCCTTAACACCTCCAAGACAAAGGAGCTCATCGTGGAAGGAGAGAGGAGGCACACATGACCCCATCCACATTAACGGGATGGCTGTTGAGCGTGTCTCCAGCTTCAAGTTCCTGGGGACCCATATTTCGGAGGACCTGTCCTGGACCACCAACACCTCCAGCCTGGTCAAGAAGGCTCACCAGCGCCTCTTCTACTTGAGGACCCTGAAGAAGAACCAACTGTCTTCAGCTATCCTGGTGAACTTCTACCGCTGCGCAGTAGAGAGCATCCTAACCAACTGTGTCACAGCCTGGTATGGGAGCTGCTCTGTTGCAGAGCGCAAGGCACTGCAGAGGGTGGTGAAAACTGCCCAACGCATCACAGGGACTCCACTTCCATCCATGGAGGACATCCAGAGAAAACGCTGTCTGCGTCGAGCTCGCAGCATTCTTAAGGACTCCTCTCACCCTGCCCACAGACTGTTTTCTCTCCTGCCCTCCGGCAGGCGCCTCAGATGCCTCCGGACAAGGACTAGCAGACTGATAAACAGCTTTTTTCCCAGAGCTGTTTGCCTATTGAACTCTACCCCCCACTGATTCCACAACCCCCTCATATACCTCTAACTTAATGCTGCTATATTGTTTTGTTATTGCACTACAGGCCTGTCAAGCACACGACTGGACTGTCTACACATGTCCTACATGTTTACTTGCTATACCGGACTATTTATACTATACTGCATCATTTGCACTACTGGACTATTACACATATACCTCATCATTGCACTCCAGTACTATGTACTGAATACTGCAGTAACTCATCTACAGCACTGTTTACTTTAACTTAATAGCTGCTGTCCATCATTTATGCACACTTTATACTCATTTGCACTATTGTTCTGCATAGTCTAATTTATATTTTACATATCCATCAGTAAATTTCTGTTTTTAGTAAATAACCATCTGTATATAATGTTCATAGTACATTCCCACTTGTAAATTCTTCATAATATTTGCTTTATCCTGTATTTATGCACAACTGTACATCCTGCACTTGCTTATTGCACTTCTGGTTAGACCTAAACTACATTTCGTTGCCTTGTACTTGTACATGTGTAATGACAATAAAGTTGAATCTAATCTAATCTAATCTAAACAGCGGGTATGGCTGTCCACCAGGGACCTCCATCTGCGGATACATTGGCCCCTTCCTCGTCACCCACCAGGTCAACCCTACCGTCTCCAGCTGCCCCGTCACTACCGGATCTCCCCATCCTTCTATGTCTCTTTACTCAAGCCTTACACTAACCCTGTGTCTGTTTCCCCCACAGAGCCTGGTGTAGCGGTGGATCCGCCCCCTCCTTCACCTCCTCTGGATTCCGCCCAGCAAATATACATGGTGGAGAACATCATCAACTCCCGAAGACAAGAGTACCTGGTCAGCTAGGAGAGGGGTATGGACCCGAGGAGCAGTCTTGGGTTCCTTGTGTGGACATCCTTGATCCGTCCCTTCTGAGAGACTTCCACGCTGCCCATCCTGAGCATCCTGCCCCTTGTCCTCAAGGTCGCTTGCGTTGCCCTGTAGGGTCTGCTGGAGCGGACCGTGGAGGGGGGTACTGTAACGGCTGTAAAACCAGACGTTTTGTGACACCCTGGACAACAAAATGGGTATCTTAATATCAGTCTTATGGGTAAATCTTTCAAATATAATTACTATAATTACATTGTGGAGAATAGACTAAACCGAAAGCAGACATTCTAAGCTTTACATAGATACCAAACTTAAGTGGGTAGTTTGTAGGCGTGTCTCTGGACATTTTTGTTCGTGATTTTGCTGCATCCACACACAAAAATAACATTTTCATATATTTACAGTAGGAAATATACTAAATATCTTTATGGAACATGATCTTGACTTAATATGCTAATGTTTGTGGCATAAAAGAAAACATTTTGACCAATACAATGTATTTTTGGCTATTGGTACAAATATTCCCATGCTCTTAAGTCCAGGGTCACAAATATGAATAAGACTAACACCGTTTAGGAAAGCGATGGCCTGCTATATGATGTCACAACAGTTTTATTATTCAGGAGATGAATATGTTCATAAATGATATTAGGAGGTAAACTTCTGCTAATTTAAGATCTGTCATAAAAACCCACATTAAAGCATATTAACATCACAAACAGGACTTATTGTTTTTAATTAAGTGATCACCCTTAAAGTAGAAATAATCTACTATGATCGCCGCATGTAGATACGCTGAACACTGTTACCGGAAATGACTGAGTCGCATCACTGCAAGTAGTCCGTTATACCTACTTGGGCTGCGTCCAAAAGCTCTAAAATGCTGCCTTCGGAGGCAGCATTTCAAGGTAGAAAGGTATCAAAGCAAGTCCGAATCCAGTGTTTGCTTTTCTTCCTGACTCCTGAGATACCTCCAGGTCCATTTTTGAAGGCAGCATTGATGTCCTCAATTCTATGCGTGTGCTCGCGTGGGGAATTTAATAGGCTCCGTCCGAAAGCTTAGGCAGCAGACTTGTTGCCTCACAGCCTCAGGAGGCAATGACTACAGAGGCAGCATTTGGGCATGAAGGCAGCTCCGAGTACAAAAACTGCTTCAGACGCTTTCTTGGCCGCCAATAAATTAATTTTTGCGAGCACACGCATAGAATTGTAAGACATTGAAGGCAGTGAAGGATACATCCATGCTGCCTTCAAAAATCGACCTAATGGAGGTATCTCAGGAGACAGGAAGTAAAGTAAACATTGAATTCGGACGTGCCTTGATGCCTTCCTACCTTCCTACCTTGAAATGCTGCCTCCGAGGGCAACATTTTAGAGCTTTTGGATGCAGCCATAGACTCTATGCATGCAGGGTGATGACGTACGTCCACTAAACGTTTGCATAATTTGACTCCCGTCGTTGACCGTAATCCGAGGTGCACCTTTAGTGAAAACGTCATTGTTTCCTTAGGGACGCTACATGTGCCGGATGTAACTGAGCTGGCTGAGACAAATGCAGAAGTGATCATGCATAGAATCTATTGGTCGAGCAGGGACAAGTTTGGAAAACACATTCTCTTCATTTTTCTTTTTACAACTTTTGATTGCATTTCTAGCGGGAAATTAGTTTTGTAGTTTTAAAAGATTTCAGGGCTCTCAAGTTTGAAAAGTTTGGAGTAAGATCACATCTTTTAGGAGAGGTGCCACTCAAAGTTTCAGCAGCGGCACATCAGCCCCACCCAATTCTAGCAGTTGAATTTTACTATTGTTAAGAAGATAGACAAATTAAATTTTTATAAAGAATTACAAAAATATAATTTTATATAATATATTTGGCAACAAACAAGCAGTGCTCAATGTACATACATATACTGTACAGCAGGATTGCAGAACTTATGTCAAGTTGTGTGTGTAAAACATTACTAAAATATACAACTGGAAAGGAGGATTTAGAATAATAATATGCATCCCTAGTACGTTTCTTAGTTGTATGTAAGCTAAGGTAAAGCATTACATGTGCATTGTCTTTTATGTGCACTGTCTTCAAATACTTCAACCAATAAGAATGACAAACTATAGACAGTAAAATGTTAGGCCATCTTTAAACTGCAGCAGCATGACATGGTTTATTATTGTTTAATGCTGCTCAAACGTGCCGTATTTACACCAATATTACATAATGTAAGATTAATGCTATACATTAAAAACAAACGTCATCCCCATTGACTCTCATAGTATTTATTTTCCCTACTGTTACGGTGCAAGGACGATAGGATGATGAGTTAAGTGATGAGGTTTATTGTGCACAAATGGGAACAAACACACGGTGACAGGTATAACATCCACAGAAGACACATGAACGTCCACGGGTGATAATCCACAAATAACAAGTACATCCAATGGCAGGTAACAACGGGGTTAGCACTAGCGTGAGGAACAACCCAGCTAACATAAGGCCAGCGGACCACCAGTGGCAAAGTTGGCGGTCCACCGGCAGCACACCAGCTTTTTGCTCATCGTTTTAACAGCGGTCCACCAGCGGCTGCCGCCACATTTCCACCGGTTCCATTGGTTTATCACCAATGTTTGTTGGTGGTCCACGGTCTGTCCGCGGTTAATAATTGTTCAATATCATGCTAAACAAAATGTCCTTCAACACAATAATGGATCAAAACCAATGTTACATTTACATTTACATTTACATTTATTCATTTGGCAGACGCTTTTATCCAAAGCGACTTACAATTGAGGAAAACAGCAAGTGATTCGTCTAAGATTCGTCTATGTTCAATAACAACTGCAAATTTATTAGATTGAATACACAAATTCATTACATTTACCAGACCAACACGCACCCCTACGAAATCAATGTTTTTACAACTTTGCAATAAGACCAAACCATAGTACTACAATGAATATTGATTGTTTTAGCAAATATGGCATTTTTAGAACACCTACAGATATTTACCATGGTCTCAAAAGCATCAGAAACATTTTCAAAACCTTGGTAGGAAAAACAGGATCTGGTTACTGCAGTTTTATCATAGTAAAACCCAGATTAACTGTCTTAAAGGTATAGCATTTACAATCCATATAATTTCAAAGCATCTTAAAAATGCATGTTTAAATGTTACAATCAAAAGATATATCCTTTGATCAGCCAGACATGACTGTGACTCACTGAGAAACATCTTCTGGCAACAAAGTGATGTTCATATCACAATAGCTCTAAGATAACAATCATGTGTTTCAAGTTTATATTTACAAGGTTAATATATCAGTAAGTAACAAAAAAAAAAGCTAAACATTTTTATATATTGCCATTATTGTAACAATACAAAGTGGATTGAAAATCAGCAAACATACACTTTAAGGCAGTGATTACAATATATAATATTTAGCAATGTTGTATGTCCATCATCTAAAGTCTTTGAGTGCATGCCTGCTGTTCATAATAATATTTTAAGAAAAAGATTATCATGTTGATTTGTTTACTATTTCATTTCTGAAAACACATTTTAGGGTCAGATTTTTATTTCTCTCATTATATGAATATTGTAATGTAAACTGTACTTTGGAGTAATAATGTTGAAAATTTAGTTTACAATAGTGTTCAGTGTCACATGGTCCAAGTCCTTCTAATACACTATTTCGTGGCTCAAGAAACATTGATGTGACACTGAAGACATACATTCAAAAAGAAAACAGTTCTTTTATATTGTAGTGATTTAACAGTATTTCTGTTTATATTGTATTTTTTGTCAAATAATAAACAGCTAAATAAATAACAATAGCTTAAATTAAATAAAAAATATACACTACTGGTAAAAAATGTAAGGGTACTTTAAGGTTTTCATCACTAGTCATTAGGTTCATAGTCTTAGCACCTTAGGGATGTTTTCTGACAGGTCTACTACACTTCTACTGCACAGCCATCAGCATGGAAAAATCTACAAACATAACATGCAGTTTGTTACAGAACCAACAATATTTACAATGCAGTGCCAGATTCATTAAAAGAAAACGCAGTAAACACAGCGGCCCCTGCTGTTCAGAAAATGTATTGCGGTTCACATCTCAACTGATTTAAAACGTTACATATAGGTGCTGGTCATATAATTAGAATATCATCAAAAAGTTGATTTATTTCACTAATTCCATTCAAAAAGTGAAACTTGTATATTATATTCATTCATTACACACAGATGGATATATTTCAAATGTTTATTTCTTTTAATTTTGATGATTATAACTGACAACTACTGAAAATTCCAAATTCAGTATCTCAGAAAATGAGAATATTGTGAAAAGGTTCAATATTGAAGACACTTGGTGCCAAAATTCTAATCAGCTAATGAACTCCAAACACCTGCAAAGGTCTTTAAATGGTCTCTCAGTCTAGTTCTGTAGGCGACACAATCATTGGGAAAACTGCTGACTTAACAGTTGTCCAAAAGACCACAATTGACACCTTGCACAAGGAGGGCAAGACACAAAAGGTCATTGCAATAGAGGCTGGCAGTTCACAGAGCTCTGTGTCCAAGCACATTAATAGAGAGGTGAAGGGAAGGAAAAGATGTGGTAGAAAAAAGTGTACAAGCAAAAGGAATAACCGCACCCTGGAGAGGATTGGGAAACAAAACCCATTCAAACATGTGAGGGAGATTCCCAAAGAGTGGACTGCAGCTGGAGTCAGTGCTTCAAGAACCACTACACACAGACGTATGCAAGACATGAGTTTCAGCTGTCGCATTCCTTGTGTCAAGCCACTCTTGAACAACAGACAGCGTCAGAAGCGTCTCGACTGGACTGCTGCTGAGTGATCCAAAGTTATGTTCTCTGATGAAAGTAAATTTTGCATTTCCTTTGGAAATCAGGGTCCCAGAGTCTGGAGGAAGAGAGGAGAGGCACAGAATCCACGTTTCCACAGTCAGTGATGGTTTGGGGTGCCATGTCATCTGCTGGTGTTGGTCCACTGTGTTTCCTGAGGTCCGAGGTCAACGCAGCCGTATACCAGGATGTTTTAGAGCACTTCCTGCTGCTGCCCAACTTCATGGAGATGCAGATTTCATTTTCCAACAGGACTTGGCACCTGCACACAGTGCCAAAGCTACCAGTACCTGGTTTAAGGACCATGGTATCCCTGTTCTTAATTGGCCAGCAAACTCGCCTGACCTTAACCCCACAGAAAATCTATGATGTATTGTGAAGAGGAAGATGTGATATCCCAAACCCAACAATGCAGAAGAACTGAAGGCCACTATCAGAGCAACCTGGGCTCTTATAACACCTGAGCAGTGCCACAGACTCATGGGCTCTTATAACACCTGAGCAGTGTCACAGACTGATGGGCTCTCATAACACCTGAGCAGTGTCACAGACTGATGGGCTCTCATAACACCTGAGCAGTGTCACAGACTGATGTTCTCTCATAACACCTGAGCAGTGTCACAGACTGATGTTCTCTCATAACACCTGAGCAGTGTCACAGACTGATGTTCTCTCATAACACCTGAGCAGTGTCACAGACTGATGTTCTCTTATAACACCTGAGCAGTGTCACAGACTGATGTTCTCTCATAACACCTGAGCAGTGTCACAGACTGATGGGCTCTCATAACACCTGAGCAGTGTCACAGACTGATGGGCTCTCATAACACCTGAGCAGTGCCACAGGCTGATCGACTCTCATAACACCTGAGCAGTGCCACAGGCTGATGGGCTCTCATAACACCTGAGCAGTGCCACAGGCTGATGGGCTCTCATAACACCTGAGCAGTGCCACAGGCTGATGGGCTCTCATAACACCTGAGCAGTGCCACAGACAGATCGACTCTCATAACACCTGAGCAGTGCCACAGACTGATGGGCTCTCATAACACCTGAGCAGTGCGACAGACTGATGGGCTCTCATAACACCTGAGCAGTGCGACAGACTGATGGGCTCTCATAACACCTGAGCAGTGTCACAGACTGATGGGCTCTCATAACACCTGAGCAGTGCCACAGACTGATGGGCTCTCATAACACCTGAGCAGTGTCACAGACTGATGGGCTCTCATAACACCTGAGCAGTGTCACAGACTGATGGGCTCTCATAACACCTGAGCAGTGCCACAGACTGATCGGCTCTCATAACACCTGAGCAGTGCCACAGACTGATGGGCTCTCATAACACCTGAGCAGTGCCACAGACTGATGGGCTCTCATAACACCTGAGCAGTGCCACAGACTGATGGGCTCTCATAACACCTGAGCAGTGCCACAGACTGATGGGCTCTCATAACACCTGAGCAGTGCCACAGACTGATGGGCTCTCATAACACCTGAGCAGTGCCACAGACTGATGGGCTCTCATAACACCTGAGCAGTGCCACAGACTGATGGGCTCTCATAACACCTGAACAGTGCCAGACTGATGGGCTCTCATAACACCTGAACAGTGCCAGACTGATGGGCTCTCATAACACCTGAGCAGTGCCAGACTGATGGGCTCTCATAACATCTGATCAGTGCCACAGACTGATGGGCTCTCATAACACCTGAGCAGTGCCACAGACTGATGGGCTCTCATAACACCTGAGCAGTGCCACAGACTGATGGGCTCTCATAACATCTGATCAGTGCCACAGACTGATGGGCTCTCATAACATCTGAGCAGTGCCACAGACTGATGGGCTCTCATAACACCTGAGCAGTGCCACAGACTGATGTTCTCTCATAACACCTGAGCAGTGCCACAGACTGATGTTCTCTCATAACACCTGAGCAGTGCCAGACTGATGGGCTCTCATAACACCTGAGCAGTGCCACAGACTGATGGGCTCTCATAACACCTGAGCAGTGCGACAGACTGATGGGCTCTCATAACACCTGAGCAGTGTCACAGACTGATGGGCTCTCATAACACCTGAGCAGTGTCACAGACTGATGGGCTCTTATAACACCTGAGCAGTGTCACAGACTGATGGGCTCTCATAACACCTGAGCAGTGTCACAGACTGATGGGCTCTCATAACACCTGAGCAGTGTCACAGACTGATGGGCTCTCATAACACCTGAGCAGTGCCACAGACTGATGGGCTCTCATAACACCTGAGCAGTGCCACAGACTGATGGGCTCTCATAACACCTGAGCAGTGCCACAGACTGATGGGCTCTCAGAACACCTGAGCAGTGCCACAGACTGATGGGCTCTCATAACACCTGAGCAGTGCCACAGACTGATGGGCTCTCATAACACCTGAGCAGTGCCACAGGCTGATGGGCTCTCATAACACCTGAGCAGTGCCACAGGCTGATGGGCTCTCATAACACCTGAGCAGTGCCACAGGCTGATGGGCTCTCATAACACCTGAGCAGTGCCACAGGCTGATGGGCTCTCATAACACCTGAGCAGTGCCACAGACAGATCGACTCTCATAACACCTGAGCAGTGCCACAGACTGATGGGCTCTCATAACACCTGAGCAGTGCCACAGACTGATGGGCTCTCATAACACCTGAGCAGTGCGACAGACTGATGGGCTCTCATAACACCTGAGCAGTGCGACAGACTGATGGGCTCTCATAACACCTGAGCAGTGTCACAGACTGATGGGCTCTCATAACATCTGAGCAGTGTCACAGACTGATGGGCTCTTATAACACCTGAGCAGTGTCACAGACTGATGGGCTCTCATAACACCTGAGCAGTGCCACAGACTGATCGGCTCTCATAACACCTGAGCAGTGCCACAGACTGATGGGCTCTCATAACACCTGAGCAGTGCCACAGACTGATGGGCTCTCATAACACCTGAGCAGTGCCACAGACTGATGGGCTCTCATAACACCTGAGCAGTGCCACAGACTGATGGGCTCTCATAACACCTGAGCAGTGCCACAGACTGATGGGCTCTCATAACACCTGAGCAGTGCCACAGACTGATGGGCTCTCATAACACCTGAGCAGTGCCACAGACTGATGGGCTCTCATAACACCTGAGCAGTGCCACAGACTGATGGGCTCTCATAACACCTGAGCAGTGCCACAGACTGATGGGCTCTCATAACATCTGATCAGTGCCACAGACTGATGGGCTCTCATAACATCTGAGCAGTGCCACAGACTGATGGGCTCTCATAACACCTGAGCAGTGCCACAGACTGATGTTCTCTCATAACACCTGAGCAGTGCCAGACTGATGGGCTCTCATAACACCTGAGCAGTGCCACAGACTGATGGGCTCTCATAACACCTGAGCAGTGCCACAGACTGATGGGCTCTCATAACACCTGAGCAGTGCCACAGACTGATGGGCTCTCATAACACCTGAGCAGTGCCACAGACTGATGGGCTCTCATAACACCTGAGCAGTGCCACAGACTGATGGGCTCTCATAACACCTGAGCAGTGCCACAGACTGATGGGCTCTCATAACACCTGAGCAGTGTCACAGACTGATGGGCTCTCATAACACCTGAGCAGTGCCACAGACTGATGGGCTCTCATAACACCTGAGCAGTGTCACAGACTGATGGGCTCTCATAACACCTGAGCAGTGCCACAGACTGATCGACTCCATGTCACGCCGCATTGCTGCAGTAATTCAGGCAAAAGTATTGAGTTCTGTACATGCTCATACTCTTCATGTTCATACTTTTCAGTTAGCCCAGATTTTTAAAAATCCTTTCTTTGTGTTGGTCTTAAGTAATATTCTAATTTTCTGAGATACTGAATTTGGGATTTTCAGTAGTTGTCAGTTATAATCATCAAAATTAAAAGAAATAAACATTTGAAATATATCAGTCTGTGTGTAATGAATGAATATAATATACAAGTTTCACTTTTTGAATGGAATTAGTGAAATAAATCAACTTTTTGATGATATTCCAATTATATGACCAGCACCTGTAGTAAAATCGAGTTTCAACCGGCTCACGGTGAATCGTTACATAATTGGAATTGAAAGTACAAAAACGACTGTCATAGAAGCTGGATTACATAATTTTAATAACTTTCTTAAAAATCAGTTTTAAATAGGCTAATTGCTGCTAATCGGTCAGTTATCAAGGCTCATTTTATAGTAGGCCTGACTAAAAATCATACCTGGGACATTAAGGTAGGCTAATACTGTGTAAAAACAAAAATCATCTCATCCACACCCATTTAATGACTTTTATCTGAAAACGTACCTCTGACAAGATATCAATAAAATCACTCCGACAAGCACAGGACCACTGATACGCTTTCTGAGCCATATTTTTTTCTTGAAGATTAACTTTACCTCAGAACATTTTAAGCGGGAATGTTCAAGTAGTCCTATAACTAATCGTTTAAACTGCAACAAGCAAGGGCTTATAATAAAACTTACACAAGTAAAATGTAAGCACATATACATTTTAAGTAATCAATTTAGCATTGTTATATTTAAACTAAAAGCAGTTAAATTACTTCTAAAACCAGGACTTACCTGAAATGACAACCTGACCGGATCCAGCCATGAGTTAGCTCATTAGATATGCATACAGGCCAGCTGTCATTGGCTTAAGCTTGCTGCTTGTCAGTTCTTGGTGCCGCCCCGTTTCCATGACAACTTCCTCCACTCCAGTGTTTGAATGACACACGTTGAGCACGCAAGGCGCACTCCCATACACGTCAAAGCCATGCAGCATTTAGGCTATGTAAATGGGATTAAAACACTATTTAAACTATTTAAAATCTCATTAATTTATTATTAAATTGCAAATTAATAGCTTTTTTAACAAAACAAAATTGCCTTTGTTAAATAAATTTAGCCAGTATATTAAGATTCCTTGACTGTAAAAATACATACATTTTCATAAAAATGTCCTGTAATAGCTCTGAAGAAACTGGACATACGGGATTAAAATGCTACATAAACAATTTAAAATATAATTATATTTTTGCAAAATTTGCAAAAATTGCAAATTAAAAGCCTTTTTATAACCTGCTTATTTTAATTTTAAAATATGCTTTTGTTAATTAACTATATAATTTATTATAAAATAACTATTTAGCCAGTATTTCTATTCCAACCTTAAGATTACTTTTACTGTAAAAAATAAATAAATATGTCCAGCTAGTGCTCTTAAGCCTTTCAGTTTGCCACTGCTGTACCAACAGAGTCTCTGGCAGTGGCAAGCCGTTGCTGAGGTGCAACTTAAGAAAAGCTGGCAGACCGACAGCATTTTTACATTGGTCGGCTTGCCGACAGTGTGCTGACAGTGGTCCGACTGTGTCAAGCCGCTGAATCTGTGCCACCCAAAAACCGCCGGTGGACCGCCAGGCCATTGTTTGCTGGGTATGTTAAACAGTATGCCAAAGATTCCTGGATGGTCTACTACTTCCTGTAGAAAGTAACCCTAACCCTCCACTGGAGCGCTCGAGCGGAAATACGTCATCCGGAAATCATTTATGGAACAGTGCTCTTCTAATGTTAATAAATAATTGTAATGTTTTAATGCTACTACATCATTAGTAACTTTATTGTTATTAAATACCTTTAATGTTACTAAATACAGACATATTTCTGGGTTTGTGGTGGTGGGAAATACCCCAAATCAACACAAAAGCACTGATTTTTCCCCAGAAATTTGCACTACAAACATTAAAATAGCAGTAGGTTTAAAATCCGTATTTTAAGGGCCTCTGCTTTTTGTTCATGTTTGTTTTTTGACCATACAGTTCCACCTTTGATAGTGTCTCTCTGAAAGTCTTTTCAAATTCACACCTGTTCAGTATTAAAACACAATTATGACAGCACATTACATCACACAATTCAGACAATAAATGAACACATTTTTTTTTGGTTTATGTTAGGGAAATGGAAGAGAGTGAGATTAACCTAGCCTAATTGTTACACCCAGAAAAACAAGATGGGGCAGCCACCCTTATTGAACTCACTATCAAGCCTCCTGTTGAAAATGCTCCTGGCTGCCAATGTTGTTAAACCTCTGGCATGTCAGAGCCAGCCTGAGGATTGTAGAACAGTCGCCTTCTAGAACTACAAAGGATCCTCTGGAGAATGTCAACTGGCAACTGTAGATATGAAACATGATTTAATATAGAGCCATTACAAGCCATTTTCCTCAACATTAAAGTGATTATAATATGAACACATGCTTGGAAAATGTCAGTGGCCACTATGCCATCCTGTGAAACCTTTGTCATCTTTGCTTCAAAAAGTAAAACATAAAAACAAATTGTTTATGAAACAACTGCACATTTATACATGCTACTTTCACTACTTTTCACCAAAGTATTACCAAAGTGCTGTGTCTCCTTTTCCTAGGGACATGAAAGACAGGCAACAGACAGACTTCTGCCATCCACCATCTTCCTGTGTAAATCTTCGACCATGTCTGTAAATGACATTGACTATATGTGACCCTGGATCACAAAACCAGTCTTATGAGATTTTTACAAAATCTATAAGCTTTCTATTGATGTATGGTTTGTTGGGATAGGACAATATTTGGCCAAGATACAACTATTTAAAACTCAGGAATCTGAGGGTGCAAAAAAATCAAAATCACCTTTAAAGTTGTCAAATGAAGTCAGCATAGCATATTACTCACAAAAATAATGTTTAGATATATTTACAGTAGGAAATTTACAAAATATCTTCATGGAGCATGACCTTTACTTCATATCCTAATGATTTTTGGCATAAAAGAATTTTGACCCATAGGGCCTACGATGAAAAAATGTTGAAATCCATAAACAACTTGGATTAAGCCCATCTGAACTTGTGCAGCTCTCCACAACAAGATGGGCATGCCGAGTGAGGTCTATCAAAGCTGTTCTCAGCAACCTTTCTACCATTTTAACGTGTCTTAGCACCATCAACACACCCATGGCCTTAGGGATCCGGTCAAAGCTCTGCAAGCTGAAGACACTCTACTTGCTGGTAATGTTTTCTCAGCATAACTGAAGGACTACACCGGTACCTGCAGGGTGAAAATCTGGACTTGGGCAAAGCAGTTCAATACAAGATGGCAGTTCTTAAGACTTTGACCTCCGTAACGACTCTGGTGGTGAAGATGTGTTCACAAGGACCATTGACTTGTGTGAGGCAAACAACATCCAGCTCCCTGTTGGTCCCAGGCAGAAACAAAGAAGATTTGACGATTTCATGGTGGAGTCTGACGAATTCCGATATCACCTCTTTTATCCATGCCTGGACAAGATGTTACAATCGATTTTCGGTGTGGGAGAGGAGATTATGTCAGGGATTCAGGCCTGCAACCCAATCACTGAGACCTTTTTGTCTGAAGAAGCCTTCAAAAGTTTTGCTTCCCATTACAGGATTCAGTTAAAGCCAGAAGAACTGCTGGTGGCTAAAAATGTTATCAAGAAAACGATGGAGAAGAAGGAAATCCCTGACATAGCAAGTGTGTTTGAAATGCTTGATGAAGATATGTTTCCATCTCTGAAGGCTGTCTTCCAAGTGGCCCTTACTATTCCAGTCAGCAGCTGCAGCTGTGAGCGTTCTTTCAGTGCCTTGCGTCGTCTTCACACATGGTTAAAGGAGCACCATGGGGCTAAATAGGCTCAATGACCTAGCCATCATGTCAATTGAAAAGGACAATGACATAAACCCTGACAATGTTATTGACAGATTTGCTCAATTGAAATCACGTCGGTACAGCCTTATGCTGCCTGTCCAAAAATAGAAAAGACACAGACAACATTTAGAGGGCAAAGATGAGAGGGGTTGGGAAACAAGGATTTTAAAGGATGCCAGTTCACAATTATTAAAAGATATTCAGAATAAAGGAAATTTAAAGTAAAAGTGGAGAAAACAATGAGGACATATATGAAGGAGAGACAAGGAAGGGAGCAAACTGGAGCAGGAAATAGAATAAGAAAAAAGGAGAGATTATAAGAGTCAACAAAAAATATATATTAAAAACAGAAGCTAAGAGAATAAGAGAGAAGAAAAGTGTGAATGTTAAATGCCGAAGTGAATGTTTGAATTTAAATAGTGAGGAAAAAAGAAGAAAGAGTGGAGTCCAAGAGAAAGTGAGGTACATAAGATGAAAATGTATTGAAAAGAACAGAGGAAGAAAGAAGAACAAGGGTGCCAGGAGCAGATGTAAAAGAATGAGAAAGTTTTTTATATTTCTAATATGTATCTTAAGTTTATCATCAGAAATCTGAATACTTTTTGTTTTATATTTTCTTGTTTCAGTTGAGGACATTTTCAGAGATGGTAGATGGAGAATGGGAAAAGATTCATGAGAAAAGAGGATAAAGTGACCAAACTATAATAATATACCCATGTACAACCTACTGCTGTTCCCTAACAAAATCTAATACAGGTTATATTGTTTTGTTATGTTAAAGAATGAAAGGAAAACTATATATAATAGTTAAATTAGAGTATTAGAGGCCCACTTTTATATTATTAGTATCTATTAAAGTTCTACTTTCATTTCACAAACCATACTTCTCAATTTCAAGGTTCTCCAGCAAAACCTTGCACCTCCTCAGATATGGCAGGCTTGATGTGTCATCGGTCCTCCCCTCTGTTTTGGCGTCAGTGGTTCAGTCTCATGTTGCAGTGGTCTCCCCTCAGTTTTGTCTTGAATGGTTCAGTCTGTTGTTTTAGTAAGGCGCGTTTGTTTCGCGGTCTCACTTCAGCGCTAACTTACGTTTAATTTACGTTATGTCTGTGGCTTTCCCACCGCACCGGCAACGCGCCAAGGGCGATATAACCCCCGCGGGAATACAGAAGGTAATTTCATTGAATCGTTTATAAATCTGAATGAAGCGTAACGCCAGTTATGTTTGCTCTAGCGGCTTCGGCTAATGTAGCCGTTACACCTCTTCCACTAACGCTTTAAATAAGCACAATAAATACTCGTATTTCCTATATATTGTAATGTACTGCGAACTACAGTATGTACTGAAGAATTAACACACGTTTAAGATTAAGCAGATTTTACACGGTATCCAGCGGTTTAAAGCGCTTCGGCCGTGCGTTGTCTTTGTTAGCTTAACGTACACGCTCCGCTTCTTTTTATAACGATTTTTAACACGAACGCAGCACAGTATGAAAGCGGTGCTGTGCTCTACATTTCATATCATGGATATTTTTAAGTCCATTGTTTCGGATTTCATGCAAGTGATCATGGCACATTAAATCACAGAAAGGCAACTGAACTGTCATCGATTACTCACGTCTGTTTCACTCCCTTTCGTTGCGATGCGTTTTATTGTTAGATACACGTGCATAGCCTTAAGTGCAAAGAGGTTAAAATAAAAATCGACACAGATATATGAAAAAAGAGCTAATTAAAATTATGTCGAGAAAATGGCGTAACGTTATGTATGGACATGATACCCATATACGTTATATGAGAATGAAACGTGTAGAACAGTGTAATCTACAGCACGAGTAATACATATTATTATAAGGTAGGGATATTTATCTTTAATAAAGGATATGAACATTTATGTTGATAAAACTATGACAATATTGAGTAGATAATTAAATTAACACTGTTAGATTATTATTAATTCACCATCAATGTTTTTGAAAATTAGCCGTCGACCATATTGGATTTTGCAGATAACTAAGTGGTCAGTACCTGCCGATTACCGATTAATTACATATAGTTTTTCATTGATTTATTTCAAATCAAAACACAACAATTGAAGTAAAATAGCAATGAAGTGTATTACACAATAAACATTATTGTTAGAACCACTAAACTTCATTGTGCTTTTAAATATTAAATATATGAACTCCACTGTATGGTTTAGACAAAATTATTAGTAGGTAATTTCTACATTGAAATTCTTGGCACCAAATTAGCATATAAGAATGACATCCATGGTAATATTTTACAATATTGTCATGTTTACATGCGTGTTTGTTTACGGAGCAGGGCGAGCATTTTCAATCCATTCCTCTGAACTTAAATGCTTGCGCGGGCGCTAGGGCTGTGCGATTTGGGGAAAATATCTAATTGCGATTTAATTTTGCAAAGTTAAGCTTCAGGTCAGTACTGTCAATAGTGTGAGTATTGTTACCCCACTGAATAAAAAAACAATGGAAACCATCACAGTTATAGTGTGTTTTGGGCATTTTTACTGTTGTTTTATTGGTTTCCATCTGCCAGATCACATCCCACCAAAAGAATCCATCAAATACCCGTAGACACCATTATAGTTTACATTAAAACCAATACAATTCCCATTATAACCATCAAATTTTCGATTGTGTTTTGGGAGGAGTTCTATTGGTTTTCAGCAGGGAAAATATAATGGTATTAATACTCACAGAATGAACTTAATTACTGAATTTCACTTGAAATATTTGTTCGCGATTCGATTTTGATTAATCGCCCAGCCCTAGCGGGCGCCATGAGCGCTCGACTTTCAGAGGAATGGATTGACGCTCAGCCTGCTCTGTGAACTGCGCAAATACAGTTTTTTTTCCTACAGTGACTTTTTTTGTCAGCCGCCAAAACAAATTTTTGACCCGCCAAGCCTTTTTTTTATCATTGAATGTCATTTATCAGAATGACTGCCGTGCTTGTGATGTCTGCAGGAAAGTACGAATGGAGAGCCTGTGCACTCTTTCTATGTTCGACTTCATTCTGTGTTGCGCAGACCGATCGGCATATCATGTGAATTAGCTGCGGAAGCAGAGGGCATCGTCTGATTTTAAACCCTCTTGCGGAAGTTTGATATCATATGCCAACTGGTCTGCGCAGCGTTGAATGAAGCAGAACATGCCGGTTTCTGACTGTCCCTCTCCTGTGCACATCAATCAAAAGCAACTGACACGATGACAAAAAGTGAGAAGACCGAATCCATGTTTCACGTGGTGCCTCCGTTGAATATTTTAGCTGAATTACCCCTGGATGAACTGCGCTCAAAAACTTAAAAGTCATAGTCAGCTTTATTGTCAATTCTGCCACAAGTACAGTACATACAAATGGAGGATTGAAATTGCGTTACTCTCAGACCCCAGGTGCTTCAAAAATACAGATAAATACAGTTCTATATATACACAATACAACTTTACAAGCAGGGAAGTATAACAAGATAAATGTGCAAACCAGTGAAATGAACAACAAACCAGTGAAATGAACAACAGTGCAGATAATATAAACACAGTGCAGATGAGATAAATTATTTAACATGTTTCCTTTCTCTGACAAGGGTTCCGCTTGTACAACTGACATGAACATACAAATCCTATTCAGTGATGAAGTTTTACGTGTTAACTTCAATCTTTTGCAGTGTCCTAACAGCGCGTCCTAATGACTCTTTGAACAGATTCATTTTAATGAACGGTTGAAACAACTGATATGCCAAACACTTATGAGACTTACTGTCTGAATCAATCAAATCATTTACATTTGACAGATGCTTTTATTCAAAGCGACTAACATTGCATTATATTATACATTTGTTTCTGGATATGTGCAATCCCTGGGATCGAACCCATGACCTTGGCGTTGCTAGCGTCATGATCTAACCATTGAGCTACAGGAAAGCTACTCAATTACTCAGTGGTTAATAAGATTTAGTCTAAATAATTCAGAGAATTTACAGTTTGTTTATATGACAATGTATAGTAAATTTCTTATCAAATCAGTTAGTTTAGACAGGAGAGATGTGAAACCAGAACGACAAGTTGTTAGCTGATTCAAATGACAATTTTTTTAATTTATATTGGATTTATTGTCGGTGGGACTCACAGTTCAAGAGTAGGGACCGTTTAACTGTGTATGGAGGATTGTGTTCGTCAGCCACAACCGAAGACCAATTTTGACCCAGGAAAAAATGTGGAGTACAAGACTAGAATTAGGGCTGTGCGATTTGGGGAAAAGATCTAATTGCGATTATTTTGACAGATATTGCAATTGTGATTCGATTTGCGATTTAATTTTGCAAAGTTAGCTTCCGCTCAATGCTGTCAATAGTGTGAGTATTGTTACCCCACTAAATAAATAAAGTTAAAGTTGAATCTAATCTAATCTAAAAAAACAATGAAAACCATCACAGTTATAGTGTGTTTTGGGCATGATTTGGCCGATTTTCTTGAGCCGATATTTGGAGCCGATACTGCTTTTGCTCACTCAATTTACATCATAAAAATGACACGATGATACCAAGTTATGAAATAGGGGCTGTTCACATATCGCGTCTAAAACTGCATGGAAAGCACAGCTCCCGTGGCGTCTGTCGTTGCTATGCAACCATGAACTGCCCTCTCCACAATGACGAGGAAGTATCAGCAAAGGATATTGATTTCTAGCCCTTTACTACTACATATATTTATGGAGATGAGAAATAAAAAGCTATGATCAGCTATAAAAAAAGCTATGATCAGCTATCCAGCTATGATCAGCTGTTCAGCCGAGCTTTCGATGTTGTCATGGAAAGGTCGGTTGTTTTTTGTCACATGACCTGCGTTCGCTTGCGGCATTCTGAAAAGTTAACATGTTCATCTCACCACGGCATAAGCGCGCCTGGACAAACGAGCGCGCTGCACCGCATGCGCGTCTCAACCGCGTCGCTTCTTTTATGAGCACGCGTCCAAACTTCAGTGAGGTGGTCGCTGAATAAATCTCCTACAAATACCATGGAGTCACGGAACAACGTCGGCATTATTTAATCCTATGACCAGTGTTCGTAACAGCTGCCGTATGCATACGGATAGCCTACAACTTAGCTATTTGCAGCTCCCTAAATACAATGGCAAGCAGTTTTATAGACGAGGCATTCGCGGTTTCCATTTGGACCCACAAACTTTCTTAGCTATAGTTGCACGCACATATAGAGCAACGTGTTTCCATTTTCAAAGTGTATGGCAATATTTCAGCTAAGTCAAACAGTTAAAAGATGCTTTGAAAGTTTAAAACTTACCAGAGCAGGCTTCCAGCACTCTGCTAGTGGGGGAAGGGCAGTGCATGTGAACTGCAGCGTCTCCAGCAACACAGAGCTGCCTGTGGACGCCTGTCTGTAAATAATGCTGGGAAAAAACTATAGCCGAACGCAGCAGCCGCGTATCGGCACAATATATCGGTCGGCCGATGTATCGGTCGATCACTAAAAGAATCCATCAACCATTATAGTTTACATTAAAACCAATACAATTCCTATTATAACCATCAAACTTTCGATTGTTTTGGGAGGAGTTCTATTGTTTTTTCAGCAGGAAAGATATAATGGTATTAATACTCACAGAATGAACTTAATTACTGAATTTCACTGGAAATATTTATATTTATTTTGAGTAAATAAAGAACTGTAGCCTATAACTTTAGTCAATTATTAAAATATTACAAATGTTACATAGGCTACTTTATTGTGAAATTAGCAAAGCAGTTAGATTGAATGTACATTTGTTATAAACGTGGAGCCAGGCGCGAGCTAACACAGATACGCTCGTGGAGACTCGCGGTGCAGAGCTGGACATTACGAGCATTACGAAACAGGCTGCATGTGTGCGGCAAGTGTAAACGTCTTGCCCGTGAAACGCGGGATACGCGCCGCGCATGCGTGGCAGAGAGACACGAGTATGAGAAGCATTCCGAGAGACGGGCTGTATGTGCGGTCTTCTGAATTGGGAATAGAGAACATCATAGACGAATTTCTGAAACTTGTTGCAAATTAGAATCTATTGGGGAGATAAAATGTGTAAGAAAACGTTTTAATAATAACATCTAAGAATGTATCTTTTATTCCCCAGTACTGAAGGGAGCTATATTGATGTGTTGTGACCACAGATCAGTGGTTGTGGACAGGTCTTGCAAATTACCTTTTTTGTTCAATGTCTGTCATTTCAAAGTTGAAGTAATCTCATATGACATAAGCACTGTTTTTTTATTAATTTGCCTAATGATAGAACTGACCCTGCAGACGCCACAATCCCGCTCGCTCTCTCTCCCGCGTTCTGTTTGCGTTGCATCACGCCGCTCACCTGCGGTGTAGATGGAGTATAAGATGATGATATTGAATAAAAAATTATATGATTTGTATTAGGGGTGTGCAAGATATATCGTGTGCGATAATATCGTAAATCTTGTTTTAACGATGTGCGAAATCTTATTATCGAGTATGTCACGCGTTTTTTAAGCTCTACTAAAAACAGCACTAAGTGTTCACAAATACTTTAGTCAAGCACTGCGCATGCGTGTTCACAGAGCGGTTAGCATTTTAGCAGATTGTGAGCTCTGTTCTGCTTGTGCGGGGCGCAGAGGTGCTCATGTGTGAGATCACAGAGTGGACAGCATCAGGTGAAGTGAGTTAATACATGTTTTCCTGTTGAATACTGTCAGTTCTGAAGAATAAATCCATATAAACTTGATTTTAAAGCCGCAATGCAAAGCTCTGATGTGGGAACAAGAAGGCTTAAATCCGAATAAGAGCATGTGTGAACAAGCCGTTCGACTTTGTTTAAAAACAGTTGAAAAGGAAAGAGCAATACAACTAACTTAATCTAAAACATAAGCATCTCACACAAGTTTGCTTTTGTTTGACTACTTTCCTATTACAGTGTGCTTCTTGCTTTCTATGCTACACAGTTTACTGTACACCAGTGATGTGTTTCTGCTTGAATGATTCCGTTTAAAGACCGTTTCCTTAAAGCGCTTTTCAGATCAAGTACCACCTAATGACCGCCGTAGAAAATCATATAAATAAACACAAATTAATAGTAGAGCTGTGAATCTTTATCTCTACACCTCATCTTTTAATTCTAATTTATTCTTAATAATATAAACACACTTTTTTTATTTACCAGCTAATACTAATCGTGGACACAAACACTTTTCTATAGTGCACTGTAAACAGGGCTCTGTAAATGACTCTAACTTTGTGGGGACTTGCAGAAAGACTACAAAGCTATATTAAAGACAAACAATGTGGAAAGAATATTTATCTGAAGATAAATAAATAAACATATACTTAAACATCAAGAGAACGGCTGTACATAACAAACAGAGACTTACACTTTACTACAGCGGCTCTTGGCAAAGCGACACGTCAAAACTAAATGAAATTTATTGCTTTAACCTCGTGTAGATGCAGATGAGTGTTGAATTAGCGCTTTACAGAAATAACAACAGATTTAAACAGCAGTTAAAGTGCAGAAAAACATAAAAAGCTTTATTTACACGCAGCGTCTGTCTGCTCCCGCTCTGTGTTTGAGCTGCTTGTCACGCGCTCGAATTACGTCATCGACCAATGATAAATAAACAATAATTCATAAAACCATATTCAAATTGCACATAGACTGAGATGTATTCCGTATTTATCTACCATGTATTAAACAATTGAAATTGTGTTTAAAACACGAAATTAATAAGTAAATTAATATATAGGCCTAGAATTTTTTTATTGTCTGTTGTGTCACGTACCACCAGGGTCTCTTCAAGTACCACTGGTGGTACGCTTACCACAGTTTGAGAACCACTGCCTTAAAGGGACAGTTTACTCAAAATATCATCTTTTCTGTTCATTCAAATATAATAAATCAAAAATAATTCTAACATCGTTTATTTACCCTTATGTTGTTGAAAACCTGTATATGACTCTTCTGTAAAACAAAAGAAACTCTTTCTCATTCTCTATTAATAATATAAACAATAGATATCCTGGTAACATGTAAGATGGAGCTAGTACAACATAAGATATCTAGATATCATTTTTTGGCCAATATTGCACACCCCTAATTTGTATTAAAGATCGATCGATATTGATTTTTTTTTAACTGATACAGATACCAATTATTTGCATGTTTATGTGCCCGATTCCCGATATGCAGAACCGATGTTTATTTACTGTTACACTTCTGTTTTTGACACACCGATTATAACACCACTGCACTTAACAAAACATTTTATTTATAACAATCACTCCCTCCTTGCATACAAAGCAAAACAACTTGTATTATACACCAATAAATAGAGGTGTCTGAAAAAATAAAGTGCACTGTTAATAAAGTGTCTTTGTTCAAAAATAATTCTAACCAGTTAAAAAATAAAACTAAAAAACTCCCTCCTTGCATACAAAACAGATCAACTTATTTACTATAATACACCAATAAAATGTGAAGAATAATTCTTTGGATAATATAAATTTACTGTAGCTAGAACATTGTCAGGAAATGTATTGTCTATTTATATATGCATTTACTCAGAACTAACATCATATTCAAACTGCGATCGCTCGCAGAGATAATAAATAATTAATGTCCATAGTGCTGTATTTATTTAGATGTTTATCCGCTAAATAATGGTTATATAGTCAACTAGATGAGGTTAAAGTATGTGAAACAAACTTTATGTTGGTTTGAGAAAGTCTGATCTAAAAGTTTAAAATAGTGTAGAGTTGAAGAAATGTAGACTGTGATAGACTGTGTAAGTGTATGTATGTTTATGTTTGAAAGTTGAAAGTAAACATCAACTGAACATTCTATCAATGGAAGTCTTAAGGGATTTTTTCGGAACGTTTTCTCGGCTATTTGAGGAAAACCGTAAGTCTGATCCCTTAGAAAAGATATAGCACACTTCCCCAGAACAGTCTGAAGGTCTTGGTGGCTGTAGCTTAAAAGCTGTAAGAGGAGTTAGTCAAAAAATTAAGGTCAGGAGAATAATAATAACTAGATAGAAAAGTTTATGAACAAACTTTATGTTGGCTTGACAAAACCTGGCCTGAAGAGTTTGAAATAGTTTGAAATGTTTTAGGTTAAACATTTTAAAACATGATAGTCTGTAAAAACCAGGCAAAAGTCTAAAGAAAAACAAGCTTAGTATGTTTCTAGCTTTAATTAGCATGTTGTTAGCATGTTGTTAGCATGATACTCCAAGTCACAAGTGAAACAAACCAACCCCGTGTCTCAGCAACCATTTAACGAGACCTATATCTCTTCATTAGAATGTTGCAAAGTTAACATGTTTGGTTGCTATGGGCGTGGCTTCATAGCTTAATGAAGCTCCTGGGATACTGATTGGTTGCCTGAGTAAAATGAGCCCACCCCCTTGTCTCTACGACACTGTGCTGCAAAGATATGGATCTGGACCATTTATAATGAAACTATATGGGATTGGTTGCTAAGTTGCTGTAAATAGTTGCTAGGGGCGTGGCTTAATAGCTTCATGATGATCCTGAGAGGCTGAAGTAAAATGAACCCACCCCCTGTCTCTAAGTGGTTGCAGAGCCATAGAGAGAGAGAGTTGTGCCAACGGAAGTTCAAATTGTGATTCATGGAGCCTTCAAATAGTTCCCGGAAGTTATGTTTTCTCTTTAAATGCTTTATTTCTTTCATTTATTTCTTTTTTAAATGACTAACGTCTTTAAATTGATTAAAAGTTCATCACAATCGGTCTGTTTTGCTGCAGCTCCTGGCATTACTAACTTTCGGGAACTATTGAGAGGCTCCATCAACCGCCATTGCTGTGAAAAAATGCTTCCACTGGAGTGAATGAAGATGACGCGACTCTGGTACTAAAGGGCTCTGAGTGGTTGTATTGCGAAGATATTCAACATGGGCCATTTATAAGGCCTTATATGGGCATATTTCATTCCCCCATTAAAGTCTATGGGGCAATTTTGGGGGGCTTTTATACCCCAGGGGTACAAGTTACACCCCATTGTGAGGTAAGTTCTTACAGAGCCTCTTCAAATGTGGTGACCCGCATGTTTCTACAAAATTCTCACTCGGAGCTACGACCCGTCAAAGTTGGGCACAATGTTAAGTCAATGGGATTTTTCGGGTGTTTTTTTTTCCTGCACATTTTGCACTTGACTGTATTTTCATCATGTTTATCAAATTTTACACCCAAATGATCATCGCTTTCATGATCGATCATCGCTATCGTGCTCGAGTACTCGATTACTATTACAATGCTCGAAGGTTTAGAGTTATCCTTATGCAGTGTTTCCCACATCATTTTGTGAGACTATGAGGGCTCAACGTACTTTAATCTAGGGGGTTTGGGGGTATTGCCCCCGTAAGAAAATTGTGCATCTTTTAAAGGTAAATGCTACAATCTGGTGCATTTTAAGAGCAAAATTAATCTACATTGTCTAATTGGCACTCAATCTACAAAGAATACAATAGCTATAGTAGTAATTTAATCATTGGCTCCATATATATAAATGGTGATAATAGGGCACAACACACAGTAAAATGGATTCTGTAAATCGTTAAGTTAAGATAAAGTGGTAATAACATAAATCATGTTCAAACATTTGCTAGGTAAAACAATAATTGAATTATACATTTTACTAGAAATCCCAAAAATATATGACCAAAATATATCTGATATGAGTAATTTTTATGACGACAAAATTTTGATGCTTGAAGCACAATCGGAGCAATGTGGAAAGGGTTGAATGAAGTGCTTTTGGAACTAAATAAGGATTTTGGGAGATCTAGTGCTGAAAGATCATCATTATAAATGTCATGGAGACAGATCTGTTGAGTAGACGTGCTGCTCATTTTAAACGACAGAAATGGTCAAATGTCCCTAATGCAGGCTGCTATTTTATCTGGATATAATATGGAAGCTGAACATAATGATGCTAATGCCTAAATGGAGGTAATGCTATCTGTTTGCTTTATCGTGCACTGATAAAATCATGTTTGTATTGGTGAATAACTGTAGGGAATACTGAAACAGGGGTGCAGGGATCTATGCGTGCATATTAAAAAAGCTCATTCTCATGTATTTTAGTCCGATTGCTTTGTAAAGCTGATAATAGTTTTAATAAAGTTTAACTGTAGGCGAGCTGAGGCGAAACTTGCATTGAAACGTGCGATGATGCTCGCAGCATGCATGCTTTGACATGACGCGCCGCACCACTTTTGGAAGGCGTGTGTGGAGTCACCAGAGACTCGAAGACAAGTGCGCAAATATAGAAAATAAAATAAACTTCAGTTCTCCTGCACAATTATAAATACTGTTGTTCACATGAAAACAACTTAATATTTTCCTGGGGTTTTTTTAAGCAATTTTTAATGTGCATGTTTGTTTGTTACCTGCCTGCAGTTACTGGATGAAAACAATCAACTGATTCAATGCATCATGGACTTTCAAAGTAAAGGAAAAACAGCCGAATGCTCACAGTAAGTTCATCCATGTGCTACAGATGCTGCTTTCTCGACTGTGCACAGCATAATGTTGACATATGTGGATGTCACATGCATATGTAGCATAGGATGCAGAAAGCATTTTTTAAATATTAATGATGTTTTTATATTACATGAGGAGAACGTAAGCTCATGGAAATCATCAAACTTTTTTCTTTGGCCTGACAGCTACCAACAGATGCTGCACAGAAATCTGGTGTATCTTGCCACAATAGCAGACTCCAATCAGAACATGCAGTCTCTTCTACCCGCTGTGAGTGTTTGCATACACATACGTACACCCTACATATCTAATATTCCCCACAAGTCCCTCACATTGTATATAAAGAGGAGCTAACATTGCAAACATCCAGCAAAAGTGAATCATAAAGACAGTATTTACTTCTTAAACACAACCTAATGAAACCTGTTGCAAAACTTTTATTCAATACCTGGGTTGTTTCTGGTTATTTTGATTTATATCAGTTTGACAAATTCCAGGTATGTAGTTTAATTGTGCATGGTTTTGTAAATATATGCTTAAAATAGTTGAAAGAATTTTATATAACTATAATACCTCTTCTCAAAAGTAGCACGCAGCTTCTACTTAAAAAAGCAGGGTTGGTGAACAGAGATCTTAGTGTCTTGATTTCTCTCGTTTTGCAGCCACCCACTCAGAACATGCCCATGAATCAGAGCGGAGCCCCCCCACAGGCACCTCACGGTCACAGTATGCCCACAGATGGCCCGTCTGCCCCACTAATGCAGAACCAGATGAATGGACAGATACCAGGTAAACCAAACACTAAACCTCTAATGCCTTTATTTAGAGAAAGAAACAAATTGTTGTTACAAATTTCAACAACTGCAATACATTTTTGCTGTTTAACACGTTAAAAATAATGAACGGCATGCGTTCTTTCACCGAGGTAGCTTTACTCCTATCATTTCCCCACATCCTTTGACTAGCGTTACAGTATATGATCTATATTTGTGTGCCGCTCACCAGCTCCGCGATGTGAAAGAGCAGAGGACAGAGAATGCTCTGCATGATCAGACACGACCATAGATATGGCCACAGTAGTCATGTTTTTTAACAAATTATTTCGTGCATCCTACGCTGTTACATCATTTTTGCAGCCATTGCACATGTGCAGAACATCGCAGTTCCCTTTTCAATTGATTTGACATTTACGTTTTTTCATGTCTCATCAAATGCATTACAAAAGGAACATACCACCCATTGAAGTATTGTTTTATTTAAATGTATGTTAAAGCAAGACTGTAAACAAAATACTGTTTAAAAACAGCTGCTGTCTCAATTATTCAAATTTGACAGACAGCAATGCATCATGTTCTATAAGATCATCATGTTTGTATTGTGTTCAAGTGAATTAAACGTACAATATACAGTTGGGGACAAAATTAAATCTGCATTGTTTCTCCTTTTGATCTTTTATTTAAAATGTTTTTAAAAATCCAATGTTTCATTGAAGTAAAACAATTGAAAGTGTTGGCCACAATTATTAGCCCCCCCTTCATTCAATTAGGGTTTATTAACTCTATTTTTATTGAAAGAATTTTATTAAGGGGCAAAGACCCCTACTGTAGCCGTTAGTTTTCTTTTGCCAATTGTCTCTTTGGCAACCCATGAATTCGATGATGAGTGTGCCAAAAGTTCCTAAACTTTCATGTATCAATGCAGTTTTGGCACAGCGCCACCTACTAGACATAAGATATAACATTTTTTATTTTTGTTTATAACTTCTAAAATCTTTCATCATAAAATCATAAGAGTTGTCTTGTTTGATTCCTTGAGTCATGCTGAGTTAAACCATATAAAAATGTTCTTTGGTCGGCCATTGGCACGCCACTGTTTCAAATTTTGTCATAAAATGCAGTGTTACGAAACTTTGTGTGATTCATCATGACTATATACTGAGAGGACCTGTAAAGTTCTAGCAACAAAATTTAAAATGTAAAAAATGTAACACATTCCTGACAAAAAGTTATTAAAAGCTTTTTGATTGATCAAATGGTTCTCATATATAGCCTCAACGAAATCAAGATGAGCAAAACAAAGGGTCACGTGGTTGTATCTTCAACACTTTTGTGTATTGACACAAAACTTGGTATGCATCATCAGTGGCACATCTTGTCTGCCTCATAAACATTTGGTGACGACTACTTTTCATTAGGCCAGACAACTTTCTTATTTACAGTCATTAGCTACGCTTCACACCAAGCTTTGTCAACATGATGCCAAAATACTGAAGATACTAAACTGCAAATAGATTTGGGATATCTTGAACCATGTTGCTATGGTGATTTTTCTTTTTAAGTAACCGTAAACAGGCTGTAATGCTAAGGATAAAAAAATCTCAATCCTAATCCTCTTTGTGCTGTTTGCAATAGTTAGATTAACAAACAGAAATACATAGAGTGAGTTAACATGTAATGTACTGGCAATATAGATTTATGCAATTACTTCACACATTCTTATAGATCATTACATGTTTTGATAACACTTTACAATAAGGTCTCATTTTAACATTAGTTAATGCACTGACTAACATGAACAATATGCTTTTACAGTAATTATTAATCTTTTGAATGTTAGTTAATAAAGATGTTTGTGTTCATGTTATTTCACAACACTTGAATAATATTAATAGATACAACTGTATTAGTACATTTTCAACTTAATGTTTTTGTTAATGACTTAATATTATTTTGATGGGCCGTCGTAAAGAGTAGCTGACTTTTCTGGAGCTTTTCTGTAACAGTGAATGTGTTCATGTCTTCATACAGTGAGACGCAAACAAATGCACGACCCTGTAGTAGTTACACTGTGCAGCTCATTCACATTCACGCAAAACAAGCAGATGACCTATTTAAAAAGTTGGGTCGCGCCTCCGCTATTTGGTCCCTGTTTCCATGACTTTAAATATGGACACGAGAGTGACGAAAGGCTGTTAAGTAAAGCATGTGCATATAGCCCTTATATGGAGATGGTTTGGGCATGTTTTATGCAAATGACTAGTCTCATGCACGCGGCCGCTCATTTAGAACACTCAAGATAACAACGATATTAAGAAAAATATAGAACCTTATAGAACCAAATTATTCTTCGATTTTGTATTTAGAACCTTTGTTTTCTTAAAAAAAGTCCCAAAATGTGCACATTTAAACAAACATAAGTAAATAAGTTGTCACAGAATTATAAGGTTCAAAACGGAGTTATTCACATATTCTTATTCTAAGACAACGATTTACATATGTTCCTTGAGATGAAAGAACCACATTTACACATTATCCTGTCCAGATGTTTCACCTCATCGATTTTAATGTATTTTTGGGGTTTTTTTGCAAATGCAAACACACACCCATCTGTGTATCCTTGTATAACTTTTTACCTTCATGTGGAGCTCAATGACTGATGGTCATCCTGCTTTTCTGTGCTTCTAATCATGTGATGATCTTTCTGTAGGTCCCAACCAATTGTCCATACAGGGGCCCGGACCCAACCAGTCTCCCAGCATACCTAGTGGCTCTATAAACATGCCAGCCAGCAGCCACGGCTCCATGGGGGCGTATAACCATGCTGCGCCCTCCTCGCAGGGCATGCCATCACAGGGCCAGATAAATATTAGCCAGGGCCAGTCCATGGGCAGTTATGGCCCACGACCCAACATGAACATGCAGGCCAATCCGGGTATTTCATGTTCTGATTTACCACAGTTCAGTTTCATTTATCTGAAGACTACAATAAACTTATAATTAAAAAATATATGTATTGTTTTTAGGGCCAATGATGCACCAGCAGGCACCCTCCCAGCAGTACAACATGCCTGCTGCTGGTGGAGGTGCGCAACATTACCAGGGCCAGCAGAATCCCATGGGCATGATGGGTCAGGGAAATCATGTTATGGGGCAGAGGCCCATGCCGCCCTACAGACCCCCACATCAAGGTATGCTGAAGAATGCTCATGAGTAACTCGGGACATCTGGATGCTGCTCTGTCTAAAGGTGGGACTTTGTGTTTATAGGACCTCCACAGCAGTACCCTGGTCAGGAGGAATACTATGCAGAACAGTACAGCCACGGAGGACAGGGGGCACCAGAGGGTATGCAGCGTTTACCCTAATGCAGATCTGTTGAAAAGGGATTATATAAACAAATTCTGGCATGGCAATCTATATATGTATATGGGTAAATGATGTCCAACGACCACTTATCATTCTAGTGTGACCAATAATATCAATAATTGTGTTAGATTAAAAATTAAATCTATTTATAATGTCAAATCCTTATTTGTCATTGACCCATATATGTATGTACATGTAGGATGACCGAAGGCTTTCTCTTGTTATCTATGTAGGAAACTCACAGTATGGCCAGCAGCAGGAGGCATATCAGCAGGGTCCACCCCAGCAGCAGGGTTACCCTCCACAACAGCAGTACACTGGACAGCAGGGTTACCCCCCACAGCAGCAGGGCTACGGTACACATGCACATCAATGCCAACACCTCAACCTATGAACACATTTATAACCAGGGCTTGACATTAAAGGTCCAGTGTATGAAGTTTCGCGGCTTCTAGCGGTGAGACAGGACATTTTTGCTTCTTTGCTGAAGGAGATAACATGTATTAAATGCACTCTAGAGCAACATGGTTAATTTCATGTAAGGGACCCACAGTATATGTAGATAGAAATGGCTCATTCTAAGACAATAAAACAATGCTTCATTATGCAAGGTCTTTATACACCTCTGAAGACATAGTTATGTATATTATATTGCATTTCTGTCAGTAGATTCTCCTTAATCTTTCACTTTGCACCTTTAAGGGCTGTCGTGTTTCTCATTCACTTGTCCTGGTTACTTGCTACATGAAGTTACATACTCAATATATTTCTCCTGATTACACATGTAATAAGATGTCTCTAAAGAGCTCAAATAGTTTACTGTTTTAAAATGAGAGCTGTTATTATCTATTATTGTGGTGATTGAGTATTCATTCAGACAGTTATTTTGATGATTGATTTAGTGTAGTAGTGTATTTTATAAGATTCAAGTTGAATGAATGAATGAATTTTTTTGTCATTGTATGCATGCAGTTGTACAAACAACAATATTAGTTAGTCTTCTTTAAGACTCTAACAGGGTTCCCATGGGTAATGGAATTTTAAAAGGTCTATTCCAGACATGAAACATCAGGAATTTGTTTGTCGCTTTAAATTTTAGTTTCCATTTATCAAGATGTAATTTTTCTGTACCATGTTTTTGTTGTTGCATTGTTTCACACGTTTTGCATATTGTTAGCTATTTTCTGAGCCATTTTATTCTCTTACCGCTCGTTATCATCCAGCCAACTGGATCCTTTTTACGTTATACATCATGCATGCTTGTTAAGAATGCGTGGGTGCGCCATTCTGATTCATTCTGAAATGTAGCCTATCTCTGTATCCAGCGAGTTCGTGAAAAATACTGTTTTGGTACTCATTAAAACCAGTTGTGTCATTTGTATTAATAGTGATTTTTACTTAAATCTGCACTAGACATGTGCCGGCTCGTTTACCGAGCGCGGACTTCTCGAGGGATGTAGGTCTGTAAAAGAGAGTTGAGGTAGATGGGTGCTGTTTTAGTGGCTGTTCTATAAGCAAGCACCAGTGCCTTGAACTTAATGCGTGCCGCTACTGGGAGCCAGTGTAGAGAGATGAGCAGAGGTGTGACATGTGCTCTTTTGGGCTCATTGAAGACCAGGCGTGCAGCAGCATTCTGGATCATTTGCAGAGGTTTGAAGGCACAGGCTGGGAGACCGGCCAGAAGAGCATTACAATAATCCAGTCTAAAAGTGACAAGAGCCTGGACGAGAAGCTGTGTTGCATGTTCTGTTAAGAACGGTCTGATCTTCTGATGTTGTACAATGCAACAAAATAATAAGTCCTTGACCCAAGAAAAGTCCCACTTACGGACATGAGACCTGAGACCACAGACAAAAAGATCAGACTTATCTGGAGTTCGTTCAAACCCTCATCACTTTAGGTGAAATACAACAATGTCCTTATTAATGTGGAAAAATCCAGGATTGCAATTCTTAGCTTGCATTTAGAGTGAGTCAATACCCAAACCATGTGAACGAAACACTTGATATCCTTGGTACTTATATACACAATAAGTAATCTTCCACCAATTCGCTCCATTGACATAAGATGTCTTAAGTATTTAACAGGGTGGACATCAAAAAGGTCATTCTAAAACACAATAAATTCCATCAATATATTTGGATATACATAAGTGTACAAAATAATAAATATTTACCTTAACAAAAACAATGTGATCATAACTTTCTTACACAATAAGCAAACACATCACATGTACAATACTCATGATGGCAAAAGAAACAAAAGTTTCCTATTAAAGACTTTTCTCAGATTCTGGTGCTCCAAACAAACACTGAGAAACAAAGCACTCTTGTACAAGATGTTTTCTTTTTTACTATCGGCCCAGTTGCTCAGCACACTCAAACTTGCCCCCCACAGGAGAGGAGTAGTACTACCATATCACTTAAAGGATCCCATATTGCTTAAAGGATTTAGCCTCTTTACAAATGAGGTAACATTTAAATATTAACATTTGACATTTGTTGTGTTCTATTTGTCATTTGTATGGTCAGTTACATGAGTTTGATTCTTTATTTTGATTTTTTTGCCTTGTCTGCTCAATACTAAGCACAACAGCAGCCTGTTTTTCCGCTCATGTATAGGTCATGGAAATTCAGCTTTTTAGTCAGGGAATTTGACATTTGGCTTAGAGTGGGAACCCTGCTATAAACAATACAAGACAATACACAGTATAACAATTTGAACTCACAAATCGAAACACAATTTTGAAAATATTGAGTCTTAATTGAACCTTGTGAATGAAAATTCCTTTTATGCAAACATGCAGACAAAGTAGGGATGGGTACCAAAATCCAGGAATAAAAGAGCCCTGGGCCTAAATTATGGAAGACCGGTGCATTGATAAACTCCGCCCTTATCGGTTTTGCTTTCGGTACTGGAGAAACAAGTCAGCTTGTGTCTGAATGCTCATGCCTGGCTCCGCTTCGCACTGCATGTCTACCCAAACAGTGAGTCTCTTAAATAAAGAGACACTAAACGTTTAGTGTAGCAGTTTTTGATTTAAACAAATCAACAAATATTTGTATTATAACTTTTTTTAAAGCTACTTTTTTAGCAAAGCCTTGTCTGGGGAACCAGGCCTAAATTCCCATTTTGCTTGTGATGCTGATATGGCATTAAAGACAAAATCAATGAAATACATTTTTTAACCTGCAGAGGGTGCTCACGATTAAAGTTAAGTTTTTTTTTAAATCATAACCACATTACACTGAATTCAGCAGGTCCTGTCACTCAGGCGTTGTCGTTATTGCAAATATAGAGGTCTGGTAGCGTATGTAAAAGTCTTTCTTGCCCATCCGAAATATTTACTTGTCCTAGAGAAGCATTAATGTCGAGCTCCGATTTAACTCGTTTCTCTATAGAATAGCAAATTCTCCTCCAGATCTTAACAGATCATTCGAATTGAAAGTGTTGTGAATGTGATCTTCACAGGTCCGTCTCAGGGCACTCCAGGTCAGTACCCGAACTACCCGCAGGGCCAAGGGCAGCAGTATTCCGCCTACAGACCACCACAGCCCGGACCGCCGCAAGGACAGCCACAGCGTCCATATGCATTTGACCAGGCGAGAAGCATCATCTCATGATTGACCCTTTTTATTATTCCTTTAGACTTCGTTTTGGATCTACGCATACGCACTGTGATCCATTTATATGTTGCATTCGAAATGTTTCAGTATATGAAACGTACATTTATCTTGTATGTATGTATGTATGTATGTATGTATGTATGTATGTATACTGGTGTGCCCTAACAGTGGAGTTAACATTACATTTAACTATCGATGTAGTGATGATGATTTTCTCATTGCACTGATTTATCGCACTGTTAAATTTACTGCCTTAGTTACAACGTTTGTGTGTGTTTCCTCACAGGCTCAGTATAGCAACTATCAGCAGTAAATGACAATTGTTTGGCTCCCCGTCGCATGACCTGATGAAGGGCTACTGCTCTCTCGAACTCCCCGTACATTACCCTTGAAGAGTTTCATCTTCCCCGCTCATGTAGGCTGAACTGAACAAAGACTGCCTTCATTCTCAGCACAGATGGTCCAAGCCCAATCACTTTACAACATGAAGTAATAGTGTATACTGCAAACAATTTGCTACCATCATCAGCATTGAATTTGACCGATTTCATTGCAGCAATGCCTTAAACTGCCATCTTTCAAATAATAACAGACACGTAGCAGTATTCATAAGAAGCAGAATGTGTTTCGTCATTTGATTGTTCTTTTTTCTTCCCTGGTCAGAGAAGCAATAGTGCTCTGGGGAGCTGAAGATTCAAAACTACGCTATGATGTGTAAATGTTTAAATATTTGAGGAACTTCACGGAGTCCATGTGTTGAACAGTAGCTCAAAGTGTCGTCCTGTTGCTTAATGATGTGTTTGTTTTGATGTTTGTTTTTTCTGAGGGTGGGATGTTTAGTTGATAATGCCATGTATGACTTGTTGAAATATGATTAAACCTAACTGGTACTGTAATTGTTTGGCAGTCATGCTTGAATCATGGCACATTTTAATGTACAACGTGCTCTTATTACGTTTAAGCACTTCTATGTAGTGTTCTTCTTTTCCCTGGAAGTAGTGCCAGAGATGTGTGAAAAAAGTCAGCGCTACAAAAATGTTTTGTTTAAAAAGGTAACAGTAGTAGAAACGGTAGAAAGCGAGCCATTGGTGACCTAATGTTGTAGGAGTGCAGAAACTCAAAAGACTGCTGCTTTATATACACAGCGTATCAAATTCTTATGCAAGTGACACACCGGTAGGATTTCGTTACAATAAACACTTCTTTTTATCACTTCTCACATCTTTTTAGATAACTGTATCCATCTCAGTTTACTGAGTAAATGCACAACTTAAAGAGGTTGTTCCACATTATTAAGCAAGTCACAGTTCTCATGCAATATCTTCATGAAGATAAAAAGTATGAAACAATTCAATGTCTTGCAAAGGGCATAAAAACAACTATAGATCTTATTAAACTGTCAAAAGATGTGTGACTTGGAGCACAGAAGACATTGATCAGATAAAGACTTAAGGAACGTTTCTGACAAAAGAATTTTATTAAAAGGGCAGCTATAAAAAAAAATCACTTTTGAGCAGCATAACTTGTGAGGATAGAAAAAAGACTGGCCAATATTATTCTGGTTCTATAGGAAGAAAAACACAATGCTACCAGGTGCTGTGAGGATCCATGTTGTCAAAGTAAAAATTATTTCTCTAGTGCTTTTCACAATTTTGCATTGTTGCAAAGCCGTGTCAAATATAAAGTATATATGTGTTTATGACAAAAAGAGATCAGGGTGGGATGGAGCTTGCTCTGTTGGGCTCTTGTGTGTCCCCACCGGGAATAAGAGAGAACAAAAACATTACATTTAATCATTGAGCACATCACAAATTGATGTACAAAGGAAATAATAAACAAAATTTTACAATGCCTGGTATTTTATTGTCACTGCTTTTGTCTTTGGGGAATACAATATTTATATCAATAACTGTAATAATCCAACTTTATTCTGATATTCATCATTGGCAGTGAGTATTTTTACATGTGCAAATTTTATAATATAATAATTAAAAACTCACAACGTGCAATAAAAACTTTTTGCTGCTCAACAAAACATGTTATCTGGAAAATATTGAAAGTTCTGAGGAAAAAAGATAAAAAAACAACTGAATATGATAAAAACTTGAAGACCATTATAGACAATAATTGAAGATAATTTATGTAACATGGGTGGAGAAATGATTTAACACAAACAACAATGACAACAAATAGTTAAAGTGAACAGAATAGCTAAAAGTGACTAAAAAGTTATTGTTTGTGATTTAACACTAACGTTATATAGCCCCACAAGCTTCATTATATTTGTTAGCATCTCGGCTAAATCAAGCGCTTTATATACATGCATATAAATAGTATATAGTTAGTATATTTATTTACATATTTTGACTTAACTCACCTCTTATGGTGGTCGCGTTGAGGAAAGATCCCTTATTTTGAACACTCATACCACAGATGTTTGATCACAGACCGATGGGCGGATGACATCAACAGTGTGCGCTGTGAGCTGAACTGACTGCTCCGTATGCTTTTCTAATGCCGTAAGCTATATTTTGTCATGCAGTGATCGCCGGATATGATTGTCTTTCTCGCCAGGTTAGCTGTTTTTGTTCCTGCAAGCCACCCATGTTTAGCAGGGGCCAAAAACAACTTTGGACTATTCTTATAAAACATCAAAATGATCAGACACTAAATCCATATGTCATGCAGAAATGTTTGGGTTCCTCTAGAGATTCTCCAGGGACCACTTCCATGTTGACAGATCTTACAATAACCATTTTTTAGAATTGAGTTCCTTCAATAACCCGCAAAGCACTTTGAGGTTCCAGTGTGGTGAAAAGGTGACTCCAGAACCTCAGAACTGAATATGGGGTTATTCAAGAATCTTATAAGTTCCTGGAAGAACCACCAAGACTGTAGATGGTTCCTCCAATAACCATGTTATGAGAAAAGGAGCTTTGAGGCACTTAAAATACAGTCTAAGGTTCTTTGAGAACACAACAGGATATTTGAGGCACCTTTTATTTTACAGTGTAGACAGTTATTGGTTAGTCAGATAGATGTGGAACAGGATGTTTTGAGTTGTTTTTTGAAGGTTGTGAAGAATGCTGCAGCTCGGGTTCAGGCTGGAAGATCATTCCACCACAGAGGAACCGAATGTGTAAAGGTTTTTGAAAGTGATTTGCTTCCTCGTGGTGATGGAACAACAATGTGTCGCTCATTTTACATTTACTCATTTGGCAGACGCTTTTATCCAAAGTGACTTACAAGTAGGTGAGCAAAAAACATTTTGTCAACATTTCCAGACCGAAGGTGACGGGAAGGGATGTAGACCAGGAGCAGTGAGTTCTGAAGTCCAGTGTCAGCGATTTGAACTTGATGCACGCGCATGTTTACCATTTTGGGGGCCCTAAGCAAAGTCGAGACCTGAGGCCCCACACACATACATACAGTACTAACATATTTTATTTCAATTGTACAACAGTAATATTGTGTATATGGAGTAAGACATATAAAACAAGAATTTATTTTACTTTAAACCGCATAACAGCACACAAAATTGTTTACAGTTTGGTAATAGAATCAAATGTTTTGGAATCAAATATTTGATTTGTGCGCCTTATGATTGTGGTTCTGTGCCAGGGGTGGCACCACTACTCCAAAAATTGTGGGGCAGATTTTTATACTTATAAAAGTTGAGCTATAAATAATAGTTTAAACTCAAGAACATGTGGGACAACAGAAAGCAGAACACAAAGTAAATATTATTGAAATTAATTTTATTAAATAGTAAAAAAAAAATTTCATTGCTTGCTTTCAACTCACATTCCACTTTTAAATTGCTGAAAATAAATGTTTTAAGACATATTTAAGTTTATCAAATATCTTTTCCTCCCTAAAAAACATAAAATGGATGCTGCAATCTAACTAAATAAAGACTGACTTAAACTAGGTAATTTCACAATTGCATTAGTCCTATTAACGTAATTTCAAAAACAAATCCACAAGTTATTGATGTGCTTTAGAAACAGGCAAATGTAAACAGATTGACATTCATTAGATGGTTTTTAAACAGATCCTTCAAGCAACCTGTCTGTATCCAGGAAATCAGAGTTCAAGGCACTGATCTCAAATCATTTATCTATAAAACATACTATGCAGTTTGTTTTTAACGCTATATGGGGCCAGCATCTAATTATCATACAGCATCTAATAACAGTGAAATATAATACACAATATCAGACAGTAATTGCAACAGTAATTAAAAACTACATGTTCACATTTCACTGAGTCACTACTATATTTCAACCTAAACTTTTCTCAAGCACAACTTACTTTATTTGAAGGACTCCACATGAAGAAACAAGCGTGTTCAAACAGTGGGCACGCCTTATGTACCTGCGTATTTTTTTAACCTTTTAGATAATGCAATCTTAATATTATTACTCCGTTCTGACCAAAGAAGAGGACACATGCCCCGAAAACCATGAAAACCATACCGTATCAACCAGCCGTTTAGTGATGATAATCTGCTATATATCTCATCACCATGATAAGCAGGGAGGGGGCCAGAGAATATTACAATGTCTGACATCATGCTTGCAAGCTCACACACATCTTTAATATTATCTTTTGTGATCTCAGAGTCGAACATCGTTTGTGCCGACATGAATAACAATCTTACTGAATTTACAATCAGCCTTAGATTTGACTTGATGTCAGGCGCTCTGGCTCCCGGTAGACGTTTGACTATGGTGGCTGGTGCCTCTATGTTTACGTTCCGTACAATAGAAACATCAATAACTGGGGCACTTTCAGCAGGTTTCTCAGTCGAGTGGACGCATTTGAAACCCTCGCTGCTGACAGAGAAGCCTAAACTAAACATATTGTATGTGCAAGTAACAACAATAGGAGCAGAAGCCATAACTCACTGGGTTGGAAGAGTAATTCCGACTTACCAAGGTTGCTTTTCACAACCTATAGCATCGTTAATACAGTAGTTGACTCCATTTATTCTGCTGTGAGAGGTTGCTTTAAGCCACTTTCTGTATGCATCATTTACTCTTGTGAAATGTGAGGTTGTGCATCATCACATTTGTAATCCCGCATTGGTCGGTTCATTGGTAGTGCTGTACTGGAGAGTGTCAAGCATTAGTAACCGTCTCCACCCTGACATTCATCTAAATGACACAACACACATGTGATAGTTTCATCCACACCGAGTTATTTCTCAAATCATTGACTTCTCATTGACCTGTATTTGGGTTAGGTCTTGTTCAGCAGGATTAGAACTGAATCTGATAGCAATGACACTGGTGTAACAGTATGAAGAAGTCTGGGCAGGGATTGCTATGAAACAGTGCTTGTATTCAGCGGCTGCTTGAATGCTAAAGCTCTTATCAGTTTATTACAGTTATTCATTCACTGGTGCTGTTTGAAGATGTTGTCGCTTTGAAACCACCTATAACTACTGTGAGTTGCAGTTGCAGTGAGCTGATAATAGAAAATGTGTAATTCTTTAAAGTTTAAACAACTTCCCTTTGATTGCGCATTTGCATTTGCATTGCATTTTATGGACATTTTTAATGCATATGAATTGCACATATTCCGTTCTTTTCATTCTAGATCTCTATTGTCATAGGTACTAGAGCTTCCTGGGGCCAAAGTGAGGGCAGCCCGTGCAGGGCCAGCACTAAAGGGCCAACATTTAGCCAGTGAGCAATTTCTCAGGGGCCCTGCTGGGGGCTCGCCCTAAGTGGGCCTGTAAAGTGCCTGCGCAGGTTTGCTTGCAGGGCCCTGGCCACAAATATTGACACCCCTATAAATTCTTATGAGTAAAATATCTCCCAAGTATATAAGTATGATGTTCTTCATCACAAAGGATAAAACCAAAGAATATAGTTCTGATGTGCAGCAAAAATTGTTGAGCTACACAAAATAGAAAGTGAATTTAAAAGGAAATGGTTTAAACAATAAAAATTCCCATTTCCAACATCAGGGCAATAATTATGAATGGACTGGAGATGTTGAAATCTGCCTGAAAGAGTCTATATTGTCTCAATGCACAGCAAAGAGAAGATTTTGAGTGGCCAAACACTTTTCAAAGATCACTGATAGAGAATTGCAGAAATGTGTTGAATTTTAGTGTCAGAAAAAATAAAATAAAAATAAAGGAAAACTGCACCTCCATCACCACAAGTTGTTTGGGACACTGTTCAAGAAATACATTGTAGCAGCTTCCAATACCATTTTAGCCGTTAAGTTAAGAATGGGAGACTTCTGTATGTGTCATAGCAGGTTTATTTGCAACAGACAAAAACATAATGCAGTTTGGTTGTACGGTCAACAGAAAGTTGGCCATCCCGTAGCTCACCCCCCCTTCCACCATGATCAAACAAACTAACCGGAAATAAAGGAAACAGAAGTGAACAACACACCAAACACGTGACTACAAACAATCAATAATTAATTAATGCCATTACATAAATCTTCTGCTCTCATGCAAAATCTCATCACCATATTAATCTGCCATACTGGAACATCAAACAGGACTGGAGTCTATGGCTATAGATTAAAAGTGCCCCATGTCCAGAGTTAAATATATCACTGTAATGCTTCTGTCTGTTCCCCCTGTTCTTTTTCCCGTTCACTTCACCGGACCTTTAAGACTTTAAAACCTACATATCCCATAATGCACCACACTTCCCGCCACCATGATTGTTTGAGCACCTGTACCTTGTTTTGTTCACACCTGTTTTGTATCACGGTCAATATTTGTCCTAACCCCCACTTGCTTACTATACAAAATGTACAAATGTATAGTACAATGTAATGTAATTCACTTTGGATAAAAGCGTCTGCCAAATGTGTAAATGTAAATCTAAAATGTATTACTTGTTTTTGTATATTTACCCGTTTATATATATATATATATATATATATACACACAGCCAAGCCCGAAATTCTTCATACCCCTGGAAAATTCTGACTTAAAGTTACTTTTTTTTAACCAGCAAGTTTTTTCTTGAATAGAAATGACACAGGCGTCTCCCAGAAGATAATAAGACGATGTACAAGAGGCATCATTGTGGAAAAAATTATTACTCATCTTTTAAATACATTTGAACAAAAAGTGGCATGTCCAAAATGTTCCATACCCTTTGCAAACTGTCACAGTCTATGGGAAAATCCTCTATACCATTCCAAATAGTCCAAGCTGTTCTAAAGCATCTTAATTACCCTGATTCATTGGGAACAGCTGTTTTAATCAACTCAACAGGTGAAAAACAGAAGCTCTCTGCTGTTGGTTTGTGGACAGTCATGGCTAAGACAAAGGAGCTCACTGAGGACCCGTGGCTGCGCATTGTGGCTGCGCATTGTGGCTGCGCATTGTGGCTGCGCATTGTGGCTGCGCATTGTGGCTGCGCATTGTGGCTGCTCACAAGTCAGGAAAGGGCTATAAGACCATATCTAAATGTTTTGAAGTTCCAGTGGCTACAATGCAAAGTATTATTAAAAAATACAAGACGTTCTGCACTGTGAAAAATCTCAGAGGACGTGGTCGGAAGCCAAAAGTGACACCTGTACTGGCCAGGAGGATAGTGAGAGAGGTAAAAAAGAATCCAAGGATCACCACCAAGGCCATGCTGATGAATCTGGGCTCTGCTGGTGGCAACATCTCAAGGCAGACAGTCCAACGGACACTGCACACCATTGGGTTCAACGGACACAGACCAAGGAGGACACCACTTCTCCAGATAAGGCACACAAAAGCCCGCTTGGGCTTTGCAAATGCTCATCTGGACAAAGAAGAATACTTCTGGCCTTCTGTTTTATGGTCAGATGAAAGAAAAATTGAACTGTTTGGCCACAATGATGTAGCCTTCATATATTAAGAACACCGTCCCCACTGTCAAACATGCTGGTGGGAACCTAATGTTTTGGGGGGGGTTTCAGCCGGTGGACCAGGAAACCTAATCACAGTAAACGGCACCATGAAAAAGGAGCAATACAACAAAATTCTCAACAACAACATCAGGCAGTCTGCAGAGAAACTTGGCCTTGGGCACCAGTGGACATTTCAGCACGACAACGACCCAAAACACACAGCAAAAGTGGTGAAGAAATGGTTAGCAAACAAAAACATTAATGTTTTTCAGTGTTCCAGCCAGAGTCCTGACTTAAATCCAATTGAGAATCTGTGGAGGGAGCTAAAGATCAGGGTGATGGCAAGGAGACCCTCCAGCCTGAAAGAGTTGGAGCACATCGCTAAAGATGAATGGGCAAAAATACCAGTGGAGACATGCAAAAAGCTGGTCAGCAATTATAGCAAGCATTTGATTGCTGTAATAGCTAATAAAAACTTTTCTATTGATTATTGAGAAGGGTATGAATAATTTTGGACATGCCACTTTCTGTTCAAATGTAAATAAAAGATGAGTAATAATTTTTCCGCAATGATGCCTCTTGTACATTTTCTTATTTTCTGTGCCTGTGTCATTTCTAATCAAGAAAATATTGCTGGTTTTATAAAAGTAACTTTAAGTCAGAATTTGCTAGGGGTATGAGTAATTTCGGGCTTGACTATATATATATACATACCTGTTTCTGAATACTTGCCTGTTTTTGGATGAATACCTGTCTTTAGATTACTTACCCGCTTTTGGAATTACTTACCTGCTTTTGAATACTTACCTATTTTTTAATATATACCTGTTTTTGGATTACTTACCTGTTTTTGGAATCACCTGTTTTTGGATTACTTGCCTGTTTTTTGAATAAACCCCATTTGTTACCTTCAATCCCTGTGATGTGCTCTTCCATCTGCCCCGTACTCTGACAGTATATTGAACCAACCAGCATGACCACACCACAGGGTCCCCTCTGCACGGGTCCAGCACCCCCGGATCCCATTACTCCGGACCCCTACCATGATCCCTGTTGCCTGGAATCTTGGGAAGAATCCGTATTCTCCTTCTACTCTCCAGAGACCCAATTGTTATAACTCTGCAAAGATGGGGCCTCTCTGGAGAGTTACATATGGGACTTTGCGGAAGCTAGCATTCTTGTGAGTTGGGACGACCCCACTCTTAACCATTTGTGTCTCTCCGGTCTGGATGATGACCTGCTTGCTCTCATCATGCTCCCAGAGGTGGACGAGTACCCCCGCCTGGTTTTCCTAAACTGAATCCTTCAGGCCATGGGGTATGAGTCCTGCTTCCGGGAGGATGATGGGGACGGGCCCAGTAGTCATCCAGAGCCGGAGGCGAATGGGGGGTCTGTCCCGTCTCACCGGAGTCCTGTGTTTCAATCCTCCACCACCCTGTTTACTGCACCCAAACCCCTCTGGCTCGATCCTCTGGATGTTTCCTGCAAGGATTCCCCCAGTCTGCTAGGCGTGGTGCTCGTCATCAGCGATCACGCCGCCAAACCCCCGCTGTCCAGCCCACACCAAAGACTGAGGTGGTCGCCACACTTGAAACCCCTGAGCCTGAACTCCCCCCACAGGAAAGAATACTGCAGGAGTTCGACCCTATGTGGGTTAAGGGGGGCATGACGGGAGTGCCAGCCCAGACCTCCGAGCCTGCCGAACCAGCCCAGTCCTCCGAGTCGGCCAAGTCAGCCCAGTCCTCCGAGCCAGCTCCGGCCTCCGGGCCGCCTGAGTGTTCCCTGGCCTCCTGAGTGTTCTGTTCCCCTAGACCCCGTGCCTGAGCCAGTCTCCCTATTCCCCGCTCTGGAGCCAGTCTCCCTAGATCCCATGCCGATTCCGGTCCCTCTTGCTCCAGATCTGGACTCAGTCCCCCTAGCTCCCGATTCGGTCCCTCTAGCTCCCGATCTAGACTCGACCCCTCTAGCTCCCGATCTGGACCCGGTTCCCCTAGCTACCGACCTGGACCCGGTCCCCCTAAATCCTGACCCGGAACCCGTTCCCTAGATCCTGCACCAGACTAGAGTCCCCAGGTCCCACCTGAGAGTCCCCAGGTCCCGCCGCAGCACCGTGCTTAAAGGATCTCTCGACCCGGACTCCGCCTCGGCCTTGTTTGAGCACCTGTACCTTGTTTTGTTCACACCTGTTTTGTATCACAGTCACTATTTAAGTTTGCACTTTTGTTCTAGTCTTTGTTCAGTCTTGTTGTCGTTATCGTTACATGCTGTTTCTCTGAGTTATTTATTACCCGTTTTTGGAATTACCTACCTGCTTTTGAATACTTACCTGTTTTTAAATATATAACTGTTTTTGGATTACTTGCCGGTTTTTGGAATAACCTGTTTTTGGATTACTTGCCTGTTTCTTGAATAAACCCCATTTGTTACCTTCAGTCCCTGTGATGTGCTCTTCCGTCTGCCCTGTACTCTGAATATCACCAGATCTTCATAGTTGTGGACCGAGTTTTATACTAGAGATTCTGGACATCTTGTTTAGATAGATGGCATCATAGATTATATCAAATACCAACAGATGAAAACATCTAAACCTGATTTGATCTTCTAGAAATCTTATAATGGGTCGTAGTTACATCTTCCATCAGTACATTGGTTCAAAACAAACATCCAAATGGGTAACTAAACACAAAAACAAGATCCTGCCATAGCCATCCCAGTTTCCTGATCTGAACACTATGGAAAAGGAGTGGGATGAACTGAAGAAGAGGGACTATGAACATTTGAAGGATCTGGAGAAATTCTTTATGGAGGAATGGACTCAGATGACTCTCAATGTATTCTCAAACCTCATCAAACTGAAAAGAAAAGACTCAGAGCTGCATGTTCTTCTTAAAAATTGAGTTTGCAGAATGTTTTAAAAGTTGCTAAAAGAAAAAAAAACAGAACGCGTCTTTATAAGCTGTCGACCCAAAAACACCCCCGAACTTTTAATGACACAATAGTGAATACAGGCAATAAGATGTGAAGCATCAGCAGGAATAATGAGTCAATTGCGGGATTCTGTCACACTCAGTATGCCTTTACAGTAAACAATTTGTCACTGGTTTGTCAAATAATCCAAATGTCAGTTTTATATATTATATTTCAGTAAGCTAAGCTATAAACTGTAGCATTTCGACAGTGTGTAACTTGCAGTACAGTTATGTTTGCGAGTGCTAATATTAGTTTATATAGCTAACAGCTTTCGAACAGCTTGTCCCACCATCGTTTTAGTTCAAAAATTACAGTATTACATGTTGCGCTTCACTTTTTTGTCTTTAAACGTTCGTTTTTTGGGGTTAACATCTTATAAAAACGCCCGAGCGGGCACCTTGACTTCAAATTGACATCAAAAAACAGGTCAAAAATGCAAATCAGACTGATGTCAGATATTTGACATCCACTTGACACACTGATGTCCTTTCCACCACCAAAACACACCCACAACTTTGCACTATATCAAATCACCATTATTGTGATAAGTGTTTGCTTTAGTTGGGCTCTTGACTCTTGGTCTATCATTTCCAATTATTTTTCTTTCAATGCTTGCAATTTTGTTTTTAATAAGAACACTTTTATTTCATAATAAAAAGAAAAGATTTGGTTTAAATGAGAGGTTAAAAAGCTTCTTTGTGAATATTATTGCTGATTCTATTGATGTCATGATTCCCACATGTTAGTGTTGTGACAAAACAAACAGAAATTATAACAGACACACTTAGACATCAAGGTTCATCACACCAACCTCATCTATGATGACAATCATCAAACTAATTCAGATAAACAGATCAACTGCAATGCATGTTGAACTCACCATTGTTGAGTTTCATACACTGATTCTTCATTATTGATTCAGTTGAATGAGTGTTTGAGTCATAACACTGGTTTAAAACCACTTTTATTTCAAAAAATCACTAGTATTACGTAGTATTCCTACATCATTGGCACAACACACTAAAAATGATTTAGGTAATTTCAACGTCTTTTCAACAATATGTTTTTTTTAGCTTGTTTACTGCACAGATTGTCATAAACCAGTCTTTAAACATTTTTCTGTTTTTTTGTTATAAGTCAGAAATGACGAGGAGGCAGCTTCCCACAATACAAAGTCAATGGAGACGGTTGCATTGTTCTCCCCCCGGTGGGAGGGATTCTCAGATGATGACGCGTTGCGCGCATTGTTGAGAAGCTCCGTCTCCGCCTGAACTTTCATCAGTGCGCGAGTAACGGAGCGGCGGTGGCGTCGGCAGTTGGTCATGGCGAATATCTGCGGTTTTCCACTCAAACTCCTCTCAATGCTGCTGTTCTTAGCGGTGAGTAAAACAACACTACATCTGGCATCAACACCAATAACACTTTAACGCTGTGTTTATACGCGTAAAGTCGTGCGGGAACAAACTTTACACTCTCAAGTGCGCGCTCGTGTGAGTTTATTTATGACGCGTGCTGCGTGTTTTAACGCATAGAGTTTAATGTTAATCTACACAATTCATCTGGTTAATCCTGTTTTGTAACTTTCAGTTACTGTTTTTTGTGTAAGAGAAAGCACTGGTGGTCACGCACGCACGCACGCACGCACGCACGCACGCACACACACACACACACACAGCCTCAGAGATGTGTGATAGTCAGGGAGGAGCTCATAAATTCCTCACTAACGTTATATGAAGTAGTAGCCTAGTGCTCCGCGGCAGCGGGGTCAGAAGTTTCCCCTCGCCTTTTACAGAAGTCTTAATAATAATGTTATGTGTACTAAAAAGCAGTATTCATTTATTTTTGCTAGTGTTGCCCTGAATATTTCACAGATATATTTAACAACAATAAAGAACAATACATTTGGACATCAGCTTTCTAAATGCAGTTGAAATACACTTGATTCTTGATACAAGCTGTTTGTCAAGAATCAAGCGCAACTTTTGAACACGTTTCTTTTTCTAAAACCAGTTATCATTTGTATGTGAACTGTGAACTACACATGTCATGTGTTATTGAAACAGCTTCTTCAAGGCAGCACTACATTGAAAACAAACTTCAGTTGTCATCTTATTATTATTTTTTATTTTGCGTGTTCTTCAAGGTGTTTGTAAACTTGAGATCTGTATATACTTTTCAAATCAGTTATCATTATCTTCATCACACCTGTGTTTGTGTAGATAATGGAGGCTCAGCCATCTTCAGCACTACAGCAGAAAATTCGACAGAAGAGAGAATGGATTATTCCACCCCGCAAACTGAGGGAGAATGTCAATTACATGGATTTGGAATACATTGCCAAAGTAAGATCTTCATGACATTTTATTTGAGCTGGCCTTCACTGTGCAGTAATGAGAGCTTTTTATCCAAATGATGTTGTGATGATGGACATCTGCAGTGAACATAGAACAGAAGCACATTGTAGAAAGACTCACACTCTCCCATTAATCACACAACACAATAAACGACAGGTGTAAGAAAAAGAGAAGTTGCGTGTTTGGTGCGAAGCTACAGACAGTTAACTTCATCTCACTGTATTGTCACGTTGAAAATCATCTTTTAAATGCACTCTATACATAATAATTGTGAGTTTTATAAATTTAAATAATGTTTTCAGATCCGCTCAGATGAGGAGACCAGGACCACTATAAGGTACTCTCTGACTGGACCCGGGTCTGATCAACACCCCTTAAACTTGTTCACGGTTGGAAGTGAGAACGGCTTGGTGAAGATCCACGGGGTGTTAGACAGAGAGAAAATGCCCATCTACCACGTGAGCATGTTACACCCTGTCATAAACATTTACTGCATGGCTGTTAGTGCTCCCCTGATTAATCTGTGATATTGACTCAGTGTGAAGAACTCAAGATAGCAGCTGGCAGCAACATTTTACTAGTGAGCTGGATTTCTGGCTGTTATTCTGCAAAAAAATGTCTCATCACAGCGGTAGAACACGCTATAAAAACAGGTTTTGGTTTCAGAATAGAACCCTGGCAATGAAGCGATTTTATCAAAGCATACGCACACAGTTTAAAAATATTATTTATGTCCAGAGGTTGCACTAGACTTTTTTATTGTCTGTCATTTTGATGGAAAGGCTCATGAAAAAATAATCTTTTATTACCCGTCACTATGGTGCAAAGGTGGTGTTACGTGCCAATTAGCATGTTCATGACGTCATCACGCTGTACTTTTCGTTTACTGCTGTATTTTAATACAGCTGAATGCCCAAAAAGACGTTGTTGTATAAATTACTTTATATATTTTTTGTTTCTGTTGTCAGACATAAAATAATAATTACAGACAAAAGTTTTTGTTCATATGTCCAGTAGGCTTGGGTACCGTTAACTTTTTTACCGGTACAATACTTGGTATTCGTACCAAACAGTACCTTTTTTCGGTACTTAATACTCTGTGTAATAAAAACATTTATTTCAGTGAAAAAATAAGTTCAAACCTCTCAATTTGAACATTTTACACACTGAGCAAAAGAAATAAAGACTATAGAAATAACTACAGCATTATTGTTGTTATTAATTACTACCAGTTTATTCCTCATCACACACATAATCACTTATTTATGCAGTGTGATAATTTACCTAAACCATGAGGCCTCCACCATTAGAAGACCATTAGATAAAATACCATAAAACAAAACTTAAATAGTCAACAAAATATTTTAACAGCATCATTACTGAAATTAACATATTGATTTGTAAGATTCATTTGAAAGAATGGCATATATATATCAGTATAAATTTACTGTCCTCTGAAAATAACTTAACATAAGTGAACATGTCAAAACTGTGTCCAAAGTGTCAATATTTTGTGTGAGCACAATTTTTATCTAGCACTGCTTTAATCCTCCTGGGCATGGGATTCACCAGAGCTGCACAGGTTGTTGCTGGGATCTTCTTCCACTCCAGAATGACGTCACAGAGCTGCTGGATGTTAGACACGTGGTGCTTCTCCACCTTCCGCTGAGGATGCCCTACAGGTGCTCAATAGGATTCAGGTCTGGAGACATACTTGGCCACTCCATCACCTTCAGCTTCCTTAGCAAGTCATGTTGGCGGTATGTTTGGGGTCGTTATCATGTTGAAAAACTGCCATTCGGCTCAGTTTCTGAAGGGAGGGCATCATTGTGCTTCAGAAAGTCACAGTACATGTTGGAATCTATGTTTTCCTCAATGAAGCGCAGCTCCCCAGTACCAGCAGCACTCATTCAGCTCCAGACCATGATGCTACCACCACCACCACCATGCTTGACTGTAGGCAAGACACAGTTTTTGTGGTACACACGTGCTGAATACCATCTAAGCCAAACAAATTTATATAGTCTCATCAGATCACAGGACATGGTTTCAGTAATTCATGCTCTTGGACAGGTTGTCTTCAGCAAACTGTTTGCAGGCTTTCTTGTGAGCTAGCATCAGAAGAGGCTTCCTTCTGGGACGACGACCATGCAAACCGACTTGTTGGAGTGTGCTGCGTATGGTTTGAGCACTGACAAGCTGACCTTCCGCTTCTGCAACCTCTAAATCTGTTTTTTGAAGCCAGTTTCTGCACTTTAAGCACAGCACAAGGATTAAACTTCCTTGATCGACCCTTGCAAGGCCTGTTCCTAGTGGAAACCATCTTGGAAAACCTCTGTGTGACCCTTGCCACTGTACTGTAACTAAGTTTCAGGGTGTTGCCAATCTTCTTATAGCATAGGCCATCTTTGTGAAGAGCAACACTTCTAATTCTCAAATCCTCAGCGTTCTTTGCCATGATGTGCCATGTTGAACATCTAGTGGTTGGTTTGAGAGAATTGTACTTAAAGCACCACATTTTAATTGCTCTAATACAAGATACACAAATTTGTTTGGTCCTGTCAAGTAGTCAAAAACATTTTTGTTGCATTTCCTTAAGCCAGTGTATGCTTAAGGATAGAATGTCCTTAATAGAAGCGCCTCTAGCCCAAGCCCACGAAGAGGCAATAGCCCTAGTAGAATGAGCCCTGACACCAAAAGGGCAGGCCTGCCCTTGACTCTCATACGCCAGGTTGACAGCGTCCACCACCCAGTGAGACAGCCTCTGTTTCGAGACAGCCCGACCCTTAGTCCCCCCGCCGTAGCACACGAAGAGCTGGTCGGACAGCCGAAACCCGGCAGTTCGATCAATGTAAGCCCTCAAAGTCCTAACCGGACACACAGCCCCCTGAGCGTCCGCATTACCCGAGGCAGACGACTCGGAAGACAAAGCGGGCAACGAAATAACCTGCTCTCTGAACGTGGTAGACAGGGATTTAGGCACATAACCCGCTTTCGGCTGGAGAGTGACGCTGCAGATTTGCTCAGAGACTGCGACCATAGACCCGACGCCGGGCTTCCTTCGCACACTGCACCCCAGCCCGAGGAAGATGCGTCCGTCGTTACCACCGTGCGCATCGTCACAAGCCCCAGGGGAACTCCCCGGTCGAACATGTTCACGTCGCGCCATGGTTTCAAAGCGCTGAGTTATCCGCACACAAGCACGACCCGAGGACCACGCTCTCCGCGGAACTTGAGTCTTTAGCCACAGCTGCAGCGGTCGCATGTGCAGAAGACCCAGGTGGCAGACCGATGAAGCTGACGCCATCAGTCCCAGAAGTCTCTGAAATACCCTCAGCGGGACGGACCGGTCCAGACTGAAGGCACGCAGTGCAGCGGAGATGGACTCCAAGCGCTCCTGAGAGAGGCAGGCGCGCATCTCCACCGAGTCGAAACATACCCCTAGATACGTTATGGACTGACTCGGCGTAAGCTTGCTCTTCTGCACATTCACCCTCAGCCCCAGGGATGACAAGTAACGAAGCAGCATTTGCATATGGCTGACAAGCACATCTCGTGAATGGGCCAGAAGCAGCCAGTCGTCCAGATAGTTCAGAATGCGCATACCTCTTGCCCTGAGAGGGAAAAGCGCTGCGTCCACGCACTTCGAAAACGTGCGCGGAGTCAATGCCAGCCCGAAAGGAAGCACCGCAAACTGGTACGCTGCTCGAAAGCGAACCGCAGGAAGTGTCGGTGGCGCTGGGCTATCTGAATGTGAAAATATGCATCCTTCAGATCCACGGACGCAAACCAGTCCCCGGGACGAACTTGTGCCAGGATCTGCTTTAGCGTAATCATTTTGAACGCCCTCTTGTGAAGCGCTCGATTGATGGGTCTCAGATCCAGAATAGGACGGAGTCCCCCATCTTTCTTGGGCACCACGAAATACCGGCTGTAAAAACCGCACCCCGTCTCGCTCGGAGACACTCACTCTATCGCTCTTTTTTCGAGCAAGCTGCGAATCTTCTGTCTCAAGACCGGAGCGTTGCGCGGTAATGTAAGTGACGGGACAACGCCGCTGAAGCGGGGGGGCCTGCGTCTGAATTGGAGGGAATACCCGTGTTCTATCACATGCAGCAGCCATGGAGAGATACCCGGAATGGCTCTCCACGCACTCAGAAACATGCATAGCGGCCGAATTACCTCGGGCGATGCAGCTTGCTGATATTGCGGAGACACGCTCTGCCCCAGCGAGGCCAACTGCACTGTCGGGGGAATGTGAAGCTTGTGCAGCCCCGGCCACCGCTCGCCCACAGGTGCAACCGTGGGTGAGGGGCTGCCGGTTATAGCATAATTTAACTGTGGCTTCTCGCTGCACCGTGGCAGGGCGGGAGACACAGCGTGGCGTGAGTGAAGGGGAGAGAGCTCTTTTTGTGAGGAGGTAAGTGCCTTTAATACATTTACATGTACAACATTTAGAGCATTGCAACAATCTCCCGTAACAGTGGGGGAAATAAGATGCAAACGGCACCGCTTGAACACCGGTCCACTCATAAACTCTCTCCTCTCTGCAGATCCGTCAGGAAGCACCTCTCTTCTGCCCGTACTTCTTCCGAGCTGGAGCAGACCACTGCTTAGGCCGGACGTCCGGTCCAGAATCCCGGGGAGCCGAAGCAGCGGGCTGCCTAGCCGGCCTGAAAGAAGAAGAGCGCGAAGCAGACGAGGATCTCGCCCTCGGTGCCGGCTGCGACGAACGTCGAGGAAGCACGTGGCTCATGGCTTTCGCGCGCTTCTGTGCCTCCGCGAAGCGCTCCGACACCAACTCCATGACATCCCCGAAGAGACCAGAGGGAGTACTGGGAGCGTTGAGCAGCGATTTCCGGTCAGCGTCCTTTAGGTCCGCCAGCGTCAGCCACAAAAAGGACGACCATGAAGCCCATGGACCTGCCGATTGCCTGCGTGGTGCGCTTCGTTGCCATCAGCGCAAAGTCCGTCGCCGCCCTCAAGTCCTTCACAGCGTCCGCATCCAGGGAACCTCCGTCCAGCGTCTGCAGGATCTTCGCTTAAAATACCTGCAGAAACCGCCATAGCATGCAGCGCGGAGGCTGCTTCCCCGGCGGAGGTGTACGCTTTGTCGGCGAGGTGGGCGGTAAACCCGCAAGGTTTAGACGGTAAACCCTGTCCCGCGCTCAGCGAAGACGAGGATGGGCACAGATGAGCCGCGAGGGTCTCCTCCACGGGCGGCATGCGGGTATAACCATGAGCCTCAGCCCCGTCCACGTGGGCAAACATGGCCTGTGTGGTGGCGTGGACTCGCGCAGATAGAGGGGCAGACCACGACTTCACCACGTGCACATCAGGGAAAAACTGCGTACTTCTCTTCGGTGCAGCCTGACGGCGGCCCGCTTGAAAGTACCACGAATCGAGCTTGCTTTTAGCCGGCTCTTCTGGGCCGCTCCAGCTAAGGTCGAGCTCCTTAATGGCCTTTTCCAGCACCCTCACGAACTCTTCTTGGAGGTCTTGGGCACTGAGCGAGTCGGTGCGGTCCCGCTCCGACTCCGCCCAGTCCTTCACCGAGGCCGAGATGGACATGGAGTCTTCATCGTCCACGTCGAAGCCAAAGGAAATGGCATCCGCAACGGCAGACGGGGGGCGAAGACTCTCCTCGGTGAAAAGGACTGGAGAACGAGGTGACGGCAGAGGACAGCGGCCCCGAGCCGGGTTGTCGCCGCCACCACGTGGCATGGGAGGGCCCACCAGCGGCTCGCAGGCGTCCTCAAGACGCGCGCCGGCAGGTCCGCACAGTGCGCGCTATCAGACTCACCGAACGCCGCCTCAGCATGGGCCAGGCCCAGGCAGGCGACGCAGTGCTCGTGTGTATCCAGCGGGTCCATGGGACCCGTGCAAAGACAGCAGAAGGCGGCCATCGGATGAAGAATAAGCTTTAGACAAAATCAACGATGGCAGCGTGAAAGAGAAGATTCTGAGGTATTGTCGCTGTGCACTGTATTTATACTCTCTCGGTCGATAGTATTTGCATACGGGTGCATGTCGACAATTGGCCAGTTTCACTGGCGTTATCCAATAAGACTTCAGGAGAGGTGAGAGGGGAGGAGTTCCCATAGCAGATGCTTCTGCAATGTCGAGAGACCGCTCTCGATAGGGAACCGAGAGCTTAGAAAAATTGAAAAACTTGGCAACAGTGAAAGGTCCTGGCAGATTGCAAGCCAGAAAAAAATGCGCACACAATGTTTCTTGGTCCCACGCCTACAGACATTGAGATCCATAAGTATTGGGACAGAGGCACAGTTATTTTAAAATATATTCAAGTTACAAACTGTAAAAAAAGGTCTGTCAAATTAACAGTGAAATTCCATAGTTTTACACTATCTGAAAAATTCTGTAAAAAATATGGAAAAAACAATTCATAACTGAAAATGATAAAAAACAGAGAATTTTTTGAATTGTTTTACAGTGCTTAACTGTATGTTCTACCACTCTTAGTTGTGTGTGAGCATTTGATTTGAGTCCACTAGAAAATATCAAATTCTAAGATATATAGATATATAGATTCCATACTCTCTACCTTTAAAAATGTAAGTTTTACATTATTTTACAATAACATTAAATGTAATATCTTGTTTAAGATTTTTTATACTTAAACAAGAGCGCACCAGAAACACAACAGCTACATCTTTCAAGATATCACCATTAAACAACTCCACAAACTCCATTACCATCTCCACTTTCACTTTATTTCTGTCAGACGTCTACAAAAGATCATGTTTAGATGTTAATGTTTTTTGTTGAGTAACCATTATGGTGATCTGTGTTTGCTTTAGTAGAGCTCTTGACCTTTGTTTTTTAAGCTTTAATTGTGTGAATTCCTTATGTTAGAAAAGGCTGAGATAAAATGCTATGTTAAGTCTGTTTGTTTTTAATGATGAAAATAATCTATTGACCTGTTTTCAGTTAGAGTTTATGTGCTGATCAAAAGGATTTTTGCTGTTTGGAGATGCTAGGTTATGCAAGGTCATGACTCGTTTTTTAAACACATCATGCAAATTAAAAACGACTCTGGAATGAGTGAGACACACAGAGACATCAATATTCAACAGTGGTGATTATCAAATGAAAAGCTTCTTGCTGAAATGCATGCTGGGAGTCATGGATGAGTTTGCTCTACATGATGTTACCCAGCATGCATTATAGAAAGAAGCTTTGAAATTCATTTGATTGTCACCAGCAGCGTGACACGCCTGAAATAGTGTATGACATCAGTCAAGAAGTCACGAGTGACACGGATACAGGAAAGTATGAATAGGAAGCGGAAGCAACACAAATCAGCTTCTGTCATTTCAGTAAAGCATTGTGTGTGTGAATATGTCTTGTGTTTTGTCTTACCACATTGTCTAAGTTGTCTAAAGTTGTTTGGTGTTTAGATAAGTTAGAGTATGAGTAAGCAAAATAGTTTTAAGCCGTGTGCAACATTACAAGTGGGGATGCATTTAAACTTTGTGTTGAGTGTTTGGGAGTGGAGCATGCTAAAGCAGCTCTTGAGGGAGCTGCCTGTGAACACTATTTATGGCTGCTGCTTCTTATAGACGTCTTATAGACGTCCCCTGAGCAGCCAGAATGAAAGTTTTTCTGTCTGTACGAATTTAGTTGAAATGTGGTCGTTGTGGACGTATTTTCAACGTCTTATAACATCAATGCAGATTTTAAACATTATTTTAACAAAAATAAGTGTTACACTATGCATTATATTAAAACATATTTATGTCATTGAATCAATATCACTTTTGCCTTCGCTACTAATGTTGAAATTTCAACAAACCACCGTTTTTGTGATCAGTGTTTGCTTTAGTTGGGCTCTTGACTCTTGGTTTAATGTCATGTTTTTATTAGCCGCCCATTTGTGTTCAAACACATTTGTTTTGGCAACGAAAACAATGGTCCAGTAGAATCAGAGCGTGATGGTGATTTCATCACTATGAAGTCACTCAAACAACTCTTAAGTGTTTAGTTATTAATATGTGAACACTGTTATGATGTTAAAACTTATTTTTGTTAAAATGTCTAAAATGAGTCTGCGTTGATGTTATAAGACGTTGAAAATACTTCCACAACGACCACATTTCAACTAAATTTGTGCCTTCTATAGATGTCCTATGAACGTCAACATTGGACGTCCAGAAGACGTCAGAAAAAGACGTCAGAAAAACTTTCATTCTGGCTCCTCAGGGGACGTCTATAAGACGTCTATAAGAAGGAGCTTTTGCTTAGTGAGTACTGGCTTAGCAGATTTAAGTTTTTGCCTGTATGTTGGGAGAAGATGAACCAGGCAGTGATCAGAGAGTCCTAAAGCTGCTCTTGGGAGAGAGCGATAAGCATCTTTTATTGTGGTATAGCAGTGGTCCAAAATATTATTGTCTCTGGTGGGGCATGTAATATGTTGTTTGAATTTTGGCAGTTCACGTGTAAGTTTTGCTTTGTTAAAGTCACCGAGAATGATTATAGCTGAGTCCGGGTGTTGTTCTGTGTCTGCGATCTCGTCAGCCAGCTGTTGTAGCGCTGTGCTCACGTGAGCTTGTGGTGGAATGTAAACACTTACAACACTGTAAAAAATGTTCCGTAGTTTTTACGGAAAAATACCGGCAGCTGTGGTTGCCAGTAAAATTCCGTAAAAAATACGGGAAAAGCACGTAAACAGTGATGAAGTTCAAGAACTTCAGGGCAAAAACTTCAAGCTGTGATTGAATTTATTTAATTTGAGTCTTTTATATTGAGAGCATTTCTTTACATACAATTAAAACATTCACCTAATGCATAAAAGTGAAAATATTACATTTCCTTCACATATTTACGTTTATTTCGTTATAATAATCGACTATCATTTTTTAACAAAACAACATGCAGCATGACATCAGAAACTTCTTGCCTGACTTTGACTTAAACACAGACTCCACTCTTCAGCATAGCGGTGACTTAAAAAACCATTTAACGGTCAGAAAAGAAAAATTCCGGCATTATGGTAAATACGGTTAATGTGAGCAACATTACGTGGCACTGAGTATATCACCATTTGGCGTGGAACAGTAGATGAAGCAACTTTCTGAAACAGCTTCATCATGCATGGGCATAGACACAAAAGTAATATCATGGGCACATACATACTGTCATTAGAACCACATTGCTCAAATTAGTGAAAATACTTTTCAACCAGTCCCAACCAAAAGTCTCTGACTCAACCTCAGAATTGGTCAAAAGTCTAGTGATGGAAGTGATGTTCTGCATTCCCTCGTCAATGAGATGTCCGTCCGCGTCGTTCTCTGGAATGTAGGTACAACAGGACTCACCTATTGTAGCACAAACTCCTCCTATTGCTGCTGTCAGCTGGTCCAGAACCAAGCAATTTTGCAAAGCTGTCAGGCGTAGTCCTCGTAGTTCCTCCTTGATGCCATCCATCAGGACGTTGGTTGTTTTCAGGAATGAAATAAGCTCATATCTGGTGATTTCCACTTCATTCATCAATGACGCAACACCCAGTGCAGGACTGAAAACAGCTGAAACTTTCTCAACCATTGTCCATATACGATGAGTTTTTGGCACTGGGCTGCTCTGTAGAAAGTTGAAGAGTCCTCTCCTTGTCCGTATCAGATTCGTAGACTGGTGTGGTATGATGATCGCTCCTCCATGTAGTTGAACTAGTGCACACAGTCCTGTCCAATTCCTTGGCAGAGATAAAAACACTTTGTATCCACACAACCAATAGTAGTCTTCCAATACTCCTGTACCGCCTTCATCAGGAACATGAACTGTAGAACAGTCTTCCGTGCACTCCTTATACTCGTCTTCCATATAGGACAAATGTTGACGTGCGACATACTGCTCTTGATATCTTTCCCAGGCCATGAACTCCTGCAGTCCTGCTGTAGCAGATTAGATCATTCAGGACCTCTCGAACCATTGCAACTTGGCCAAACAATATTCTAGCTATTTTAATTCGTTTAAAAGTTCCATCTTTGTGATACCACGCAGTGTCGTCGTTTACTAGTGATGCCGCCACCGCTACCGTAGTTACTTCTAGTGTATCAGGAACTTGATGGGGCCACCAGTCTCCTCCTGTGGTGCTAAGCGGAAACTGTGCGCATACATAACAGTTCCTTGTGCTGTACATCCGGATTGTGTGGTTAGTCAATCTCCACCACATGTTCATAGCATATGCATGTGGAGGATCAGGATGATCCATCCATGAGGTCAGTGTTGTAATTCGTCCGTTGTTGATCCGTCTCTTTACTCGAAGCTTAGAGTCATTGCATAGGGTTGCGGTGTCGTTCAGAATGTTGAGTTTCCAAGTTTCATTCACCGTGGTTACGTTCATAGGTGCACGATTAGCCCCTATGCCCATCAGTACTGGTAGAATGAGTAGGTATATCAAAAACAGTATCACACATGCTGCTATCCTCAGGTCAAAACACCTTGCGTATCTCATAGTCTGTTCAATCCGTTCCCATTGCTTCACTTCCATCATCTTAATTGAGTTTTTAGGATAATTTCAGTGTATGCAACTGTGATATGTCCTGTTGCTCTGTCCAGCACTGGACGATAGGTGGGTCTGGTTCTTGCAAAGATGTTGGTTCTCCCAAGCTCCTCTCTGTTGTCTGGATGAACTCTTGAAGTGGAGAGGAAGACTGCTAAGATGCTCTCTTCTTGCTCTAGAAGTCGTCTCGTAGTGCTGATTGGCAGTTGTCCTGGGACCCACGGTCCTGTTGGCTCGAACGGGTAATATCTGGACTCTGCTGTCTTAAGTTCTAGCAGCCACTGGTCTTGTAATATCAGTGGTACCACCCGCTTCCACATGGATCAGGTCACCAGCTCAGGTTATCAACCTGTCAGGTTCTGAAAAACATAATAACAAATACACAGCCGTGCACCAATGGCACTTGCAGTAGTTTTGGTTATAATATTTGATAAATAAAAAGGCAAACTCTTAAGGGTTATGATGCCAAAAAAACAAACAAAAGATCAACAAAAATCTATCTACCTGCCTAACAAATACTAGAAGCATACCTACACTATATCCCCAAAGAAAATATACAATTCTATTCTACCTCCCTTGCTTATTCAAAAGTACATCAACCATAAGTAAGAAAAATGGCTTCCCTTTTACAATTCTAATACAGAGTATTAATTATATGCACAAAGCTAAGCCATCTCTACATAGTCATCATATTCACTTGCTTGTGCAAGCATGCTAAGCATAACTTCATCATAATACTTCTGTCAAATTTCCACAACATTTGTTTGGTTGTGGCTTTAACCAACATAGATCTCAGTAGAGGCAAAATGCAACAAAACACTAGACCAAAAACAGTGAGTACAATTGCTAATACTATTGCTATTTTGTTTAACCATGAGCTCCATGAGTCAAAGATCAAGTCCAGCCAGTCCCCAATGTCTTTATTAGAACTAGCATTTGCAGTCATTTAATCTCTCAAGTTTTTTAGCTTAGCCATGGCTTTCGTGAATGATCCATCTGGGGCAGTGTTATTAGGAATGTATGTACAACAATCATCTCCAAACATCACACACACTCCTCCTTTTTTCTGCTAAAAGCCAGTTCAATGCTTCAATCCAGTCTGTTTTGCCAGGCCATTTTGCTCGTTGGAGCTAATTGTTCTCCAATTGCGTCAAATGAAAGTGAAAGTGAAAGTGACCTATTTTTGGTCAGATATGGTGACCCATACCCGAAATGTGACCTCTGCATTTAACCCAACCAGTGAATAGTGAACACACACACTTCAAGTCGTGAACACACATACACCGGGGCAGTGGGCAGCTAACACTGCAGCGCCCGGGGAGCAAACGGGTGTAAGGTGCCTTGATCAAGGGCACGTCAGTTGTTACCTGCCGGTACTGAGAATCGAACCGGCAACCTTCTGGTTACGAGTCCGACTCTCTAACCATTAGGCCACAACTGCCCAAATGCATCATTGGTAAAGTTAATGAACCTCTGTTAGTTGTAGTACAGATTATTAATCCATTCTGTGTTCTTGTTTTGTGTTATCCTTACAAAAATAGACTCAAACCCAGATTTTACTTCATGTCTGGCCTTAAATTCATTGGGTATACTTCTTGGTTGGCCAATTGCATCTAAATAAACGTTAGGGTCAGTTTGGTATGCCCGCTTTACTCTATTCATGTTTAACTTGGATTCTTCAGGTGAATTGACCTCCCAAGTGAACATAGTAATATCTTGTAACAACTTTACTCTAGCACATAATAATTTTCTGGAAGTGTAGCTCTCAATTTTTTCTCCCCACTTAACCAAAGGTAATCTGCTATAGCAGTAAATTGTTTTTCATACGGCTTGATTAAAGGCAATCCTATGGTTTGATTTTCACAATTTCTGTTTATGACTGTCAGGTTGTCAGCTATTGTAACCGAGGCAAACTTATTGCTCCAAGATCTTATCGCTCCTTCTCTGGCAAAAATCTTTTTATTCAGATGCCATTTCGTTATGCAATTGCCTGGGAAACTTCCCACATCAAGCCCTTTGTTTTCGTGTGTTTTATTAAAGCCCTCATATTTGAGTGAATAGTCAACATTATATCTCTGGGCATCCTGCCAATGCTAAACATTCTGCAGGGCAAAAAGGAATAGAATTCCTTTTTTAGTGAGCAACGTTCAACATAATACCTAGCCTAGCCTAGCCTGGCACAATGTCTGTAGTCATATGGGTTTAGAACTATAATTAATTTGCTTAGAGGTGATGGTGTGCAAAATACACAGTCAGTTAAATAAGATTGACCTACTGTAAAACGTGCCCACTTATACCATTCATTATGTGTTGCAATGTCCAATGTCAATGCAATGTCCAGTCATTTTATACTGTTGTTGATCTTCAGGGCATTGCCCAATCTGGCAATGTCCACCCAAGGGCTGAGAAGTCGATGGTAGGGAAATCTGAGGCCAAGGGGTGGTCATCATGCGTCCCTCCGTCACCGGGAGGCTTCGCAACGTGTTCACCAATGTCAGTCCTATGATGAGTATGTCCAGTACTTCTCTCCTCACTCAGGCCGGGCTGCAACTCACCCTGCCCATCGATGCCCATGGCCTCTCTCCCCTTGTTCTCCCATCCAGCACTTCTATCTTGCGCTGAATTATGCACTCCATTTATGTTAATATCAGATACAGCCACCTCATCATGCAGCTCCTCTGGGAGCTCGTGCTCTCCCTCTCGTTCGGGCTCCTCTCGCGGCTCTGGCTGTGGCTCCTCCTCCAGCTCCTATTACTTCTGCTGCTCCCTTGGCTCTGAGGTCTATAAACGCAGCCTAGTCGTTGTTTTATTCTTTATTGCTGCAACACAGTCTTTACAGTTCTTTGAATGAATGCTGACCCATTATCCGAGCTGATCGCAGATGGTATTCCGAATCGTGGAATCACCTCCTCCAGAGCCCTGGTCTGCTGATGGCACTGCCACCACCCATCTGCTGAATCTGTCGATAATCACTAACATGTATCTCTTCCCTCTCACTGATTTTATCATGTCAACATAGTCCATTACTAGGTGCTTGAATGGTCCTTCTGAAACTGGAATATGTCCTACGGGAACTGAGGTTCCCTTCCTGATATTGTTCTGAGCGCAAATGTCAAATCCTTTTCTTATTTTTCGAAGTATTTCACTTCGACTGCAATGATCAAATCCATGTGCATCAAAGATTAACAGTCAAAAGCACATGTGGGGCTATTATCATTCCTTCATGTGATCGCCATATTCCATTTACATCTCTTATTGCCCCCCCCCCCTCTGCTGCCATATTGACTGTTCACAAACACTTGCTTGATTCTGTATTCTGTAAGACAGAAATGCTTGGCTGGGGCTGTATAAGTATCATTGGTGCCATAATGGCAGCCTGGCAACCTGAAGCCGGCAGCATTGTTTCCTCTTATTACAAAGTATCCTGTATGATTGCCCAAATGATCTCTAAAGCACGATCCATCCACAAAATAATCATCAACTGCATCTAGCAGTGGTGTTGACTCTAAGTTTGAGCTGAGGTGTGTGAAAGCCAGTGACTCTGCTACACAGTTATGGGGTGTGCCTTCATCATGCTCATATGTAAATGCAAACAAGTGTCTGCTCTCTTCTGCCAATGGAACACTCCGCTGGATAATCTTCCACTATCTCATTAACTGCCCTCAGGTCGTGCATCAAACGCCACTTTGATTTGTCAGCTGTGGCAACTGGTAGTATAGGAGTGTTGCAGTAACTAGATGTCTTAGTTAGCACTCCCGCTGAAATTCATCCTTCAATAGTATCTCTGATGCCTTGTACTGCTTCAGGTGGCAGTGAATGTTGATATTTTCTTGATAGCTTAGCTCCTGGTTTTGTTTTGATCACTACAGGGTTGGCTGAGTGAATATTTCCTACATCAGTGCTGTGTGAGGCCCACAGTTGTGTGGGAACTGAGTTCTCTATTTCCCTCAACAGTTCAGCATTGCTATGCTCAGTTTCTGGCCACACTGCCAAGTTCATCTAATTCTTGGCAATGAATTCCATTCTAAATGTGCTGCACACAATCTTCATGTGCTTCTTGTATTCTGACATAAATATTAAGGGATTGTCTGTTTTCTCCACTCAATATTTCTTGCCTTCTTCATCATTGGGCCTAAATCTTTAGATCTATATCCTTTCCCTACATAAAGTGTGATATGGGGAACTGAGTCTTTTTGATGAAATAACATTCATCCACCTGTAAGGCTGCTCCTTGCCCTACAATAACATGTTGAGAAGTCATCTGAACTCTCTGTCGCTCAGTCTCCTGCAGCCATTTCCTCTCTAATTCTGCTTTTCACTCAGGATCATACATCATTGTGCAGTGAAATTCTGTGCATGGCATTCATGGCTCAATGATCTGTTCTTTGATGAATTTGCCCCATTTTATAATTGTTCCTTCCATTTCATCTTCTATTTGGCCTATCCAAAAATGCATTAGCTTGAGAGGCCTGAACTAGCATTTGTCTCACCCCTCTGTTGTCATCATAAATGCCATCTGGGGAACAGAATATTTGTAAATATAATTTAAACAATGCATCTCTCCCTAATAAGCTAATGGGAGTGTGTTCTGAAACTAAAATGGGTATGTTACTTCTCTGTTTTTTTCTCTTAAGACTAACTGGAGCTGTTACTGGAATTAGCTGCGTTTTTCCCGAAAATCCTACTGTCTTTGTGAATTTACCAGACAAGGGGAGGTCAAGGTGAGAGGCATAATTTGGACTTATATAAGTATAAGTTGCTCCAGTATCTACCATCATTGGTGTAATTTTGCCCTCAGCTTCAACCTGCAGCATAGGTTCTTGATCAGCATTTTTTGTTATCATTGGGTGCTGACCCCTCCCCATAGGATTTTTCTGGCAGCACTAGTAACCGGCAGCAGGACCCTGCCATGGGTTGACTGGTCCTTGTTGTTGATATTCAGGGCCTTTTTGTTCTTGCCATTGGTGATTTTGCTGTCCCTGCCACGGTGGGCCTTGCTGTCCCTGCCTTGGTTGCCACGGATTCGTAGGGCAATTTTTCCTGATGTGTCCTGCCCCATTGCACCCGTAACACATGCTGTTGCTGGTTTGGTTTTCCTCTCATTCTCCCTCTTTGTTGAGGCCTAGGCCTACCTCTATTTAGCTGCTCTGGTTTGATGTAAACAACTATAAGCACAGGCTGTTGTGGCATGCTTCCGAGAGCTGTCTGGTGGGGGGCTGCTGCTGCAGTCTGCTGTACTACAGGGGGTGGTGTGTTTACAGGTGCCATCACTACTGTCTGTTCTTCTAACCTGTCTTTTACCACAGCCTGACTTTTCTTTTTACAGATCAAGACATCAATCATGCCTCTTTCAGGCCAAACAGTTTTTAGATCTTTTGTATGTTTTGACCATTTTTTAAATATCTCCACTATCAGCTTTCTGCTTATGGGATATCTAGCTCCTAATATCTCTACAGGTGTAGTTGCCATGATTAAATTCATTTATTTAATAAATTTGCTTAACTGTACAGTGTTAGTGGCCCTTTTAATAAACCAAATTAGTCTATTTTATATTAAATAAATATGTATGCTGGGGCTCACGTTTTCTGGGTCTATTTGCACTACCAATTTCTTCAATGTGATAGACCCGAGTAGAAACATACACTTCTACGATCTTATTTTATTATTCTACTTGATTTATATCATTTATATCATTATTCAATTTATTATTATTTCTATTATATTTTTACTAGCCCTTACTAAGTTTCATACATTTATTACACTTCATTTATCATGTATGTTTCATCATTATTCACTTTTATTAAATAATTTATTATTTGTTACATTTTGTTCTTATTTTTAATATTGTTTTGTTTGATGTTGAGTGCTGTTATATCCTTTATGCTGATATGAGTCTCCAATGATCTCCATCTCAAGGTTCATAATAACATCACAAAACAATGTTTTGATACTGTAATTTTCCTCTATCTTGCATTGTTAATAATACCTATTGAACCTGTTTCTAGACAGACGAAGTTGGACAGAGCTAGACTGAGCATTGAAGCACAACTGAGATTATTTAATAAATCATTTATCATTTTATTCAACATCACTTTGTCTCCTGTCTGCTGTTCTTCCCTTTATCTCTGGTGGTTAATTTAAAGTGTTAACTCACAACGGAGTTGATATTTACAGTTTCTATAAGTTCCTGACGGAGAGAGATCTAGTGAAACTGGACTGTGGCACTATTTCTCAGTTCTCGTTAAAAGTATACAATATCCTGCTTTCCCAGTTTATGGATCTTGTTTCTGCATAAACATTTACTTCAGGATGGCTGATCAGTATGTGGCTTCTCCCTCTTCTAAAATATAGCCTTGTCTTAAGGGAGCTACCAGGTTGGTGATTGGAATTTTTACTGTAAGCAAAACTATTTCAAAACTAATTTCTTCCAAGTAGGTTTTTTAATATGTTTACTTTACAATATCTGCTTACTATTCCCTTCCAATCTACATATGGCAAAATGTGTTCTAGCTGTTTTAAATTCTGAACCTCTGTTAGCTGGTCTAGATACCAATCTTTTCTTTCCTCTGTTAATGGTTTTTCTCACCTGCTGTATTTCTATAAACAGATTCTTTCCAAAAAAGATTAGTAATTCCCTTAGTCTCAGCTAAAATTCTAGTATTTTTTCTGATTATACGCATACACACCCAAAAAGAGATTAAAGGTTAGAGCTAGCCACTTTCATACAGGCCTACTCTGTGTCCTGCTAACTTCACACACACATGCACGCACACACACACGGCCTTCACAGATCTCTCTTTTTCAAACGCGCACGCAAATTTTCTCCTGCCGGCACACATACACACATACACACCCACGGGCCCGTGCACACAGATCTCTCTTCTTCTAACTCAGTGATCACAAGGAAATAATGAAATGTTGCAACACATAAATACATTCAAAAATACAATATATGAAACACAAAAATCATGCCCTCCTGGCATACACGTCCCTTTGTGACCCGCATTCCCCAACGGGATTTCGTATCTCTACACATTTACGCATTTGGCAGACGCTTTTATCCAAAGCTACACGGCTCGCCCTATGCGAACCCGCTACACCTGAGCAGGATTTCACGTGCTTTCATGTCTCTATACGGCTCGCCCTATGCGGACCCGCTGCACCTGAGCAGGATTTCACGTGCTTTCACGTCTTTGTGTCTCTACACGGCTCACCCTATGCGGACCCGCTACACCTGAGCAGGATTTCACGTGCTTTCACGTCTTCATATCTCTACACGACTCGTCCTATGTGGACCCGCTACACCTGAGCAGGATTTCACGTGCTTTCACGTCTTTGTGTCTCTACACGGCTCGCCCTATGCGGACCCGCAACACCTCAGCAGGATTTCACGTGCTTTCACATCTTCATATCTCTACACGGCTCGCCCTATGTGGACCCGCTACACCTGAGCAGGATTTCACGTGCTTTCACGTCTTCGTATCTTTATACGGCTCACCCTATGCGGACCCGCTGCACCTGAGCAGGATTTCGCACACTCTTGCGCCTTTGCCTCTTACAGATCTGCTTCACCTGAGCAGGATTTCGCACACTTTTGTGCCTTCGCCCCAATGCGGACCTGTCACACCTGGGCAGGAATTCACACACTTCTCTCTTGAGATCTGGAAACTTTCAGTGTTTTTTAACAGAGTATATTATTAACATTAAAATTTTTCAATTTAGGAGAGTTCTTTGAGGACCAACGCCCTTCCGGGATTACCTTTAGTAGACCGCACAAACACTATTTTATATAAGCGAAAACGCTTACCTGTGTTTGGGCGCCCGTTTGTGCGGTCCACCTTCCGGGTCACCTGTCACGTTCGTCAGCCCCTCTGTCCTCTAGCCTTCTCCTGGCTGCACGCTCGCCAATTATGTTGTGGTAAATCGTTCTCCCAACATAAAGAAAGAAGTCTTGCAGATGAGGGTTCCAGATATCAAGAAGTCAAACTTTATTTGCTCGAGCCAACAAAGTGAGATGCACTGAGTATAATACCCAACACATCCAAAATTACAGTGCTTTTGCCACACTTTTTATACACACTTTTCAGGGCGTTCTTACATTATCCTCCAATCATATTTACATGATGTAATCTTTCGCCAATCACATTTAGCATGATGTAACCTTTTTTCATTAGTTCGTCCCCTTAACGCCCACCACCATTAAATCTTACTTACTCTATTCTGGAATATAATGGTGGCAGGTGCTTTCAAAAAGTTGCTAAAAATATATGAATTATACTCTTTCTCTGATGATTCCCATACGCCTTTAGGGCAAGATTTACATCAATGGTCAGATACTATACGCTTATCCCAGTGTTTTCTGGTGTATGTGTCTTAGTGATTTAATGTGCTTGTGCTCTAAACATGGGAACTTCCCATGTACTGTGCATGGTGTCCGTGCATTTCTGTGTTTCTCATATTCTTCTTGAGGCCTACATTTGGCCTATAACAAATGTGCATAAAGTGACTGTTATATCACTGAATTATCAGTGAATATGAATATTATAATGATATGACTTAAAAATAGTGAATAAAAATAGTGAATAATATCTTGCATGATTAAACAATTAACATATCTTAGAAAATCCACCATACTAGTCCATTTAGTTCTGTAAATCATTTGTTGTAAAGTCCCTCAGATTATCTTTCTGTCAGTCTCATTCATAACATCAGTGAGCATAATAAAATAATTTTAAAACAGTGAATAAACCAGTGGATGACAACTCTCATGACGACAATTTCTCTTTCCACCATAACAGATGTGTTTTCATCACACAGTTATAACAGCTAAAGAAAATCTAACAAAGCAAAGAGTCAAGAGTCCTACTAAAGCAAACACTGAACACTATAATGGTGACACAACAAAACCATCAACATCTACACTTGTGTTCATTCTCAATAAGAAATTTTGTAGATGAACCACAGAAATAAAGTCACAGTGATGTAATAAGTGAATGTATTAATAGTGTTTTTGGAGTTGTTTAATGGTGAGTTTTTAGAGAAAAAACTGATTGTTAAAAACTAATTTCATTTGCGTTTTTACAACGTGTTTTTTCCCCAAAAAACGACAGAATTTCACTGACAGATTTTATGTGTGAGTTTTTCTTTCGTAAAAACGACAGAATTTCACTGACAGGTTTTGCAACTTTGTGACGTGTTTTTCTGTAAAAACAACAGAATTTCACTGTTAATTTCACTGAGAGGTTTTACAGTGTTTTTCCGTATTTTATACGTAAGTCTTTTGACATCAGTTTTCTCCGTGAAAACTACAGAATTTCTCTGTTAATTTCACGGACATTTTTTACAGTGTAGAAATCCGCTTTAACTCATTCAATGAATAAGTGTACATACATACATATATACATACATTCACATTTATTTGGCAACATATATGTGCAATATATTCTCAAAAAAATATTAAATGTGATGAATATTAGATTTATTTTAGTCTTTGTTTCTAAATATATTTGTATGTTCAATATATAGCCATATATTGTCAATGCATATATCGTTGTATATTGAAAAATATTAGCACCAGTTTCAAATATATGGAAATGTATTATGTCATATTTTTCTGTAAATTCTAAGTTCACTACTGTCATAGGGACTTTATATACAGTCGTGGTCAAAAGTATTGGCACCTTTGGTAATAATGAGCAAAGACGGCTGTAAAAATAAATCTGCATTGTTTCTGTTTTAATCTTTTATTTAAAACAAATCTACAAAATTCCAACCTTTAATTAAAGTGAAACAATTGGAAGTGGGGGGAATATCACATTGTGAATTTTTTTTTTTTTTCTCTAATACATGTTGGCCACAATTATTGGCACCCTTGTATTTAATACTTTCTGTAACCTCTATTTGCATGACAAACACCTCTTGAGTCTTTTCTTTTATGTCTGATGAGGTTTGAGAATACATGGAGAGTCTAAATTTCTGTACAGAATTTCTCCAGATCCTTCAAATGTTGGTGCTCCCTCTTCTTCAGTTCATCCCACTCATTTTCTATAGTGTTCAGATCAGGAAACTGGGATGACTATAGCAGGATCTTGATTTTGTGTTCAATGACACATTTTTGTGTTGAATTTGTTGGTTGTTTTGAACCAATGTGCTGATGGAAGATCTAACCGCAACCCATTATAAGATTTCTAGCACAGCAAGTCAGGTTTTGTTTTTTTATCTGTTGGTATTTGATATATTTCATGTATCTAAATAAGATGTTCAGGTCCTCTGGTATAAAAGTAGGTCCACAACAATGAAGATCTGGTGATATATTTAACTGTGGACATGGGGCACTTTTTATGCTTTTGTGCACCAAACCCATCTTGTGTTCTTGCTGCCATTTCATATGACCATAGACTCCAGTCCTGTTATATGTTCCAGTAGGGCAGATTAATATGGTGGAGTTTGTTTTTTCATGAGAGCAGATTTCTTGTGATCCAAACAACTTGTGGGGATGGAGGTGCAGTTTTCTTTTCTTTTTTTCTGACACTAAAATAAACTGATTTCTGCAATTTTCCATCTGTGATATTTGAAGAGTCTTTGGCCACTAAAAATCTTCTCTTTGCTGTGCATTAAAACAATACAGACACACATTCTCTTTCAGGCAGATTTACAACATCTCCAGTCCATTAAAACGTCTTAATTATTGCCCTGTTCGAAATGGGAATTTGTATTGTTTTAACCATTTAGTTTTAAATACACTTTGTATTTTGTGTAGCTCAACAATCTTTTGCTGCACATCAGAAATATATTCTTTAGTTTTACTCATTTTGATGAATAAGGGGGTTTGGGCTTTGTGTTATTAATATTTATTCTCCTGTGCAACAAGAGGTCATGACTTGACAACATCATGTTTCTAGTTACCTTTTTGTGCTCAGAAAATGTAAATATCAGTGGGAATATACTTAAGAGATATTTTACTCATAATAATTTCTAGGGGTACCAATAATTGTGGCCAACGTGTATCAGAGGAAAACCTTTTTTCACAATGTGATATTCCCCCCACTTCCAATTGTTTTACTTTAATGAAACATTGGAATTTTGTAGATTTTTTAAATAAAAGGTGAAAATGAGAAACAATGCAGATTTATTTTTACAGCCGCCTTTGCTCATATTTACCGAGAGTGTCAATACTTTTGACCACGACTGTAATGGCTGTGGCATGATGCCCAAGGTGGATGATACTTTGGCCACCTATCTATCACTAGAAGCGGCATCATCTTTGAAACCCCTGACATTGTCCAGAAAACCATGTCGTGTTACATCTAACTTGGTGGGTAAGGTGTATAGTGAACGTGAGAAAAAAATCAGTAGTTTGACCAAGCCCTGCCATTCAATTGCTTCAGGAAAGTCAATGTTGAGAGGCTAACTCCCCTGCAAGCAAGTCTGCGCTGGCACTTTACGGGCCCACTCCGGGCCAGCCTAAGAGCCCCCAGCAGAGCCCCTCAGAATTTGCTTACTGGCAGAACATTGGAACCTTTTAAGAACGTTCCCAGGCTAACAGTTCTTGACTTTCATCTCAGGGATTTCTTGGATTGTTGTAACTGTGTGCTTTTATAGTATATATGTGACAATGCAAATAAAGTTGATTAGTGATTGAAATTGTCATCATATTACAGCATCATTCACTGATATCATCTGTTGTGCTGTTAATGTTGAAAGAACATCATAAGATCAGGAAGTTTAATTGCATTTTGATGTCTAGCAAGATTTGTGAAAACAGGATGAAAATAAAAACTTTATTTACAGAAGAACTCAACCACACACAGACACATGAAAAATCAGTGTATGAAACTCAACAATGGTGACAATCAACAGAAGAAAACTTCATGCTGCAATGCATGCTGGGTAACATCATAGTACAAAACTCATTCATGACTCCCAGCATGCATTGCAGTTGATCTGTTTATCTGAATTAGTTTGATGATCGTCACCATTGTTGAGATTCATACACTCATTCTTGATGGCTGTGTGTGTGTCTGAGTTTCACATTAAATTAGCCCTAAGTGGCCCTGTACAGTTTGAGTGCAGCCTTTTTTTTTTTTTTTTTTGCAGGGGTGGTCACTGATTGTATAAACAAAATTACTATGAGGAAGGATTGATGCAAGAAGTCAATGGCAGGCAGATGAACAGTACTGTGTTAAAAAATGAATGAGTGAATGAAATAAACATTTGAATAATAATGGTGTGATTGTGGGAAAACCAGCAGTAATGAAGATTTAAAATGTCCAATGTCAAATATTTGGTTACTTTCCTGTTTTTCAGCTTCGAGGAGTGGCCAAGTTTCTGAACGGCAGTTATGCTGAGAAAGATATTGACCTAAGGATTGTGGTGCTTGATGAAAATGATTGTGTTCCCATGTTTAATACTAAGATGAGTGGAGCTGTTGAAGAGCTGTCTTCAAGAGGTACGCTTTATCCAAAGCAACTTAAATTGAATTATAATATACATTTGTTTCTGAGTATGTGTAATCCATGGCATTGCTAGCACCATGCTCTAACCACTGAGCTACAGGAAAGCCATAATTGTATACGTAGGATTTTAAAACATCTGATGGGAATTTATAGATATTTTACGAGGTGTTGAATTCATGTGAATTTTATTATGATTTGACTTTGCTCCTGTGATGTTAGGTAGTGTTTCCCACAGGATTTTGAGAGACTTGGGTGCTGGTGATGTCATATCATATGCTAATTATCACGTCGTATTTAAGTTTTGGCAATTAAGTTTTTGCTAACTGCTGCTAAAATGCTGATTAATAAATGCAACATAATTGGACAAAATCACAATACATCTACATTATAAAGATTTTGGCTATATTACTTATTTGTTCCTTTACTGCTGTTGCTCTTTCTCAGAAATGTGTTGCTGTATTATGAGCACTTCTTTGACTTTAAATGCAAGTGATAGTTTCATTATAGATTGCGTATAATGCAGAGCAGGGGCCTCATTTATAAAATGTTGCGTAGTAACCGTCCTAAATTAGATTTTACGATCATTTCTTAAAGTGCAGCAAACGTGTGTATGCCTCTCTTTTAGATGTTAAATCTATACATTGAAATCTCCACCTTTTAACGTTGTGTAATTAATATCATTGACATCTAAAAGAGCACCTCTCACCGTCCAAATCCTTTACAAGCGGCAAGAATGGCTCATATTTCCAAAAACCTGCAGCACTCGGACAAGCAAAAGTGCGTACATCTACTGAGAAAGAGAGAGCATGTGAACACGTGATAGATAATATGCACACGCCACTCACATCAAACAAGTCGAGAAAGAGAAAAGATGTGGAGACCTTGATTATCCAGTTAATCGATTATAATTTATTATCTCGGATGGATAAAAAATGACAAAATATCATGCCAAATATACTTGGGTGGCCATTAATATTCCTGGGTGCCCCTATGAAGGCTTATTTGTTTTGCACCAAAAATACCTTCATACGGCCCGCTTAAGTAAATGCATTTTATAGGAAATGCTTCGTTAGGGTTAGGGACGGGATTAGTATGAAGGTTATGTAAGGGATTTTACAGTAAAAACCCGTAGACCAGTTGTGATGAATGAAGACACAGAGTCAGGAATGTCATTAATAAAAGAAAATTTACTGAAGAAGAATTGTTTGTAGTTTTGCCAGCAGAAATCTGCTTCAGCACTCTCAAGGAGTTCCACAGACCGACCTGCTGTTACATTAAAATGCAGTAATATTTATACTAACAGAGCCATCTAACCTACGTCATTACTTAGATAAATAAAATCTTGTGATAGGTTAGACAATACATACATTTAGCTTCAACGTCAAGTTCATAGCATATCTTCACTGATAATAAGTGTGACACAGAAACCCTAGTTTAGGTACAACATATACGCATCTCTTTACATCCGGTCTTCTAAATATGGTCTTTCTGCCACCAATAACTAACTTCTGAAACAATACACACACACACGCACGCACACACACACGCACACACAAGACTAGAGTGTGTGCTAGCAGAAGATGTTTTTACACGTGATATAAGAGGTCTCTTCTAAAAGCCACGGTGACCTAGCAGGAAGAGAGGCCTAAACATTCAGAGAGACTCAAACAGTGAATTATTTTAGTAATATTTACTCTCTAGAGTTTTATTGTTAATATCATAATCAGAAATAAAAGAGTAAAATATTGATTTATTTTAATCATCTGTTTCTCATAAGATAATGCTGATTAATGATTGATTAGTCTCAAAACCATAAAAAGAATATATATATATCATCTCTTTGAACTGTTACCATCAGGTCGGCGCTACAGGGCAATGAGCACCAAAACAAGCAGACACAGGAACAGTTTCTTCCCTCAGGCGATCTACCTCATAAACAGCTAATTTAATGAATAACTTGTGCAATAATAACTTGTTTACCACATCTGCTCGGTTCAATTTCTTCATCCGTTTCAAGGCTGACTTTGTTACGCAGTGCGTTCTTAAACACTGTTGAAACCTGTGGATCAAAGAGGATCAATGCACGCAAAGCTCCGGGTCCTGACAACATTCCTGGGCGTGTGCTGAGAGACTGTGCAGCAGAACTCACTGATGTCTTCACCGACATTATCAACATCTTGCTGAGTCAGGCTGTTGTTCCCACATGCTTCAAAGCCACCACCATCATCATCCCAGTCCCTACCCAGATAGCAAAATTGTTGCGGCCCAGATTCGGCCCAAATCTGACACGTTCATTTGGCCCACATGTGGAATGATGGCACTTGGGCGGTCCGCTCCTGTTTGCCAGATCTAAGCCACAAGCAAACCATGGCAATGCCACATGTTAGCCAAATGTTAGCCAAATAAACTAAAGTTGACCCTACTCTGGCCCACAGTTTGCTTTTTTCTGGCCCAGATCCGCTCCAAATCTGACACTTTCATTTGGCTTACATACCGCAGTGTCCTGTTTTTTTTTAGACGTTCTAAGAATGTTCCCAGCTAACAAAAGTCACCATCATGGTGATCAGTGTTTCCTTGAGTTGGGCTCTTCACCCATGACCTTCATAGATTACATTTTTTGTGTGCAGTGGCTGTGTGCTTTTAAAGTACATTTGTGAAGTCAATGCAAATAAGAATCTAATCGTATGCGTCTGTTTGGTGGTTATTAAACTCACCATCATGTTGTTTCATTGATGCTTGTATTGTTAATCCTGAAATAATAGTTTAAGATCAAAATCAGGGTGTTTAATTGTAATTTGTCTAGAAAGATTTCAGAAATCTGTATGTGAATGAAATTTAATCTACAGCAGAAGTTAGACACACACAGACATGAAGAATGAGTGTATGAATCTCAATAATGTGACAATCAACAGACTAATTCAGAGCAACCGCAATGCATGCTGGGAATCATGAATGAGTTTTGTACTATGATGTTACCCAGCATGCATTGCAGTATTAAGTTGTCCTTTGTTGATTCTCACGATTACTGAGGTTCATACACAGATTCTTGATGTCTGTGTTTTTCTGTGTTCTGCAACAGATTGTTTTATTTGCACTCATATTTCATCCAACTTCTTAGAAATTAAAATGCCACTGCCTTATCTTAAAATGTTATTTCAGAATTAACAACACAGACATCAGTGAATCAACATGATGGAGACTCTAATGACCAACAAACAAACCCAGAAGATTAGATTCTCATTTGCATTGGCTTCACAAATATACTTTAAAAGCACACAGCCACTCCACACAAAAAGATTTAACCTATGATGATCAAGAGTGAAGAGCCCAACTCAAATAAACACTGATCACCATGATGGTGACTTTTGTTAGCTGAGAACGTTCTTAGAACGTCTAAAAATAAAAACTGGACACTTTGCGTTATGTGGGCCAAATGAAGTGTCAGGTTTGGAGCGGATCTAGAATAACTCATTAAAAGAATAAAAGTGAACTGTGGGCCAGATTAGGCTCAAATTTAGTTTTTAATTTAGTTTATTTGGTTTACATTTGGCTAACATGTGGCATTGCCATGGTTTGCTTGTGGCTCAGATCTGGCAAACAGGAGCGGACCGCCCAAGTGCCATCATTCCATGCCGTATGTGGGCCAAATGAACATGTCAGTTATGGGCCGGATCTGGGCCGCAACAATTTTGCTATCTGGGAAATAAGTAATCTCCATCCTGCTTCAAAGACTACCGTCCAGTTGCACTCACTCCTATTCTCATGAAGTGCTTTGAACGGCTGGTCATGCACAACATCATTACATTACATTTACATTTATTCATTTGGCAGACGCTTTTATCCAAAGCGACTTACAATTGAGGAAAACAGCAAGCGATTCGTCTAAGTAAGCAATATTCACGAGAAGTGCTAGTAATACAAGGTTTCAAATACAACGTCAAGATAGTATAAGCAAGTATATAGAGAACATTAGAAAAGGAAAAATAGAGGTAGAATTTTTTTTTTTATATTACGAGACAGTTAAGTGCTCATGGAAGAGGTGGGTCTTCAGCTGTTTTTTGAATTGTGAAATTGATCCAGCAGTCCTGATGGAAACAGGAAGATCATTCCACCAGCAGGGAACGGAGAAAGAAAATGTCCTTGAGATGGATCTCATGCCTCTCTGTGAAGGAACAATGAGGCGCCGCTCGTTTTCAGACCGCAGACTTCTGGAGGGGATGTAGGTCTGTAAGAGAGAGTTGAGGTAGATGGGTGCTGTGTTAGTGGCTGTTCTGTAAGCAAGCACCAGTGCCTTGAACTTAATGCGTGCCGCTATGGGGAGCCAGTGCAGAGAGATGAGCAGAGGTGTGACATGTGCTCTCTTGGGCTCATTGAAGACCAGGCGTGCAGCAGCATTCTGGATCATTTGCAGAGGTTTGAAGGCACAGGCTGGGAGACCGGCCAGAAGAGCATTACAATAATCCAGTCTAGAAATGACAAGTGCCTGGACGAGAAGCTGTGTTGCATGTTCTGTTGAGAACGGTCTGATCTTTCTAATGTTGTACAATGCAAACCTGCATGACCGAGTTGTTTTAGTAACGTGATCCTTAAAAGTCAGCTGATCATCCATAATTACCCCAAGATTCCTGACTGAAGTCGATGGGGTTATCTTAGATGGACCAAGTTGGATGGTAAGCTGGGGCTGTTCTGACGGGGTGGCAGGAAGGACGAGAAGCTCAGTCTTGGCCAGGTTGAGTTGTAGGTGATGATCTTTCATCCAAGAAGAGATGTCAGCCAGGCAGTCTGAGACTCGTGTGGCTAGCGTGGAATCGTCTGGATGAAATGAGAGGTGAAGTTGAGTGTCATCAGCATAACAATGGTAGGAGAATCCATGTGCTTGTATGATGGAACCCAGTGATGTGGTGTATATGGAGAAGAGCAGAGGTCGAAGAACCGATCCTTGTGGGACCCCGGTGACTAGTTGGTGTGATTTGGACACTTCACCTCCCCAAGCTACCTTGAAGGACCTATCTGCGAGGTAGGATTTAAACCAGGAGAGTGAAGTTCCAGTGATGCCCAGTGAAGAGAGGGTAGACAGAAGAATGTGATGGTTAACCGTGTCGAAGGCTGCAGAAAGGTCTAAGAGAATGAGAACAGATGATTTGGACTCAGCTCTTGCCCTCCTTAGGGCTTCTGTAACTGTTAGTAGGGCAGTTTCGGTTGAGTGACCACTCTTAAAGCCTGACTGGTTGGTGTCCAGCCTGTTGTTTTGGGTGAGGAAGGTAGACACCTGATTGAAAACAACCCGTTCAAGTGCTTTTGCTATGAACGGAAGGAGAGAAATGGGTCTATAGTTCTCCAGTAGGAAAGTGTCATGTGTGGGTTTCTTAAGCAGCGGGGTTACCCGGGCCTGCTTGAATGCAGTGGGGAAAATTCCTGTATTAAGAGATGTGTTAATGATATGAGTGAGTGATGGTAGGAGTGTGGGTGAGATGGCTTGTAGTAGATGTGAGGGGATGGGGTCTAACGGGCAGGTGGTTGGGTGAGTAGAGAGCAGAAGTTTAGAGACATCATCTCTTTAAGAGGAGAGAAAGAGGAGAGAAGATGGTCTGCTGTGTGTATGTGCGATGTGAGATCATGGATGGGTGGAGCTGAAAATTGTCTGCTGATAGACCTAGTTTTGTCTGTGAAGTAGCTGGCAAAGTCATTAGCCGTTAGGGAGTTAGACGGAGGTGGTGGAGGGGGACAGAGGAGAGTTTTAAATGTTTTGAAAAGCTTGTGGGAGTCTGAGGCGCTGCTAATTTTTCATTGGAAGAATGCAGATTTAGCAGTGTGAATGTCTGCAGAGAAGATAGAGAGTGAAGCTTGATACTTACAGAGGTCAGCGATGTCTTTTGTTTTGCGCCATTTCCTTTCAGTCGCTCTGAGTTTAGCCCGGTGTTCCCGGAGGGTATCGGACAACCAGGGACTGGAAGGAGTAGCACGTGCTGGCCTGGAGGAAAGAGGACAGATAGTGTCTAGACACGAGGTTAGTGTTGTGAGAAGTGTGTCTGTGGCAGAATTAACATCTAGTGATGCAAAGTGTGTGAAGGATGGAAGGGAGGTTTCTATGACAGATGAAAGATGGGCAGGAGAAAGGGAGCGCAGATTCCGCCTAAATGAGATTGGCAGAGGAGTTGGTGAGTTGAGGGAATGCAGTATTAAATTAAAAGTGATGAAAAAGTGATCAGAGACGTGCAGAGGTGTAATCAAGGTGTTCTCTGTATCACAGCTGCGTGTGTAGATAAGATCAAGTTGGTTACCTGACTTATGGGTACCTGTGGTGGGGACTAGTTGGAGATGAAGGAGGTAGGCAGTGAGTGGAAGTTTGAGGCATAAGGCTTCTCTAGGTGGATGTTGAAAGCCCCAAAGACAAGAAGCGGCGAGTCGTCCTCAGGGAAAGACGAGAGCAGCATGTCTAGTTCTTCTAGAAATTCGCCCAGTTGACCTGGGGGGCGATAAATAACTACAATGTGGAGTTTTAATGGAGAAGTAATAGTTACGGCATGGAATTCAAAAGAATTGGTGTTGACTACGGAGGGGTAGGTGGAGAACTTCCAGTCTTTGGAGATGAGAAGACCGGTGCCACCACCTCTCCCATGCTGGCGGGGAGTGTGAGAGAAAGAGAAATTACTAGAGAGAGCTGCAGGGGTTGCTGTGTTCTCAGAAGTAATCCAGGTTTCAGTTAATCCTACAATACTAAGAGCAGAGTGGGGTGCAAATGCAGGGATGAAGTCAGATTTATTAACAGCAGATTGACAATTCCAGAGACCAATGGAAAGAGAGAGTGGAAGAGTAGAAGAGGTACAGATAGTGCGAAGGCTGGCAGGATTGCTCCGCCTTCCTCTCATGAGAGAGTGTCGTGGGCGAGAGACCACAGGAATGAATTGGAAACACATGCTGGATAGACACATGCATTTCTATCCATGCAAGGATAGAAAAAGCGAAAAGAATGGAGAGAAAAACAGTAAAAAAGGATTTTTAGAAAAGATACTACTGTGCGTTGTCGGTTTCGTTGCTCGGTTGAGTCGCGCAGGACGAGTCGAATGGTCTTTACCTCGTCGGTCTTGAGTCGCGCAGGACGAGTCGAATGGTCTTTACCTCGTCGGTCTTCACGCGAGGAGGGCTGAACGCTTCCGCTGACGCTTCCGCGCCAGCGCTTCTATCTGTATTAAATGGGTTGCTAATCACGACGTGAGTGGGAACAGCTGCCCGTGCGTTTCAAATTAGCAAGACAAAGCCTAAATTAACACGCAATGGCTCAAGTCGAAACTAATGCTGGACTCTTCCGGACTTAAGTGCTAATTTATCCAAAGGCGAAAAGCTTTCCTGTAATCTAAAGTCAAGTCTGTCCTCCCCCCCTCTCTGGACCCCTTCCAGTTTGCATATCGGTCCAAGCGCTCGACTAATGATGCCATCGCCACTACTCTCCATGCTGCACTCACTCATCTGGACAAAAATGACTCTTACGTCAAAATGCTGTTTATAGACTTCAGTTCAGCATTCAACACAATCATCCCTCAACAGCTCACTCACAAACTGTTCCACCTGGGTTTAAACACTTCGCTGTGCAACTGGCTGTTGGACTTTCTGACTGGGAGACTTCAGGCAGTACGGGTTGGCAGTAACACATCCAGCACTATCACACTGAACACAGGGGACCCTCAAGGATGTAAACTTAGCCCCCTCCTCTACACCCTACTGACCCACGACTGCTCACCATCACACGACTCCAACCTCTTCATCAAGTTTGCGGACGACACAACTGTGGTGGGTCTCATTAGCAACAGAGATGAGACAAACTACAGGAGTGAGGTGAGCCACTTGGCCAGGTGGTGCAGTGACAACAATCTCTCTCTGAACGTGGAGAAGACGAAGGAGATTGTTGTCGACTTCAGGAGAGCGCACACTCAGCATGCTCCTCTCACTGTCAACGGTGCGACCGTAGAGAGAGTGAGCAGCACCAAGTTCCTGGGTGTGCACATCACTGAGGACCTCTCCTAGACTAACAACACTGCAGCACTGGCGAAGAAAACACAACAGCATCTCTACTTTCTCCTCAAACTGAGAAGAGCCAGAGCCCCAACCCCCATCATGTGCACCTTCTACAGAGGCACCATCGAGAGCATCCTGACCAGCTGCATCACTGTGTGGTATGGCGCCTGCAACGCGTCCTGCGGCAAGACCCTCCAACGCATAGTGAGAGCAGCTGAGAAGATCGTTGGTGTCTCTCTCCACTCCCTCCAGGACATTTTTGGTACCCGTCTCACCCGCAAATCCCTCTGCATTGCAGGTGATCAACCACCAACCCACCCGTCACACAGCTTCTTCAGTCTTCACCTCTGAACTCTGAACCCTGAACCCATCCATCCCTTCCCACATCATAATCTGTCCTGCACTTGTCACTTTACAGAACATTGGACTGCTCAACCCCTTTTCAGTAGTGGTCTGAGCCTCCTCAACTAACTAAGTCAGTTAAACAAGCCTGCTCTCCTGACACTTTAAAACAGACTGATAAGCTTTGCACTACATTACATTTGCACTGTTGTGTATTTCATCTGCACTGTTGATTATTTCATTGGTTTGCACATTTTTCTCGGTTACATATCCCTTGCTTGTTAAGTTGTTTTGTGTGTGTGTATATATATATATATATATATTTTGTATTTATCTGTAAATTGATATATTTTTTTGATATATGTTTATTCTATGTTATCTGTATGCACCTAGGGTCTGAGAGTAATGCAATTTCAATCCTCCATTTGTATGTACTGTACATGTGGCATAATTGACAATAAAGCTGACATTTATTTTCCCACTTAGTGTCTTTCCCACTCAGCACCAGAGTGGTGTTTACAGCTGTCTAAGCAATTTTCCTGCTTACAGCCCAAAAAACCTGGCAGTAAATCCACTGCCCATATATGTATGTATATTTATATATATATCTGTTTTACACAGGCATATATTTTACACCAGTGGCTTGGCTCACTCGCAACCCTGGTGTCTCTTCACCCACGTCTGGATGCAAAACCTCTATCACTCCCCGTTACGCTCTTCCACCAAACAGCCCTAACCAAAACAAAAAAGTAAACTCTTCCTACCTTACTAGTTTGGTTGATCAGGAATGTCACCAAAGAATCTATACTTGCCCGCATTCTGACATTTTGATGTCTTTTGATTGTATGAAATATGAGTACAAATAAAACATAATCTACAACAGAAATTCTTGATGTTTGTGTTTTTCTATATACTGTCGTAGATTATGTTTTATTTGCATTCATTTTTCATACAATTTTCTAGACATCAAAATGCCACTGCCTGATCTTTAAATGTTATTTCAGGATTAACAACACAAACATCAATAACTCAACATGATGGTAATTTTAATGACCACAAACAACCCCATAAGATAAGATTCTCAATTGCATTGGCATCACAAATGATCTTTAAAAGCACAAAGTCAAAACTTATGTAATCTATCAAAGTCAAGAGTGAAGAGCCCAACTCAAGGAAACACTGATCACCATGATGGTCACTTTTGTTAGCTGGGAACGTTCTTAGAACGTCTAAAAAAACTGGACACACTGTTTTCAAAACGTTTTCAAAACATGAAAAACCTTTAGGGAACGTTCTTATAACAAACTTTTGTTAGCTGGGATACCCCTTAAATGGTTTAAGTCATATCTCTCTGGCCACACTCAGTTTGTCCAATTAAAATCATTCACTTCTGTTACAGTATCTATCTATACGGGTGTGCCTCAGGGCTCTGTCCTGGGGCCACTGTTGTTCATCATCTACCTTCTCCCTCTTGGTTATATTTTTCGCAAACATCACATTAATTTCCATTGCTACGTGGATGACACCCAGCTCTTCCTTTCTACTAAATCCAATGCTAAACTTCCTCCATCCTCTCTTACAAACTGTCTTCTTGACATAAAATCTTGGTTTACTTCAAATTTTCTCAAATTAAACAGTAATAAAACTGATCTCCTTCTTATAGGCACAAGATCAACATTAAACAAACTTCAGAACTTTTCTATTTCTATTGATAATTGCTCCATCTCTCCCTCCCCTCAGGTTAAGATTCTGGTGGGTCATCTGCGATCTTTTACCTCTCATGTTAATAATGTTACCCGGTCTGCTTATTTTTACCTTCGAAATATTAACCGTTTACGTTCTTCTCTCACGCCTCACTCCGTTTTTTGAAAACGTTTTAAAAACAGTGTGTCCAGTCTTTTTTAGACGTTCTACACTGTAAAAAATGTTCCGTAGTTTTTATGGAACTAAAATACGGGAACATCCTGTTTTTATTTATCCAATCAATTCACAGAGGAAAACATGAGCCACACCCACTATTCTTCCTCATTAAATATTCAAATTAACTTTGAAATTCGTCAGAATAATGAAGAAAATCATAACTTCTGCTTCACAGGGACTTAAGCATAACATCAATGAATGTTGTTAAAAGTCACCGTTATTGTGATCAGTGTTTACTTTAGTTGGGCTTTTCACCCGCGAGTTGTTAAACAAGTTTTTTTTTTGATAACTGTCATAGTAAATTTAAACAAAAGGAAATGTAAACAGGAGCTTTAGTCTGGTTTTCATTATTGTGAATACTCAGTTCAAAGCTTTTTTAAAGTTTTTTAATAACAGTGTGAATGAGCTTAAATTTGAGAAACAGCAACAATCATTTGAGAAAAGTTTTTGAGCAGTTTGGAAAAATTTGAATTTGATTTTAAACACAGACATCAAGAATCAGTGTATGAATCTCAACAGTGGTGACCATCAAATGAAAAGCTTCATGCAGCAATGTATCCTGGGAGACATGAATGAGTTTTTTCTACTTTGATGGTACCCAGAATGCCTTGCGTTTATCTTATGTGGTCATTTTTGTGGTTACCATTGATGAGATGAATAGGTTTATTATTGATATCTGCTAGTCCATTTCTTTCTGTAAATCATGTGTTTTAAAGTCCCTCAGAATATCTTTCTGTCAGTCTCATTCATAACATCAGTGAGCATAATAAAATAATTTTAAAACCGTGACTAAACCTGTAGATGATGATTCTCATGACAAATAACATGATGACAATTTTTCTTAGTTCTTTCCACCATAACAGATGTGTTTTTAATCACATAGTTACAGCAGCTAAATAAAATCTAACAACGCAAAGAGTCAAGAGTCCTACTAAAGCAAACACTGAACACCATAATGGTGACTCAGCAAAACCATCAACATCTACACTTGTGTTCATTCTCAATAAGAACTTTTGTAGATGAACCACAGAAATAAAGTCACAGTGATGTAATAAGTGAATGTGTTAATAGTGTTTGTGGAGTTGTTTAATGGTGAGTTTTTAGAGAAAAAACTGATTGTTAAAAACTAATTTCTAATTTAAGATTTTACAACTTGTTTTTTCCAAAAAAAACGACAGATTTTCACTGACAGGTTTTACAACGTGTGACAGGTTTTGCAACTTGTGACGTGTTTTTTCCGCAAAAACGACAGAATTTCACTGTTAAGTTTTACAATGTTTTTCCGTATTTTATACGAAAGTCTTGGGCGGCACAGTGGCTCGGTGGTTAGCACTGTTGCCTCACAGTAAGAAGGTCTCCGGTTCGAGCCCCGGCTGGTACAGGAAGCCTTTCTGTGTGGAGTTTGCATGTTCTCCCTGTGTCAGCATGGGTTTACTCCGGGTACTCCGGTTTCCTCCCACGGCCCAAAGACATGCAGGATAGGTTAATTGAGGAATCCAAATTGTCCCCCCGACTCATGTGTGGAATAAGACTTGTGTATAGTGTCGACTTGTGTGTATAGAGTGACTAGTTCTCACCAAGAATATAGCCTTAGATGCTGGAATGGCGTTAAGAATGCAATAAATAAATATACGAAAGTTTATTTCACTGACATTTTTTACAGTGATAAGAACATTCCCAGCTAACAAAAGTCACCATCATGGTGATCAGTGTTTCCTTGAGTTGGGCCTTCACTCTTGACCTTCACAGGTAGCATTTTTTGGCATGATTTAACTTTGTGCTTTAAAAATACATTTGTGAAGCAAATGCAATTGAGAATCTTGTCTTATATTGTTATAAAGCTCAGCTGGGTGAGCATTCCAGAGCTGGGGAGCAGAGTGATTAAAAGCTCTGCTCCCCAGCTCTGGAATGGTTTCCTGTCTGAGCTTTGTAACACTGACTCTCTCTCACATTTTAAATGTAAACTCAAAACTCATCTGTATGTTACAGCATATTCCCTTTAAATTGTACTTTTAGCTGTATTGTTTTGCTAACAGTGTACAGTGACCTAAAGTGTCAAGACAGGCGCCTATAAATAAAATGTATTATTATTATTATTATTATACAGGGTCATGACTTTGGAATTTGTACCCCGATTTTGGCAGCTTCTTGGGCAACTCTGTCAGTCTTCTGTTGCATGTGTTGTTGCTTCTGGGATTCTAGGCACAAGTCGTCTGCGAAAGCAAGCTCTTCCAGGCATTGGGTAAACGACCACTGGATCCCAGTCTTGTTGGTTTTAGTCGCCTCTCGCATGATCCAGTCCATGACTATGAGGAAGATAATTGGCGACAGTGTGCAAAACCTTGGCGTACTCCAGTTTTGATATCAAAGTCGTCCGTGAGCTTTCCTTTGTGGATTACTTGACAGGTGGCACCTTCATACAGTTGTTGGATCAAGGTCGAATGCCTGTTTAAAGTCTACAAAGTTCAAGTACAGGGTCAACTGCCATTCCAAGGACTATTTTATTATTTTTCGCAGAGTACCAATTTGATCAGTGCAGGATTTGTCTTTTCGGAAGCCAGCTTGTTTAGGTCGAATTTTCTTGTCAATGGCGTCCCTTAGTCTCTCAACAATTATGCGATTCAGCACCTTGCTTGGTACTGATAACAGCATAATGCCATGCCAGTTCTTACATATCACCAGGTCACCTTTCTTTGGGATCTTGACAAGGTGTCCTTTGTTCCAGTCAGGGGGTACTTTTCCTTCAGTCCAGATTTTTTGCAATAATGGCAGCAACATGTTTGTTGTTGTTCTCAGGTCTGTTTTGAGTGCTTCTGGAGGTATTCCATCCGGTTTGGCCAATTTGCTGTCTTTTAGCATTTTGATTGGTTTGATGATTTCTGATTTGGTAGGGGGATTGATGTTCACCATGAGTTCGTCTCAGACGGTGGGATATCTGTTTTTGCAGATGGTGGGAGCTGTTTAATAGGTCTCTGAAATGTTCGGCCCATCGCTTCCTTTGGTCTAGTGCAGAGGTAGGCAACGTTGGTCCTGGAGAGCCGCAGTCCTGCAGAGTTTAGCTCCAACCCTATTTTAATCACATCTTAACAAACTCATCAGTGTTTTCAGAATTACTAACCCAGATAGCAGGGATGGACATTTTCGGTCCTGCAGAGTCTCTAACCCTGCAGTCGTCCATGAGTTTAGCTCCAACCAGATCCAACACACCTGTCTTGATGTTTTCTAGTTTTGCGTTTCCCAACCCTTTAACCCTTTTTTAACAAAAAAAATTTTAACTTTGGAAAAAATTACTTCAATTTGTTACAAGCAATTTGACTAGTTTTTCTCAAAAATATTTTTGGCTTGGTTCAAATCAAAATTTATTCATTTCAAGAAACCACCATTATTGTGATCAGTGTTTGCTTTAGTTGGTGACTGAACATTTTGACTAACCTGTTCATTCTCAAACAGAACTGTAGTCAAATGACAGAAATAAGATGGTGTCTTGAAATCAGTTCTTCAGTGATTTTGCTGGTTATCTTTAGGTGTCTTGAATAATTTGTCAATCATCACTTAATTAATCACTTAAGTATCTAATTAACTCTTTACATTGCTTCAGTTTGATGGTGGTTCCCAAAATAAACACTGACTGGTGTAAATTTAACATCAGGGATTTTGCTGTGTGGGTTGGCTATACTCATCTCAGCAGAAATATACCACTGAAATTACTTTGCTGTAACCGTTTGCATCTTCATTGTTTATGGGGGAAATATGACGCTATAATGGTGACACAACAAAACCATCAACATCTACACAGAAATCATGCTCTAACCTTCAATGACCCATGATGTCACTTCAATGATGTGGGCAGTTGTGGCCCAGTGGTTAGAGAGTTGGACTCATGATCAGAAGGTTGCTGGTTCGATTCTCAGGGCTGGCGGGTAACGGCTGAGGTGCCCTTGAGCAAGGCACCTAACCCCCACTTGCTTACTATACAAAATGTACAAATGTATAGTACAATACAATGTAAGTCGCTTTGGATAAATGTGTAAATGTAAATGTAAATGTCACTCTACTGCTGCAGCACTTTTTATTCTGTAAACAAGAAACATGCTATGTGTCTTATTTCTATCTCTGCACTTGTATCATTGTACAGAAACGTTTGTGATGAGCTTCACAGCAACAGATGAAGATGAGAAAGGAACACTGCATTCAAAAATCGCCTACAGCATTGTTGAACAGAGGCCCACTAACATGTTCTACATTGATCAAGGGTCTGGTGGGATATATGTCATGCATAAAACACTCGACAGAGAGGTACGCACTCACAAACATCCATATGTTGAATGAGAAATAACAAAATTGTTCTTTTTAATCCTTTCTGGCTTTTGTGTTTAACAAATAGACTTCATTTAAGAGTCTATTTTATATGGTTAAGACCCACTTTTTCTTGTTGATACATCAGCAGATGGAAACTCTGCTTATGTGTGAGAATCATACACCTCTGTGTTATCCACAAGAAAAGCAATATATGATTTGCATGTGATAATCTGTGTTAAATATTGTCCCAAATTCAATGCTGGGCTTTTTCTGGTTTGTAAAATTGTTACCCAATATCATTGTCATGCAGATTATTTTAGCCTATGGTAAAATGTCATATAAGCTACAAGCACTCATGAATAAAAGTAGTCAAGTTACAGTTTGAGCTTAGCTACACTGAAAAAATACAATTTAAAAAAGGTCTTTAACTTAAACATTACTTTAATTTGTTACAAATAATATTATTAGTTTTTCTTAAATTAATTTTTGGCTTGGTTCAAATAAAAAATGATCCCTTTCAACAAACCACCATTATTGTGATCAGTGTTTGCTTTAGTGGGGTTCTTGAGCCCTGACTTTGGTTAAGTTAAATATATTTTTCTTAAAGTGTTTGCAATAGAGTTTCAACAAGAGCAAGATTAACAAAAAGAGATTAACAAGAAAAAGAGAGATGATTTTTTTTGTTCATGCATCAGGATGCATGCTGAGAGTCATGAATGAATTGTATACTATGATGTTACCCAGCATGCATTGCAGCATGAAATTTTCTTTTGTTGATTCTCACCATTGTTGAGTTTCATACACTGATTCTTCATGTGTAATTGAGTTAATAAATAAACTTTGTAATATTAGTTCTCATTGGGATTTAGTACTAGTTTTTTAATTTCACACTGTATATGATACACATGTGATCACACAATATTCTGAGCAATTATTTAGAAAACCACCCAATGCTTACAGTCTCCAATCATCTGAGCCCAATGGATTTTTGTTTTACATTGCCCGAACAAATACAATTTAATATACTGTCACAACAGAACATATAAACTCAATATTTAACCACAAGTCAAGAGCCCAACTAAAGCAAACACTGATCACAATAATGGTGGTTTGTTAAAATGGATACATTTTGATTTGAACCAAGCCAAAAACATTATATGAGAATATTTTTATAATTCTTTTAAGTTGTCCAAAGTTTCATTTTTTAGTGTCTAGTCACAAGACAGGGACAGATGGTGTAAGCATACACTTAAAAAAATTACATTAACTTTGGAAAAACTTATAAAATAGCTTGTAACAAATTGAAGTTATTTTTTTTAGTTATTCTCAAATAATATTTTCAAATTAAAATTGATCAGTTAAATCAAACCACCATTATTGTGATCAGTGTTTGCTTGGGTTGGGCTCTTGATCCCTGACTTTGGTTAAATTAAATTTCTTTATCTTTAATTGTTTGCAATAGTGTTTCAACAAGATCACTTCAGTATCACTAAAGAGTTGATTTAAGGTTTGAATTTAGTGATGTATTTAATCTGTTATAAAGATGATAAGTGACACAAAATAATGTAGAAACTGATATTTCATTTACAGACACACTTAGACATCAACACTCATCATACAAGTCTCAACAATGGTGACAATCATCAAACTAATTCAGATAAACAGAATAACTGAAATGCATGCTAGGAGTCATGAATGAGTTTTGTACTATAATGTTACCCAGCATGCATTGCAGCATGACATTTTCTTTTGTTGATTGTCACCATTGTGAGATTCATACACTGATTCTTATGTCTGATTGAGTCAGAAATTAAGAATTTTTTTATGAGTATTTAATATTAGTTTACATTGAGTCTTAGAACCGCAATTTTAATTTCACACTGTATATGATATAAATATGATCACACAATATTCACACATTAGTATCAAACTCCTAAGCAATTATTTAAAAAAACACACAATGATTAAAGTCTCCAGTCACCTGATCCCAATGGATCTTAGTTTTCATTGCCTCAACAAATGCATTTTAACACTGTCACAACAGACAATAAAAACTTCACAAGTTTCATTTTTTTCAGTGTATAAATGTATCTAATAGCAATCCCTTGGGACACCAGTAACTTCCAGGAAAGGCTGGCATGGCCAATTTACACTGACAAAAATGAAACTGTGGACAACTTAAAAAAATGACTTTAATTTGTTACAAGCTATTTTATTTGTTTTTCTCAAATAATGTTTTTGACTTTGTTCAAATAGAAAAATATATATTTCAACAAACCACCATTATTGTGATCAGTGTTTGCTTTATTGGGTCTCAGTACTGTGTGAATTCAAGCTGGATAATGATTAGAACTGCCAAACAATATCAGGCTATAGCCTGGTTCTGACCAGAAGCTCACGTTTGGATAATCATTTACAAGTTTTTTTTTTTAAATATTGGAAACATATTTAAGGTTATCAGTAAGAAGCTGTATACTGTCATTGGGAAGTTGGATTTGCCCCATTTTCTAGAAAGCCTTGTTTGCAACCAGGTGTTAATGTGCTTCACACACTCAGATTTGTACTGTTTTGGAACAGTGTTGTAAATAAAACTTAATCACTGATTTAACCAATAGTTACGCCATATCTCTTTGCGTATACATTTGGCCGGTGTTATGCAAAGCTTCCCACACATTTACAGGTTTGTGGGGGTGTGTTTAAACATTTTAGGGAAGTCTGGATGAGCCTCCGCTTTTAAATAGAACATCTCTTTTGGTTTGTGACTTTCAATTTTGCAATTTTACTTGTCTAATATATGCACAAACAACTTGTAACACACCAAAGATACAGGAAAACATGAAATTGCATCTTTATACTCCTTTAAGGTCTGGTGTTTCCTCGGGTTTGATTTTTGGTCCGGTGCTGTTTTCCATTTTTATACTTCCTTTAGGATCTATATTTAACAAGTATGGGGTCTCTTTTTTTATCTGGTGGCAGATGACACTCAAATTGAAGTGCGATAACAAGCAGGCCTTAAATGTATTGTGTGTGGCAGAAACAAACACTGTGTACATGTTTTTGAATAACAATAGTTATCTGCTGTCAAATGTGTGTGAGATCCAGCTGTTTAGAGACAATCAGATATTATAAACATATTCTTAGTGAATTGTGCGTATAAAAACCGCCACTTATGTACACACAAATATCAAGAATCAGTGTATGTATCTCAGTAATGGTAAGAAATAACTGAGAAGCATTTGCTCAAATTGCAAAATGATGTAAAAATGATAACCAGACTAAAAACAACATGAGATCTGTAAATAACTATCATTAGTTAACCAGTATCCTTTCTTTGCTATAACAATTGTGATTCATAAATCAACAATGACAGCAGGCAAAGAAAAACTAAAACGGTAAAGTTGCAAATGAAGAGTCCAGCAACAACAAACACTGATCACTGCTCACTATAATGGTATTAAAGTCATATTGAGCTCACATATTATACACACTGTCACCATATGAGAATGGTGTGACATCCATCACGTGTTAACTGGGTGATTCTTTTTGTAATAAGGCACCACAGTACTTATCCGATCTGACACCCATATACGCAGTCAAGGTCACTCAGATCTGCCAATTCTAGACTGTTGCAAGGTCCCAGGACAAGACTAAAAAACAGAGGTGATGGTGCCTTCTCTGTTATGGGCCCAAAACTTTGGAACAGTCGCAGTCAGATCAGAACTTCCCCGACCTTATCTATTTTTAAGTCCACTCCCAAGACTTTTTTCTATAGCGTTTAATATCTCTTGACTTTTTATTATATTACTTTTAAAAACTCAACGCATTTTACAGCTTGTGTTTTATTGTATTTTATTGTATGTAATTTTGTTGTTTTGTGCTTTTACTATTGGTCGTCTTCTGTACACCACTTTGGTCAACTTCTGTAGCTTTTAAATTGTGCTATATAAATAAACATTGCATTGTATTGAACTACATATAAATCCATAAAACCATGTCAGCAGTGTAATAATTATCAGGGGTTTTGATGGATGGTTGTAATGTTACCTTAACACAAGACTGATGCTTGTGCTCTTCCTATCACAGACACAAGACACGTACACATTGACCGTAAAAGGGACGGATATGAACGGAGCTCCAATCGGAAACACAGGAATGGGGAAAGTTGTTATCAGCATTCTTGACGTGAATGACAACATTCCCACTTTGGAGAAAAGTATTGTAAGATGTGTTTGTGTGATAATTGAGGCAGTGAAACACGTCACACGTCTAACTAAAAACACTGGGTTTCATTCACCACTCATTTCTTACATGTGTGCATAAACAGTTCTTTTCAAAACATTCATACAGATCAAATCAATAGTCCTATTTATCTTTCTGTGTTATTATTCACTTTGTTTTCAGTATGAGTGCAGTGTGGAAGAAAACACAAAGAATGTAGAAGTTGTGAGAATTCAAGCCATTGATGCTGATCTCATTCATACTGACAACTGGTTGGCTGTCTTCAGCATTGTGTCCGGAAATGAAGCCGGTTATTTCTCTATAAGCACTGACAACAACACCAATGAAGGCATTCTTGTGATCAATAAGGTATGTTGAACGTTTTATGTGTAACAGTTATGCTTAATAATCCTATTGGTGAGGTGCTGTCAATGCCTTGAACTGTGAGTAAAGGTCAGAAACATGCTAACCCTGAAGAGCCCCCAGCAGCGCCCCTGAGAATTTGCTCACTGAATATTAGAACAGGTACTATGGAAGCCCTGAACCGCAACGTGGGAAAAAAAAATATTCTCGTTATATTCCCTCCTGTAGCCTAAGTCTAGACTATTTGTTCTTTTTTTTAATTAGACATTTTTATTGTCTTTAAAATAATTTTTTTTTCTCTCAAATTTTATTTTTCTCTTCAAATTTTTTTTTCTCTTCAAGATGCGACACACAATAAAGTTTGCTAGCTAACAATTAGCATAGTAAATAAGTAAAGCAGCGATGCATCCATCATGGGAAGCAGGCGCACTAACAGCGAGACCACAGGCACTAACGTACGCTGCACGAGCACGACTAGATGTCGCTCAGTGAGGTTTACCTGCACAGATCACACTAGTTGCTCTCTGTTGCACATAATTAATACGTTAAAATGATGAACTCGAAATCATGTCATGAAGCAAAAAACTGTTCACATGTAGCGTTTTTTTTGCGCTCTTGTCTGGCGTCCCTCCGGTCGCCTAGAAGCAACAATAATAACTGGAGCTGTTACACATGACAACAAATACCATACCAAACACAAGTTACCTTAACGAAATAATGATATTTTACCAGCATAGAAACCATTGTAAGCTTAAGATTTTGTTCTAACTGACAGCTGACATTGACACCTGGTGGGTGAAAAAAGAGAGAGAAAAAAATATACATTTGAAGAGGAAAAAAATATTTGAAGGGAAAAAAAATATTTTGAGAAAAGAAAAAAAATTAAAGAGAAAAAATAAATTTGAAGAGGAAAAAATTTTTTTGAAGAGAATTTTTTTTTTTTTAAATAAAAATAAATTTAAAAGAGAAAAAAAATTATTTTAAAGACAAAAAAAGTCTAATTAAAAAAAGAAAAACTAGTCTAGACTTAGGCTACATGAGGGAATATAATGAGAATATATTTTTTTCTTCACCAATTTTTTTTTTCCACGTTGCGGTTCAGGGCTTCCGTAAGGTACAAACCATTGAATCAATGTTAAATATATATATATATATTTCAATGTTAATGGCATTTAATCAATATCACTTTTGTACCCACAATTAATGTTGAAAAAAATTTCGAGAGATCACCATTATTGTGATCACTGTTTGCTTTAGTTTAGCTCTTGACTCTTTAGATTTAATGGTAAGTTTACTTTGGCCAACAGTGTTTTATCAAGCGTTTTAATTTAATGCAATTAACATTGATTCAATGGTTTGTACCTGTTAGCTTGATATCTGGGTAGTGAGCATCTAGTAAGGGCTTCCTGATCTGGGGGCCAAATGACAAGCACTAAGGGGCCAACGTTTTGCCAGTAAACAAATTTTCAAGGACCTGTAAAGTGCCAGCGCAAGCTTGCTTGCAGGGACGATCCCTGATATCAACATCCTGGTTCACAAATATAAAAGTACAGAGATTAAAAATCAGGAAATGGTTCCTGACACACTTCAACAGCAACACTCATTATACAAACCTCAACAATGGTTACAATCATCAAACTAATTCACATAAACAGATTAACTGCAATGCATGCTAGGAGTCAAAATTCTTGTTGATTGTCACCATTGTTGAGTTTCATACACTGATTCTTCGTGTTTTTTACCTCAGAATTTCGAATGAGAGCTCCAGATAATTGTGTTTAGCTTTTACACGACAGCTCCTTTAATATTAACTCTCATTTTCTCAATTTTTTTTAAAGTAAATTCTACTGCACATGTTTTTCCTGATTCAACTCAGTTTGTTTATTAGAAAGACATTTCAATCATTCTGAGAGAGTCTGATGAGTTAAATCAGGTGTTTCATATAGAGACACATCACATTCTGTCAGGGATCCAGTAGGACTGGATTGGGAAACACTAAACTAGAAAACATCAAGGTGTGTTGGATCTGGCTGGAGATAAACTCAGAGACGACTGCAGGAACAAAGACTCTGCAGGATTGAAAATTGCCATCTCTGTCAAGAATATCAAGCATATTAAATTTGTTTGTGCATAATTCATACAGGGGTGTCAAACTCATTTCCTGGAGGGCCGCAGCTCTGTACAGTTTAGCTCAGGGGTGCCCAAACTCGGTCCTGGAGATCTACTATCCTGCAGAATTCAGCTCCAACCCAATTAAACACACATGAAGCAGCTAATCAAGATCTCACTAATAGGCATTGTAGAAACTTGCAGTCTTGCACTGTAAACCCGAATAAGTTGGGAATAATAACTACTTTATTATTTACAGTTAGATAAAGGTCTTTATGAGAACTTAAACATTTCAGTTACATCAACAATGAACAAACAATCTTTTTCACAGAGAGTGATGCATCAAACATAACTAAGGCACCTCCCACAACCTAAGCATAAGCACCAATCTTCTGAACGATGGTAACACCAAAACTCAATAATACAACAAACTCTTCTAAATATCCAAGATAAATGAACATTCAATCATTAACTTGAGCTTTTTCCTTTCTAAAAAGTAAGAATTGGTTACAGGAACTCAAACTATTTAAATTTTTAATATAAAATTAAGTTAGCACTACTTAATCTATTTAATTACTTTGAACATTCGGGTTTACAGTGTGTGTGAGACAGGTTGGAGCTAAACTCTGCAGGAGAGTAGATCTCCAGGACCGAGTTTGGGCAGCCCTGGTTTAGCTCCAACCCAAACCTGCTTGAAAGTTTATATCAGTGGTTTTCAACTCCAGTCCTCGGGCAATCTTGACAGAATATTTTAGATGTCTCTCTATTGAACACATGAATAAGTTAATGAGATAATGATGTAATGATTGAGTTATTAATGATGAACACCTGCTGTTAACAAACACAATCACTGAAGAAAACATCAACAATAAGAACAACAACCATAATAGTGTTTAGTGTTTCTTTTAGTTGAGCTCTTGACTTATTATATTATGTGTTTTGTCAGCTATAATAGCATTTTTTGAGACTACATTATTTTGTTCTGTCGATTTGTTCGAACACGCTACCCACAAACACAACAAAATCACATATCTCATTAGGATAAGCGAGTAGTCTGTAGTCACGGCAAGAGCGCACGCGTAAGTGTTCGGTGTATATTATATGTTTCTGTTGTATGACACTTAGGTGATATATTTGCTAAGTAGTGAGAATTATTTTATTATTTTCCTTATAAGTCTATGGTGCTTTGGAGTGTTGTTTGCAGCTAGTTGATTTTAGATTACAGGAAAGCTTTTCACCTTTGGATAAATTAGCACTTAAGTCCGGAAGAGTCCAGCATTAGTTTCGACTTGAGCCATTGCGTGTTCATTTAGGCTTTGTCTTGCTAATTTGAAACGCATGGGCAGCTGTTCCCACTCATGACGTGATTAGCACGTGATTAGCAACCTATTTAATACAGATAGAGGCGCTGGCGCGTCAGCGGAAGCGTTCAGCCCTCCTCGCGTGAAGACCGACGAGGTAAAGACCATTCGACTCGTCCTGCGCAACTCAACCGAGCAACGAAACCGACAACGCACAGTAGTATCTTTACTAATAATCCTTATTTTACTGTTTTTCTCTCAATTTCTTTTTCGCCTTTTCTATACTTACTCGCACAGCATGTGTTTCCAATTCATTCCTGTGGTCTCGCGCCCACGACACTCTCTCACGAGAGGAAGGCGGAGCAATCCCGCCAACCTTCGCACTATATGTACCTCTTCTACTCTTCCACTCTCTCTTTCCATTGGTCTCTGGAATTGTCAATCTGCTGTTAATAAATCCGACTTCATCCCTGCATTTGCATCCCACTCTGCTCTTAGTATTGTAGGATTAACTGAAACCTGGATTACTTTTGAGAACACAGCAACCCCTGCAGCTCTCTCTAGTAATTTCTCTTTCTCTCACACTCCCCGCCAGCATGGGAGAGGTGGTGTCACCGGTCTTCTCATCTCCAAAGACTGGAAGTTCTCCACCTACCCCTCCGTAGTCAACACCAATTCTTTTGAATTCCATGCCGTAACTATTACTTCTCCATTAAAACTCCACATTGTAGTTATTTATCGCCCCCCAGGTCAACTGGGCGAATTTCTAGAAGAACTAGACATGCTGCTCTCGTCTTTCCCTGAGGACGACTCGCCGCTTCTTGTCTTTGGGGATTTCAACATCCACCTAGAGAAGCCTTATGCCTCAAACTTCCACTCACTGCTTACCTCCTTCAATCTCCAACTAGTCCCCACCACAGGTACCCATAAGTCAGGTAACCAACTTGATCTTATCTACACACGCAGCTGTGATACAGAGAACACCTTGATTACACCTCTGCATGTCTCTGATCACTTTTTCATCACTTTTAATTTAATACTGCATTCCCTCAACTCACCAACTCCTCTGCCAGTCTCATTTAGGCGGAATCTGCGCTCCCTTTCTCCTGCCCATCTTTCATCTGTCATAGAAACCTCCCTTCCATCCTTCACACACTTTGCATCACTTGATGTTAATTCTGCCACAGACACACTTCTCACAACACTAACCTCGTGTCTAGACACTATCTGTCCTCTTTCCTCCAGGCCAGCACGTGCTACTCCTTCCAGTCCCTGGTTGTCCGATACCCTCCGGGAACACCGGGCTAAACTTAGAGCGACTGAAAGGAAATGGCGCAAAACAAAAGACATCGCTGACCTCTGTAAGTATCAAGCTTCACTCTCTATCTTCTCTGCAGACATTCACACTGCTAAATCTGCATTCTTCCATGAAAAAATTAGCAGCGCCTCAGACTCCCACAAGCTTTTCAAAACTTTTAAAACTCTCCTCTGTCCCCCTCCACCACCTCCGTCCAACTCCCTAACGGCTAATGACTTTGCCAGCTACTTCACAGACAAAACTAGGTCTATCAGCAGACAATTTTCAGCTCCACCCATCCATGATCTCACACCGCACATACACACAGCAGACCATCTTCTCTCCTCTTTCTCTCCTCTTAAAGAGGATGATGTCTCTAAACTTCTGCTCTCTACTCACCCAACCACCTGCCCGTTAGACCCCACACTCCTACCATCGCTCACTCATATCATCAACACATCTCTTAATACAGGAATTTTCCCCACTGCATTCAAGCAGGCCCGGGTAACCATGCTGCTTAAGAAACCCACACATGACACTTCCCTACTGGAGAACTATAGACCCATTTCTCTCCTTCCGTTCATAGCAAAAGCACTTGAACGGGTTGTTTTCAATCAGGTGTCTACCTTCCTCACCCAAAACAACAGGCTGGACACCAACCAGTCAGGCTTCAAGAGCGGTCACTCAACCGAAACTGCCCTACTAACAGTTAAAGAAGCCCTAAGGAGGGCAAGAGCTGAGTCCAAATCATCTGTTCTCATTCTCTTAGACCTTTCTGCAGCCTTCGACACGGTTAACCATCACATTCTTCTGTCCGCCCTCTCTTCACTGGGCATCACTGGAACTTCACTCTCCTGGTTTAAATCCTACCTCACAGATAGGTCCTTCAAGGTAGCTTGGGGAGGTGAAGTGTCCAAATCACACCAACTAGTCACCGGAGTCCCACAAGGATCGGTTCTTGGGCCTCTGCTCTTCTCCATATACACCACATCACTGGGTTCCATCATACAAGCACATGGATTCTCCTACCATTGTTATGCTGATGACACTCAACTTCACCTCTCATTTCATCCAGACGATTCCACGCTAGCCACACGAGTCTCAGACTGCCTGGCTGACATCTCTTCTTGGATGAAAGATCATCACCTACAACTCAACCTGGCCAAGACTGAGCTTCTCGTCCTTCCTGCCACCCCGTCAGAACAGCACCAGCTTACCATACAATTTGGTCCATCAAAGATAACCCCATCAACTTCAGTCAGGAATCTTGGGGTAATCATGGATGATCAACTGACTTTTAAGGATCACGTTACTAAAACAACTCGGTCATGCAGGTTTGCATTGTACAACATTGGAAAAATCAAACCGTTCTTAACAGAACATGCAACACAGCTTCTCGTCCAGGCACTTGTCATTTCTAGACTGGATTATTGTAATGCTCTTCTGGCCGGTCTCCCAGCCTGTGCCTTCAAACCTCTGCAAATGATCCAGAATGCTGCTGCACGCCTGGTCTTCAATGAGCCCAAGAGAGCACATGTCACACCTCTGCTCATCTCTCTGCACTGGCTCCCAGTAGCGGCACGCATTAAGTTCAAGGCACTGGTGCTTGCTTACAGAACAGCCACTAACACAGCACCCATCTACCTCAACTCTCTCTTACAGACCTACATCCCCTCCAGAAGTCTGCGGTCTGAAAACGAGTGGCGCCTCATTGTTCCTTCACAGAGAGGCATGAGATCCATCTCAAGGACATTTTCTTTTACCGTTCCCGGCTGGTGGAACGATCTTCCTGTTTCCATCAGGCCGGCTGGATCAATTTCACAATTCAAAAAACAGTTGAAGACCCACCTCTTCCATGAGCACTTAACTGTCTCATAATATAAAAAAAAAAGAAAAAAAATTCTACCCCTATTTTGCCTTTCCTAATGTTCTCTATATACTTGCTTATACTATCTTGACATTGTATTTGAAACTTTGTATTACTAGCACTTCTCGTGAATATTGCTTACTTAGACGAATCGCTTGCTGTTTTCCTCAATTGTAAGTCGCTTTGGATAAAAGCGTCTGCCAAATGAATACATGTAAATGTAAATGTCTAGCGCAGTGTTTCCCAACCCTGGTCCTCGTGGCTCACCTCCCAGAATGTTTTACATGTCTCTCTATATATAACACCTGATTCAACTCATCAGCTTATCAGTGTGTTAATTAGGGAGACATTTGAAACATTCTGAAGGAAGCTGATGAATTCAATCAGGTGTTTTTCTTTATAGAGAGACATGTAAAACATTCTGGGAGGTGTGCCACGAGGACCAGGGTTGGGAAACACTGGTCTAGCAGTTAACTGTCTACTTATTCGTCGTAACACCCCGCATCTTTCCCTATGTGATGAATAATAACGTGGGAGTCAATTCTAGCCGAGATGTGTGCATGTAAACATGTGTGCGTATGTCAGCTCAGGTCGAATTACACCCAGAGAGGCCACTCACCTGCAGGTACCGTCTGGCGAGATCGTGAGGGATGTCATCTGGGCTGTTTCTTAAATGTGTCAGTCAGTGCTGTCCCTATTACCTATACTCTATACTAACTACCTAACCCTAACCTAACCTAACGGCAATACCTGATCAATTGTTGGTTGAATGTAGATGTCATTTATTAAACTTTAATTGTGTATTACTGTGTTGTAAAAGCTTTTAACAAACACAGCAGAAATCTAACAAATTAAAAAGTTTTATAATTGAATCCGTCAGACATCAAGAATCAGCTTAGGAATCACAACAACGGTGGCAAAAGTTGAGTTTCTTTTCTTCATGCTGGGAATCATGAATGAGTTTTGTATTATGATGTAACCCACAATGCATTGCAGCGTGAAGTTTGCGGGATTTTTTTTGTGTCACCATTGTTGAGATTCCTGAGTTGATTCTTGATGTCTGAATGATTAAGGTAAACTACTTTTCAATCATAATATCTACCACTACACTGTAATATTATAGAGTCAGGTGCAATATTAACTCTGAAAATGACAAAACACACATACTCTTTGCTAAAAAGTTCACCTTTAAGGTAGCTATTTTCAATAAGATAGAGTGTTATAAGTGTGCTTCAGAAACACACTATTTTAACTGACTAAATAACTTAACACAATAAAACAAAAGTTCAACTGAAGAAAACACTAAACACTACTATGGTTTTTGTTCTTATTGTTGGTGTTTGTTAACAGCAGGTGTTCATCATTAATGACTCAATCATCACTTTATTATCTTATTTAATTGTTCATGCGTTCAATAGAGAGACTATAGAAATATTTTGTCAAGATGTCCCGAGGACTGGAGTTGAAAACCCCTGATATAAACTTTCAAGCAGGTTTGGGTTGGTGCTAAACTGTGCAGAGCTGCGGCCCTCGAGGAACTCAGTTTGACACCTGTGATCTATAGGACCAGGTGATGCTGACAACATGATCCATGAAGTTTAGCTGATCATCAATTACCACTCCCAGGTTTCTGGCTGTCCTGAAAGGTGTAATGATTAATGAACCTAGTTGAATGGAAAGGGTGTGATGAAACTTTGGGTCAGCTGCGATCACAAGCAGTTCTATCTTGCTTTTATATCCTACCAGTATAGGCAAATTTTTATGTTATATGCATTTTAATAAATTTCAATTATTTTACCACAAGGTGGTGCCGATCTCTCAGAGCAGAATCCTGATGATCCATCACAAGCTTTATAGGGATCTGCAAATGTGTTCGTAATATACTGCATTTTATGACAAAAATTCTAAATGTGTGTTGGCCACAATGGTAGGCCAAGCACATTGTGTATGGTTTGAGTCTGCATGCATCAAGGGAACAAACGAGACCACACTCATGATTTTAGACCAATGTTTTTAAAAGATATACGCAAAAAAGCCATTTTTTTTATCTCTTAACAAGTAAGTTGCGCTGCGACAAAGTTTTAAACTTAACCTCGGGTCAAGGTTGTGATACTTTGGACCAAGATTTATTGGTGAAGATACAGCATAAAATCCATTTTGACGTGCTTGCCGTGGCATTTATTTATGCAGTATACAAGAACAGTTTCAATTTTCGAATTTTCATCGTGTGGGGACTTTCGGAACAGGATGTTTGCCAGCATTCTTCCAGAGCTCATGTGATTTGCTTGTTTTGAAAGGAACTGGACTATGAAGAGCTGAGGGAAATTAACCTGCAGGTGTCCATCTCCAACAAGGCGGCATATCACTCATCAGTGATCATAACACAGAGCAAAACATACAACATTAAAGTCAATGTGGTCAACCAGTCTGAAGGGCCACGCTTCAAACCCATTGTCAAAGTTATCTCACTGTCTGAAGACAGCACCTCCATTGACATAAGAAAAATCATCACAAACTATGCGGCCATTGACAGTGACACACTGTTAACTGCTACTAATGTGAGGTGAGAGCTAATTCCCATAAGAAAGAAAAATCACAGATGAGCCCTGCTTTGTTTTGAACCATGGTAGCTGGTTTAAGCTGGCCATGTGCTGGTCCTAAGAAACTATCTAATATGCAGGACCAGCTTAAACCACCTACCATGCTTCATAGTATACATAACTAGCATATGCTGTTTTTTTAACAGAAGGAGCTTTTTAAATATTCTCAGATAGAGAGCACATGGAAACTTTTGCATAAGTGTCATGAAAAAGATATTGAGAAATCTCAGAAATGTCTCCATTAGAGTTTCAGAAGAAATCTCAACAATGTCTTAAACAGAGCTTAGATTTGTCAAGTCTGCAATCAAGTCAATATTATTGAAGATCTCAGTATGAACTCAAACAGTTATCATTAAATGTACCTAAATTCAGATTATTTTACCTCTACAATCTACATTTGTTTTACACCTCCAGACTCTTTTACACTGTTAGTCCTTACCAGCCATTTCTACAGTAATATATTAGCAAGACTGTTCCTAGCTAGAAACACACAAAAGCTCTTATTGAGGTTGAAATTTTGTCACCATCAAGTCACCATTAGGGTGATTAGTGTTTCTTTTAGTTGGGCTGTTAACTTTTTTATTTTTATTTAAATGGTGCTTCTTTCCGGATGTGTGTTCTAAATATGTGTGTTTAAGAAATTTAACACATGATGTTAAAATGTAAAAATGTGGTGAGAAAATAGTCATAGAGTGATGTGAAACAAATATAATGTCAAATATAAATCAGTAAAAATTTATAGCATTGTATTATAACGCATCCGTGATTGTTTGTCACCATTGATGAGGTTTGTTTTGCCAAATGTATAAGTGTCTCGATAGCCAAGAAAAAAATCACAGATTTCTCTAGCAGCTGTAATCACTTTCCAGAGATTCAAATTTTTATTTGTCATATACACAGTTATATAGACAACTTACAACCAGTAGTGAAATGTAAGCTCCAAAGATTCCATAAGAAAAGTATAAATAATGTAACATAGAGGTAATATATAATATTGTTTCATCAGCAGGGAACAGTGAATGGAAATGTCCTTGAGATAGATTGTATGCCTTTCTGTGAAGGAACAACGAGGCACCGATTGTTTTAGACCGCAGACTTCTGGAGGGGATGTAGGTCTGTAAGAGAGAGTTGAGGTAGATGTGTGCTTTGTTAGTGGCTGTTCTATAAGCAAGCACCAGTGCCTTGAACTTGATGTGAGTTGTTACTGGGAGCCATTGCAGAGAGATGAGCAGAGGTGTGACATGTGCTCTCTTGGGCTCATTGAAGACCAGGTGTGCAGCAGCATTCTGGATCATTTGCAGAGGTTTGAAAGCACAGGTTGGGAGACCGGCCAGAAGAGCATTACAGTAATCCAGTCTAGAAGTGACAAGAACCTGGTTGAGAAGCTGTGTTGCATGCTCTGCTAAGAATGGTCTGATCTTCCTAATGTTCAACAATGCAAACCTTTTGATTACTCTTTTTGCCATGTATCCATAAGCAGCTAAAGACAACCAGACATTGAAACACAAGAGTCAAGAGGTCAACTAAAGGAAATCGTTTGTGGTGACACTATTGTGGTGACTACTTATTGGTCATGTCTTCGTCAGTGATTGTGTTTGTTAACAGCAGGTGTTCATCATTAATGATTCAATCATCATTTCATTATCTCATTAACTTGTTCGCGAAGACTGGGATTGGGAACCACTGGTCTTATAGAATGAGAACAGATGATTTGGACTCAGCTCTTGCCCTCCATAGAGCTTCTGTGACTTTTACCCAGATGACATAGAGGGTGATAAATAGTGTTAATGGAGAAGTAATAGTTACAGCATGGAACGCAAAATAATTTGTGTCATTTATGGAGGGGTGAGTGGAGAACTTCCAGTCCTTGGAGATGAGATGATCAGTGCCCCCACCTCTCCCATACTGGCAGGAGTTGTGACAAAGAATTTTAGCCCTAAAACGCGCTCCTAAATCTGTGAAAGGTAAGGAAAAGTGAAGAGGACCCCTAAGACCAACTCACAACAATCCTAAAATGGCTGTAACAACGACAATCTGCCTTGAAATGTTAACATTTTAGAAAGATTTCATGTCAATGAGCTTAAAGACTGCTTATATCTGCTAACTATGTATCTGTCGAACATAATAGTTTATTTGCAAAAACAAAAAAAATCATGTTTTATTGTGTTTGTTAGCTGTATTTTTTTTGTTGTTATTATTAACTGCAGTTTGATTTATGTTAATTGGAATGCACAATAAAAAACATGATTTGAAACGGATATGAGGTTATCTGTTTTAGTTATCTTGTTTAATTAGTAACTTAGCATATATTTTATAATCTTAATTATAATCTGGCAACAATTAAATGTTAAATATTTTATTTGAATTTGACTACATTTTTATTTTAAATCTTAATTTAAAAATGTCAGCATGATAACTCATTCGATAATATGTCTGTGATTAAATGATTGACAGACACCCATCCTCTATCCTCTATCCCTTTATCTTAGCTTAAGATTTCTTTCTGCTCCTTAGTAAAATTTGCTCTTAGCAGTGTTGTGAATAGATTTTAAGAGAAAACTCTTAAACTTTTATGCTGTTTAGGAGAACTCTTAGTGCTAAGATAAAATGTTTTGTGAATACGGGCCCAGTTAAGCATAAGAGCAGAGTGGGTTGTAAATGCAGGGATGAAATCAGATTTGTTAACAGCTGATTAACAATTCCAGAGACCAATGGAGAGAGAGAGGGGAGGAATAGAAGAGGTACAGATGTGGAATGTTGAGAGTGATGTTAAGAGACTGAGTTTAGGAGCCTGATGGCCTGGGGAAAAGCTTCTCCTAAGTCTCTCTGTTTTTGTCAGTAGGTTACGAAAGCGCTTTCCGGATGGCAGCAGGGTGGTTGGGGTCCTTTATGATTTTTAGCTTTAAGTTTTGCAGCGTTTGAGGCAGATGTCTTTCTGGAGTGGGAAAGCAGACTCTGAGATAAGCACACAACTTTCTGTAGGGCTTTGCAGTCTTGCCTGGGGCTGTTACCACACTTATATAAATATATATATATTTACATTTACATTTACATTTACATTTATGCATTTGGCAGACGCTTTTATCCAAAGCGACTTACATTACATTGTACTATACATTTGTACATTTTGTATAGTAAGCAAGTGGGGGTTAGGTGTCTTGCTCAAGGGCACCTCAGCCGTTACCCACCAGACCTGAGAATCAAACCAGCAACCTTCTGATCATGAGTCCAACTCTCTAGCCACTGGGCCACAACTGCCCTCACGTATATATATATATATATATTCACTGATCTCATGTTGTGTGTATATATATATATATATATATATTAGGGGTGTCCCTGACTAAGGATTTACATAGTTGAATCAGAATTGTCATGTCTTGCCTATAGTCAACTGATAGTTGAATCGCACGCATGTGTATATGTAATAACATTTAAACATGAATTTACAGAATTAGTTTAGAACAGAATATACATTTATAATAAATATAAATAATGGAAATGCAGGGAAACATACACTATATTGCCAAAAGTATTTGCTCACCCATCCAAATAATTGAATTCAGGTGTTCCAATCACTTCCATGGCCAAAGGTGTATAAAATTATTACAGTTATTACCTGCCGGTACTAAGAATCGAACCAGCAACCTTCTGAGTCCGACTCTCTAACCATTAGGCCACAACTGCCCACTGGTGCAGTGCATGCAGTTCCATGGCCTAGCAGCTGCCTCCAAGCCACACATCAAGTGTAATGCAAGGCGTCGGATGCAGTGGTGTAAAGCACGCCACCACTGGACTCTATAGCAGTGGAGACGCGTTCTCCGAGTGATGAATCACGCTTCTCCATCTGGCAATCTAATGGATAAGTCTGGGTTTGGCGGTTGCCATGAGAAAGCTACTTGTCTGACTGCATTGTGCCAACTGTGAAGTTTGGTGGAGGGGGGATTATGGTGTGGGGTTGTTTTGGCCCCTTAGTTCCAGTGAAAGGAACTCTGAATGCTTCAGCATACAAAGAGATTTTGGACAATTCCATGCTCTCAACTTTGTGGGAATAGTTTGGGGATGGCACCTTCCTTTTCCAACATGACTGTGCACCAGTGCACAAAGCAAAGTCCATGAAGACATGGATCAGCGAGTTTGGTGTGGAAGAACTTGACTGGCCTGCACAGAGTCCTGACCTTAACCCGATAAAACACCTTTGGTATGAATTAGAGTGAAGACAGCGAGCCAGGCCTTCTCGTCCAACATCAGTGTCTGACCTCACAAATGCTCTTCTGGAAGAATGATCAAAAATTCCCATAAACACACTCCTAAAGCCTTCCCAGAAGAGTTGAAGCTGTTATAGCTGCAAAGGGTGGGCCGACGTCATATTATTCCCTATAAATTAGGAACGGGATGTTACTTAAGTTCATATGGGTTTAAAGGCACATGAGCGAATACTTTTGGCAAAATAGTATATATTCAAAACACAAGCCACAAATAGTAAAGTTTATGGACATTTTCCTTACATAACAATGCTGTTCCACTTACTAAATATGTTGCCTCAAATCTAGTTTTAAAACTACTAGATAAGAATGAAATATTTTTACAGTACATCCATTACCATTCAACATATGATGTCACACCATTCTCATACTGTGACAGTGTAAGTAATATTTGAGCTCAATATAATTTTTTTATTATTTAGTCACCATTATGATGATCAGTGTTTGCTTTAGCTGGACTCTTGGCCCTTAACATTATATACTAGTTTTTTTTTGCCTGCTGTAATTTTTGGTTTATGAATCACAATATAGCAAAGAACTTGGAATAAGCCAGATCTGAAAATGCTGGTAAACTGATGATAGTGATTTTGTTTTTTGCTGGTTATCACTTTTTTACATCATTTTATTGCTTTAGTCTGAGCAGTTAGATGTTTAGTGTAATTTTTTAAACCATTTTAAGCAAAAAAAACCTTAAGCAAATGTTGTGAAACACAGAGACATCAAGGCATCGGTGACAGTCAACAAACGAAAGCTTTTAATGCGTGCTGGGTAACATCATAGTATAAAATTCATTCATGACTCCCAGCATGAAGCTTCTCAGTTGATTTATACCATTATTGACATGCATCACTGATTCTTGCAGGTAAAAAGGTTTGTGTGCATAATTCAGTTAGAAGACCTTAATATCTAATTGTCTCCAGACAGCTGGATGTTATTTTCTACTATCACACATTACCCATGATTAGACTATCACCAACAAATTTAACAAATGTGCTCTATACAGTAAACACAGTTACAGCAGTCAGATGAAAAGAAGTCAAACACTTTAGAGTCAAGAGTTCAACTAAATTAAACACTGTCATTTGAAGTCTCCATCATGTTGATCAAACCAGCCACATCTAAGCTCACAGAACAATAGTAACATCACAGTTTGAGCACACAGTGAGTCTGCTGTGTGGTTACATTTTGACCTCATCATGAGTATTCTGAAAGCACTTTGTGACATAACCGTGACATCAAATTCCCACTGAGCAAAAGCTCCTTCTTATAGACGTCCCCTGAGGAGCCAGAATGAAAGTTTGTCTGACTTCTTTTTCTGACGTGTTCTGGACGTCCAATGTTGACGTTCATAGTCCATCTATAGAAGGTACGAATTTAGTTGAAATGTGGTCATTGTGGACATATATTCAACGTCTTATAACATCAACGCAGACTCATTTGAGACATTTTAACAAAAATAGGTGTTACACTATGCATTATATTAAAACATATTTATGTCATTGAATCAATATCACTTTTGCACTCGCTATAATGTTGAAATTTCAAAAACCATTTTTGTGATCAGTGTTTGCTTTAGTTGGGCTCTTGACTCTTAACATTCATCAAGTTAACTTACTTTCTTTCAATGTTTGTAATTGTGTTTCAATAAGAACACTTGTGCATTGATAAAGAAATAAAGAAAAAGATTTGAAGGAATAGTTTGCTTTATGACAAGTGTTAGAGTAATAAGTTTAAAAAACTTTTAAATTATACTAAGATTTGATCATTCATGATTGATGTTGACATAAGGTTTACAAGTAAAAAAAGTACAGAGACAAAATATCAGAAAAAGTTTACTGACAAACTTAGACATCAATGTTCATCATACAAACCTCAACAATGGTGACAATCATCAAACTAATTCAGATAAACAGATCAACTGCAATGCATGCTGGGAGTCATCAATGAGTTTTTGTACTATGATGTTACCCAGCATGCATTGCAGCATGAAGTTTTCGTTTGTTGATTGTCACCATTGTTGAGTTTCATACACTGATTCTTCATGTCTAATTGATTCAGCCGTGTCACAGGTTTTTAAATCACGTGCTCTGTTTGTCGTCTAAAAAACTTCTTTAATCTCTTTAAACTGCATCATAACACAGTGTTCATATATTAATAACTACACACTTAAGAGTTGTTTGAGTGACTTCATAGTGATGAAATCATCAACACTTTCTGATCTCACTGGAGCATTGTTGTTTTTTTGCCAAAACAAATGTGTACAAACAGAAATTGGCAGTCAATAAAAACATGACATTAAACCAAGAGTCAAGAGCCCAACTAAAGCAAACACTGATCACAAAAACGGTGGTTTGTTGAAATTTCAACATTGATAGCGGGTGCAAAACTGATATTGATTCAATGACATAAATATGTTTTAATATAATGCATAGTGTAACAATTATTTTTGTTAAAATGTCTAAAATGAGCCTGCGTTGATGTTATAAGACGTTGAAAATACGTCCACAATGACCACATTTCAACTAAATTCGTACCTTCTATAGATGTCATATGGATGTCAACATTGGACGTCCAGAAGACGTCAGAAAAACTTTCATTCTGGCTCCTCAGGGGACGTCTATAAGACGTCTATAAGAAGGAGCTTTTGCTCAGTGGGTTGTTGACTGGCTAGTAACTTGTTGTTAGCACTTATTGTATTATTGCCCCTGTTTGACATCACTTTATTGTTTCCTAAACTCTCTGTAAGTCACTTTGGATAAAAGCATCTGCTCATTGACTAAATGTAAAGTGAAAGTAGTGTCTGTAATAAGTGAATGGTGTTTGTGTTTAATTCTCCTCTGGTGAGATCTTGACAGATCGAATGTGTTTATCTGTTATTTACACTTAATGTTCATTTAAGACTTTATGTGACTTTAAAGAGTCATTGCAGTAGTTTGCAGGTAAAATACCTACAGTAACTAGCTGGCAACAGTGTTGCCAATATATTCATGTAGAAATGGCTGGTAAGGGCTAACAGTGTAGGGGAATCATCTGAGATCAAGTTAATACTTAAATGAGACACAACTGAGAAGTTTATCCAATATCCTGAACTACAATGCAAATAAAGACTTTCTTAGTACACAGCAAAATCCCTGGCATTAAATTAACACTGGTCAGTGTTTATTTGGGATCCACCAGCAAGGTGTTAAAGATACTTAAGTGATTAAATGAGTGATTATTGATGGATTATTAAGGACACCTGATGATAAAAATCACTCAAGAACTGACTTCCAGCCACCGTCTTATTTCTGTCATTTGTCTACAGTTCTGTTTGAGTATGAACAGAGGTTGTTTAAAATATTCAGGCACCATTATGATGAGCAGTGTTTTCTGTAGGTGGGCTGTTTGACACATGATTTTCAAAGTTATTTTGCAGTGTTTGTTATAGTCTTTGACAAAACACAGCTTTTGGTGAAATTGATGCCTTAGGTAAAGCCAGTGTGATGGTTTTAATGTCGTAACTCAACAAAAATGATTGCGTTATGTTGTTAAAAACAATAATTTGATATTTTATTTGCACCAGTTCTCACCAAAGATTAGGCATTTTGTTTTGAAATGCACTCTAGTTAAGAGCTAAATATAACATTTAGACACATTTAAAAATAAATTCCCACTTGACACATTTTTTTAATTCAAAAAATGAAATAATGAAACTAATGAAAATCAACATTTTAAAAACAAAAAAAATATTTTGGGTAGTAAAATCTTTACTTTATTACAACGAAAGCAACATGATCTAAATAATTCTATTTATGACATCCTTAGCAAAAAAGTATTTTAACAAACACTATTAAAAGGACCACTAGTGACTGAATATTTTGAATAATGCTGTTAATTCTCAAACAGAACTGTAGACCAATGACAGAAATAATGAGGAGGCTGGAAATCAGTTCTTCAGTGATTCTGCTGGTTATCATCATGTGTCCTTAATAATCTATCAGTCATCGCTCAATGAATCACTTAAGTATCTCATTAACTCTTAACACTGCTTCAGTGTTATTTTATCACCCTGCTGGTAGATCCCAAATAAACACCGACCAGTGTTAATTTAACACTGCAAAGTTTGATGTGTATTTTTGTCTTGTTTTCTAGTACAAATATCTAATAATTATACATTTTCTTACATTTTCTTAATGAGCAAAATGACCTATGAAAACAAGTCTTGTTTTTTAGACAAAACATATTAAATGTAAGTAACTGTGTGCTTAAAAGAAGAACTTGAATTAAGTTAACCTTTATCTTAGTCACTAAATTTGAGATTATTTTTCTTACCCCATTGGCAGATTTTATTGCTTGTTTTAAGCACAAATTCACTTAGTTGTTGTTTTTTTGTCTCTAAAACAAGACATATTTTCTTAGGTCCTTTTTGCTCATCAAGAAAATGCATCTTGATTCAAGATTTTTTAAACATTTTTTACTGGAAATCAAGACAAACAAACAAAGTAAGAAAGTCATTTTTTGCAGTGAAAGCACAACATCTGAGCAATAAAATTATGTTCTAGATATACAGCAGTTACACTTTTCCATTTATTTTTAGGTATACGAAAAAGTATGACATCGACAACTGGCTGCTTATTGATGAAAGGACGGCTGATATAAGACTTAATAAAATGCCAGATTATGAGTCCAAGTTTCTGATCAATGGCACATATATCGCCCAGATAATCTGCATCACCAAAGGTATGTGAACCATGTGTTGACATTCACATTCGTGAAGAAAGCAATATTTCCAAGGTGATTTTGATATGAACTTGAGCATAAAAGCCTAAACAGTCCACCCCAAAATCAAAAGATTTACACCGCGTGCATAATTACTCGGCAAGTTAATATTCTGATCATATTTTTTTCCAGGAACATTTTACCAATTCCTAACAACATAAATCTTAATAACTACTATTAATTGTGCATCTATAATATTGTGATATATAATGGTTAACAAAGACTTGAAGTGAAAAATTCTTCATACTCAGGCATGCATTATTATTAAGCAGGATTTCTTTTAAAGGTATAATGAGTCAAAAAAGAAGATTAATATACGCTTAAAAGTCCAATAAAATTAAATGACCATTATAAGATCAAATAAATAATTATATACACACTTAGTAGTTATGAAGATTGATGTGGTTAGGAATATGATCAGAATATTAACTTGCCTAATAATTATGCATGCAGGTTAGGCTTAAAGGAATAGTTCACTTTAGAATTACAGTTTTATGATTATTTACTCCCCCTGGAGTTGTTCCATATCTGTATAAATTTATTTGTTTGGTTTAACAGTTTTTACCATAGTATGAGAAATGACAATGTATTCAAAAGTGCCCCAGAACCTTTTACTGGCCTACATTCTTCAAAGCATCTAATTTTGTGTTCAACAGAACAAAAAAATTATAAAGTAATCTGTCCTACTATGGTAGTCAATGGGACCCAAGAACTGTTTGGTTACAAGCATTCGTCCAAATATCTTTGTCTGTGTTTAACCAAACAAAGAAATGTATACAGAATGGAACAACTTGAGGGGGAGTAAATAATCATAAAACTGTAATTCTAAAGTGAACTATTCTTTTAAGTTATTACATTATTACCTAAAAGTGATTTGGAAGGTGAATCCAAAGCTATTTGATCGCCCCCTGGTGGCTGGCTGCTGTATAGGTCTCATATAACCCTGCACTCTCCATGTAAACCAGGTGTATTCAAACTTGCCCTTGAGATCCGGTGTCCTCCAGAGTTTAGCTTCAACCCTAATCAAACACACCTGCCTGTAGCAAGAGAGCAGATGTTAAAACTGTTGATTTGTCAATGTTTTACTTTTCAGCCACCATTATTGTGATCAGTTTTTAGCTTTAGTTGTGTTCTTGACTCCTGTATTTTAAAGTCAAGTTTTCAGTGTCTGCTATATTAGTGCTAGTATATGTTTGTTGAGATAATGAAAGCTAAGCGCCATTAAGAGATGGTGACAGGGATTGTTGTGAGGTCAACTAAGTAATTGCTCACGAGTGTGTTGTGTTATTAATGTTTGAATTTTGTTTGTTACCTATGTGTGTGATTATAGCAGTAGTGCTACATCAGGCTTCTATTAATTTACAAAAAAAATATATATATAAAAACACTAAGTTTGTGAATCTATTAGACATCAAAAATCAGTGTATGAAACTCAACAATGGTGACATTCAACAACAAAAATTGCTGCAATGCATGCTGGGTAACATGATAGTACAAAACTCATTCATGACTCCCAGCATGCATTGCAGTTGATCTGTTTATCTGAATTAGTTTGATGATTGTCACCATTGTTGAGATTTTTATGATGAGTGTTGATTAAGTGTGTCAGTAATTTTTCTGTTTATTTTGTCCTAGTATCCTCACACTTGTAAACCAAACATTTAAATCAGTCATGGAAGAGCAGCTTCAACATTTTGTATCATTTCTCATCTCTTGTACAGTTTCACGAAGAAGTGCTCTCCAACTCAACTTTAAAACATATCTTTCCTTATGAATGCTCAAGTGTTCTTACAGAAACACTACTGTAAGCATTAAAAGAGGAATGAGAAGTAACGTAAGAAGTTAAGAACTCAACTAAAGCAAACACTGATCACAATAATGGTGGTTTGTTAAAACATTTTTTCAACATTAATAGCGGTTACAAAAGTGATATTAATTCAATGGCATTAACATTGACAAATCAACACATTTTGAACATTGATTTAATGGTTGCTTGCTGTCAGGGTTTCTAGTGATCCCAAAGACGTTAATGAGTTTCATTTAGGGTTGGAGCAAAACTCTGCAGGACAACGGCCCTCCAGGAACAAGTTTGGGGACCCCTGATTTTAGTTAATATCTGTTGTCTACACTGTAAAAAATGTCCTGGCAGCTGTGGTTTCCAATAAAATTCCGTAAAAAATACAGCTATGCCGTTTAAAAACTTCTAGCTGTAAGTGAATTTAATTCATTTGAGTCTTTTATATTAAGAGCATTTCTTTACATAAAATCATAACAATCATCTAAAGCCTAAAAGTGAAAATATAACATTTATTTCTTTTTAATTAACAACAATCACTTTCAAACAATACAACATGCTGTTTAACATCAACAATTTCTTGCCTGACTTTGACTTAAACACAGACTCCACTCTTTAGCATAGTGGTGGCCAAAAAAACATTTAACGGCTAGAAAATAAAAATTCTGTAGTTTTTACAGAAAAATACAGGCAGCTGGTTGGCAATAAAACATAAAATACTGTTTTTATTTGTCCAATCAGTTCACAGTAGAAAACATGAGGCACACCCACTATTCTTCCTCATTAAATATTCAATATAGAATACTGAAGATGATCATAACTTCTGCTTTACAGGCACTGCAGCATAACATCAATAAATGTTGTTTAAAGTCACAGTTATTGTGATTAGTGTTTACTTTAGTCGAGCTCTTCACTCACAATTTGATAAACAGTATTTTTGACTGCTATGATGTTGTTTTTATTCAACAAAGTTGTTATAGCAATTAAAAAATCAAAACGATCAGTTGCTCTATGATACAAATTTTCAACTAAAAGCATGTTTTTCTGATGTTTTGAGGTTTATCATCCACAGCATTGCTGAACTTCAATTTCAGATTCATGAACAGTTTAAGTAGCCAAACTTTGGTTTTAAACACGGACATCAAGAATCAGTATGAAACTCAACAGTGGCGACCAACAAATGAAAAGCGTCATACCGCAATGCATCCTGGGAGATGTGGGTTAGTTTTGTACTTTGATGGTACCCAGAATGCAATGCATTTATCTTAAGAAGTTGTTTTTGTGGTCACCATTGTTGAGATGAATAGGTTTATTATTGATTTAGTCTTGTGTACTCTAATGTTAGTGATTGTAACAATACAACCTAAAATCTGTGAATAAAACTTAAGTGATGACTCTCACAACAAATAACAATGTGATGACAATTACTCTAAGCTCTTCCCACCACAACACCACACAGTTACAAAAGCTAAGAAAAATCTAAAAGTAAAGAGTCAAGAGCTCAACTAAAGCAAACACTGATCATCAACATCTACACTTGTGTTAATACTCAATAAGAACTTTTGTAGTTGAACCACAGAAAGAAAGTGACAGTGATGTTATAATAAGTGAAGGTGGTAATAGTGTTTGTGAAGTTGTTTAATTGTGAGTTTTTAGAGGACAAAAATGATCGCTAAAACTGATGGAATTTCACTATTAATTTCACTGACAGGTTGTGTTGGGTTTTTCCCCGTAAAAACAGCAGAATTTCACTGTTAATTTCAGGTTTTTCCGGATTTTTACGGAAGTCTTCTGACAACAGTTTTTCTTTGTTCCTGTTAATTTCACAGACATTTTTTTACAGTGTAGTCTACTGTTTATGTGACTGCCCCACTCTCCAAAAATGATATACTTGGAGGACCACCACTAATCCAGCAGCACCAGTGTGACAGATGCTATATCAAAAGTGATAAAAGTGTGATCAAATCGTACACTGTAAAAAATGTTCCGTAGTTTTTATGGAAAAATACCGGCAGCTGTGGTTGCCAGTAAAATTCCCTAAAAAATATTTAGAGAAAAAAATGATCGCTAAAAACTTGTGTAAAACAGGTTTTACAGTGTTTTACTTTATTTTATATGGAAGTCTTCTGACAACAGTTTCCCTCTGTAAAAACTAAAGAATTTCCCTGTTAATTTCACATATATGTTTTACAGCGTACATGACAGCCTGAGACCTTATTATAAAAGAGTTATGGGGAGGGTTGGTCCAGCCATAGAATCAAAAGTATATTAAAAAGCTGTTTTGATTTGTTAAGCATATGAGAATTTGTAAGAAATGGTGTATATTATCATTTTAGATTACCCAGCTAAAACAGCCACCGGTACAATTGCCATTCAAGTGGAGGATTTTAATGACCACTGCCCTACTCTGAGCAGAACTTCTCAAACTCTCTGCTATGGAGAGCATGCAGTTCACGTCACAGCTGTGGACCGAGATCATTACCCTAATGCAGAACCCTTCGATTTCGCAGTGAACATGCCAGAGTCGTGGAGCATCCAACGTGTCAATGGTAACGAAAGCAGACTTTATTGCTACTGTTGTGTGACTTCTGCTTAAAAGAGGAGCATTATGTTTTAGGCTGATTCATGATGGGTAGCACTTTTGTGGGTAAAACACCAAAAGCCAGGTTGCGGCTGCTCTCTCCTACGTTGCAATGTAATGTTTCCATTTGAAAAGAATTTCTGGTATCCCAGTAATGCAGAGACATCTCTAAGCTAATCATACAGCCGCAACTGATGAGTGAAACGATGTATTGTTAACACATTCTGCACTTTTTCAGTCCATTAAATGTTATGTTTAGTACTGAAGTAGCTTAAAGTGTGTTGTACTGTTTGTAGCATGTTCATTCGTGTATGTTAGGTTTGGTATCCCGTGTTTGATGATTTTTAACGCTTTCTTGTCAGACACTACAGCAATATTCCGATCTCATGCAACACTCTGGCCTGGTGTGTACCGTCTGTTTGTGGAGGTGCGGGACCAGCAGGGCAAATTCTGTGTTGGTCAGCAGGTGCTTCAGGTGGATGTTTGTGCATGTGATGCTTCTCAAGTTTGTCTGCCGAGACAACGGGACTCTAAATTTGGAGGAGCTGGTGTTCTTCTAATGCTACTGGGACTGTTGCTCGTCCTCTGTAAGTTGTTCACCTCAATTTGGTCAATGCATTGCCAACATGTGGTCCCATCACACAGCGAGTGTGCTTACAAACCTCTGAGTTACATTGTTAAATATGAGAATCTTGAACTGTTGATCTGACAGCGGAAACGCTGTCTTTATAGCTGTCAGATTGGCAGTGGAGAACTACAAATTATTTTATTGCATAATTAATTTTAGCAAGATAAGCACGATATTAGCCATATTCGGACAGTAATTGTTTCTCATAGGGACATAAGATATTTTCACCATTTCCAAGGGTATTATTGCAGTCTAAAACCAGAATGTTTGTGTAACAATCCCCAGCCAGGTTACATTTACATTTAGTCATTTAGCAGACGCTTTTATCCAAAGCGACTTATAGGAGAATAGGAAGATTACTAACCAGATAGCAAGAGAGCAGGTGAAAATCATTGAATCAATGTTGAAAACTGTTGATGTGTTAATGTTAATTGTAGTGAATCAATATCACCTTTGCATCTGCAATTAATGTTGAAAAATTGTAAAAATTTCAACAAGCCACCATTAATGTGACCAGTTTTGGAAAGAGTAGATCATTTGTATTTAAGTAAAAGTGTTGTTATTTACATAAAGAAATGTATTGTGAATAGAGTAAAAGTATCTATCTTAAACATTATTTAGAGTAGGAGTAAAAAGTAGCTCTTTTAAAAGTACTCAAGAATAGTGAGTATTATACTGTAAATGATAATCTGTGCAGTTTAATCGTGTAGCTTACAACAGTACCACTTATTTATTCAACACATGACAGCTTGATGTTAAAACACAAGAGTCAAGTGCTCAACAAAAGCAAACACTGATCTCAATAATGGTGGTTTGTTGAAAATCCAAAATCGTTTTGTCAGTCTGTTAAATAGCACATATCATCATATCACGCACCTGCAGCACTTCTGTGAATGGAGAAAAACTGTTCACAGACAACAGAAAGAGCATTCTTTTGGTTTTCTTTTTTTTCAAAAGCTTTTGTGTTTTGTGGTTATCACAAAATGTACACAAAACATGGGTGTACACAAAAGTAAATACTTTACAGTTATATCAATGATCAATTATTATATCAATTATCTGTATGATGACCAGAAATGACAAGAGTATTAAGAGTTCCGGCTGTTGTGAATACGCACGCACACACATTTTAGCTAACTTGACATTGCAGCCTGTTCATTGCAGGAGTGTTGATCTCAGTAAAGATTGTAGAGGATCATTGCTTCAGGGCAGAGAGTGGGAGATAATAAGAACAAAAATAAGAAAGAGATAAAAATAAGAAAAACAGTAGACAAATCTTACATTAAAATGTGTAAAACTCAAGGCCCCCCTCCCAGGATGTTTTAGATGTCTTCCTATTTAGAACACATGATTCAATTCGGTATTTGGTATTACCACACAGAAGAGCACCACCACTTGGCAAAAGCTGGAGGTTGTCATAATGGCAGGATGCACCATTTCACCACTGGCTTTCACTATGGCAATGGAATTAATATTCTGGGCATCGCGTTGGGTGGTTGAAGGAGAGCATTTTTTTTTTGTGTCTCAACTATCACAGGAATGGATTTATTAACAAAGAGTATGTGTGTTTTGTAGTTTTCAAACTTTAAATTGCACCTGACTCTGTAATATCACAGTGTAGCAATCAATATTATGATAGAAAAGTTTTCTACCTCAATCATTCAGACATCAAGAATCAGCTCATGAATCTCAACAATGGTGACACATATTGCAAACGTCACGCTGCAATGCATTGTGGGTAACATTATAATACAAAACTTATTCATGATTCAAATCATAAAGAAAAGAAACAACTCCACTTTTGCCACCGTTGTTGTGATTCATAAGCTGATTCTTGATGTCTGAAAGATTCAATATAAAAACGTTAAAATCTGTTAGATTTCTGCTCTGTTTCTAAAATGCTTTTACAACACAATAATACACAATTAACTGAAGTCTAATAAATAACATAACACACCTACTTTCAACAAACAACTGATCAGGTATTCCTATCCACAGAACTTAATAATTTAGTCTTTTGTCTGGCTGTTATAAAAGTGCTTCAGAAACACACGAGCTGACAAATAACATAATATATTAAATCAAGAGTCAAGAGCTCAACTAAAGGAAACACTAAACACTATTATGGTTTTTGTTCTTATTGTTGATGTTTTCTTCAGTGATTGTGTTTGTTAACAGCAGGTGTTCATCATTAATAACTCAATCATCACTTCATTATCTCATTAACTTGTTCATGCGTTCAATAGAGACATCTAAAATATTCTGTAAAGATGTCCTGAGGACTGGAGTTGAAAACCCCTGATATAAACTTCCAAGCAGGTTTGGGTTGGAGCTAAACTGTGCAGCGCTGCAGCCCTCCAAGAATTGAGTTTGACACTCCTGTTGTAGGACAAGTCCAATATGGCAGAGGGGGGCTTGGTTTGGGACAAGCAGCACCCACATGGCAAAAAGCTACACCAAAAGAACAGCGTCACCTGGTGGTGGAGGAGGTATGACATCAAGAGGAAGCAAGTAGATGCGCAAGAGCAGTCTCTCAAACCCAGCAAACTGGATGAGGTGGGAAGGCATTGAACGGCGCAAAATCACCTGGAGTGACTATTGGGGTATGGAAACGAACAGACTAAGTTTCATTGTCAGAGCCACATATGATGTGCTGCCCTCACCAACAAATTTGCATGTATGGTGTGTACAAGAGCCAACCTGCCACATGTGTGCAGCTTCAGCAAACCTTAAACATATACTAGTGGGTTGAAAGAAGAGCTCAACACAGGGAAGATACACATGGCGCCACAATCATGTACTAAGGTGCTAGGCTGCAGCTCTAGAGACCAAAAGAGTGGCAGCAAATGCCATGCCCCCAAAGCCCAGACTAACTTGCTAATAAGGCAGCTCTTTATTCTGAAAGGGCAGAAAAAGCAGTCCAAGCCCTTATCCCCAGCCTTAGGCCTGCTGAGCATAGCCAGGGATTGGGAAATGAGAGTTAAACCACAGACTTAGTTTCCCCTTGAAAATTTCAGCGACCAATCTGCGGCCAGACATGGTTCTTTGGTCTAACTCCAGCAGGACAGTCATCATAGTGGAGTTGACTCAACTATGAGAATCCCTGCAAGCAAGCTTGCGTCAGCACTTTACGGGCCCCAGCGGGCTGTCAGCGCAGGGCCCCTGAAAATTTGCTCACTGGCAAAATGTTGGCCCCTTGGTGCTGGCCCTGCATGGACAGCCCTCACTTTGCCCCCAGGAAGCACTCATTAGGCTCACACTACACAGTCAGCAAGCTACTGTAACAGGTACAAACCATTGAATTAATGTTAAAAACTGTTGATTTGTCAATGTTAATGGCTTTGAATCAATATCACTTTTGCACTCGCTATTAATGTTGAAAAAATGTTGAAATTTCAACAAACCACCATTATTGTGATCAGTGTTTGCTTTAGTTTGGGGTTTAGACTCTGGATTTCCATCAAGTTAATTCTCTTTCAGCCCTTGCAATGGTATTTAATACAAACACACTACATTTAGAAATCTTAATGAAAGGGATGTTTTAAACATGTGAATATGTCGATGTTTGCTTCTATAATTTTAGCTATGATCAAATTAAAAATATACTAATCTGGTTTAAGTAAAATGGTTGATAAGGTTTTTGTAACTGCTGAAAATTGAGGTTTGTAAAATTACCGTGACAAAGTGAACAGAAAACTTCACTGACACATTTAGACATCAACACTCATCATACAAACCTCAACAATGATGACAATTATCAAACTAATTCAGATAAACAGATCAACTGCAATGCATGCTGGGAGTCATGAATGAGTTTTGGTTTATGATGTTACCCAGCATGCATTGCAGCATGAAGTTTTTTTTTGTTGATTGTCACCATTGTTTAGTTTCATACACTGATTCTTCATGTCTAATTAAGTCAAGAGTTTAACAAATTTAAATAAATTTAGTTAGTTTCTAATAAAATGACATCCATAATGCTGCTGTAATCTCACACTGTAGTGCCATACAACATCTCAACATTAATACCACAACACAATCAAAAATATTTATTTGATTAACATCACAGTAAGTTCTGATCCAATTGAATCTTAGCTTACTTTGCCACAACAAATGCATTTTAACACATTGTTGGCCAAAGAAAACTTAAGAACTGAAGCAAACACTGATCACAATAATTAGATTAGATTAGATTAGATTAGATTAGATTTAGATTAGATTCAACTTTATTGTCATTACACATGTACAAGTACAAGACAACGAAATGCAGTTTAGGTCTAACCAGAAGTGCAATAGCAGCAAGTGCAGGATATACAGTGGTTGCATAAGTTACATAAATAAATATTACAGAAGTAATTTACAGATGGATACGTACTATGACCATGATTTACAGATGTATCTTACTATAGACAGAAATTAACAGATGAATATATACTATGAACATAATATACAGATGGCTATTACTAAGGCAGAGATTTACAGATGGATATGTACTATAAACATAATGTACAGATGGCTATTCCTATAAACAGAAATTTACAGGTGGATGTATACAATAAATTAGGCTATGGTGAGCAGCAGTGCGATGGATATAGAGTAGTGCAAATAAATGATGGACAGAAGCTATCTAAGTAACAGTGCAGTGGAAGAAGTTATTGCATATTCAGTTAAAGTGTAGGAGTGCAAGATGCATAGTAAACAGTCGGTACTGTAAATGAGCAGTCTGGTAGTGCAAGTAACAAGTGAAGTCAGGTGTGCAATGAGGGGGGAGAGAAGAGTGTAGTAGTATATGAGGGGCAGTGGGATCAGCGAGGGGCAGAGTTCAATAAAGAGACAGCTCTGGGAAAAAAGCTGTTCTTAGTCTGCTGGTCCTGGTCCGGAGGCACCTGAAACGCCTGCCGGAGGGCAGGAGAGAAAACAGTCTGTGAGCGGGATGAGAGGAGTCCTTAAGAATGCTGCGAGCTCGACGCAGACAGCGTTTCCTCTGGATGTCCTTCATGGCTGGAAGTGGAGTCCCTGTGATGCGCTGGGCGGTTTTCACCACCCGCTGCAGTGCCTTGCGCTCTGCACCAGAGCAGCTCCCATGCCAGACTGTGACACAGTTGGTCAGGATGCTTTCTATTGCACAGTGATAGAAGTTCACCAGGATAGCCGAGGACAGCTGATTCTTCTTTAGTGTCCTCAGGAAGAAGAGGCGCTGGTGAGCCTTCTTGACCAGGCTGGAGGTGTGGGTAGTCCAGGACAGGTCCTCCGAGATGTGGATCCCCAGGAACTTGAAACTGGAGACACGTTCAACAGCCATCCCATTGATGTGGATGGTGTCATGTGTGCCTCTTGACTCTTTCCTGAAGTCCACAATGAGCTCCTTTGTCTTGGAGGTGTTAAGGAGCAGGTTATTGTTGTTGCACCATGTGGCTAGGTGCTGGATCTCCTCCCTGTAGGCCGTCTCATCGTTTTTGCTGATGAGACAATCACCGTAGTGTCGTCCGCAAACTTGATGATGGAGTTAGATCCGTTCACAGGCCTGCAGTCGGAGGTGAAGAGGGAGTAGAGGAAGGGGCTTAGCACACAGCCCTGTGGTACACCAGTGTTGAGTGTGATAGTGGTGGAGCAGATGGAGCCTGATCTCACCTGCTGTGGTCTGTTGGTCAGAAAGTTCATAATCCAATTGCATAGGGAGGTGTTAATGCCTTCAAGTTTAGCAATTAACTTGAATGGGATGATAGTGTTGAATGCTGAGCTGAAGTCAACAAACAACATGCGTGCATAAGTGTTCTTATTGTCCAGATGTGTGAGCACAGAGTACAGTGCCATGGAAACTGCATCTTCTGTGCTCCTATTGCTGCGGTAGGCAAACTGGTGTGTGTCCAATGTGGATGGCAGAAAGTCCTTCAGGTGTGCCAGGACCAGCCGCTCAAAGCACTTCATGACAATGGGTGTCAGTGCTACAGGGCGGTAGTCGTTCAGGCACTTTGGGCTGGAGTGTTTTGGCACTGGCACAATGGAGGTGGGCAAGAGACAGGTTGAAGATGTCAGTAAAAACCCCAGCGAGCTGCTCAGCACATGCCCTGAGTACGCGTCCAGGGATGTTATCTGGTCCAGCGGCTTTGTGCGCACTGATCCGGCTCAGTGCATTGCAGACGTCTATGGAGGAGAGTGTGATTGGAGGGTGATCAGCTGAGGGTTTGAGCTTGGTGGCAGTTTCTCTATTGTCTCTCTCAAAGCGAGCATAAAAGTCATTAAGCTCGTTCAGGAAGAGGACATCAGTGGCTGCGGGGGTGGAGTGGGTGGATTTGTAATCACTGATGGCCTGGATGCCTGCCCCCACAGGCCACACTTTGATGGTCTTCACTGATGGCTTCACACGATTGATGAGGGGTGCATACTTGGGGGTGAGGAACAAAGAAAGGTGATCTGAATGTCCCAGGTGGGGGAGGGGGTCGCAACGTAAGCTTCAGCCATGTTTGTGTAAGCATGGTCTAAGGTTTTGTTTCTTCTGGTGTGACAGGAAACATGCTGGTGAATCTTTGGGAGCATTGTCTTTAGGTTTGAATGATTAAAATCACCCACAACAATAAACGCAGCTTCCGGGTGAGCAGTCTGTTGTTTACTGATGGCTGCATGAAGTTCTTTCATAGCAAGCTTGGCATCAGCATCCGGGGGAATGTAGGCTGCAGTTATAATGGTGGAAGTGAACTCCCGTGGCAGATAAAATGGTCTGGGCCTAGTGAGTGCTTCCTGGGTACAAAGTGAGGGCAGCCCGTGCAGGGCCAGCACTAAGGGGCCAACGTTTTGCCAGTGAGCAAATTCTCAGGGGCCCTGCTGGGGCTCTTAGGCTAGCCCTAAGTGGGCCCATAAATTGCCAGCGCAGGCTTGCTTGCAAGGAAGCCATCCATGAAGCCTTTGAAAGGAAGAATCTCCAGTATGCCAACTTGGCAGCTGCAACTTGCTACTGTCGCAGAGAGAAACAGCCACTGGCTGTGGTTGAAACGGATGGACAAAGTCTGGGCTGCCAAATGACCTTGTCATAAAGTGGTGACTTGTTTTGTTTTGTGTTGTAATGTTATGCCATACGGAACCGAGGGCACTGAGCATGCATTAACGGTGCAGTGGGGCTAAGGCAGCCATACCCATCGGGGTGTCACGTATGGTTGTGCTGAGGTGTGATGTCCAGGTCTGATCAGCCTGGGATGGGTGTCTTGTGGTAAAGGGCCGAAACACCCAATGAGGCTGAGGTACACAACTGATGTTGTGTTGCATTGTTGGAAACCCCCACAAAGTCATTATCAGCAGCACCTCGCCAAAAGCAGCTTTCACCCAGGATATTGGATGTGATGAAGGTGGGATCAAACACAAACTCATGAGGTGGCTCACGCATAATATCAAGGAAGGGTGGTAAGTATAATATCTTATTTAATTTTATCTCCTCAACACAGAGGATGCCTACCTGATAAACCCATCAACGTCTCTAAACTCCATACATATTCTTGACTGCTCCTCTGTCACGCCTTAAGCGTGGAAATGTCTCATTGGGTAAGTAAACTGTCCTGAAAAATTATGACACCTGGTCCTATTAAGCGAATACTCGTCTAACCCGCTCCGAATGATGGTTAGTGTGTTAATTAATCTCCCTAATTAACACATTAACCAGCTGATGATTTGAATCAGGTGTTCTAAATAGGGAGACAACTAAAACCTGGGAGGGGGGCCCTGGGGACCAAGGTTTGGAAAAACTGCTTTAGATGACTATATTGCCCTACAAAGGCAAAGTGCAGTAACTACACATTTGGTCAAAATTGAGTTAAGACATGAAATTGGCTTTTGTGGCATCTGTTCGTTCTTGTGACCAGTCTCCTGATTCAATTTTGTCCCATTTCAAGGACAAAAGAGGGTCACCTAGGTTTTGGGTGTCTTGTGGTAACTGGCTGCAACGACTGGTTGGTGTGCAATAACTTAAAGGCATTTTTCTAATTTTCTGCACTTTGCCTTTGCAGGGCAAAATAGATGACAGCAATACTAGTCATGCTGTGTTTAGTTCTTTTTGCCCTCGCAAAACAGCTCATGGCAAGACATGTGTTACCATTTTACAGTATTATACAACAGTTCTTTCTGGTTCTCGAATCTGATTGGCTTAGAGTCATGATATATTCCACCAGTATCATCACAGGAACAGCTTTGTATTACACTGCCACTAGGCATTAAACTGAAAGCAAACGCACGCAGCACCTGACTCGAGGGTCTCAAGATGCGTTTTACATCACAGAACTTGCCGTGTCAACTTCCAATTGTTACAGTAGGTGGCAGTATGCACCTGAACAAAGTGGTTGCGAGAATAGCGCATTCTCTGTGAGTTTAAGTATTCAGAGGTTTAACTGTTATACAGGGCTGGAATTCGTGGAGGAATAAAGTAGTTCCCCATTTCCTTTAATAACTGTTGTTTCTGATTTATCTACACACTTGTGCTATCAAACTGTTGTATAAATGCAATATCGCACTCGTAGTCGAGTCTCTGACCTAATCACAGCCATGCTGATAAAGAGCAACATCACACTCCTACTCGAGAGATATTGCATTAATATGTCATTACATTTCATTTAGACTGTAGTAAACTATTTTGTAGTGATGCTGAAAAGTATAGGATAACTCTTCTTTGTTGTGTGTGTGTGCCAGGTGTTTATAATCATATTGATTGTGTTTGCAGTGGTTCCTCTTCTGCTGCTTTTCTGTATCTGCAGTGGCGTAGGAGCAGCAGCGGATTTCAAGACCATCCCGTTTGATACTAAAGAGCATCTTATTGTATACAACACTGAAGGACAGGGAGATGACAAGGTACATGTATTACAGTACAGTATTATTTCTGTAGCACACCGTCTGCAGTTTTACAGAAAATACACTTTAGGGCAAAACAGTAGCGCAGTATGAAGAGCAGTTTGACAAAACTTACCCAGTCAACAATTTGATGTCACAATTATGTCACCATGAGCTTTCAGAATCTTCCTGGTGAGGTCAAAATGTCAACTCACTGTGTGCTCAACTGTGATGTTACTATTGTTCTTTGAGGTTTAGATGTGGCTGGTTTGTCATTTGAAGTCAATATCATGTTGATCAGTGTTTGATTTAGTTATGCTCTTGACTCGACATTATTTGAATTCGTGTATCTTTTGTTGAGGCATTTTTTTATTTAAAATAAAAAAATGAAAAAGGAGAAAATGGCAAATTTTTTGTTCAGAAATAGAAAAACAAATAAACAGCTTGAATATGCAATCTCTTTATGTGGGTGGGTATTAAACTATCCATTCTGCTGATTGGTCAGCTAAAGATATGCTAATATGCTGATTCTTGACTGTGTGCTTCTCAACAATCTCTTAAAAACTTTCAGTATGAAAAAGTTGAGGGTGAAGAGTCCAGCTAAAGCAAACACTGATCACTATAAAGGTGACTAAATCAAATCAATTCATATTGAGCTCACATATTACTCACACTGTCACAGTATAAAAATGGTGTGACATCACTGTGATCATCGCATGACCTCACGTGTTGTCTGGATACATTTATTGACTTCCATTGGACTTTCATAGAGAATGTAAATGAGCTGATTCAATTGAATACACTCACAGGAAATTGCTCCCCTACAAATGTCAAAAACAATGGATAAACACAAGAGCAGTAACGTGGGAGCTGTAGGTGTGATGATGAGTGATGCTGTGGATGCTGCACAGAAGATGAGTGATGCTGTGGATGCTGCAGTAGTGGACTGGTCCTCCTTCCATCAGTATGGCCGGCACAGTAATGCGTATCATCACCACACACGTCTTGATGAGGAGCTACTGTACGCTCAGAGAAGAGATGAACACATGAATACCAGGTTCGAAGGGAACAACATCTATGAAGGGCTTGCCCTTTCTGACGCTTTCTTGTCCAGCTACTATTCTAATGTGAGTATCAGTTTCATGCAGTTTAAGACTTGTTTAATAAAAGTAGCATATGTTAAAACAGAAGCATTGTTTGCAATGCTATAATTCATTTCATATCTACAGTACTACAATTTTGCGTTGCTGCAAAGCAGCTTTACAATACAGACATAAGGGGAAAATACACAGAATACAGGTCGCATAGAATCATTGCAGTTGCAGATATAAAAAAAATAAAGAAATTGTCTGTAAGTGTTTTTAATGAGATTTTAATAAATTGTTATATTTATAGTGCCAATAAGCAAGTGTGTCTGTCAAATTTCAAAAGACACAGGGCTCATATCATATGACATTGCTAAACAAAACAATATTTTGTGTAGTTGGCATAATACAATGTGTTTACACTGTTTAAGGTTCTAAAACATTATTTTCCCACTTACCATACATTACTGTTGCTCTTCTCTGCCCCCCCTTTACAAAATGTATTGATTTTTATAAAGCACCTTGATCTGAAAGCTTGGTGTGCTTTGATTGGCCAGCTACACAGTGTATACAGAATTCCTCAAGCATGTGGCGGAAATGTTACGCCCCTTACCATACTGTAAAAAATCCAAAGCATATTGACAGGTAATAATGTCATTGGTACTACCATATGAGTTTGAGTTTGAGTTTTGATCCAGAAAATGCAGATGATCAAGATTATTGATCAGAACAGATCAGTGAGGTTTCATGTAAATAAAAACAATTAGATTTAACAATTAGCTAACTATAGATAACTTCTTGAAGAGCCTGTGTATCACGACAAAGACAACATTAAACACATAATAAAGGAGGCATTTGTTGCATAATTATTGATTATAATGACTTAATATATTGTCTTTTATCGTGTTGCACCAAGTCACCTGAAAGCAGTCAAATGGTACTATGTAAACATTTCTGCATTTGTGATCGTAAGAACGACAAAAAAACTCACGTTTGTATAGTCAGTAACACATTTTTTAATAAACATATTACAGGCTGTGAGTCAGCCTTTCCCAGTCAATATTTTGATGTCACAATTATGTCACCATGAGCTTTCAGAATCTTCATGATGAGGTCAAAATGTAACCACACAGCAAACTCACTGTGTGCTCAAACTGTGATGTTACTATTGTACTGCCTTGAAGTTTTCTAGATTAGTGTTTCTCAACCTTGCACTGAAAAAAATGCAACTTTGGACAACTTCAAAAAATTACTTCAATTTGTTACAAGCAATTTTACTAGTTCTTCAAATCAAAATGAATCCATTTCATCAAACCACCATTGTTGTGATCAGTGTTTGCTTTAGTTGAGCTCTTGACTTTTGATTTTGGTTAGGCTAGGTTAGATTATATCCTTTTTATTTTAAGTATAAACGCACTTAAACTGCAACACACTTATACATCAACACTGATCACACAAACCTCAACAATGGTGACAATCATCAAACTAATTTAGATAAACAGATCAACTGCAATGCATGCTGGGAGTCATGAATGAGTGTTGTACTATAATGTTACCCAGCATGCATTGCAGCATGAAGTTTTCTTTTGTTGATTGTCACCATTGTTTAGTTTCAATGATTCTTCATGTCTAATTGAGTCAGAAATTAAACATTTTTTTTGGAGTATTTACTTTTAGTTCATATTAGGTTTCAGTGCCACCATTTTAATCTCACACTTCATATGATACATATGAGATCACACAATATTCACAGATTAGTACCAAACTCCTGAACAATTATTTAGAAAACCCTCAATGCTTACATTCTCCAATAACCTAATCCCAATAATCTTAGTTTTCATTGCCTGAACAAATGCATTTTTAATACACTGTCACAACAGACTATGCAAACACAAGAGTCAAGAGCCCAACTAAAGCAAACACTGATCACAATAATGGTGGTTTGTTGAAATGGATACATTTTGTTTATAACCAATCCAAAAATATTTGTATATCAGGTTGGAGCTAAACTCAGGGACAGAGACTCTGCAGGACAAAAGTTCAGATGTGTTTGATTAGGGTTGGAGCTAAACTCTGCAGGACTGCGGCTCTCCAGAACCAACGTTGCTTAGTGGTTTAGATACGACTAGTTTGTCATTTGAAGTCACCATCATATTGATCAGTGTTTGATTTAGTTAAACTCTTGACTCGACAGTGTTTGACTTTTCTTCCTCTGGCTGCTGTAACTGTGTGTTTACTGTAAAGATCACATATGTTATATTGCATAATGTCAAAGGAGTTTATGATGTAATCATTGGTTAATGTGTGATAGTAGAGAGTGAGATCCAGCTGTTTTGAGACAATCAGATATTATAAAAACCTTCTAAATGAATTATGCACATGAAAATTACAATAACTTGTTTAACAACAAAGTTACACACAAATACATCAAGAATCAGTGTATGTTTCTCATTATAAAACGGTTCTTTCTGGTTCTTGAATCTGATTGGTTGAGATCCATGAGATATATGAGCGGCTGTGATTGTCTCCTCTGACCTAATCACAGCCGTGCTGATATAGAGCAACATCACACTCCTACTTGAGCGATATTGCATTAATAATGGTAAGACTCAACTGAGAAGTGCCATGCTGCTTTACAGCACAAAGCTTTCGTTTGTTGACTGTCACCGTTGTTGAGTTTAAAATGCTGATTCTTGATGTCTGTGTGTTTCTCAACTATCTCTTAAACCCTTAATAGCATATAATGGTTCAAGAAATCTTTCCAGACATCAGAAATCAGAAAGAGCTTTATTGCGAGGTATGTTTGCACATATGAGATATTTGTTTTGGTGAAAGAAGCATCCAGTGCACATAGACCAGTGGTTCTCAACCTTGTTCCTGGAGACCCACTGCTCTGCACATTTTGTATGTCTCCTTAACTGGCACGTTTGTTTCAGTTCATGGATTTCTACCTTAATGAGCGGATCATTTGAATCAGGTGTGTTAGATAAGAGAAACATGCTAAATGTGCAGAGCTGTGGGTCCCCAGGAACAAGGTTGAGAACCACTGACATAGACCATAATAATAATAAAAAAACAGTGATATAATACACAGATGATCTATATATAAAAAGAATATAATACAATAAAAAAAACAGTGTGGAAGAACTTGATTGGTCTGCATAAAACCTGAACCCAGCTGAACACATTTGGTGTGACTTTAAATGCAGACTTTAAGCCAAAAACGCAACATCAGTGGCTTGTAGACAGGGGTACAGCCCATTTGGAACAGAAAAAAGGTTATTTCCAAAACTGTTGCTACAGAGATGGAAACAAAATTCCTTACAATGCCATTTGTAGAAATGCAATTTAAAACAGTTTCAAAAGCCCCTGTTCTTGTCCCAAAATGACGACTCCTGTGCACAAGTCATTGGTGTTTGGTGATGAGTTCTTTGTTCAAAGTCTTCATTTAAAATGACACCAAAAGGTGTTCAGCTGGGTTCAGGACTTGGTTTTATGCAGACCAGTCATGTTCTTCCACACCGACTGAATCAATGATTTCTTTCTGAATCTTGTCTTATACACAGGGACATTGTCATGATGGGATAGAAAAGGGCTCTTATTCCCAAACTGTTGCTATTACATTAGAAGCACACAGTTCCATAGAATATCATGATATGCTGCAGCATTAAGATTTGTACTCATGGAAATTATTAAAGTCATCAAACCTGTTTATTAGATAGAGTGACACAATACTTTTGGCAATATAGTCTACAGGGCTGTGCAAAGACATTTTGAGGGGCAGTGGCCGAAACAAAAAAGGGGTGCTAGTGGTTGGGGCAGGAGAAGACAGCACATGTTCTTAGAAAATTATTTTTATGACACTGTAGCACATGGCTTCCCAAGCTCCCCACTGAGCAAAAGCTCCTTCTTATAGACGTCTTATAGACGTCCCCTGAGGAGCCAGAATGAAAGTTTTTCTGACGTCTTTTTCTGACGTCTTCTGGACGTCCAATGTTGACGTTCATAGACCATCTATAGAAGGTATGAATTTAGTAGAAATGTGGTCATTGTGGACGTATTTTCAACGTCTTATAACATCAACGCAGACTCATTTGAGACATTTTAACAAAAATAGGTGTTACACTATGCATTATATTAAAACATATTTATGTCATTGAATCAATATCACTTTTGCACTCGCTATTAATGTTGAAATTTCAACAAACCACCATTTTTGTGATCAGTGTTTGCTTTAGTTGGGCTCTTGACTCTTAACATTCATCAAGTTAACTTACTTTCTTTCAATGTTTGTAATTGTGTTTCAATAAGAACACTTGTGCATTGATAAAGAAATAAAGGTTTTGAAAAGGATTTGAAGGAATAGTTTGCTTTATGACAAGTGTTAGAGAATAATAAGTTTAAAAAACTTTTTTAAATTATACTAAGATTTGATCTATTCATGATTGATGTTGACATTAAGGTTCATAAATAAAAAAAAGTACAGAGACAAAATATCAGAAAAAGTTTACTGACAAACTTAGACATCAATGTTCATCATACAAACCTCAACAATGGTGACAATCATCAAACTAATTCAGATAAACAGATCAACTGCAATGCATGCTGGGAGTCATCAATGAGTTTTTGTACTATGATGTTACCCAGCATGCATTGCAGCATGAAGTTTTCGTTTGTTGATTGTCACCATTGTTGAGTTTCATACACTGATTCTTCATGTCTAATTGATTCAGCCGTGTTACAGGTTTTTAAATCTAGTGCTCTGTTTGTCGTCTATAAAACTTCTTTAATCTCTTTAAACTGCATCATTACACAGTGTTCACATATTAATAACTAAACACTTAAGAGTTGTTTGAGTGACTTCATAGTGATGAAATCACCAACACTTTCTGATCTCACTGGATCATTGTTTTCTTTGCCAAACACAAATTGGCAGCCAATAAAAACATGACATTAAACCAGGAGTCAAGAGCCCAACTAAAGCAAACACTGATCACAAAAACGGTGGTTTGTTGAAATTTCAACATTAATAGCGAGTGCAAAAGTGATATTGATTCAATGACATAAATATGTTTTAATATAATGCATAGTGTAACACTTATTTTTGTTAAAATGTCTAAAATGAGTCTGCGTTGATGAGAAGACGTTGAAAATACGTCCACAACGACCACATTTCTACATTCTAGACTACATTCGTACCTTCTATAGATGGATGTCAACATTGGACGTCCAGAAGACGTCAGAAAAAGACGTCAGAAAAACTTTCATTCTGGCTCCTCAGAGGACGTCTATAAGAAGGAGCTTTTGCTCAGTGGGTCAGTAAATATCTATATTTTATTCTGTACTATGCTAACGTACATTTGTTTTTAGAATATTTATAGTAGTCAGTAATATTTTTAGATTATGTGTAGGCCTACTATTAACTAAAATATTATTAATAATAATTGGTCCTCATAAAATATTATATGATATATGTTATAGATGACTGGTTTCAACTAAGAAAATAAGATTATAATGGGAAATGTACTGTACATGAGTTAGAGTGTGACAAACTGTCAGCCCAGATAACAAAATTGTTGCGGCCCAGATTCGGCCCAAATCTGACACGTTCATTTGGCCCCCATGTGGCATGGAATAATGGCACTTGGGCGGTCCGCTCCTGTTTGCCAGATCTGAGCCACAAGCAAACCATAGCAATGCCACATGTTAGCCAAATGTACACCAAATAAACTAAAGTTGACCATATCCGCCCATATCCGCTCCAAATCTGACACTTTCATTTGGCTCACATACCGCAGTGTCCTTTTTTTTTAGACGTTCTAAGAATGTTCCCAGCTAACAAAAGTCCCCATCATGATGATCAGTGTTTCCTTGAGTTGGGTTCTTCACCCATTACATTCATAGATTACATTTTTTGTGTGCAGTGGCTGTGTGCTTTTACAGTACATTTGTGAAGTCAATGCAAATAAGAATCTAATCTTATGCATCTGTTTGGTGGTTATTAAACTCACCATCATGTTGTTTCATTGAAATCTGTATGTACATGAAATTTAATCTACAGCAGAATTTAGACACACACAGACATGAAGAATGAGTATATGAATCTCAATAATGGTGACAATCAACAGACTAATTCAGAGCAACCGCAATGCATGCTGGGAATCATGAATGAGTTTTGTGCAATGATGTTACCCAGCATGCATTGCAGTATTAAGTTGTCCTTTGTTGATTCTCACCATTACTGAGGTTAATACAAAGATTCTTGATGTCTGTGTTTTTCTGTGTTCTGCCACAGATTGTTTTATTTGCACTCATATTTTATCCAACTTTTTAGAAATCAAAATGCCACTGCCTTATCTTATAATGTTATTTCAGAATTAATAACACAGACATCAGTGAATCACCATGATGGTGACTTTTGTTAGCTGGGAACGTTCTTAGAACAATAGATAAAATAGTTCTTAGATCCAACAATAAAAACTGGACACTTTGCGTTATGTGGGCCAAATGAAAGTGTCAGGTTTGGAGCGAATCTAGAATAACTCATTAAAAGAATAAAAGTGAACTGAGGGCCAGATTAGGCTCAAATTTAGATTTTAATTTAGTTTATTTGGTTTACATTTGGCTAACATGTGGCATTGCCATGGTTTGCTTGTGGCTCAGATCTGGCAAACAGGAGCAGACCGCTCAAGTGCCATCATTCCATGCCGTATGTGGGCCAAATGAACGTGTCAGTTGTGGGCCGAATCTGGGCCGCAACAATTTTGTTATCTGGGAGCTAAATTTGAAATGTTGATTTACCTGCTGGAGCTTTTAATCCACGTTTGCAGTGTTGGGCTGCCTTTAGTCTTTCTCTGTTTCCATCTTCTTTTTGTGTGAAGGCATTTTCTACAAAGTGTGCCAATAAAAGCTAATTTAGTGTTATTTATACCAGATCTAGTACAACAATTTGAACATGGATATTTTTTACACTGTGTAGCAGCACCATTAATAGAAGACCAGGAGCAAAACAATACCAACAAAAATACAAAAAACAAACTATCAAATTATTAATTCAGTAATGCGAATTATAATGCCCTGCCCTTACAGTAATGGGACGACTTCTGAAACCGTTCTCCACTCCAGCGCGTGGACACTAAACAGAAACTGACTGTGAGTAATACTGGGGAAGCGAGAGGAAAAACGCGGAGCGGAATAGCGGAATCAGTGAATGTGTAGCGGAATAAATAACAGACGTCTTTTAGCGGGGATCTTGAGTGGATGCCTGTCCGGAGGGGTGGGTTTGAGAGGGGCACCTCAGACGATGAGGGCAGAGGGGCAGTGGCTCTAGCCACCGGGCCACCCACCTGTGCACGGCCCTGATAGTGTATATATACAAATAAAATATAGACTATTGTATTTAAAAGATATGCACTATATACAACATAATGGAATATAATTTACGCAAAAATGGAATAAAAACAATAGTGTACTATCAGTTGGATATAACTAGTATCACACATTATTATTGAACAAAGTTATTAATTGCACAGTGGGTAGAAATATTTTTTGTTCATGAAACAGATCTCTTGAAGGAAGAAAATGTTTTGTTGTTTTGGTACCAGACATAGACCACACATAGTCCTCACTGGTGGGCAGAGCAGTACCAATGATCTTCTCAGCAGTCTGAATTGTCCTCTGCGTCGAAAAAAATTATATGTGGACAACTTAAAAAAATGACTTCAATTTGTTACAAGCTATTTGATTAGTTTTTCTCAAATAATATTTTTGACTTGGTTTAAACCACCATTATTGTGATCAGTGTTTGCTTTAGTTGGGCTCTTGACTCTTGTAGTTTGATGTCAAGTTTTTATTGTTTATTGTGACAGTGTTAAAATGCATTTGTTGAGGCAATGAAAACTAAGATCCATTGGGATCAGGTGATTGGAGACTTTAATCATTGTGTGTTTTTTTTTTCTCTAAATAATTGTTCAAGAGTTTGATACTAATGTGTGAGTATTGGGTGATCATATTTGTATCATATAAGGGTGGTTTCCCAGACAGGGATTAGTTTAAGACAGGACTAGGCCCTAGTTAAATTTGGATATTTAGGGAGTTTTTACAAACATGCCTTATAAACAAACATTAATGTTGTGCATTTTGAGACAAAACAATTACACTGATATATTTTAAGATGTGTCAGTGCAAACAGTTTTCAGTTAAGACAGCTCTAAAGTTTATTTTAGTCCGGGACCACCCCGTACAGTGTGAAATTAAATTTGCGGTTCTAAAACTCAATGTAAACTAATATTAAATACTCATGAAAAGAAATTCTTAATTTCTGACTCAATTAGACATGAAGAATCAGTGTATGAATCTCACAATGGTGACAATCAACAAAAGAAAATGTCATGCTGCAATGCATGCTGGGTAACATTATAGTACAAAACTCATTCATGACTCCCAGCATGCATTGCAGTTAATCTGTTTATCCAAATTAGTTTGATGATTGTCACCATTGTTGAGGTTTGTATGATGAGTGTTGATGTCTAAGTGTGTCTGTAAAGCTGTCTTTTTTTTGTGTCACAGTATCTTTGCATTTGGGATCCGGAACATTCATATTAATCATAAAATATCAGCTTCTACATTATTTAGTGTCACTTACCATCTTTATAACAGATTAAATGCGTCACTAAAGCTTTTGGTTTTTGTTGTTGCTCAAGTGTTCTTGTTGAAACACTATTGCAAACACTTAAAGATTCAGGGGCGGTTTCCCAAACAGGGTTTAGACTAGTCCTAGACTAAAATAAATGTAAGAGCTGTCCAAACTGAAAACAACTTGCACTGACATATCCCAAAATACATCAGTTCCTTCCTGTTGTCTCGAAATGCACACAAGTAATGTTTTTGTAAAGTATGTTTGTTAAACCCAATTAAACTAAAGCCTAGTCCAAGTTTAAGCTAATATCTGTCTGGGAAACCACTCCAAAGAGATTTAATTGAACCAAAGTCAGGGATCAAGAGCCCAACCAAAGCAAACACTGATCACAATAATGGTGGTTTGATGAAATTGATCAATTTTAATTTGAACCAAGCCAAAAATATTATTTGAGAATAACTGATGTCTTGGCCCAGCGGTTAGAGAGTTGGACTCATGACCAGAAGGTTGCTGGTTTGATTCTCAGGGCTGGTGGGTAACGGTTGAGATGCCCTTGAGCAAGGCACCAAACCCCCACTTGCTTACTATACAAAATGTACAAATGTATAGTACAATGTAATGTAAGTCGCTTTGGATAAAAGCGTCTGCCAACTGTGTAAATGTAAATAGCTTGTAACAAAATGAAGTAATTTTTAAAAGTTTTTTTTTCTGTATAGTAAGCAAGTGCACCTCAGTCATTACCCGCCAGCCCTGAGAATTAAACCAGCAACTTTCTGGTCATGAGTCCAACTCTCTAACCACTGGACCATGACTGCCCAAATTGTCAAATTACATAAAACGGGACACTAGACAGACATCAAAACTCATGAAGCTTTATTTTGTTGATTGTTACCATTGTTGCATTTAGCATGTTAATAAAAAATGTAATCAAAGAAATGTGATCACAATAATGGTGATTTTTTTTGCTTTCTATCATATTTATAAATTAGGAGTGAGTGCAATTTACTTGAAATATAAGTTACCTTTACCTGAGAATTTCTAATGAAAGCTCCAGATAATTGGGTTTAGCTTTTACATTCTCATTTTCGGAATGAAAATTCTGTAAATCCTACATTTGTTTTAGTGTATGTAAACACCTGATTCCACTCATCAGCTTGTTATATGGTTCAATAAAGAGACGAATTCTGATGGAGTTGAATCAGGTGTTTTATATATATATATAGAGAGAGAGAGAGAGAGAGAGAGAGAGAGAGAGAGAGAGAGAGAGAGAGAGAGAGAGAGAGAGAGAGAATTTTGAATTTGAAAAAAGTCTTTATTTAACCAACAAAACTTTCCTTACAAAACACATACAAAAAGAAAAAAGAGACATTTTAACACTACACAAAAAATTACCCCAAAAAAATTCCAAAACACAGAATGTTCTCTACAACAGAGCACAGAACTTCCTTCAGACACCATATGAATTTAAATTCTTCCACATTTTTTGTGGCTTTATAAAAAGCAAAATCAATTTTTAATCTGGCCTTTACCATTCTGATGAAGATAATGTTTACATCAATATCAAGGGACCCCTCTATCTTATTTCTCCTACTAATATAGATTGCCATTTTTGCTTGGCCTAAAATGAAATTAAATAACTGACATTTCAATCTATATGTCTGACTGTATTTGAAACCAAAAACAAAACTCTCTTTGGAAAACGTTTCACCAAACATCTGTTGTAACAACATGAAAAAAGAGCAGAGTCTGTCACAATCCAAAAAACAATGAAATACAGTTTCCCTTTGTGAGCAAAAAGGACAATTTTCACTTACATTAGAGTTGATGACAGAAACAAAAGCATTAACGGCTACAATCCCATGCAGGACCCGCCATTGTAAATCTCCAACCTTTTTTGTTAACGGTGGTTTGTATAATGCTCTCCACACAGGACTGACCTCATTGTCAAGCCCTAAATGAGCTCTCCAAGGAGTGTCAGTCCGTCCACTTAGTTTCTCTTTATTTAGAACCTTAACAAACAATTTATACATGTTTTCCCCCCCATGTTAGCGAAACTATTTGTTACAGTTTCACTTAACTCCAAAAGTTTACCAGAACAATTTTTAAAATCAGGAAAAATAAACATTTCAGGAAAAGGTTCATTAACATTAGGCTGACAAATACCCTTGCAATATTCATTTAAAGAAGAGAGTTCAAAGTCTGTGAAATCGCCCTTCCACGTGGTGAGCAACTGATTTATAGTCCTGACAGATCTGACTCCCACATGGGACGCCAGCCCTTCAGCATTAGCCAGGTGAGATCCACAAAGATCAGCAACTTGACGCAAGGTGACAATCCCAGTCAATCGAAAGCGTTGCAACACAAAAGGTCCTGCTATGCTCTCAACATTAAAACGAGTCCCATAAAGTATTGGTTCTTTTAACAGCCATAACAAAGATTGACTCATCCTCTGTTTACGAAACAACCCCCAGACAGAAAAAAGTCCTTGATAAAACTTTGGGAGATTGCTTAACTTATAAGTATTCAAGTCCATCAAAAACAAAGACTCAGCAAGACCCAAGTTTCCCCCACGACTCAAAATAGTTTGAGCCAAGGGTCTCCAGACAAGGTCTGCAGGCCCAACAAGTAGTCTTTGAATAAATTGAAGTCGGAAGGTAGCACCCCTACTTGGGAGATGCATGAGACCCTGTCCTCCTTCTTCCTTTGATAAAAATAATACACTCTGTGGAATCCAGTGCAGACGATCCCAAAAGAAATTAACCAGTATTGCCTGTATTTTAGCCAGCAGTTGTGGTGGAGGATCCATACAAGTCAAACGGTGCCACAACATAGATGACACCAAATTGTTAATCACTAAGCTACGCCCCCTATAAGACATTTGAGGTAAAATCCATTTCCATTTTTTCAAATGACCCTCAACTTTTTCTAAAACATTATTCCAGTTATTACATACAAAAGACTCATCACCAAGAAAAACCCAGAGATACTTAAAACCACCTTTACCCCAAAATAACCCACCCGGTAAGGTAGTGCTTTTACTTAACTCAACCCCCACAGCTATAGCTTTACTTTTTTCCCAATTAACTTTAGCAGAAGATAAAATACCAAAATCATGAATACATTTTACAAGACTGTTAATATCGTTTTGATTCTTGACAAAAACAACAACATCATCAGCATAAGCAGACAATTTAAAAATCATGTCACAACCAGGTATAGTTATGCCTGTAAGAAGCATTCTTATTTTATGCAAGAGAGGCTCAATGGCTAGAGAGCCTTATACCCCTTTGAACCTTAAAAGGAGCACTTAAACCACCGTTAATCTTGAGTAAACTCTCAATGTCACCATACAAGACCCGGATCATCGCTATGAAACTAGAGCTGAAACCAAACACGTCTAAAGTTTGCCACAAGTACTGGTGTTCAACTCTGTCGAAAGCCTTTTCTTGGTCAATGGAAATCAAACCAAGTTCACAACCCAATGAACTGGAGAGGTCCAAAACATCACGAATTAAAATAATGTTATCAGATATCAGCCTGTTAGGAATACAATAAGTCTGATCCATGTGGATTACTTGTTCCATCACTTTTTTCAGCCTCATGGCTAGCACCTTCGACAACAGTTTGTAATCCGTGCAGAGCAAGGCTACTGGACGCCAGTTCTTAATCTCCTGAAGATCCCCCTTCTTGGGAAGGAGGGTGAGAACCGCTCTCCTGCAACTGAGTGGTAACAGTCCTTTTTTTACACTGTCCCTCAAAACCAACAGCAGGTCATTTCCAATAATGGGCCAAAAAGCTTTATAAAAGTCTGCAGGAAGTCCATCAATACCTGAAGCCTTGCCACTTTCCAGGCTCTGCAAAGCAGTATGTAGCTCATCCGCTGAAATTTCAGCATCCAATCCTGTATTGGCCTTCTCAGAAATCCTTGGTAAATTCCCAAAGAAGGATTGCGCCACCTCTGGTTTCTCGTAAATCTCCCTCTTAAAAAGCTGCTCATAGAAAGTCACTGCATAATTTCGAATCTCTTCAGCCTCACGCAATAACTGCCCAGTGTTGGACCGTAAAGAATGCATGAGTCTCTTCTGTCCATTCTTACGTTCAAGTCCGAAGAAAAAATGGGAAGGAGCATCCATTTTGACTACATTGTTAAAACGTGAACGAACCAGAGCACCTTGAGCAGAAAAACCCAACAGGTTAGACAGAGCTGACCTTTTTGTTTTGAGAACCTCAACATGTTCTCTTTCTCCTGTGGAGCCTGCCAACTCTTGCAGCTTCACTATCTCACTCTCCAAAACCTTCATAGATCTGGTCATGTCTTTTGTGACATTGAAAGTATACTGCAGACATAACTGTTTTATTTTACTCTTCCCTATGTCCCACCACTGCTGTAAAGAGATATACTCATTTTTTGTCTTCGTGTAGCTATCCCAAAAAAACTTCAAGGTATCTTTAAAACCACTATCGGCAAGCAAAGCCACATTAAAGTGCCAGTAAGCACTACTACATTTCACGTCTTTAATAAAAACTGAACATTGAACAAGATGATGATCAGAGATACCCACAGGATGTATTGAACAGCTTTTAAAAACATTACACTGATGTTCAAAACAATAGAATCTATCAAGTCTAGCTAATGAAATAGAGTTATCTTTGACGTGAGCCCAGGTATATTGTCGCTGAGTGGGATGAAGAAATCTCCACACATCACTTAAATCATTTGAATCAATTAATTGAAATAAGCACTTCTTACTAGGAACATGAGGTTCTAGGTGGTTTCGATCAATAGTTGCATCTACAGTGCAATTAAAATCACCACCTAAGACCAAATAACTATCATTAGCACAATTGCTTATAACAGAGCTTAAGATATTTTAAAAAATGCCCGTTCCGTGCCCACGGTAGGGACGTACACATTTATGAAAGTTAATTTCACATTTTCAAATACAGCATGAATTTTAAGCATACGACCCTTAATGATTTCATCAGTAACATAAGAAATTGGTAGAAAATCTTTAGAAAACAAAAAACCAACCCCCCCACTATTGCTACTCTTATGACTGAGAACCACCTCACCATCCCATTCCTTCTTCCAAGCTGCTTCATTTTCAACTGTGCTATGCGTTTCTTGCAAAAAAGTGATATTTAGTTTTCTAACTTTTAACAGGTTGAAAAGAGAAAACCTCTTAGCATCCTCCCTGGCACCATTAATATTTAAAGAGCCCAGCTTTATATCGCACATATTTGAAGAAAGACTGCCTTTAAGCACAACAGGGAGGTAAAAAAAATAAAAAAATAAAACAAAAACCCTAAACATCATTCACCAGTTGTGTTCTCACTTTAATCATAAGTTTCTTTAAACGAAATATTTCCTGATCAGTAAAGGTCAACTGACCAGTATTTTTCATGAATAGCTTTACAGAATCGCGAAACAAACTCAAGTCTGGGAAAAAATCCTCAACTTTGACCGATCTCAAACCCTTTGTGCTCTGCAAAAACGACTGAATCCTAGTAAAAGAGTAAACACTCTCCACATCCACATTTGTATCAACTCCAACATTACAATCACTCTCCTGCGTATTTATCAAACTATCGTCTGATTGAGAAGAGTTGTGTGTTAGGTTCATTTTTGACATTTTTTTAGCCTGGTCAACATTCACACTGTTATCCATCTCTTTTCTCTTAGTTGCTACTGTAGGAAGTTCACTATCACTCATAGCATTTTCCTCATCAAACAACACTGATTCAGCCACTCTAGTCGCTATTTGACCTACCTTTAGCTCCCTTTGTGCTCCCTGGTCGCTTTGTTTATCCGCTAAAACTTCCACCGTCTCGTTGTCATTATTCTCAACGCTATCATCCCCATTGTCATCACCGTTTCCCTCACGTGTATTTTGTTCAACTCGCCGTGATTCATTTAACGAGCCTCCGCTAGCCGTTAGCGGCTCTGCCGTGCTAGCGGCTACCTGTCGCTCACCAATCCTCTCTGGACACGAACGAATCACATGACCCACAGTTCCACACCCGAAACACTTCATCGTCTCCGAAGTTACATGTACAGTATAATCGTAGCCGTCCAATTTAAACTTTAAAACCAAATTCAATTCTTCGTTGGTATTCTTAAGAATCATAAGCACTTGTCTTCTAAATGACATGACATGTTTAAGATGGGGAGATTTGCAGCTAATCGGAACCATTTTAAGCGGGGACACAAGCTGTCCGTGCCTAACTAGCTCCTTCTCCAAAATTTCATTTTTTAGAAACGGAGGCACATTTGAAACAATTACCTTTTTAGCTGGGTTTACTAAAGACAGAACAGGTATATACGTACCCTGAATGACGACTCCACTCTCAATTAGCTGGTTTACTTTATCTATACTGTCTAGAAAAATCACCACAACACTATTCATTCTAGAGGCAGATTTAATACTTTCAAAACCAACAATTTCACCAACTGCAAGACTACAATCCTCAACCGAACACCTGTTCGGGGGAGCCAGTTTAATGGCATGTCGGCGAGTCAGCTTGTGCAAGCCGCCCTGTTCACCCGCAGCCATGCTAGCCCGCCAAAGCGGCAGCCGCCGCTTCACACACACACACACGCACCAAAAAAAACCCCCAACTCCTCTTAACACTATTTCATGAAAACACTCAACTGTAAAGAGAAATACGAGAGAAAAAAATAACGAAAAAACAAGAGGGAAGAAAATTTTGAAAGTTAGAAAAACTCACACGCTCCCAGTTACACACCACGCTCACTCCCAACACGCACTCACAGAGAGAGAGAGAGAGAGAGAGAGAGAGAGAGAGATCTAAAACATTCTGTCACGGGGGCCGTGGACCAGGACTGGGACGCACTGATCTAATCAAATGATGTTGGTTGATAGTCATTGAAATCAACATCATGTTTTAGCTTCTTTGAATGTTGTGCTGTTGATCCTGAAAGAGTTTAAACTGTTTATTTACAGTTGGAATTACAAATGTATCTTTGAGTCATTGGTTGCAAGGTTTATAAAGGGTCATATGTAATTTATGTTTCTGCAGAAGGCAAGATGTGTGGCTAAGGAGCATGATACAGAAGACCAGTTACTGGTCTACGACTACGAGGGTCAGGAATCTTGCATGGGCTCATTGGAGGACATCTGCAGTGTTATGAATGAAGACAACCTTGCTTTTCTGAATGACCTTGGCCTGAAGTTTAAGACTTTGGCAGAGATCTGCTCAGGCTCCACAATGGAGACTGATATTAGTGTGGCCAGCCCCGTGACCCCCGAAGCGGTGCCATCCATGCCACACAAAAATGTTATCTCACTAGGGAAAGTTAGCACTGCGCACTCTAAGGAAACGGAAAAGGCCTCCAGTACCTCCACCTTTCTTCAGGCTACAGGCACGGAGCAGGTCAGCGGCGCATCTCTGACAGGAGCGTACATCCAGAGAAAAGTGACGGTTCCAAATCCAGCATTGTTAGTCCAACAGCCTGCATTGTACTACACCTCCACCAACCCACTATATGTTGTAGATCCTCATCCTGCCCTGCTGGTAACCGCTAGCCCAGTCATGGGTGTGCAAGAGAACCTGCTGGTCGTGGAAAAGAATTTGGATGTTGCCCAGCATACTAAGATCAAACGTGATGTGCAGCAGAAGAGAGGAAGCGCTCTCTGCTGAGCCGTTCAAATTGTTGAGGCTGAAATGGTAAAATCCACAACAGCCCACGGTGTCAAACAGGTGCTCCATTCAGCCAGCAGGGGAATTTCAGCAGAGAGGAGGCCTGTAGATTCATTGGATGTGGCAGTAAGTCATAGTCTTTCAACGACCTTGTGAAGTCATAGTTTCTGTACTGGTTTTATTAAGATTGTAAGAAAATGTGTCTTGTATCCTGCACAGCTGCTGGTGCACAAAATTATACATTATGACACGACTGGAATTATTTGGTTAAAATGAGCACAAGTTAGTTAGTAAGGCTTATGATAATGATTTAGAAGTTTAGCTGGCACTTGGATTTCACAGGTAAAAAAACTTTAAAAAAAAAAGAATAGAAAATTTTGTTTTTGAAAAGTATGCGTTAGAGAAGAAAAAGTTACAAATTGCAGCCTTTTGATATCTTTTTGTTTTTTAGCATTAATGTGGAACACAGGTTTTGTGTTGTAGTATACTGTGTAGTAAAGAAAATACAGGAAATACACACACACATGGCATATGTGGTCTGCTCATTCTGAATTGTATTTGTCTCTTGAGTTTTGATTCAGTGCAAAAGAACATACAACTGAATTTATAGAATGTTTTCCTGGTATCTTGATGATGATGGGCGTTGAGCAAATCAAACACTATAAATCTAGGGACTTGCCATACAATAGTATATCACTACTAGTTTTTATTTGTTTGTTGCATCTGCTACTTATATATGAATAAATGTAACCATCTTCCTGAATAAATGTGTAATGGCTGCTTATATATTCTGGCCTGTGTTCTTACTGTTTTATTGTACATCATTGTATGGACATTTTGAAATTTGAAGTGATTTATTTCTATTGTGAATGAAAACATTGCTCAAATGGGGCTCTTTTTGCTCGTTCTCTATCTTGCCTCTGGTTTCCGGGATATTGAATGTAATTTGCGGACGTCAGGGAGACACTACACATTTGCGGGAGATTCCCAGAACTGCCGGCCCGGTGTCATGAGAAATCCAGTCCCCCGAGAAATTCGGTCCCCTTAGGACCCCAAATGATTCTATTGGCTGAAAGAACGTCTAATGGGTACTCTTTTAGCGCCTTATTGCAATTCTTACAAAATTCTTACAAAATTACATTAATGGTAATTTTAGCAACGTTCTAGCGACATTAATCGTAAAGACAAGAATTTCCGTATAAATGTCTTAATAGGCCAAAACACTACATCCCTACCAAATGAATGTGTAAACTTGATATCCTTTTCCAAATTAACAGCTACACCTGATAAAATGTATAATCGTTGGTTAAAAATATTTCAATCACGTTGTTTGTGCACTTAATGTATTTAACATCATACAAAACAGTTAAAAAACACTGTCAATAGTTAACCACAATTATTAAATATAATTGTATTACTTCAAATTGTTGAAAACAGGAAAACAATTTGCCACAACAGGAAGAAACACAAAATAAATATACGAAATAAATATATATATTTATTTTTTACACAAAATGTAAAGCATCATTGACACTTTTATTATAAGAAATTTACAACTTTTCACAATGCATAACAATTGACCATATTTTTACAGAACACATTAAGCAGGCCAAATGCAACTGTGTCAAGTACAGAAAATTCTATAAGATTTAGTTAGTGGAGAAACATTCATAGGACAAACCATGACACAGTTCTCCTCTGAACATTTGGCACAATGTTGATAGCAGTTTCCTGGAAGACCTTGTGGACATCATGGCAGAAGAGGGCCTGAAGACTTCATTACAGCAGTCAGATGTCAGACGATATCTCAGACGCATAGCAGTCAAAAAGGTGGGATTAGTGTGCATCATTTGTGTGTTAGTAATAGATATTAACTCATTATATTAAGTAATACTTCATATGTATCGCTATAACACAACACAAGTTTGAGTGCTGCATTTGATTTCCTGGAACACTTTGTTCACATCATGGCAGAAGGACGTCTGCATTTCTGCAAAACATAAAATAGAATGTCAAAACTTGCTACTTATAAATCTTTAACATATCAAATTAATAATGTCGAAGAACAAAAGAAAAGTTTGAAGACACACTTCTCTTACTGTGCTGGAGAATCTTGTGGTTTTAATGACACAAGATACGACGACATAGCCCAAAATCTACTGCAACCTTCTGTTCTTCTCAGTATGAGAATGCTGAGCTGTTTGGCAGCAATGAAATAAGTTATGTTAATTTAGTAATTTAAGGCAGTCATGGCCCAGTGGTTAGAGAGTTAGACTCATGACCAGAAGGTTGCTAAATGTAAATGTAATGTAATGTAAGTCATAAAAGTCTAGTAATTTTTACCAATAATATGCTAAAGTAATATATTTTTGTAAAATAAATGTACCTCAGGAATCTGTCCATTAAAAACCACCTGCATGTCTTCTAGCAATTCTTCCTTCTAGCAAAAATAAGAAATGTTCTGTTTGTGGGCAAGGAGGTCCTCAATATACGCACACTGCCCTTGCCTGCTATTTCTACAGTAATATAGTGACAACATTTATGCCAGCTAGTTACTGTAGGTCACACATCTACAAACGTTTTTTATTGAGGTTGAGGGCGGCACAGTGGCTCGGTGGTTAGCACTGTTGACTCACAGCAAGAAGGAATGAAATGTTGAATTTTGTAAGTCACCAATAGTGTGATCAGTGTTTCTTTTAGTTGGGCTGTTGACTCTCATTTTTAAGATGCTCTAAACATGTTTGTTTTGAGTTATGATCAAAAGTGATCATATGGTGTGAAAATGTAATGAAGAGATGTGAACCAGATTTAAAAAAAGTCTAGCATTTCATTTTCCAACAGATTTGTCAAAAAATATACACAAAAAAATGTTTCAGTCAGACACATCAACAATCCATTCAATTGAACTGTTGGGTGTACAGTACAAAACTCATTCATGATTATTTGTCACCATTGATGAGGTTTGTATGTCAAGTGTCTAAGTGTATCTCCAGTGCAAAGAAAGCTTTTGACAGATCTTTGACAGAGATCTTTCCATTTTAAAACCTGTAATCAGTTAATAAATGATAAATGCTATAATATTATGTAATAGTAAACTTTTTCTGATGAATCTTTAGCTACTAAGCAAACATAAAGCTGCATTTCTTTTACATTACAAAGTACTAATGTAACTACTGAAGGAGAAGAAAAGAGAAAGTGGAAAATAATAACAACAAATCAAACTAAAATCAAGAATCCTACTAAAGCAAACACTGATCACCATCATGGTGACTAAAACATAATAAAATCATTGTGAGAGATAAACTTCTTTTAATTCTTAATAAGATCTTAGATGACAGAAATAAAGTGAAAGTTGTGTCTGTAATAAGTGAAGCTGTTAATGATGTTTGTGTTTAATTCTCCTCTGGTGAGATGTTGACAGATTTAACGTGTTCATCTGTTACATTTACATTTATGCATTTGGCAGACGCTTTTATCCAAAGTGACTTACATTACATTGAACTATACATTTGTAAATTTTGTATAGTGAGCAAGTGGGGGTTAGGGGCCTTGCTCAAGGGCACCTCAGCCGTTACCCACCAGCCCTGAGAATCAAACCAGCAACCTTCTGGTCATGAGTCCAACTCTATAAATGCTCTCACACAACTTTCATGTCATGTTGATTTAATGTATTGAAAATTGTTTAGTTGATTTAGTTAAATTTTGTGAACTGAAATACTTTATTTCAGTGAAACACACTGAACATTTTCAATACAACAGTCAACTTCAATCCCTAGTGAAAAACTGTGCAAATGTCTTATTCATTTTTCTTTGTGGTAAGTTTAAAACTGAAGATTAACTAAACATTTTACCTGTTTTTGAATAGAGTATGTAAGCATTTGCATATTGGTCTGTATATTTACAGCCGGGAAATAATTTTAAAGCATCATTTCAGTTTTTCTGAATATACTATTTATAGGTAGGTGTTTAGGTAAAATTATCATTCTTGTTTCATTCTGTGAACTACTTATAATACTACTTATATAATATTGTTTCTATTTGCATTAATTTGCAGAAAATGAGAAATGGAGAAAAGACAAAATAACAGAAATAACAGTGTTTCAGACCTCAAATATTGCAAATAAAACAAGTTCATATTCACTTTTAGGCATTACAACACTAATATTTGTACATGTATTTAAAGAAAGTTCAAAATTATTTTTTATGTGATAACCTGTTTTTATCATAGTTTTCATGTCTTGTCATTCTGTCAGTCTTTCTCATTGCTGTTGGATGACTTTATGTCACTCCTGAGGTTTGATTTTGTTACAATTCAACAGACACTGGACTGGAATGACCACAATACATCTAGAAATGCTGGTTTGAAATTAAAAGTTGGAGTGGTCTCTTAATTTTTTCTGTATCTATATACTGTATATACAGTACTGTGCAAAATTCTTAGGCACGTTAACATTAACTCTCCAGATAAATGGTTTTAAGCTAGTTATTTACATCATTTGCTGTAGTGTGTCAATAGGAAATATCAGTTTACATTTTTTTACATGCCTTTGCATTATTTGTATTAATACAGTAAGATTTTTGTATGCATAAAGAGAGTCTGACAGCAGCCGATGCTCCAAGTAGAGATCTGATCTCATCATCATCATCAAGTCTGTCTATTATTATATGAAGAAAGATGAAAAAACTGAGACAAACTAAATCCAGAAGAACTGTGGCAATTTCTCCAAGACGCTTAAGGCCATTGCACATATATAGAGTCCGAAATTTTCATATACGTTTTTTCGTATTCGTCATCCTCGCTTGTATGGTGGCTCTGAATTCTCAAAACACCCATCAAAATGCTTGCTACGGATGTGAAAAATGCAGAAAATCGAACCCGGTCTGTACAAATAGGTCACTTTCATTATTTTTATGACGGACAAAAATTTTGGAGGCAGTGTGTAAATGTGATTGACACAGTGTGAGGTCGTATTAATTTTTTTAACGTGCGAAAGTTTCGGATGTGAATTTCAGTGTAATTGCCTTTAAAGTTATCTACCTGCAAAGCTGCAGTACTGTGAAAGTTTTAGGCACTTGTGTAAAAATTCTATGAAATGGAGATGATTTGAAAATAATGTCATAAATAGATTTTCTTTATCAATTCATTTCTATTAACTAAATTAATCAAAACAATTGGTGGTGCTATCCTTTGCATTTAAAGCAGCTTTTGTCCTCGATGCACTTGCATCTAGTTTTTCAAGTAGCTGTGCATGTAGGTGTCTTCTGGTGTCTTGGAGACATTGCTATAATTTTTTTGGATTTAGTTTGTCTCAGTTTTCTCCTCTTTCTTCAAGTAATAATAGACAAACTTGATGATGATGAGATCAGATCTCCGTGTGTAGCAACGGCTGTTGTCAGACTCCTTGTGCATACAAAAACCTCACTGGATTATTACAAATAATGACTAATGAATGTTTGGGAATGTAAACTGAAAATACTACCAGTCAAAAATTTGGGATCATTTGACAAAATGTTTCTCATGATCTTAAAAATCTTTTAATATAAAGGTGTATGTTTCAATGTTTGAAATTACTCGTCTAGACAAAAATATAATTGTGCCAACATATTACTTTATTTTATTAGGAAACTACATATAAAAAAAAAAATTTTTTGAAATGGATTTCTTGAATCAAGTAATGAATTAAAAGCAGCCAATAAGAGTGCAGCATCGATAGAAATTCCTTCAATAATATTTAAAAAGATTCCCAGGTTGAGATCTCAAGAAGCTGAATGATAAAATGATAAAAGTATGATTATGCAAATTCTAGCAACATACAACGTAATCCTAACGTCATCCCAAGTCACAACATAATTCCCACAGTTACACAGTTATGGGTTTACTATTATTCTAAAATGTGGAAAAAAAACAAAAATCAAGAATGCATGAGTGATCCCAAACTTTTGACCGGTAGTGTATATAACAGAATAGTTTGTGGATTTGGAAGATGTGGCCATAAAATTTGTGTGAAGCCAATGAAAACTGATTTACAGTTTGCCTGCTCTACTGTTTCACTGACTGTGTGAAGAGAAATTTAGCATTGACCAATGCATGTTAGTAATAGAAAAACAACATTTGTGTTGATTTAAAATGTTTGGGTTGTGATCAAATGTTTAGTTGAGTTTTAGTTAACAGCATGCTTTAAATAGGGCTGGTTTAGAAGTGCTCAAATTTAGTTTTATTTGATGTGCTTTTGAGTAAAGTAAAATAGCTGTTTGTGTGGTTGAGTTTTATATTTATATATTTGTTGGTTTAACTAAGCTTTATAATGTTTTAATTTAACTAAGGCTTAGTCCTGGCTAAATCTAATTCCTGTCTGGGTAACGGCCCATCACAGTCTGGCCTAAATGTGTCTGTGACACGTGGTCCTTTGAAACCTTTCTTTAAAGAAATGCGAATTGTCAGTGGGGGTAGAGCAGCAGACTTGAGTTAGTTCTGTTCTTACACATTTCAGTCCTGTGATCAGAGAATGTAAGTGAAGTGAATCATAAATGTCTAAAAGTTTAATAAACATTTTCTAGGACCATGTCATGAAGGTTAACAAACTGCTAATTCAAATATATATATATATATATTGAGCTTTTGTAACCCCAGTTTATCCAGTGCAAAATGACCCATTCATGTTCATGTCCCACTCTGCAAATCTTTTACACATCTGCAGGTAACCAGGCCCTATATCATTATTCAGTTGTTTTTAAGATTTAAAATGATATTATTGATGTAACTGTTGAACAGTTTTGGGTGCACTCTTATAGAAAGAGTGGTTATCAACATGGTGAATAATTGTGACCCTTATCACATGAGAGAACACTCCTCCTATCTGTACCACTGCTCTTTCCCTACTAATCTCTTATCATATTTCAACACAAAATCATCAAAATCAACAGCCCATCCTTTTTTACTAAAACAGTAATAAGTGTAACACCTAGACCAGCTTTCAATAATAAAACCTTCATGTAAACTGAAGAAAAGAGATGTTCTCATGTCATGTAAACATGTCACTATGAATAAGTTTGATTATTTGATATAATCACATTATTGGTGTGCATGTAAACATAGCCATTGTGCCTAACAACAAACTTTCAAACCCTTCAAACTTCTAACTCAAAAAAAATCTTTTTTGCAAGTGTGACCTGGCCAAAAAAGCAGCAACCAAGTAACAAATACAATGACAAAAACAACTAAAAATGTACCCAAAGAAACAGACAAAAGGTGCAGACCTTTCAATGCTACAGAAACACTATACTTGAATACACTATACTATCTTGTTTACCAATTCAGTGCGAACCCGTGGAGCATTCAGATACAGAAAAGCATGAAAGTTATAATGTACACTTGTATTAGATAATCTGAGAAGAAAATGTGAAGAGGCTAACCCACAAATGACTTCTAGATGAAGCTAAATTTCTCCTCACAGCTAAAGAAGGTAACTTTGCCTTATTATACAGTTACAATGATACTGCAACCAGTTATGAAGCATAAAGCATAATGTCAAGTTTCTTTAAATATTGTTTAAGAGCATTCATATATAACAGAATCAATGTTGACTGATACATGTTAACAAACTATATTAGGATGTTCACAACAGAACTGAATTTTTTTTGGGGGGCTGGGGGAAGAGCAATGAGCTTAAATGTAAAGTGTTTCTTCA